>CM062818.1:514730120-515930120 GCA_031772625.1 Pinus tabuliformis
CCATCAGCACAATCACTTGTAGTGGCACACAATTTATGGCTTGATGATAATTACAAGTTAAGAAGAATTTCAATCTGTTTTCAGCATAAATCAAATCTATGATTTTCAAGAACATAATAATGATGATTTAGTAGAACTGTTCCTTTCTCAACCTGATATTTCTGAAGAATTAAGAAATGAACAATACCATGTTGTAGATGAACTTTTGGCACAGAATTTTCAGGAAACATGTACCATTCATTCTTTGCAAACAACATGTCATAATACTTTTCCCATTCAATCTATCCTAAACACATAGAGCAAGACCATAGAGATTAGTCCAGGAAAAACTTTGAATATTAGCACTCACCTAGACTCATCTCAGGAGGAAAAATTGATTCAATTATTGAGAAAATATCATAAAGAATTTGCTTGGGATTACACCGATATGCACAGAATTCACCCTGAAACATGAACTCACCATATTTATACGAATAGTAATATCAAACCAGTGAGGCAACCGCAGAGAAGAATGAATCACATGCTTCAGGATATTGTCAGAGATGAATTACAAAAACTATTGAAAGTCAATTTTATTTATCCCATCTCTGACAGTCACTGGGTATCCCCATTGGTAGTAGTGCCCAAGAAGAATGGCAAGTGGAGAATTTGTGTTGATTATAGACAATTTAACAAAGCAACCCTCAAAGATTATTTCTCACTACCATTTATTGACCAAGTGCTAGACACATTAGCTAGGAAATCATCATTCTCTTTTCTTGATGGTTTCAGTGGCTATAACCAGATCAGGATAGCCTTAAAGGACTAGGACAAAACCACTTTTACTTGTCCCTGGGGCACTTATGTCTATAATGTTTTACCATTTGGACTTTGCAATTCTCCAGCTACATTTCAGAGAGTTGTATTAGCTATTTCTGTTGTTTTAGTTCATGAATGTGTTGAAGTTTATATGGACAATTTTTCAGTGTATGGTAATTCATTTGAGCATTCATTAGAAAATCTTGAAATTTTTTTGAAGATATGTATTGAAGCTAATCTGTCCTGAGCAATGAAAAGTGTTTTATGATGTTAAATGAAGGGATAGTATTAGGTCACTATATTTCTTCTCAAGGGATTAAAGTTGATCCATCAAAAATCCAGATCATTGTCAATTTTCCAATTCGAAGACTCAAAAAGAGGTAAGAAGTTTTCTTGGGTATGCAAGCTATTACAGAAGGTTTATTGAACATTTTAGTAAAATAGCTTCACCTCTGTTTAAGCTTCTAGCAAAATATACACCTTTCAACTGGAATGAGAATTGTCAGCAAGCTTTTGAAACATTGAAAGAAAAGTTATCAACCACACCAGTCTTAAAAGGACCTAACTGGACCCTATCATTTCATATCTTTACAAATGCATCTGATACTACAGTAGGTGCCTCATTAGGCCAGAAATAAGAATCTTTCAATTATGCCATCTATTTCATTAGTAAAAATCTAACACCTGCAGAATTGAACTACACGGTCACTGAAAAAGAAATGCTTGCAATCATACATGCTATGAATAAATTCCGAAATTATATAACTGGTTATGAGTTTTTGTACATACTAACCACTTTTCCATTAAGTATTTAATGAATAAACCAATCACTAATGGCAAAGTTACCAGATGGCTGTTATTATTACAGGAATTTAATATTACAGTGTTAGATAGACCAGGTAAGGAGAATCAGGTGGCAGATTTTCTTTCTAGACTGCAAAATTCAGGTGAGGTTGTTCTAGTTGAAGATTCTGTTCGAGATGAAAATTTATTTGCAATTTAAATATTGAATCCTCGGTATGCTGACTTGACTAATTATTTGTCCATAGGAAAAACACCTCCATATTTTACTCCAAAGGAAAAGAAGAGGCTAATCAAACAAAGTGCTAGATATTCATGAGTTAATGGAGATTTATTTTACACCAGTTATGATATGATTATTAGACGATGTGTAAGAAATGATAAAATAATTGATGTTTTAAAATATTTTCATGATGAACCGTGTGGTGGGCATTTTGCAGCTTAAAGAACAACATTCAAGATTCTCAGTCTTGAATAATATTGGCCATCTATTTTTAAGGATTCCAAGAAGTATGTGAAAAGTTGTGATAGCTGTCAAAGAATGGGCAGACCAACAGCTACAGATGAAATGCCACTTTTGCCTCAAGTACATTTAGAGCCATTTGAAAAATGGGCTCTAGATTTTATATGACCCATAAATCCAACTTCCAAAGGAAAAAAGTACATCCTAGTATGTACTGATTACGTGACAAAATGGACTGAAGCAAAAGCACTAGTCTGGGCAACTGAACTAACAGTGGTAAACTTCCTTTTTGAAGAAATTTTTGTGAGGTATGGAGTACCAAGGGAGATAGTGACGGATCAAGGTACTCAGTTTATATCAAATCAAGGACAGGAAAAGTACACCTTACCATCCACAGGCTAATGGCCAGGTGGAATCTACAAATAAAATATTGGAATGAATTATCACTAAGACAGTAGGATGCACTCTGGGCTTACAGAATCACTTGGAAAAACACTACAGGGTTTATACCATATCAATTGGTGTATGGAAAAGAGGTAATGCTTCCTATTGAATTTCAAATACATACTTATAAGATGGCTACAGATTTAGGAATTGATCTCAATGAAGCACAAAAAGAGAGAATTATGCAATTGAACCAGTTAGATGAAATGAGGCAGCAAGCAGAGGAGACATCAATCCTAATGCAGAAACAAAGGAAGCAGTGGCATGATGCACACACATAAAAAGAAATAGTTCAAAGAAGGAGACTGGGCTTTACTCTTTGACTCTAAATTCAGAGATCATAAAGCCAAATTTACAACACATTGGCTGGGCCCATATGAAATAGTTCAAGTATATGAAAATGGATCAATCAAGCTTACTACAATTGATGGAGAAGGCAACACCTTTATTGTCAATGGACATAGGTTGAAACTCTATCATAAGCCCATCACCAAGGAGGATTTTATTCAAATTGTATCTCCGCAAAGGGAGGTTGAGATATTGCAGCTTTCAGCTGTGATATCTCTACCTTAGTTCATTCAATTTCATTTTTGCTTTAAAAAAAAAATAACAAAATAGCAAAATTAAAAAAAATAAAACAAATAAAAACAAAATAAAAACAAAATAAATAATAATAATAATAATAATAATAATAATAAGAATAATAATAATAATAATAATATAATGGTTTAGATGTGAAAACCAGACTCTGGCACACTCTACACCCGAGTTCTTACTAGAAAACCATTCATTTGGCTGGTCAGAATTCCTTGTTCTACTTGTTTCCTGTTTTTTATCACTTCAATAATGACTTGAGGACAAGTCAAAGACTTAGTGGGGGAGAAGAAACAATGGTTTTTCCTATCTCATCTCCTCATTTTTAAAACTTCAAGGAATTTGTTTCAGTAATCTAGTACTTGAATAAAAAAAAATTCAAGGAATTTGTTTCAGTAATTCAGTATTTCAATAAAAGAGTTGTTTTTGTTCTAATCAAAGGGACCTGTTCAAGAAATATGTAGTGGGACCTGTTCAGAAGACTATGTCAACATTACCAATATCAGAGCGACCTGTTGTCAACATCATCGATATTAGAGGGACCTGTTAAAGACTGCATTCAAGATACATCAGGCTACTTCAACAAAGTTTTCAAAGGTTTCTTATCAACATAATTTTAATCAAGACTACATCAATAGCAAGGATAAAAGAATCTTCACAAACATGGTTCTTCAAAGTTCTTCAGATTCTGAAGGGACCTGTTATATGCAATTTCATTTTAAAGGGACCTGTTTTAGACAATGAAGATCAGTCATACCTATACAAATAGATTAGTCATACCTGTGCATGCCAAATCAACATTTTGTCAACCAACAAGTGTAATGTATAGTTGAAATTTTTATTTTTAACATTTATAATTCTTAAATTATTTTAGTGTTAAAAATGATGAATATTAGGCTTGTTATCAATTTCAAAAATCCTTGTCCCCATAACCTTCGTCATATTCCTAAATCCTCACCTCATTACCACTCTTCTTATCATCCCCTATCACACCTTTACTATGCTCTTCAAACCTTTTCATAACATAAACCCATCATTTTTAAATCCGACCTCTGTCAATAAAGTACCAACAAGCATTGGGCACAATGCAAAAGGGTGGTCAATGGAAAGACACTTGTTACACTGTTCCTCAAATGATTTCATTCCTTTCGACTTCTGGAGTTATAAAAACAAGCTTCTGACCAAAGTCTACTTATGAAATATATCCGTTATCATCACACAATTTGCATAGTGAGTTATCATGATTATACCTCTGCAAATCAGTACTGCTCCTCTGTCAATTGGAAAAAGGGTAGTCCCAGAAGTTGGCTAATTCACCCGTGGGATGAAATGGTATAAATTATTCAGAAATTTGTTACATGTGAAGGACGTTACAGTATAGTATACCTATATCACATAAAACTTTTGTTGCACTTAAAAGGTCAATGCACTATCATTTTTCCCTACTTCCTCCTACAGAGTTTGACCAAAATGTCAAAGACCATTCAGAAACAAAAAGGTAATGAATATAAGAGTTTGTATCATTTTGGGTTGATCAAAATTCTAATTGAATTTGAGTTGCAGAGGAGAGGAAAAACATGGAAAGAGTTTTTTATTGACAATCAAGTTAAAATTAGAGAAGATGAACTCGAACAACAAGAATGCACAAATTTTATGATTGATATTGATGAGGATATCCCTAAGAGTAAGTCAAGCAATGTTCCTCAACCCAGCAGTGGTGTAAGGACTAGAAGGATGAGGCAAGAAACTGCCAAGAAAATTGAAAAAGATAAAATCTTCACTACTTATAAGAGAAGATCAAGGAGCATAAAAAAGAATAAAACACAAGATGATAAACCAGAGCTGAATGCAAATGCACCAATGGAAATTGAAAGCAGTACTAATTCATAGCCAGAACAAGAAGAAGATATGGAAATTAAGAGTAACAAGGGAGAAAGGAAAGAGCCAACACCTAGAAACAAGAAACAGAGAAGGTTAGAGAAACATATTGAAGAGCTAAAAGAGGAACTGATGGAAGCAATGTTAGAGAAGGTCATAAAGAAGGAAAATGAAATTTTGAGAGCTCAGAGCAAGAAGATTTAGTAGAAAAATGAGAAGATGAAGAAGAAAATCAAAGAACTTAGGACTAATCAAACTGAAACGTGCAAATGGGCGCTAAAATGGTACACTCATAAAAAAGTTCTCAAAGAAAAATATAAGAATATCAAACATGAGTTCCAAGCTCAGGAGAATTCCCAAGTTCAGAAGAATATAGATGTATTGCTACAAGTGACAGAGGCACAAGAAGGAACAAAATATAAAGGGAGCACATCAGGATTAGCATGAGGACATGCTAAATCATTGATGCTAAATCATTGAGTTTGGGGGAGATGTTGGTACTATTTTATTGCCACTATTTTCTTCTAAAAATCCATCATTTATCTATCACTTTCTTCCATAAACCCCTCATAGTCCATTGAAATTGATTAATGAAGCATTATAATTGTTATTTTATATTAAATTTAATTTATGGATTTTGATGTTAAAATTTGGAAATTTTCAACAAAATTACGGGATGTCATGACTTTGTGTAATTGGTTTATGTTGTGACACGTGGCATGGTAGGAAAATCGGAAAAGAATATAAGGATGTGATCTAGGATGTACATACATGGTGCAAAATCTATTTAGCATCAAATCTGAAGCTCCCGAATACATGGTCAATGCTGGTCAAATCCAGCCTTTTTGGTTGTAAAAGTAGCAAAAATCTGAAGTTACCTAAACTGATTTCGTTTTGTTTTAGAAATCAGTTAGGATTAGAAAAAAAATGAACCTAGCCTTTTTTATTGTAAAAGCAGAAACATCTGAAGCGATAATGCATGTACGTTTGGATGAAAATTCTAATAACTAGGAGGAATGCTAGTGAAGAAGAGGTTAGACAAGAGAAGACTTAAGACTGCGTATTCCAGAACTCTGTTTTGCATGTAATCAATTCTCATAACTCAATCACAAACAACGTTTCATCAATTATGGTGTTTATGTGTTAACATTTTTTATCATCTGAAGTTTTTCTAAGTGTGCCATCAACGCGTGGACGGTCCCTACGTGAAGATTGGTATACTTTCATTTCTGTTTCATAGAATCTAGTCTTCAGATGTGAATGATGTTTTATTTCATTTCATCGCTTGTGAGTTTATCAATTCAACTAGAAGTTCTTACAATTTTTATTGAATGATTCATAGTGGTAGCTTGCAAATTCAATTGAAAAATTATTGAATCAGACTTTGTAAAAGATTTAATTGAACGTTGAATTTCAAGATATTTCTATGGACTCTGTTTTCATTAATTTGATTTTTAATATGCTTAGTGTGTTATCTGGGACAGAGTTTTTGTGAATGATATCCTTGTAAGAGGATTGAAAACTCAGACTAGTAACACTTTGTTTTCTTAGAACAGTTGATTAAATTAGGTGATATAAGTGTTTGAATTGTGAAAGGACACATATCTCAATCTCTTGTAAAATATTGTTGTAGCTTGTCACAATAGACACTTATTTAGATAAATGAGATCCGTTTAGGTCTATAAACTTTAGACACATGCCTCTAAGTTTACCTACCTTGGTTGACATTAAATTTAGTCTAATCTAGCACCCTGGATTGGTCACTACAGGAACAAAATGGATTTTCAAAAATAAGCTGAATGAAAATGGAGATGTGGTTAGAAACAAGGCAAGACTTGTTTGTAAAGGGTACGCGCAACAAGAAGGTATAGACTCTGAAGAAACTTTTGCACCAGTTGTAGTCTAGACTCGAGGCTATAAGAATGTTCCTTGCTCTCTCTAGCTTTCAGAAGTTCAAAGTATTTCAGATGGACGTGAAATCTACCTTTCTGAATGGAGACTTGGATGAAGAAGTATACATTGAGCAACTAGATGAGTTTATCCTTGGAAATGATCCAAAACTTGTATGCAGACTCAAAAAGGCTCTCTATGGCCTTAAATAGGCTCCAAGGGCTTGGTATTATCGGTTGGATAAGTACCTCCATCAACAAGGTTTTATAAAAGGATCAACTGATAGCAATCTATATATAAAAATTGATAATGATAAGTTGCTAATACCTTTTGTGTATGTTGATGATATCATCTTTGGTAGCAATAAAGAAGACATGAGTCAAAATTTTTCCTTGGTGATGCAGAAAGAGTCTAAAATGTCCATGCTTGGTGAGCTCACATATTTTCTTGGTTTACAAGTCCAAAAAACAAAGACAACATTTTTTTATCCCAAACCAAGTATCTCAAGCATATCTTAAAGAAATATGGGTTGGAGGATTCGAAACCAGTATGTACCCCTATGGTGATAGGATGCAGTCTCAGCACAAATGATGAATTAGCAGTAGTACATCAACCAACCTATAGATCCATGATTGGTAGTCTTCTCTATCTAACAGGTACCCGACCAAACATTACGCATGCAGTGGGAATAGTTGGAAGGTTTCAGGCAAATCCAAAGGAAACTCATCTTCAGGCAGTTAAGAGAATTTTCAAGTATCTCCAAGGAACGCAAAACTATGGCTTATGGTATCCTAAGGTACAGATCTCACACTTCATGCATATAGAGATGCGGATTGGGTAGGAAGCGTGGATGACAGGAAAAGAACTAGTGGTGGTGCATTCTTGATGGGTCTTAGATTAGTACCTTGGTTCAACAAGAAACAAAGTTCCATTGCATTATCTACAGTTGAAGCAGAATATGTAGCTATTGCATCTTGCTACACACAAATCCTTTAGATGATGCAAACATTGCAAGATCTTCAAATCACTTGTACTCTACCTATTTCCATTTTTTGTGATAATACAAGTGCAATTAGTATTTCAAAGAATCCTGTCATGCATTCAAAGACTAAGCACATACCTATCAAGTATCATTTTTCTCTGGGAACAAGTTCTTGAACAAAAGGTCAAGTAAGAGTATGTTTCATCTAAGGAAAAAGTTTCTGATACACTCACAAAACCACTGCCTAGGGAGACATTTGAATACCTCAGACATAAGCTGGGGTTAGTTGATGCATCATCTTGCTGTTGAATATTTTCTGTTGTCAGAGATTAATGGTTGTACCCGAGTTTCAAGTGGGTAATCCGCGTGCATACGCTGGTTTCCATTGGTACAGTCACATATATTCTGGTTTGAAGAAAAGTAGTGGGGACAGACTCAAGATGAAAAGAGTTTGTTATGGGTCTAACAGAGATCATCTGGCACAGGTTCAGGGGGAGCATATATTCTTCTAATAATGCATTGTTGGCATTATCTTAGAAGATCTTGGTTCAATTTCATAGTTGTTTTGATTTCAGGTGGAAAGGGTGCAGAGCGAGAACATGGTTGCTGATCTGAATGATGATTGATAGATGCTGCTGACGAAAGTTGTTAACCATCCTAATCTTGCTGTAGATATTTCATCTCTATTTCATGTATTTCTTTTCTTATCAAGGTCATGTAACGACCTATCTTGGTTTCCCTACTATGCCTAGGATGGATGAAGTAATGTTCTTCTTTTTTCATGTGTCACTTCTTGGTGTATCCCCACCTGGTTGGGTAGATGAGTCAATTCCCACTTGGTTGGGATATGGATGCATGTATGAGTCTTTGGTGGTAGGAGGGTCATTTATACTGTATAAATTTATGTATCTTCTAAGCTAGGAGATGCTTTGGATCACACTCATAAAGTGTTTAGGAGGGACTGCTATACACCCTCTTCTCAGGACCGGATCGAGTCATGCTTACACATCCTCTCCTTATCAGTAAAGCTTGCTTATGTATCCTCTCCTGGTGGTCGAGCCATGCTTATGTATGTTTTTTATATACGTCAATGCGTTTAATGGTGGATAGATCAGATATAAAATGTGCATCTGTCTTTATATAATGCACCCTCTGGTAAAGACCTCTAGGCGACTGTTTATCAGCTGACCTTCTGACAATGACCTACCTCCTAGCAATGATCGACAGCTATTATGGCAGCAATTATCGACAATGAGTGGTGGTTTTCTATGAATGAGTATGATCCTCAGCAGGTGCATCATATGTAACGCATCATCCATATGAAAAAACAGTAATGGAGGCAATAATAGCAAAAATGGGATTTTTCCCGGCATAGCCTTTCTTCTCTGTCCCAATCTTCGGCCATAACCCAGTACTCTTCTCTTTGGCTACCAGTTGTAGGGTTAAACCCAATCTAATAGTATTAGTGGTCAAACCCCTCAGTCAATTTCTTGCTAGAAGGCTTGCTCGCTGCTTCTATGTATGGGGTCGTGTTCGCGTTGACACGCCCCACACCACAGGCTTCTTGTTCGGGTTATGGTCTCACCTCAAGCCCTCGTTCAGCCACCACCTACCCATATCCATCCTGCCTGAACCGAGGTAACCTTGCCTACAGTCAAGGGGAGCTTGGACAGCATAGTAGAGTAGAAAATTCAGCATATACTCACAGGGAGCATAACCCTTTGCCCTTGATTTCAAAGGGGGAGAATGAATTTGAGTGACTTTGGCTTGCCATCAAGTCCAAAGGGAGATATTTTTGGCATTATGACATAGGTTTGGAACAGGTTTGGCTCTATGACATAAGTGTTGTCCTTGACATAAGTGTTGTCCTTGATGGCAACTCACTCAAATGGTAGATCATAATTCAGGTTCTCAGAATGGAAGAAAATGAGGTATACGCAGGTTCATCTTAGCAAAAATGCGTATACACGCGAGATCACCGATTGAAAGGCACGTATGCATATGCACGCACTTTCATGAAAAGAAAAGCACGTACATGTGGGAAAATTTATGTTTGATCCATGGTATTTAGTCCAACATATTTGAACCTATGCTTTTGGTCCTTGGTATTGCATCCAAAGTGTTGAACCCAAATATTTGGTCCCTAGTATTGGTTCCCAATGGTTTTGGACCTTGGTTTGATTAAAACCTAAAGACTATAAAAAGGGAAGGAGATCTTTTGGCAAGTGCATCAACTGAAGTGTTGAATATCTTAATAGGAGCAAGATCTGAAATATTGGTGATTGATTTATGGTGCATTGCTGAATCTGAACGAAGGAGGAACCTGAGCACTAAAGATGGATAAGTTCTATTGATGAATCAAGATCTTAAGGCTTGAATAGTAGTATCATTATATGATGTTTGATCTGTTATATTTGGCACATGATTAGATCTATAAATCTGATAAACTGGGTATAATAATGTCTGAATACTTGAAAAAGGAGAATTGTCTTTTATAGATCTGTACGTAGGTTCGGCGTGGCACAGGCACGTATACACGCAAGTTCAGCAACTGAAGAAAGCGTATATGCTGGTTGGCATTGATACAGATGTGTATGTACACACGTTTCTACCTAGTGAAGTAGCATACGTTTCATGAAATATGCTTTAGCTACTTCTATTTATAACTGTAGTCTTCTAGGTTCAGAATTGGTGTCTGGTTACTGTTACTGTTTTCTGGTTACAACATTCTGTGAAGTGTTTGGTTGATTCTATATTGGGTTGTACAAAGGAGATTGATTATTACAGATATACTTGATGTATAATTGATGTTAGTCATGGATCCAGTCTGAAAAATTATGAAACGTGGTCCCTAGAAGAAAAGAGAAGGTTGTAGCCTTCTGCAGGTAACAGGCGTACTAGTATCTCAGCTAGTACAAGAGCTAAAAGGGGTTGTAGCTCCCTTCCAGGAGAATCTGAAGAACGAGAGAAGGTTGTAGCATTATGCATGTAGCAGCCTGTGTACTGGTATAAGACTGCACTAGTACAAAATCATTGTGAAAGGAAGTTTCTAATTGAAAGAAGATAGAGACAAATGCAGTAGGTGGTTTTCACCCACATTGGGTTTCCACCTTACATTTTGGGTTCTTTTGTGTGACTGTCTACTCTATTTTTCTTGTAACTGTTTATATGGTTCTGACACACAGATTAATTATCAACATCTGAAGAATAAATTAAAATTATAAGTCTGCAAGTTATACGTGAGTTTCATTAACAAAAGTTGCGTATACATGCCGTTTTTACTAAATGAAGTTGCGTATACAAATTTTTGTGTGAATTATTTTTATAATACTGATTCACCCCCCCTCTCAGTATTATTTCCAATAGAAATAATCACGTATTAGACTTTGTGGTCAAGTGACTATTCCCATTCACTCAATTAACATAAATATATTCAAAAGCATGCATAAAACTATGGAGAATGGTGGATTAAATGAGAATAATAGGCAAAATGAGCCCATATAGTTACCCATTTCGGGGCTTATCAATCACTGGCTGGATTATGTTGAATTGTAAGAAGATAATGCTGCTATGAGAGTTGACTTTGGAGCAAATGATGTGATGCCACAAGCTTGTCTTGCTTTTGATGTGACGTGGATGGGATCCAAGCTAGAGGAACGAATTTGAATCAAACACTGACGGTTGTAATTCCTTCTTCTATCTAATAAAGTGTTTGAACCTTTTTCCATATTTGTGTTCCTTCATAATGCTTATATGTATGAATTGATTTTGATTCCTTTCATTTATATTCAATGGATCATATGCTTTGATCGTTTTTCGTCTTCTGTTATGTTGACAGGGTACATTTCAAGTGGTTTAAGTATGGGAAGGAGTGACAGAATCGATACAAGGGAGTCGAGAGGAAAGCGGAACTATAGGTATGCCTTCAATCCTCTCTTCTTATCTATTGCTTATAGGGAAAGTCTAAAACACTTTAAATTGTTGTTATAGGAGCAACTACTTCTCTAGTGAATTATTGTTTATTTGTAGATGCTAAATTCTCTAAAACAAGTTTGGCTCGAGAGTTAAAAATTTCCGAGTATATTTTTCATCTCTAGTGTTTCTCTTATGCTAACGATCTTGGAAATACCTCAGCAGAGTCACATAGGAACACAAGCATTTCTCCATTGCCAGTGAGGTTGGTCAATACTCCACTGGAGTTTCATGCTTCACCTCTCTTTGCAGAAAGCCTTTCTCTTCTTTCGCCTTTGTATTTTTTAAGAGGACTATGCATAGGAACTTATTTGTTTTTGGGGTAGAAGAGGGATCCCGACTTATTGAGAGTAGAAGAGGTTTTTCCTTCGGAGAATCATGTAAGACCTCTGACATAGGTTTTCTCATTTAGATTCCCCCCTTCTCCATTTCTACTAGTTGGATGAAATTGAACACATAAAGAAAAAGTCTAAGTATAGGCATGGGGTTTCCCAGTGTGGACATAAGTTCATGGTTGGACCCAAGCATTCCTTAAAGATGGCTCATATTTTCCATAAATACTTCATCGTCCAAAGGTTATAACCAAGCACAAAGAATACGAATGCAGGAATGGCCAAGTGTTGTAGTTTTACAAGACTCTTTGGATCTCAACCACATACTCATTCAAAATTCATAACTCAGTAGAGGGCAACACTTATTTACAAAAAAACATAACATGTTACTGAGAATACCAAACAAAACAGAACAAAAATATTAAGGCAAATTGAAAAATAAAACAAACAGTAAATATAAAATGTACATGGCATAGGGCGTGGCCCCAACTTACTGGAAATAGTGTTTGAGATCTTGGTCATTGACAGGAAGGTTGTCAATCCTCCTGTCAAGTGACTACAGAGGGTACATGTGTGGGCCAAGCTTCTCATGGACAGTGTATGGACCAGTCCACAAGGACTGGAACTTTGTATGTTAGCCTTTGTCTTCATGGGGTTTGTCATACTTCAAGACTAAGTCACCGACATCGAAGTTAGTGTTCCCTATAGACTTCTTATCAAACCATCGCTTGATACAGTTCTGGTGGAGAGTGAATTTTTATTTTTCTTTCATCCTTTCTTCTTGCAACTTCTGAAGCGTATCCATAGTATGATGAACTGGATGATAAGACTTTCCTTGGGATTCTCAGGACAATTCGAGTGCAGGTAAGTAAATTTTTGGTGAAAGGATGGATTCTTTCCCTTAAACCAAGAAGTATGGCGAAGTGTTCAAAGAGGGTTTGGGTGTTATGTGGTAAGTCCATAAGGCAATTGTCACAGCCAAGTGCCAATTACATTGTTCAAAGTAAATGGTCTTCTTGATAATGTGGATAAGATTTATATTAGTGGATTCTGCGAGACCATTTCCTTGCAGGTAGTATTTAGATGAATGTTTAAGCACAATACCATATTGCAATGCAAAATCATAAAGCTTCAAAGATGAAAAGTAATTTTCATTGTCAAACACCAGTGGTACCAAATGTCAAAGCGTGAGATGATGTTCTATTGGAGGAAGCTGATGACTTCTTGGTCATTCACTTGCTTAAGTGAAACTGCTTCTGTCCACCACATGAAGTAATCTGTAGCTGTCAAGATGTAGAGGTGTTGTTTTGACAAATGTGGGAAAATTTCCCCAATGATGTCCAGGCCCCATTGTTGGAATGGTTCAGTTACTACAATAGGGTGCAGTGGGGTTGTTGACCTTCATGTTCTATCGGTGCATCACTGATAGACCGGGAACTTGCAGGCGTAAGCGTGTGCATCCTTGAACAATGTGGGCTAGTAAAAACTGACTTGCATAACTTTGTGCGTAGTGGTATTTCCCGTGAAGTGGCCCAGCTAGTTTGTCATGCAGATCATGCAAGACCTTATCTGAATCATGTGCCTCCAAGCACCTGAGCAAGATTTTATTACTGTGCTTTATGTAAAGAAATTTGTACACTAACTGATAGGATAAAGATTTGAGATGAAGTGCCCTCTTTTGTCTCATGGAGAAGTGCCTCGGGGACCTAAGAAATATTCTCTTACTGTGCTTTCTATAAAGCACTTCGTACACCAACTGATAGGATAAAGATTTGAGATGAAGTGCCCTCTTTTGTATCATGGAAAAGTAAGAGATTATGGTTCCTTGCTCACAGTACTGGCACACATATTCGTACCAAGAGTTTCCACATGGAGTCAGTGGTGCTTGCTCTACATCATACATCTTGATTTCTTGCTCCTAACTAGGGAGCTCTTCTTATTCCTCTTATGCATGGACTGCCTCAACTGCAAATATGCAGAGACCATGACCCTTGATGGTGTGAACTAGCTTGATGTCAAGCTCATGCTCTTGCAAGCCTATCATCCAATTCACACATCATTTACCCAACTCATCCTATACAAGTAGTGAGTGGATTGTTGGGTGAGGCACATGGACTATGTAATGGTTTTTTAGAAAGTACGGTTTGAAGTGTTTCACCACCTTATATAATGTGTATTATTTTTTTTCAATGGCAAGGTAGTTGACTTCAGGTTCCTGCATTCTTATGCTCATGAAGGAGACGAGACATTCGTCATTCATCTCATCCTTCTAAGTGAGTACTACAACAAGCAAGTTATCAGAGGCGAAGGTGTATAGCAAGAAATATTTCTTGAAATATGGGTTGTAAAGTGCAGGCACATCTACTATACTCTGCTTGATACAGGTGAATGCATTATTTTGCCTCTTTCCCCAGTTGTAGACTGCATCCTTCTTCATCATATCTTGCATCAATTTCACTATATGCGCATAATCTGAGATGACCTTCTGGAGGAAGTTTATCTTTCTCAAGAAGGGTTGCATTGCTTTCTTGTTGGTTGGGTGAGGAATATGTACAATTGTCCAAACTTGTCCGAATCAACCTTGATCCCCTTCTGTCAATGATGTGCCCAAGGAGGTTCCCCTCAGACATTGCAAATATGCTCTTTCTGGGATTCAAGGAAATCATGTATTATCGACATCGCTTGAATATCTTCTTTAGATAGTGTATTTGGTCTAACAATTTTTTGGAAAAGAGAGTCACGTCATCAAGGTACACCACTATGCTCTCTACAATGAGTCCACAAAACGTGATGGGTTGAAATGTTGTGTCTATGTTCACGAGCCCAAATGGCGTTCTTCTATATGTGAACATACCCCACTTGGTACAAAATGTAGTTTTAGTTGATCACGTTCCACTACCAGAACTTGGTTATATCATGAAAACTCGTTAAGTAAGGAAAACAACTCTATCCCAGATACTATCTGTAAAATATGCTCCATAGATAGAACAGGGTAGTTGTATTTGTCCGAGGCACTATTCAGGTTTCGGAAATCAACACATAAGCAGATATCCCAGTACTTCTTACGTACATGAACAAGGTTGGAAACCCACGTGGAATGACGAACTCCGTAAATGATCTGTGCATCCAATAGCTTGGTCAACTCTTTTTGTATGAGGGGTTCAAGTGATGGATGTACTTTTCTCACCATTTGCTGAAATGACTTGACCCCTTCTTTGATTGGAATCACATGTTGGATTATTCACATGTCATATGTTTTTAGATCATCATACGCCCACATGAAAACATCCTGGTAATTTTTCAACAAGCAGACAAAGGCTTTTTGCTCCTGATGTGTGCAACATGTACCGAGATTGACAAACTTTGGATCTTGTTATATTCCCAAGTTTATCTATTTGTGCATCATGCGGAATTATGGGATTTACTATTCGTTTGCCCTAGAAAGTAGTTGTGCAAGTCATTGAGCTTTTCTAGAGATACCACACCCTTGGGGATGATGTTTCCTTTCTTGTCATTAGTTGTGGCTTACAAAGACTGGTCGTGCTCATCTTCATCAATCGTTGTATCTTTGAAGACATCAATGTTGGCCATGAAGTGAAGTATCTATTGATCATCATCAAAAATGTGTAGATTAGTTATGTTATCAAGGATAGAAGGCTTATACAAAATTTCAACAGTAAATCTATCCCTAAGTGGTGACATCCTAGAAGTTGTGTTTGCTAAAGCATTGGCAGTTGCATTATGCGTTCTTGGCACAATAATGATATTGAATGCTTGGAATTTAGAGATTAGTCACCATACCTCTTGCTGGTAACTTTTGAGATGAGGTGATAAATAGTGTATGGTGTTACGTACCTTCCGTATCACGATTTCGAATCACCTACCACTTTGAGTGCAACAAAGTTGAGGCTAATGGCCTTTTGCAAGCCCAACACGAGTGCTTTGTATTCAACAATGTTGTTCATGCACTCAAACTCCAAGTGACTTGAGATAAAAATTTTCCTGTGCTTTGGTCAGTCAAGAAACACTCGGCTCCAAATCCATCCTATGTCTTTAATCTATCAAATACATGGTCCAAAACTCATTTGTACACGGATTGTTTGATGTGCTTGTACTACTGCTACTGTTACTAGTGTTACAATGTGTTGTACAAGTTTCATTTCCATTAGTTGGCCAAGGAAGGAGACCCAACTACATGTCTAGTGGTGTTGGGGCTAACTGTGCAAGATAACACCCTAGTGGTGTTTCCAAGAGGGAGATGTCAAACATGAGCTTCGCGAAAGCCAACGGTTCGTTCTCACCATTGATGGGAGTGATATTGTGTCTCATGTATCTCTTGGATAACACCCAGATCTGATTGCTTTTGCCCTGGTACAGAAGCCACAAGTGTGACTAGTCTATAGAAAAGTACCCATTCAACTTTCTGGACCAGTCCCGACTATGTAATAAGCCATATGCTTCCGGTATGTCCACAACGACAATGTTGATGCATTGGTGAACTCGGCCATCATGAGATAATCATATGATCACATCCTGAAGCTCACCAATGGTTGGTATGCATGTCTGATCGAGTTGGATGATCTGTGTAGATGTCTTTCTCCATTGGGCATTACTCTTTTTGGCAATGGAGAGGCATGAAATTGGTTGATGCGCTAGAATCAACCAAACAGTTGTGAACATTGCAATTACATATTTCAAATGAAAGAAAGAATAGAGGGCAAACAGAGTTTACTTCTTCCATCTGCAATGTGTTAAGCATAGTTGTGAGTGATCCAGGAGATGTGCTTGATCCCTTGCTAGTGGAGGTTGCACTGTCTGCAGATGTTTGCCTGAGTTCGTGCAACATAAGATCCCACTAACTTTGAATCTTAGCTAACTATAAAAAAGAGATGTTTGCGTGAGTTTTCTTCCTGTCTTCCACAATGTTGTAATGAAGATCGAGTAGACTCACTGAGATGTTTGGGGTTGGACTCATGTTTGTACTATGTCGTGGAGTGTTCTATAGTTTACTACTCATGGAGGTACTCTTGTTCACAACTATCTTCCTAGGCTTAATTTGTGTTTTTTGCTTTTGGATGGCTAGTGGATCAACCTTCCTCAAAATTTTAAGCTTTTCTCGCATTTCCCCAATCATAGGGGGATCCCCTTGACTTCTGAGATTATATCGACCATTTTGTATTTGGGGCTACTTCTCGGTGTTTGTCTTCTACGCTGCTTGCGAGCACTGATACATGTTGATCACCTGCCCAGTGTTGGGTGCCTCATCAGATGTAGCATCTTCATCATCGTCTATGTCTCTCGACTAGCACTGCACATTGTTTACTATGTTTAGTGCACGGATACATACTGAGTCTACAACTCGTTTCCATTCCAAACAAGTCCCTTTCGGGTGAATGTTGTGATGGAATGAGAAAAAATTGTCATTTTCATGCAGTTCCTTCTGGAGCACTGAGTTGGATCTCTCTTCAGTTTATTCAAGAAGTGGTTCTTGCCCATTCACATGCTTCCCTTCTATTGTCTGGGAGGCTAGCTTCTCACAAATGTGTCTATCTTTCATTATTTCATCTTATACACCTTTGTTGTTAAGTTATTGGCAAGATGAGTAAGTGTTTCAATGTTACATGTTTCCTTCTCTTTACCCTTCCTCGTCGTAGCCCTGGGATTCCTACTCGCATCTCTAGAGTCTTCTGCAGGTTCATCATCCTTGATGACACCAATCATGCATAGCTATTTCTCAACAGTTATCACCTCTTCCCAATTTTATAGTAACATTGATTTCGTAGGATGCTTGATGAACTATGCAATACTAGTTGGAAGTGGAAACATATAGTAGTCTACAGTGATGTAGTGATGAGGTTTCTTGTCTACTTCAAACTTGTTCAATATGTGATAAGACCTTTGATTGAAATATTTTACCTTTTCTTTCGACTCCATATTCAAACTACTAGCTCTTTAAGTAACATGGATGGGTTCTTGTCATCATTAATTTTTTCTAAAAACATCCTTTTCAACATACCCCAGTTCAGGATGGGGTTGACAGGAAGGTTGTGATACCATACTACTGCGCGAACATCAAAGGTACATGGAAACAATCCACATCCAACATCATCGTACCATACCTTGAGTGTCCCCATATGTAGGTAGAAGTTGTTCAAGTGGTCTTCTTCCTTCATTGTTCTGTCAAGGTCATACTTTTTCGACATCCTCTCTGAATGCTTAGGGATCCTGTGCAAAGCACCCGGAGAGCCAATTGTCCCTTAGTCATTCGTTCTAGGTTTTTGTCAGCCATGTCTTTTTCTTCTTCATCATCCTCTTCCTCTTCTTCATATTCTGATGGTTCCATCTCTGTCTCTGTTGGTTTTCCTCCACCTCCGCCTCCTCCTTTGGCTTCCCCTCCACCCCCTGTACCGAGTCTGAGCCCAAGAGCACAATGGTGTTATGTTATCCTTGTTGGAAGACTAGAGGATCCTCTCTGTTCTCAAAAACTTCTTTCAGACCTTCAAGTGCAGCCAGAATTACTTCTTCCACCAATGATACAACAACTCCTATAGGGTGGTCTTTCGCTTCTTTGATGCGTATCGAAGATCTTGTATTCCTAGGATCAGTCCAACTGCTTTGGAAAACTAACGGGTGATGGGATGGATAGAGGAGAGGTTTTGATATGAAATTTCATGTTCATGTCTGGGAGGTGAGGAATAACCAAATTCAGAGTTGTGCCTAGGTGAGAGGGAGCATGAGTTACATCCTTGATCAAATGATTGATGAGTGTGAGAGGAAATTGAACCATAAACAACTGACAACCCTCTTTCTAGAGCTAGAGATGTTGATGGTATTAGACCCACCAACATTTAGGGGATCTCCTCGATATGAAGTCCCAACTAGACCTCACACTGTTTGGTGTAGGAGTCCCATCTGGTATGATGGCCCGGTTTCCATTGTCTTAAAGGTTTTCCTTAGCTCTTGCTTGTCAACACATGAGAGTGGTTTTCTTTGTCTATGAACAATGAGGTTCGCGTACCCAATGAGTGCTTAGTGTTAGTTGTGTCAAGGTTCTTTCACTATAGAGGGTGAGGGTGAGAGTGAGTCTCAAGTCGAATGCAAATAGTCCAAACTCTATTAGAGACACACATCACAACAAACATGTGCAACTTCCATTGCAGTAGTCCACATAGATGCAGAAATCACAAACACACAGTGAATGGATAGCATGTGAAACAATGAGCAGAATAGTCCACGCAAGTGTGACGGTCATTATAACAATTTTATGAGAATGGTTATGACGAGTGTTTGATAGAATAGTCCACATGGACGACACAATGTTAACAACTGATACAACACATTTTCGAAAGCATATGTACTAGAACAACTGACATAGTTCAACTGTCTTAATACATGTTAAAGAAACACTAACCCTGACAGCATGGCATTGGAGCCATTTCTCACTCCTTAAAGAAGACACTACAAACTCTCAAGGATATGTGGTAGGAGCCGAGGTGAAAATTCTTTTGCATGTACAAATGAGGGGTATATATAGAAAAGGGTGAGTTTTACCCTTGTGACTGTTCGACTTCCCTCATGACTGTTTTACTTACATGATTTTTCAACTTTACGTGACTCTTCAACTTTACATGTGGGACTATTCGACTTCCACATTACATTACATTGATTACAAAAGTATGACCCAAAGTATTGATGTGGCCGAGATGACTCGTGACATAACTAGACATGACAATGCTGGCATGTTCATGTTGATGGTTGTGTCCATGTCAAGTTGCAGTGCTGGTGTGTGATGAATGTTCTCTTGGTGTATCATGGCTTCACCTCCTCATGGAATGCTGTGTGTATTCTCTGCTAGTCTTGGTGGTCACTTGATGTTACACATGCATGTCTCTCCTTCACTTGTACTTGGAATGCTTCATGTCTTCATCTGTTTGCGAACAAGTCTCTTAGCATGTGCTCTGTGTTCATCCCATTTGTTGTTTTACCATGTCTCATCCATGTAGCTGTATCTACAATCACTCATGATGAGAAGAAATCAAGTATAGAAATATCCTAGTCTACCATGATGCATCATCTTTCATTTTCTGTGTAATTGACTGGGAGAAAGGACAAGGCTTTCAAACTACGCGGAGCACATTTTAGGCTAGGATGTGGGATCTGAGCACTGTCAAGGAAAATTCCATAGAGGTCATTAGGGGACTGAGATGGGAAATCCAGATCCGAAGTGATTATTTGCGAGATATAGATCGGTTTAAGGTCATATATGTGAAAATTTTTCAGGGAGGCAACGTAGGCAGCAGGAGGACACTACACACACAATACATAGATTCTCTAGGGAGGGTGGCAGCGGGCTGGGGGAGCTTGCTAGCCAAAACTCTACAAAACTGGGAGGCTGGCCTACAGGAAATATCTATGTAGTTTTTGAGCTGAGCGGGGTGTAAAGAACTTGGAGGACATCCAAAGAAAAATATTCAGTTTTTAGGAGGAGTAGTAGGCCAAATAACAGGGTGACTAGCTGATAAACTTGCACAAATTTCCAGGATAGTGTAGTGACAGGAAGTAGGTGCATGTCCTTCATGTCTGCACAATTTCTTAAGTCAGCGAAGGAAATCATGCTGGAAGCTTCTGCACAATTTTTTTGGAGAGGTGAAGCTTGGGGTCACTTCCCGGTCAAACTTTCCAATTGACCAGCTAGAGGCTTGATAGATTCACTTGCGGGTAACACAGATTGAGATGGCTTGCTGAGAAACATTTGTGCTCTTCTGGGTGATAGTTAGTTACGTTTATTCCAAGATTGCACAATGCAAACTTCTTGAGAGGTAGCCTCAAGCTCTACAAAATTCTTGACAACAATGCATGATCACTGAGGGCTGAGACTATGCAGTACAGCTTGGCAGAGGTCCGATTGGTGGAGGTTGTTCAGATTGAAAAAGTTTCAGCAAAATGACTAAGTGTGTGAGTGAGTGAACTTGTGTGTGCATGACCTTGTGAACACATTCTCAACATGGCTCGACAATAGGACACCTTGAAACAACAAGACAACATGATCAATGTGTCTCACCAATGGGTTCGAGTGCCAAGTGTGACACTGAGATAGTTCGTTGAATGACCGTGCTGACACTTTCATGAGATTTCATACAACGTTTTGTGTGAGCGTGATGAATGCTTACATAGTGAATACAACTTATACACATGAAGGAAGATTGTGAACATATGGAGAACATGACTGCAAGCATGACATTATGACCAACATGCTAAAATATGTATAGTGAACGGTCAAGCGAGGAGGGTGTGAAGACTCAACACAAGCTCATGGGATGAACCTAGTTGCTTGCAAACATCAAGGAAAAATCCAAGGAACGCTCTAAAATTAGATTCAAGCCAAAATTTTGGAGGGTGTTATAGTCGCTACAACAACTTCCAACTAGTATATGTCATATAATTAGTACTTTCCATTGAATGTGAGATCCCTACCTTAAACTCGGTCATTGAGCTTTTAGCTGACTCCAAAAATTTGGAGCAAAGGTTGGTGCAGATGGAGCTTGTCAATGAATGCTGATGAGAATCCTCTAGAATAATGAAGCACAGAAGAAGAGGGCAAAAGCCTCATTTGATCACAACATCACCCCTCAGACGTTCACCAAGGGGGAGTTGGTTCTCCACTATGATGTTTCCCAAGAGACATTAGGACCTGGGATGTTTGAAACCCGGTGGAAGGGCCCATAAATCATCAAAAATTTCCTCCACAAGGGGCACACATCTTGTCAAAGCCTGATAAGACTTTCCAAAAAAATCTCTTCAATGGTCTCTACCTCAAAAATATCAACCATAAAATGCTAGAAGGTACATATATGCACCATGAATTATTTTTTATGATGATCATGTCATCATGGATTCACTCTAAAAATCACTCTCTCATAATGTGTCATAGATAGATCATCCACTAGCCTATCATGGATTTGCTAACGATGCATCTCAACGATCACAAAACCTCGCTATTACAACCTAGGCCATATACTCTCCTGGTTGGACACCTCCTCTCTCTAATGGAATTTGTATCGGGTTAGCCACCAACAATCAATATCAATACAATGGCATCATAGATCTCTTGGATGATGCCCACCACCTAGGTAGCTATCACCTACATGTATTCCTTGATTCGCAATTGGTTCTATCACAATTGAACAAGACATTTCAGGTCTGTGATATTCGCAATTTTTCAAAAGTATCTACATTCACAAAGGTTAGCTCATCATTTTAATCATATCACATTTATTCATATACCAAGGGATCAAAATCATACAACTGATTTCATAACTAATCAAATCGTAGACTGTAATGCATCACATATAGATAACCATCAAGATACATAAAGAATTAGCATTATATACATCTCAAACAAATAGAGAAATACACTAGAAAGCATAAACGCATATGAAATATCATGGGATCTGCCAAAAAATCATCTTGTATATACATACTAAAAAATATATAAGAGTACAAAAAAATCCATATAATCCACTCGCCCATGACTAAGATAAGTAGGTCAAAACAAATACAGGGGAGCATCGTCATAATGTGTACCTTCCCTGGTATATACATAGTATCATAAAAAATGTAGACCCATAGGTATCTCTAGGGCTCTCGTGGAAAATTTTCTACATCAAGAGCCGGAATCAGACAAGTCGTAGCCATTGACATAGCTATACAACACAAAACTAGTCGAAGACCTCTGCTAATCTAGCCCAACCATCAATGGGTAATTTGCTAGCTAGGGCCTTCGCTCTGCTTGAGCTCTCCTAGTAACTTTGCAGCTCAGCCTCTACAACTACCGAATGTGCCTTTGCGGCCTCGGCATGCTCACACCAACGCTTTGTGTCCTCGTCCATTGTTTCACTACTACCCTTACCAGATGGTACACCAATCTCTGGCACCAATTTCTCAAGCCCAACAGGTGGCCTCAAGTCCGTCTGTCTTTGTGGCATGGGTTCCGCCCCTACGACACCCATACATCTCATCATGGCCTACGAATTAGGTCAATGGTCACCCCTACGGCCCCACATCTGCAAATAAAAAAAAATGGTATCAACATCATCATATATAAAAACCATACCTATACATTCAAAAAACATATATATACAAATGCGGAAAAAAAAAATTCTTATTGGTCCCCAGGAATCACCAGGAGGAAGGCGCATGTATGGAACTCCCTAAAAGTCCATTCCATGGCAAGGAAACTCCAAAATTAGCTTAGGATGGGAGGTAAACCAATTCTCGAAGGAGGCATTCCAATAACGCCCCGCAGCACCACCCCTGGCTCGTGGCATTATAGATTCCCACCATTGTAAATGAGGGTCCTTGGTAGGCCCCACCGACACTACCAGAATAGGATGCAACATCACAATCCTCTCATACATAATGATGCATAAGAAACTTGCAATGGAAAAAAATTTAGAGAGTGCCACACTGCACCTATGTTAATGAGGACAACATGCCCCTATATAACAATCGAGCTCAATAAAAAAAGTGGTATGCCTACAACTATTAGAGGATCTCTATCTGAGGCCTCGATTCCCTTTGGTGGGATGATGACCCCACCAATCTAAAAATCATTGCTAACACTTCCTGCTCAACAAGATCTAAAATGACAACAATCCTGATGCAACCCTCCTCATAAGGGTTAGGCCCACAGTGAGCCTCACCCTCACCCTCTACCCATCGATGGATATCCACATGCCCATGAGGTAGTGAATAAGTAACGAGATAAATATCGGTGTGGACTAATATCACTAGATCTGTCAAGCATATCACCATCACTTGTTGGTCTGCATCTCAACATCAGATTAAAAACACAGGAAGGGAGTTGTGAAGAAACTTCATTAGACCCCACCGCACCAAAAAATAGCTAGCGGCAAGATACCCCACCACCTCACCATATACGCATGCTTAGTCTTGGTCTCTCCAACTCATCGTACCATCAATGATGTCATGCATCAAAGTCATAGCTCCCTAGGCTATCAAACAAACAAAGAAAAGCCTTATTTTCTCATAGTTATGTATCTATGAGCCCGAAAGAACACTGACATGCTTCTTTTTCTTGAACAGACACGATGAAGTGCATTTATTTCTTGAATAGATATGTAGACGCATGTCTATCAAGCCCTATGTTGTGGAGACTAAGGCGGCGAAGACCATGTGCCTGTTTTAAAAACAGGCACATGACCTACACATCTGTGTTTGACACAGAAGTATGGACTGCATGTGGTCTGACAACCAAGCCATGGCGACCCCAAATGGTTTTTCTGTGGCATATCTCACCTCAAATCTATGGATTGTCCATTCGAGGCCCTTTTTATGTGTTTTCATCACGTAAAACCCTACGTTTTTCACAACAACCATGCAACTCCACAACAGTCACCTACATGGCCATAAAAATCCAACCTTAAAAGGCCATACAGGGGACACCTATACGACCTATCTACACTATTTCTACCACAATCAGAAGTAGTAGGGTATCATCCCTTACGTGTCTCTCCTCGTGTGCGTGTTTTGTTCTTTGGCTAATCACAACAACAAGAAAATCTTGCAAACCTAGCTTTGACCTCTCAAGCCTAGTAGTGAAAATGAAGTTATATTTACCCCCTCAGCCTTATTTATCACCCTCTTCAACAGTTTTTGTAGCCCATTACACAAGCTTGGGACCTCCATTGACAAAACTAGAAGAGACACAAGGATCAATATCACACCAGCCTCATCATGGAACTCTCTATTCCAGTAAATGCCAAAACTCATTTTTGGGCTTGCTGCACACTCAAAAGTTCATTTCAAGTACTCCTGTGATTCTTTAAATCTTATCATTCGATCAATCACTAGATATTTATATGTTTTAAAAATATGCTTTAAATTGGGGTATTGGCCATGTATATTGTAGGTACATCACAAAAAATTGTCTTCGATCAACACCCCAATAGGAAAATAATGGAGCATGTATCATTCGCCACTTACCATGATAGGCTTCCTCCTATTCTTGACGTATCTTGACATCATTTCTCCAAAATGCACCATAGGGTCCATCATCTTGACCATGGTTATAACCATCTTGTCTAGCATATGATAAACATCCACATCGGCTGATAGAGCCCTCCCACTCATGGCTCGCTTCATGTTTGTATAACCCTATTCACTTTCAGGAGCCATGACCACCAACTTCAGCATGGGAACTTCTCCACTTAAATTCCTTGAAGTTCAACCTAATTATGTTACACTCATCACACATGCACCCCATTTCCTGGGCCATCTATGGTACTTTATGATGTATTAAGAAGGATGCACCTCTACATCCTACATTTGGCCTATCATTCACCCCATATTGCATAGTGCATCCACATCACTTCTTCTTCCTCACCAATCCAACACAAAGACCAACTAACATGGCCAACGCCCTCAGAAAAAGAAACCGCACCTCCATGAAGGTCACCATTATTATAGGGCACCCATATTTGTCTCTGTACATCCAAACCACCCTCATATTCTTTTGGTAAGTGTACAAAGTTTCTTTAGGAAAAATACTCCCACCCTTTCATGTCTTTACCGGGCGACAAATTCTAGTCACCCTTTGTCAAAGCTTGCACATCACCCATAGTCATTTACCATATTCATGCCAATCAAAACATACTCACACTCACCCTGGAAATCCTACCTACTCCAAGGCCATCCCTATCAACAAACCTGTTTTCACTGCATCCATTTGCACAAAATCTCTAACCTCTAACTAGTTGTCCATATCCTCTCATATTGTTAGCTCTCACTATCATGCCTTATCTTACCCACACTATTACATTTTGTGTATATCTCATATTTATTCCGAGACACAACATGTTGGGCGATTAACACTCCTTTCCTATTTACTTCAACATTCGTATTCTAGGATAGAGGTAGTACCCTAGGTACTCCTCCTTTGAAGGGTTATCCTTGAGTGGCACAATGGGAATCATTATTTCCCACTTATGTCATTGGTCCCTTTGAAATTCAAAACCAACACAGGTTTTCATTTCTAGGTGGTGTCGTACTTAAATACCATTGTAGTTCATTCATTTAGTCGAAGACCCTTGCATCACTAAGAACCTCATTTAACAGTGTTTACACCATGATACGAGGGAGGTACACAAAGTAAAAGACCCCTACATACTTCAACACCCCATTCAATAGTACTTCACCTCTGTTATACATGGGGGATTCAAATTCAGTCTATTTAACAAGAAGCTCCCTTGAGGATGTTAGCAGTTATCATCATCATCCATCAACATGTCAACCACCACAACATTGACTAGATGGGACGATTCCTTGTCTGATTGTAACAATTCTAGACTAACTCATCAAAATGAGCATGGGACATTCCCGCCTCATATAGACATTGTTTAAACTATTTAGATTTTATCCAGAGCATGGTTACCATTTATACTCATTCAAGGGGTTTCTCTAATCATCTCCATAACAATATCATCTCTCTCAAAAATTTGATCAGACTCTTCGTCATAACAGAAAACTTGATGTATTTTGACTATACGTTTTCTCCTAACCCCATAGATTAGGTGGTAGTTGGTTACATCATAAAATTGTACACATGTTTGTATAGTCTAGAAAATGCTAAAAGGCATCCAACATAATGCACAAGTGAATATTTTCTAGCTAAATACATCATAAATTTTAAACATTTTCATTTCTCCTAAGGTCAAAAGTTTATATAGATAAAAAAATGGAGGTCATCGTGGCTATTTAGTCTATAGTTGTGCAACCAAGAAATATCCTTAAAAGTCGTGTAGTCGAAGAAATGGATGACTCAGTGATTCGGGACCACTCCACACACTTTGAGTTGAGTCTATGACATGATCTAATGTTTAATTTGAGTCACCCTTAAGATATTCAGCCCTCAATGAATCATATTGTCATACTCATGTGAAATTATCATGCATGAACCAATATATGGAATATGGATTCAAAATTTTTGTATAAACAAGCCATGGGAGATCCAAAATATGAGACATTATTATGTTGGAAAAAATGCTACCAGAGCAAACCACCATTTGATTGTTGAATTCAAAGAATGGAAGAGCACTAGCATGTTTGCCATATTCCTTCTAAGAAATCCATCACCTTAGTTAGAAAACATGAATACACCATTGGAGAGTCTTCACACTTCTTTGAGAGAGAAGAGAATCTTGCAAATAGATTGAGGAAAAGAGCCCCCCTTGTTGAGGATTTTTAGCACTATAGCTCAAAGAATTCTCTTCAAGTGTCTAAGATTCATCTATTGTATTCAACATCTACTACCAACAGTCAATAAGAGGAGCTTTTTCCATTATTTTTTGGACTTGTTTTCTTTATTGAGCATTGTTTATGTATTTACCTCTTTCTTTTAGTTTCTGTTTATGTATGCATTGTTTACACTATTTATAATGTTGTGCTTATCTAAGTCTATCCACTAACAACACTAATTATTCTTTTGATCCTTTACAGGGAAAAATCAATTGTTAAGGAGGTTTCTTTTGGTATACCATTGCCACAAAAACACTACCACACATATTAATGAGGTTGTTATGTACCCATAATGTTGATTCCTTCTTTAAGTGTGATGTTTTGAAAAATTTTCCATTTATTTTTTTATTTAATTTGTTTACAACTAGGCAACGATTTATTGAAATCACAAGTTTAACATGAATTCTGAGAAATCAAAAAGGTTTTTAAGGATGCTAAATATTTGTATGTAGTAAAAAAAACCAGTTTAAGAAACAAAAACCAACATTTCACTACAATTGTTTTCATGAAATTGTGGCCAAAAGTGCATAAAAATAACTCCTTTCCTTTATGCTTTCTATGTTTGTAAAACATGTGGGCCATGTGATTTAAGTACTTTGTTTCCTTTTAGACGTTAAAATAAAATATGAACGTGATCAACCTTCCTGGTAACGACCTACGCGGATCAGTTAGATATATAAATGAGACATATATGTACCGAGGTAGGTCCAAACTGAGTTGTATCTAACAAAGGGAGGGAAGGTTTGTGATTAATCGTCAGAGTTATTATGTTGTCCAACTTAGATGGAAAATACTTAGTATCGACTTCCCAAGTATTCACCTCTTTGTTATCACATGAATTCACATGGCCGGATGCTGATGATAATTATTGACTTGTCTGGAATTATTGAGTACCAACTACTACCATCTCAAGGATATATTAATTCATCGTATTATAATTTTTTGTTTGTGGTTTTCATTCATAGTCTTTCTCGGAGTTTAACCAGGGTTCACTATTTGAGCAGGGGCTCCTGTCACAAGCTTGCTACTTGCTAAGTCTCTTCGTTCTGACTCTGAAACCAACTCCTGGTGAACCAATGGTTGAACCTACTCAAAACTTTCACACTTTTGTGGCTTTTTCAACGACTTCCTCACCTAACATAACCTTGCGTCCCTTCGTTCCTTTGGTGAACTTCCTATGAACTTCGGACAAATATACAGAGGCAACTACTACCTTAGCAGATAATTTTTTGATGCACAGACAATGTATTCAGATGAAATTTATACTCATTTTATTGAAAAATGTATGCAGAGATTATAGAGAGAATAGATCTTTACAGAGATCGACTATCTTCGTATTTATCGAACTTATGTCGTTCTCAAGCAATACCGAAGGCTTCCTTGCGATAGATAGACTGTGCCTCAAATTCAGACCACACGCATTTACAAACTGATAGACTCTCTAAACGATTCAGCCACTTTAGGTTCTCACCAGTGCCGAGCACACTGATGCACAGGCTTCCAAATCACCTAAGGACTTGAGTTCTTCTCGTTGTGCAAGCAGAACAGATGTGATGTCTACAGATGCAGAGCAGGAGAGATACTCGACTCAGACACAAAACTCAGACTGACTCTCTATGAAACTCTAAATGTCGATGCCTTGGTGATGAGCCATACCCTTCTTATATAGGAAATGAGGGGGTGACAAACCTCACTATAGGACATCTGCGACTTGTCCTAAAAGTGGAAGAAATCAATACTTTCGGATAAGGCTGAGATGACATCCGCACAAAGATTCCAGTCCAAGGGATGGAACAGTTGCTTTCGGGTAACATCAAAGTAGATCTTACTGGTAGATTTCTATCCGAGAACAACATTATTTCGAGGCCCCACGCACTAGGCCAACCAAAACAAAGTGGATGATTTTTCCGTAAAAGCCCACGGGAAAGACTGGGCCCCATCAAGCATTGGGCCGACTGAACAAAGTGGATACTTTTTCATAAAATTCCACGAGAAAATGATATTAACATGGTGAATTCTTTGGAACAACAAAGCTCACGGGAAACTGGCCACAATTAAGCCCTTGTGACTGGTACTTATTACAATGATCAAAATATGGTTAAATCAGGGAAACTATCTCTTCTATACAATAAGTCATCACAGGCTTTGGTGTAAATCCTGCGAACTATCATTGGCTTCCCTAAGATAATTTAATGATGTACTTTGGTTAAGACTAACCATTCTAGATGTTGACTCATATATTCTTGGAGTGAATAATTTATTGTATTAAATGGATCCCACTCCTTAACTGTCATTTCTTTGACAGTTTTATAAATGGTATGAAAACATTCTCCAATTCCATGTTCAGGGAACCATTCAGATTATTTTCTTTCATATTCTTCATGGTACACAGGGTCCATAGTAGTTCTACACAGTCCATAGTCATTCCACCAATCTCAAAACCGCTGGCACTGTTGATTTCTTTGGGAAGCTGCTAATCTACTGAATTTCAACTTTCTATAATGAGTATCTTCTTTATCGTCAACATTAAGAAAATTCAACCATAATCTTTTATAACCTGCAAAATCATAGACAGTGTCAGGAAAAATGATCTTGGGATCATTTCTGGGCCATCTTGCACATGGCTGGACCAGCCAATGACCTTGCTCATTCCAAAGATCCGTGGTCCGATAAGTACAAAAGTATTTTTCATAGATTCCCATATTGCATCCTCCATGGCACCAAATGCCAACAATATCATGAAAGTTTTGTTCGAGGGCTTGATGTGCAATCCCAACATCTCTTTTAGATTTATCATATATCATGTCATGGATCCACTTGCGACCCTTAGGGTACACTTTTCTTTCAGGTACAAAGTGTTGGATGTCAGTGTGGGGCTGCAAATTAGCATCTAGGACTTTCATGTTTCGCAACTGCCATGTGGGTCTCCAATTGTTTTTGTATGTTTCCCAGTCTTGGTCATCTGGGATAGTCCTTAAGACTTCTTGTTTCTCCTGCTGGTCGCACTCAGTGATGATCATCATGACATGATCTTTCTCTTCTATATATTCTCTGCTTAAGAAATCAAGAAAATTGTTATCTTTTCCTTTAATGTGCTCTACCTGAAAATCAAAATTTGCAAATAAATCTTGCCATCTGGCAAACTTAGCTTCTATGGCTTTCTTAATATCCTTTGTCAGGACTTTTTGTAGAGAAGATGCATCAGTTCTCAGAAGGATGGTTTTATCGATAAGATAGACCTCGAACTTGCTGATGCAGCTCCATGCTGCTTTCACCTCCTTTTCAATAGTGGAGTAGTTCAGCTCGGCTGGATTCCACACACCTAAAGTAAATTTTACTACTTGTTCTGTCTTTCCAATATTTTGCTTAAGAATTACACCTGATCCAATGTTGCTTGTATCGGATTCAACAATTTTAGGTGCAAGGTCATCAACGACATATAAAATAGGTAAAGATTTTACCTTGGCTTTAATGTTCTTGACTACTATTGTATGCACTAGATTCCATTCAGGAGGATTCTTCTTCAGCCTCTGATTTAGTATCTTTCTGTCACTGGCACAGTCTTGATAGAAATTGCTGACATAATTCAAGTAGCCTAAGAACCTCTGCAGTTGGTTTCTTTCTGTGATTACATCCGGGAATTTATCTGCAAATTCTAATGCATGATGTTGCAGCAAAATCTGGCCATTACAGATTGTATGGCCTAGGAATTTGATAGTGGTTTGAAAAGCCTCTATCTTCTTTTCGCTAAGCACAAGACCATTATGCTTGACCAGATTCTTGAATATACGTACATGTTTAAAATGGTCTTCAATAGTCCTTGTGAATATTAACACATCATCAATGTATACAATCAACCAATCAAAATATGGTCTGAAAATATTATCCATTACCTTCTGAAATTATGATGGAGCATTCTTTAGTCCAAAAGGCATGACATTCCATTCGTAATGTTCGACTGGTATACTAAAAGCGGTCTTGAACTTGTCTTCTTCAGTAATGGCCACTTGCCAAAATCCTACTTTTAAATCAAACTTGGAGAAGACTTTGGCTCATGCTATCCACTTGATTATGTCACCTTTATGGGGAATTGGATAAGTATCATCAGCTAGGACTGTATTCAGAGGTTTATAATTTATGACCAGTCTGGGAATACCTCTGATTTGTTCAGCTCGCTTGTTTACATAGAACCCATAGCAGTTCCAGGGACTGTCGGATTCTCTGATCAACCTTTTATTCAGGAGCTATTGGATTTCATTTTAGCAAAGATCTTTGTATTCTTTGCTCATTGGGATGGCTCAGCCCTTACAAGGTTTGCCTGTGTATCCTTCCTTGTAAGGGAGCCCAACAGTGTGCTGCTTTCGGTGCCAGAAAGCATTTGGCTCTTCTACGCAACAATCCTCTTCAATTTCTTTCTTCAGCTCTTCAATCTTTCTTTTAATCAGTGGAATTTTGAGTTGTTCTTCTAATCGCAGAGTAGATTTTAGATATTTCAGGTCTGATAACCGAGCCTCAGCTTTATCCAGATTTTGTGTTGTTTGGACCATCGTGGAAATTTTGGGATGTGAAATATAAGGAAGCTCAATTTTCTTTCTGGTTCCCTTTGATGTAGGGACAGAGATAAAATATCTAGCTTTCCCACCTTTGAGCCTGTGGGACCCATGTGGTTCTACTGCTGCTAGGAAAACATTTCCCAGTATGCAATCTACTGGTATATCAGCTACTGCAAATTTTAGATAGACACAGTGAGTGTCAAAACACACTAAAGCTTATGGTACTTCATATTGCAACCTTTTATTGCCTAAACCAACAACTATCCTTTCTGCAGTAGTCCAGTATTTGGCTGGAATATTTTTCATATTGAGGATATTAATATCTACTCCTAAGTCAAGAAGTGCACTCATCTTGAATATTTGCCCTTTGATGCAGATATTCACCTTGACATGGTGTTGATGATAGGAGATTGTAAATAATCTCTTGTCTTTGAATCCAAAACTTGGATCCTTCACCCCTTCAACAATTTGAATTTCTTGATTACTGCTATATTGAGCAGTATCCCATGGCTGGCTTTCATCTCCTGCCACCTTTTTTCCTTTTCAGAGTTCTTCAATTTGAATTTTTATCTGAGAAATTTCTGTCTTGAGATAATGAATTTCTCTGTTTACCTCCCCCAAAGTGAGTGATCTCACTTGTCTAGGCTTCTGATGATGCCTCTGAAATTATTTTGTATTCCTTTCATAAGATGCATCAATGAATAATGGTTTCTTACCTGATTCTTTTGAAGCTTTAGATTTGAGTTGATCTGTAAATGCTTCAATCAGGCGATTCTTCATGTCTCCTTCCTCCATGGTTCTGATGTGTGATAGGATTTTCAGTTCGTCTTCTTCTATAGCAGCCATGAGGAGTTTTTCTTTCTGAGGCTTGGGCCTCTCTGGTTCTTCTTCGCTGGAATCACTGAAATATGCAAAATCAGATTCATATTGAACATGACAGGAACATTCTTCTAGGTTAGAACATAAGCAATTAGAAGAACTGGAATCTGAACATTGCTCTATGTGAGCATGTAATTCTTCTGCTGAAGAAGTACTGAAAGAATCATATGAAGATTCTTCTATTTGGTGCTCTTGGGCACGTTCCCTAATAACAAGATTTTGACATGTGCGGTGTGCCCGAGAACCACATTTCATGCAAAGCATTGGTTCTCTTCTTTCTTGTTTCACTTGCTTGGATTTTTCGGCTATCTCCTGAGATCTTTTGCCTCTGTTTAACTTCGCCTCTTCTCGTTGGGGACATATAGAGGATGTGTTGCCATTTTGGCCGCATAGCTAACAAGTGAGTTTGTTCCATTTATCCTGGTTAGAAGTGTGCACGTGGATGTCAGAGGGGTGATAGTAATGGGTTTTTGGAACATATTTATAATACCCCTTTCTTCTTTGGGAGGTTTGACCTCTTGGTGGTTTTGGAATTATTTTCTTATCCTTTGGATAATTTCTTCTATTTTTATAGAAGATTTCTTTGAATTCTCTTATGGCTCTCTTCTTGGCTTTTCTTTTTTTAACCAAAGGGTCATCCACTCTAAGTCAATACTTGCTACAGATGGACTTTTTGCCTGGAAATTTGGAGAGTTTCTCCGAAGATTTATTTACTTTTGAACTTGTACAAAGGCTGATCAAAGTTTTTGTAATGTAAGAATATATCTCACCCGATGTATAAGACTCAAAAGGAAGTTGAAATATTTCCTGCATTCTGATATAATCAACAAATCTTGATGGCAGGGCAGCAAGATATACCTGTTTCCATAACAGGTTCTTAGAGCCTTTGACTTAATAGATCATTTGCATCCAGTCTCTATGGAAGTTATCTTATTAGGACATCTTATGGAACTTTAAGTTCATCAAAATAACTTCATTTTTATAAAAAATCTCAGTTTCACTTCCACATCAATGTTCAAGAATCATTGATGTAAGTGCGCCAATAATATTGCTGATGACTGTGCCATCTGGATTATGAATTATATCTCCTTTCTCATCTTTAAGAACTTCAGCTTCCATTGTTTCAATGAGATTAGGAGAGGATTCTGTCTCCCACCACCTGAGGAGTGTCCCTGTAAAACATTGGATAATAATTCTGCAAGCATCTATTTCACTTTTGCCTCTAAGACACATGAGTTTGTATTCTGTATAGATTAGATCTATCATCTGTCGGATCTAACCAACACTCATGTTATCTATATTCCATTCTCGATGAGAGTCTAGAAAAAAGGTGTGAGCTTCAGGAAGCTTGCCTTTGCCCTCAAGGTCCGGTGTTGAATATCTAGTGAACCTATGCTCCAGAGGTTCATAGATAGGGAGAATTTGTGTTTCTTGTTTCTTTCCCTTTTCTTCCTCTTCATTTGTTTTCTCGAATAAGGATGCAATGGTTATTCTGTCTGTATGGTCTTCTTCTGAAGAAGAGGATACTTCTTTAGGAAAGAGTAGAGGAAACCTGTTGATATTTTTAACAGGTTCTTGAATCTAGATACTTCTTTTGACTAAAAAGGAGTTTGGGACTGGTTTCTCTATCTTTGACTGACTCATTTTGTCAACTTTCTCTTTTAAACCAGTAATAAGATTTTTAGTTGAATCTAGATGATCAACTAATTTTCTTCAACTCCATCTAATTTTGTCAAAGATTCTCTTGTATAAGAAGAAATTAAACTTGAATCAAACTGTAAATTGTTCAAACATTTATTTACAGCATTAAGAGATACTTCCACAATATCAAAATGTTCCTTGACTTCGGTAGATTTTGCAACATTCATTTCCAAGCCTTTTATTGCAGTATTTGTCCAGTTAAGTTGTTGACTAGCTTTTTGAATTCTTCCATCAATGCCTAGAGCATTATTTTCTTTCTGGACTAAAGGAATAGCCTTGGCTGCATTCTGATTTTCTCCTAAGACAATCCCTGTATAAGGAGGAAAAGTCGTAGGTGTTTCAACTGTAGACCCATCTAGTGCAGTCCAGGCATGTTTAGAGGTACTGGAGGATCTAGTCAGAACAAGTAATGGACAAATGCTATCCTTCCAGGAATAGAAAGATATCCAAGTATTAGTGGTGTCCATATATCTTTTCCAGACCTCTAACAACTCTTTCTTTTCATGGGGACTATATGTCTGATCAAATTCATCAACTTGAGGATTAGTGTACAGATCCCAATTTAGCGTTGCTTTCATCCATGCTGCACTAATCTCTGTCTTCAGGCATCCATCCATGAGAGAATAGAATTTGTGCATTTCCATTACTGCAGGCTTTTTGCAGTTAGAAGGAACAGAACGAAATTTGCATTCTGGAATCAGGCCATTAGCCTGTTCAAGGTATCCAAAACCATATCTAGGCTTGGCTGGTCTCATTTGGCACATCATCTCTGTCATCCTTGGATTTTCATCTTCTAGTGTTACAATTTCACAGATCATGAGCACATGGTCTGGATCTTTCTCATGAGGAAAAGGAATATCAGCACATTTAGGATTTGGGCAAGGACTGATAGATGTGGATGGAGGTGCAATAAAGGTGATCTAATCAGGCGGATAGCAGGAGCCAAAGTCTTCTCCAAGTTTGATTTAAAAGCAGGATTTTGGAAAGTGGCCATTACTAAAGAAGACAAGTTCAAGACCGCTTTCAGTATACCAGTCGGACATTACGAATGGAATTTCATGCCTTTTGGACTGAAAAAATCAAAATTTCAGAAGGTAATGGACAATATTTTCAGACCATATTTTGATTGGTTGATTGTATACATTGATGATGTGTTAATATTCTCAATGACTATTCAAGACCATTTTAAACATGTCCGTATATTAAAGAATCTGGTCAAGCATAATGGTCTTGTGCTTAGAAAAAACAAGATGGAGGTTTTTCAAACCACTATAAAATTCCTAGGCCATACAATCTGTAATGGCCAGATTTTGCTGCAACATCATGCATTAGAATTTGCAGATAAATTTCCGGATGTAATCACAGAAAGAAGCCAACTGCAGAGGTTCTTAGGCTACTTAAATTACGTCAGCAATTTCTATCAAGACTGCGCCAATGACAGAAAGATACTAAATCAGAGGCTGAAGAAGAATCCTCCTGAATGGAGTCCACTGCATACAACAGTAGTCAAGAACATTAAAGCCAAGGTAAAATCTTTACCTATTTTATATGTCACTGACGACCTTGCACCTAAAATTGTTGAATCAGATGCAAACAACATTGGATGGGGTGGAATTCTTAAGAAAAAGATTGGAAAGACAGAACAAGTAGTACAATTTGCTTCAGGTGTGTGGAATCAAACCGAGCTGAACTACTCCACTATTGAAAAAGAGGTGAAAGCAGCATGGAACTACATCAGCACGTTCTAAGTCTATCATATCAATAAACCCTTCCTTTTGAGAACTGATGCATCTGCTCTACAGGAAAAGATAATAATCTGCCTAATTTCTTAAGCAGAGAGTACATAAAAGAGAAAGATCATGTCATGATGATCATCACTGAGTGCGACCAGCAACAGAAACAAGAATTATTAAGGACTATCCCAGATGACCAAGATTGGGAAACATACAAAAACAATTGGAGACCCACATGGCAGGTGCGAAACACAAAATTCCTAGATGCTAATTTGTAGCCCCACACTGACATCCAACACTTTGTACCTGAAAGAAAAGTGTAACCTAAGGGTCACAAGTGGATCCATGACATGATATAAAATAAAGGTAAAAGAGATGTTGGGATTGCACATCAAGCCCTCGAACAAAACTTTCATGATATTGTTGGCATTTGGTGCCATGGAGGACGCAGTACGGGCATCTATGAAAAATACTTTTGTATTTATCGGACCAGAGATCTTTGGAATGAGCAAGGTCATTGGCGGGTCCAGCCATGTGCAAGATGGCCCAGAAATGATCCCAAGATCATTTTTCCTGACACTGTTTATGATTTTGTAGGTTATAAAAGATTATGGTGGGATTTCGTTCATGTCAAAGACACAGAAGAGACTCATTATACAAAGCTGAAACTCAGTACATTAGCAGCTTCCCAGAGAAATCAGCAGTGCCAGTGGTTTTGAGATTGGTGGAATGACTATGGAGTGTGCAGAACTGCTATGGACCCTATGTACCATGAATAATATGAAAGAAAATATTCTGAATGGTGCCCTGAACATGGAATTGGAGAATGTTTTCATACATTTATAAAACTGTCAAAGAAATGACAGTTAAGGAGTGGGATCGATTTCATAGAATAAATTATTCACTCCAAGAATATATGAGGCAACATCTAGAATGGTTAGTCTTAACCAAAGTACAGCATCAAATTATCTTAGGGAAGCCAATGGTAGTCCACAAGATTTACACAAAAGCCTGTGATGACGTACTATATAGAAGAGATAGATTCCCTGATTTAACCGTATTTTGATCATTGTAATAAGTACCAGTCACAAGGGCTTAATTGTGGCCAATTTCCCGTGAGCTTTGCTGTTCCAAATCATTCACCGTGTAAATATTCTTTTCTCGTGGAATTTTATGAAAAAGTATCCACTTTGTTAAGTCAGCCCAATGCTTGATGGGGCCCAATCCTTCCCATGGGCTTTAATGGAAAAAGCATCCACTTTGTTTTGGTTGGCCTGGTGCATGGGGCCTCGAAATAATGTTGATCTCGGATAGAAATCTACCAGTACAATTTACTTTGATGTTACCCAAAAGCAACTATTCCATCCCTTGGACTGGAATCTTTGTGCGGACGTCGTCTCAGTCTTATCCAAAAGTATTGATTCCTTCCACTTTTAGGACAAGTCACAGATGTCCTATAGAGAGGTTTGTCCACCCCTCATTTCCTATATAAAGAGGGTATGGCTCATCACCAAGGCATCGTCATTTAGAGTTTCATAGAGAGTCAATCTGAGTTTTGTGTCTGAGTCGAGTATCTCTCTTGCTCTACATCTGCGAACATCACGTCTGATCTGCTTGCACCACGAGAAGGACTCAAGTCCTTAGGTGATTTGGAAGCCTGCACATCATTGTGCTCGCCACTGGTGAGAACCTAAAGTGGCTGAATCATTTAGAGAGTCTATTAGTCTGTAAATGCGTGTGGTCTGAATCTGAGGCAGACTCTACCTATCGCCAGGAAGCCTTCGGTATTGCTTGTTCTTTGAGAACGGCATAAGTCCGATAAATCCAAAGATAGTCGATCTCTGTAAAGATCTATTCTCTTTGTAATCTCTGCATACATTTTGCAATAAAATGAGTATACATTTCATCTGAATACATTGTTTTTGCATCAAAAAATTGTCTGCTAAGGTAGTAGTTTCCTCTGTATCTTCGTCCGAAGTTCGCAGAAAGTTTGCCAAAGGAACGAAGGGATGCCAAGGCTGTGTTAGGCAAGGAAGCCGTTGAAAAAGTTGCAGAAGCGTGAAAGTTCTGAGTAGGTTCACCAGTGGTTCACCAAGGGTTGGTTTCAGAGTCAGAACGAAGAGACTTAGCAAGTAGCAAGCTCGTCATAGGAGCCTCTATTGAAAATTGGTAGCAGAGCCAGTAACGTCTCGTTCATAAGGTCGGTATTCAAAAAATCTTACTCATATTTAGAATGGAACCTTTACGAAAGTCTGTTTCTTTCCGAGAGATAGAAGAGAGAGAATATGAGATTGGAGAAAACCCTTTACGGGAGATGTCTGCATCAATTTCAAGTTGAGTACTAAATTCTACTAAACTTGAATATGAAGAACCCCAACCTTCTGCCAGGTGGGCACTGCCTGCCATAGACCCTTCATAAGTCTATAGTGATTTGTCTATGTTTCATTTAAGAGCCTCAAATAGAATAAGTATTAAAGAGTCTGCCAATTAGATGTAGGAAAAGCTGACTGTATCCAGACTATTTCTCTATTGAATCCTAAAGAATTACAGGCCGAAGAAAAGAGGTTGAAAAAAGACTATCTGCACTTAGGATGCATTAGGGTAGGAATCAATCCTTTGATCCATAAAGGATTACAAACTTTTGTGCTAGCCACTGTAAGAGATCTCAAGCACAATAAGTACATAGATTCCTTAATCGATGGAATTGTTGCACCTTTGTCTGACGGACCAGTCTACTTTGATTGTTTTCCAAATTTCTCTGTATATACTTTTGATGAAACGATAAGTGAGATCCTCCAGCTCCAAATACAGACTAATGGTTTTGATATGAAGAAAAAGAGAAATAACTTAGGTATCTAGGTCAAAGCTTGTTTCAGACATACTAATACCCTTTGGCCAGCCATCCGCCATGCACCCTGCTGTGAATCAAAGTCTAGTACAGTTGTTCTCACAGATGAAAAAAACCAGAAAGTTGAGAATATGACCATCAAATGGGAAAACCTGATTTTTCTAGAACACTGGGTTGTTAATAATCCTAAGCCATTAATGCCAAGAAATATTACCTCTACAAATATCATAGAAAATCCAAACTCTGTTGTTATTTCTTTTCCTGGCAGATCTACCATTGACCACAGAAGAATAGAAGCTGTCTATAAATCATCTAAATATTACAAAGATCCTTGTACAGTAGATATTGCTTGTTCTACTTCGTCTTTTTGTAAACATACTTCTTTGGTTGATATAGCTCAACTTGTAAATTATTCTTCTCTGGAAGTTAAATGCCCAGAATGTCAAGAGTTGGTAAATATGCTTACCTTAGCTGAATCCAATATCCATTCAAACCATAATCCTAGATCTGGTATTGCACCTCCATCCACATCTATCAGTCCTTGCCCAAATCATAAATGTGCTAATATTCCTTTTCCTCATGAGAGAGATCCATACCATGTGCTCATGATTTGTGAAATTGTAACAGTAGAAGATGAAAATCCAAGGATGACAGAGATGATGTGCCAAATGAGACCAGCCAAGCCCGAATATGGTTTGGGATACCTTGAACAGGCTAATGGCCTAATTCTAGAATGAAGATTTCGTTTTGTTCCTTCTGACTGCAAAAACCCTGCAGTAATGGAAATGCACAAATTCTATTCTCTCATGGATGGATGCCTGAAAACAGAGATTAGTGCAGCATGGATGAAATCCATGCTAAATTGGGATCTGTACACTAATCCTAAAGCTGATGAATTTGATGAGACATATACTCCCCATGAAAAGAAAGAGTTGTCAGAGGCCTGGAAAAGATATATGGACACCACTAATACTTGGATATCTTTCTATTCCTGGAAGGATAACATTTGTCCATTACATGTTCTGACTAGATCCTCCAGTACCTCTAAACATGCCTGGACTGCACTAGATGGGTTTACAGTAGAAACACCTACGACTTTTCCTCCTTATAAAGGGATTGTCTTAGGAGAAAATCAAAAATAATTAATACATTCATAATTTTTATGTGGTTTATTTTTGAATTGTCATAAATAAAAAATAGATATTGTTATAGCTCCAAATCTCACTCTTATGGTTTGTGATGCTATACTCATGGCCTAGGGCAACCCCTCCTTCCAGACCTGGTCCTAAAATTTAAAAAATAGTGTTTTACCCCTAACATGCGACATTTCCCTGAGTTAAACGTGTTTATACGCGGGTCTGTGTATACCCAACCCACGTATATGTATTAAAACACTTAAAAATATATAAAATTCCTTATTTTCAGGCGGAGAGCACGGGTTTTATCTGCTGATCACCTATTAGTGCCCGTGGCCCAACTATTCCCAACCAACTCCCAACTAAAAAACTACTTTGGGAGAGGTATAAAAAGAACTCAAAGGGAAGGCCTAAGGGAGGAGAGAAGAGAGAGAAAGGTTATTATGTTGAGATTTTTCCCCTGACCGGGTCTGAAGTCCCTTGTGCCTTCTGCACTTCCCCCATTTGTACAGGAAGCTCTTGTTTCCTTGTGTGTTGATGTTCATCCATTACTTGTGACATCATGGAGAGAGTCATGGAAGGAGTTTGTTAGAGGTTTGAGGCTGGAACGGATCCGGAAGGAAGCTTTGCTTGGAGCCTGCTGAAGGTGACTCAGGTGAAAATATTCCTTTTTATGTACTTTATTTGTCTATAATAAAATAAACACATGTCTTGGTTCGCGAAATGAATCCTCTTTATGTTAATGATATTCATGTTTAGAATTCATATGTAAATGGTTGTCTAGATTTCATAAATAACTACCTTTATTTATAACATGAAGATGGTTTCTTTATAAGGTTTTGTCCAGATACTGTTGTTTTCTTTGGAATTGGTTGTTTTGCAGGACAAAAGAAAATAAGGGAACTCCAAGAAGGGTTTGAACCCTAAGGGCCTTCTCGAATGTAGGACCTAAGGTACGTACCCTTTACAATAAAATTTTCTTATAATAGCATAATGGCTGTGTGAATGTGTGCTTCTTTGAATAGACAACTTTCAGTCTGCTAGGGTTTCAACCCAAAAAGCCCTAGGGGAACATTTCCCTCCATCAGAATTGCCGACTTCACTGGGGAAAACACTCTTGTTGTTCCTAGTTTGGGTGTTTTTCAAGCCAATCAGGGCTCAGCTACCTGTTTGTTTGCTGTTGCTGACTGGTCTGTTCTTGAACTTTAAGTTTTGCCAGTGTCTTCAGTTTGTTTTTTATTTTTCTTGAAACCTTTTATATACGCAATTTTTCTTAGTTACAGAGGCGTATGTACGCATGTTGCTTTAAGTGAACCCGCGTATACGCAAGTTTCCTTAGTTACAATAGCGTAGACACGCATTCTGTACATAAGTACAGTTGCGTATATCTTGCAATTTTCAAGATTTGTAAATCTTTTTGTCTCTGAAGGTCTGTCTAGTAGTTTGAGTCAGTCTGAAACAATCATTTTCTAGTATCAGTTATTCGTTTTACAGCGAGCATCTTGTTCTGAATTCTCTCTGAGTATCAGAAGTATTGGTCTTGTTTTTCGTTGATTGCAAGTGTCATCGTTTTTTGCTAAAGCACGCAAGATTTCTTGCTAGGAATCTTGGTTGCTCTGATTCATTAGGGTGGGAAGATTGATCTCAATCTTTGTGTTAACCTTGCTTTTGGTGAATTTTTGTTTGCTTGACAAAAACCGCCTTTTGTGACCATCCACTTCTTTGTTTCATGAAAGTTTTTGATTGACACTTTCTTGGAATTTGTCTTTTTGATCTTTTTTGTTTTCATTGCCAAAGCTTTCATTGCTTATTTTTATTGTTAAGAGCACATTTAAGCACATTTATTTTTGTTGAGTTTTCATTTGTTGTGTGGTGTCAACTTGCAAAATTGTTTGATTGCCTATTCTTCAATCACAAGTTTTTAGTGTTGTTGAGAGCATTTTTGAAAAGACTCTTTTGTTGTTACTTTTGAAGAAAATATTTTTGAAAAATTTAGTTTTGCTTTCTTGAACTTCGTTTTCATTTGGTTTCCTTTTAGTGAGTGAAAGTGCTTTATGTTTGTCTTAGAGCTTTTTTTTAGTGTTTAGACGAAATGAATAGTAGCATCTCATATTCCATCTAGACATTTTAAGTGGCAAGATAAAGATTGATAAGCAAGCAACTTTCATTTTTGTTTTAGAGTAGTTTTAAATCTTGCATCCACATATATTTGTTGCATTAGGATAGATTTGCATTCCTTTTTAGGCATACATAGAGTTGTTAACTTTTGTGAGTGTGAAGCGTGAATTAACGAAAAGACAAGAAAAATTTGTCTTATTAGAAGTTCCTCTAAACCCTATAGAAATTGCTCTTCATCAAAAAATGAAAAAGTGCATGTGCATGTAGTTAACTTTTTATTAATTTATTTTGTGTCAAAAACACCACTACTTTCACTTCCGTTACCTTGTGACTTAAAGAACAGCCTATTTTAAAATCAAGCGCTAACTAAAATTCACTAGAACTTTGTTTAAATCAGTTACACAACCAAGTTTAGGATTTTAGGGCCTTAGATTTGGCGAGTGGAGAGTTAACTCTCCAAGGCCATATAAACGTCAAATGTAGGAGTCTGAATAACGAGAGAAAATCGAATAGCGTTAGGAAGACCAGGAAAGCTCAGGATCTGGGAGTTAAGCATGAGGGTCTGTGAAGACAAGGAAGAGAGATACCCCCTCTCCTACTTGTCCAAACTTACCTCACGACTGTTCCGCCTGGCTTCTGCAACGAGTTGGTATCCATAATTGCTACTCCTAGGGATCTACACAGGTGGCTGCGGAGGGGAATCCTGTGGCACCTAAGGTCGACATTCCATCACTCTCGACAGTACTACTGGAGGGCACCTTTGTGAAGCTTGGGGGCTTGCACCGGTGCAGGCTGTTGTTAGGAGGTCAGCGTAACTTCCTCTGATACCTTTGCTGATAGGACTGGGCCCTCATCACCCTAGACTATCCTTGGAAGGCCCCTTATTTCACTTTCTTGTATTTTGGTGTCCGGTCCTAATCACCCGTAGCAGAAATACTTGGAAGTTGTTTGACTGGCTATTATCTTTAGGGACTTTATAGTGTGTGCTCTGTGCTCTTAGTTGGCCTAGCTTTCAATTTTTTGAGTCTTTAGTTAGATCATAACAAAAAATTCAAAGTGGCTAACCGATCTCCCAGACGGTCTCGAAGACTTCGTGGTCTTTCACCACCAAGTTTAGAGCCTTCTCCTAGAAGGCACAGAGGTAATACTACCGGTGGGTTTCGTCCCACGCCGGTTGACGCATCGGGGATTGATCCTCCTCTCGGGGGCATTAGTGTTCAAGCAAGGCCTGGCACTTCTGAACAAGAGAGGGACACTCCAGTCCTTTCTCAAGTTCTCTTTCAAGAGGAGAATAGCATAGAGGTAGAAGAGCTCTCAGAGTCGTAAGCGGCTCCAAGTTCCCCACTACCATTTAGTCATTCAGACATATTACAATACATTGGGACTTTGACGCATAGACCGTCAAGTCCAGGTTACGCTACGCGCTTACCGTCGATCACCACTACTAGAAGCATAGCTTCTACAAGTGCTACGACTATGCAAACTCCAACATCGGTGCAAGGGGGACGAACGATTTCCATCTCCTCTGCTTCCTTGTTTGGATATTTTGCTAGCACATCTTTAGTTGGGTCTACCTCCATTGCGTCCATGAGTGGAAATGCCCAAACCAATGCTTTTGGTACTGGATTCTTTCCATTTTGCACTCACTCATAGGGTATTCCATCGGTTCCGTTTAGTGCCGCTACGTCCACGATGGGCAGATTCGCTTCATTCCAGGGTTTTGCTTTCGGAAGTCGTCATATACCACATTCCAACCCGACGATAGGATCCATGCCTTTTTCTTCTGTAGGACAAGGCAGTAATCCTTTCCAAGGTTGGACTAACCCTGGGATCAGTGGCGCAAGAACTGGGAATCCGTTTATCGGCCAGCATGGGAATAGGCCGTACTCCACGGTTAGTTCGTTTCAAAGCATTCCTCCCCTAGCTTCGGCTTGGAATCCTTATCAGGGGTTATCAACTCCTTACAATCCTTTAGGAGGAAAATTTACTGGTTATGGAGGTTTTGCGGCTAGAGTTGATCAAACTCCGAATTTTGCTGGATCATAAGGTTTGCCTTTTGGTTCAGCCGGTTCTACTAGTTACTTCGGGCAGCTTGGTGCCTCCCAAAATCTAGGACAATCTTCTCAGAACTTTGGGAGTTCTGCCCAGTCTGTGTGGAATCCCCAAGGTCCTCCTAGGCTTCTGTTTCTGGCAACGTTGAACTTGCCAGATCTCACTAAGTTAACAAATGACCCAATCAAATACAATCCGGCTTGGCCTCTGGTCCCAACCAAACTCCCTTCGGACATTCCAAAATTCGAAGGGAAGAGTTGTGAGGACCCAGGCGACCATGTAACAACATTCCATTGTGGTGCTCATCTAACTCCCTTATCGATTACTCGATTAGGTTGAGAATCTTTTAGTGCGCCTTGACTGGTAATGCGGCCAAGTGGTATATAGAGTTTCCAGGGGGCAGCTTCACATCTTTCATTGACTTAGCCAATATTTTCTTAAATCATTTCCAGTTGCATGTCCGCTATGATGCAGGAACTGAACTTCTGGCCACTTTTCATCAGGATAAAGAAACTCGCATTTCTGACCATATTCAGGAATGGAGACAGATAAAGAGGCTCATTAAAGCCGAAATCCCTCCGGAGTATCGTCTCGAGTGGTTTTTGAAATCTTTACAACCTGAGATCTCCAAGGATGTCTCCATGTCTGGGGTCTATTCTGAGGAGCAAGCCATTTTTAGGGCCCAACAATTAGAACTGATCTACTCTCAGTCTTGGATCCTACAAAAATACTTGCCAGATGCTCCTGGGTCTAAGGTTGATGTAGCTAAGTCGAAGCCAGGTCTGCACGCAGATGGTATCATTGGGTCAGTAGACACAACTACCATGAACTTGTTGAACCAATTGCAGCAGTTGTCCTTACAAACTGCTTCTAACAACCAAGTCACATCGTCTAATCCCCCCTCTTCCCAAACTTCTTCAATTAATGTCGTCCCATCTGATAACCCCAAAGGAAATGAAAATTCCAATGGGAAAAAGAGAGGACGAGGTAAGGAAAAGAACCAGGATGGGAAACCTGATGCAAATAAGTCTGGCAACAACGCTGGTGGTGCTAGAAATGAGTCTAGAAAGAAAGTTAAGTTTCCATGCAAGTTGTGCAGTGGAGAGCATTTAACTCATTTCTGCCCTAAGATTGAAGATGCTCAGCGCTTGTTAGGACAACAAGGGACTTCTAGTTCTCAGGTTGTGTTAACTAACCCTTTTCCCCAAGGGCAACAACTTCTTGCTGGTGCGAGTTCAAATCCTACTACCTCCGCAGGGGGAAACTAGGAAGGGGAAAAATCATAGAATGTTTTCATGATGGGTTCTAACGTCCATGTGACTACTCGTTCACGTGATTACGGTGAAGCCGAAACTTCCAAGGACAAGACTATTCCCGGAAATACCGGCCTTAATATTAAGTGACCCCCTGTTGAGACTATACCACAGATACCGAAAGGTTCCGCTAAACACGTGACTATTAATCGTACTGCCAAGGATCTTGCTTAGAGTCCATGTGCCATGTCCACTTTAGAGGTTCTCTAGTCGTGTTCGGCTTAGCGAAGTGATTTACTTTCCGCGATTGGAGCATCTGATCCAGCTAATTCTTTAGTGCTCACTTTTGACATGTTAAATGTCAAAAAGTGACTCCCTCATCATATGGCTTTCCAAATAAAGTCTACATATCGGAAAATCAACATTTTTTCGTACCGTTATCGATGAAGGAGCTTCCACATGCATCATGTCCATATCATGCTAGAAGGCTATTGGATCACCTTTGGCTATTCCTTCACCCACTATCTTGACTGCATTTGATGGTCATTCTCATAATCCGCATGGGATTATCCCGGCCTTTCCTATATGTGTTGGGGGAAAGGTCGTCAATATTGAATTAGAAGTCATAGATGCTAACCTAGACTATAATCTCCTATTAGGAAGGAACTAGGTATATGAAATGGACGCTGTTGTTTCGACTCTGTTTCGTGTCATTTGCTTTCATCATGAGGGGAAAATCATTAAGGTTGATCAAATGGATTATTGTCCAGTCGATCCTCAAGCAAGCTCTGACACTACAGTTCCTTTATTGGATAACCGTCGCCCGCCTACTGAGAATTTAGGAGTGGGAATGTATTCCTCATTGATGGGTACCTTTGATCTTCCCTCTCCTTTCGCTAAAATCAATGCCATTTCATCATCTAAGGAGTCCCGTCGACAAGAGTTATTTCGAACACATTATTTTCCATACCCTTGGACCTTGCCTGCACCTACGACCACATTAGTTGAAGGACAAGTAAATGGAATGGCATTCCCTATATCAGCAACTAAGCTTAGATATCAGTCTATTGTGGACTTCGAAGACAACCACTCTGCTACTTTTTCCGAAGAGGAGTTAGATGGTGATGTGGCCCCGGCTTGGAGCCTTTATTCTACCTCTACCTTGGACTGCTTAGATTCAGTTTTACCTTCTGAAGAAGCAATCCTCGAAGAAATGATGGGTATAGATCGACCTTGGGAAGACTTACACCATCGTTCATACTTTCTTCCTCCATTGCAGGAAGTAGAATCTAGATTCTCTGAGCTCTGTACTAGTGATGTTTGTACAGTGTCAAACCCTTTGGCTCCAGCACACATTCATGTCAAAGGCAATATGTTGGGAATTTCAAAAACGATACCTATAAACATCTCTAGGGACCCTAACGTCATCGAGAATCTCTTCATCAGAATTGAGTGTTCCCCTAAAGAAATTCAAATTTACACCGACCTTTTCAAGGAATTTCGAGATGTATTTGCTTGGTCTTATGAGGAAATTCCTGGCATTGATCCTTCTATAGTTCAACATGAGATCAAGACGTATGAGAACGCCAAACCAGTTCGTCAAAGGCTTCGGCCGGTTAACCCTAAGAAAGCGGAAGCTATCAAAGTTGAGGTTGAGAAGCTGCTAAAGGCGGGTTTCGTATACCCTGTTCCTCTTACTGATTGGGTTTCTAATCCAGTCCCTACGGATAAAAAGCAAGGAACAATCCGAGTATGCATCGATTTTAGGGATTTAAACAAGGCATGTCTGAAAGATAATTACCCCATGCCATTCATTGATCAGATTATCAATGAGTGTGCGGGTAATGAGATTTTTTCCTTCGTGGATGGTTTTTCGGGTTATAATCAAATTTCTATCTGTCCTGAAGATCAACATAAGACAGCCTTTATATGTCCCTGGGGTACCTTTGCATATAGAAAGATGCCTTTTGGTCTTAAAAATGCTGGAGCCACCTTTCAGCAGGCCATGTCATATGCTTTCCACGACATCAAACATGTCATCGAGGCTTACTTGGATGATCTCGCTGCTCGTTCTCGAAAGAGAACTGATCACCCTAGTCATCTTCGATTGGCTCTCGAGCGATGTCATTTTTATAAAATTTGATTGAATCCCAACAAATGTGTTTTCACGGTTACGTCCGGTTGGTTTTTAGGGTTCATTGTGTTTAATGAAGGGATTCGGGTTGATCCCTTCAAGGTTGAGGGAATAGTTTAGTTTCCTCCCACGTCCTCGATTCGACAACTTCAAAGTCTTCAAGGGAAGGATAATTTCTTAAGACGGTTTATAGCAAACTAAGCGGAGATCACTAAAGGGTTCATGTGTTTGTTACGAAAAGGAGTTCCATTTGTGTGGGACGACTTTGTGTAGCGGTCGTTTTATGCTTTGAAAAAGGCATTAGTCTCTGCCCCGCTTTTGAGTCCACCAGATTATGGTAGAGACTTCCTTTTATATCTCGCCGCAGTAGAATCAACCATTGGTATGGTTCTCGTTCAGGACGATGATGCTCTCACCGAGCATGTGATTTACTATTTGAGCCGAGGCTTAATAGGTCCTGACATTCACTATTCTCCGGTTGAGAAGTTGGCCTTAGCAGTTGTGCATGCTATCCAGCGGCTCCGTCATTATATCCTGCTATGCAAGACTTTTGTCTTAGCGGCAGTCAATCCATTTCAATTTTTCCTCAGTAGGCGAGTGATTGGGGGAAAATATAATCGATGGATAATCATTTTGCAAGAATTCAATCTCGAGTTCTTGTCTGCCAAGTCTAAGAAATCCATGGTTTTCGCGGAGCTAATTTATGAGCTACCTTGTGGAGAAGATACTGTTTATGAGGAAATTATTCTCGACGAACATTTATTCCTCATCCTTTCACTCGACCCTTGGTATGGAGATATCATTGTCTATCTCTAGACATCGAAGTTTCCCTCTACTTTCTCCAAGGATGAACGTTGAAAATTACATCACCTGGCTAAAAACTATGTTATCATCGGTGACACATTATACCGTCGAGGGGTTGATTCAATCCTTCGGCGTTGTTTAGCCTTAGAGGAAGCAGAGTCAGTGCTTAATGACTGCCACAGTGGAGGTTGTGGTGGTCATCTATCAGGGCTTGCTATAGCCCAGCGCATCTTAGTGCTGGCTATTTTTGGCCTTCACTCTTTAAAGACTATGTGGAAGCGGCCAAACACTATCACCCGTGTCAAATTTTTTCTCAGAGAATGCACACGCATCCAGCTCCTCTTCTTCCCATTTTCACCGTCGATCCCTTTACTAAGTGGGGTATTGATTTTACGACTTGTAATCTGCCTTCAGTGGTGCATCACAGGTACATTATCGTGGCTGTAGACTACTTTACGAAGTGGTCTAAAGCCATGCCTACTTATAAGAATGATAGTGACACAGCAGCACTGTTTCTTTTCAATCAGGTTATCTCAAGATTTGGTATCCCGAGAGAGATTGTCACTGACCATGGCAGTCATTTTCAGAATCAACTGATGTCTGAATTGGCTCTCAAATTGGGTTTCCGCCAGGAGCATTCGTCTCCTTATTATCCTCAGGCCAATGGACAGGTCGAGGCAGTCAATAAAACTCTTAAGACGATACTCCAACAGACAATCGATAAAAATTGGTCCAATTGGCACGTTATGTTGTATCTGGCTCTTTGGGAATACCAAACCTCCATCAAGACAACTACTGGTTTTACACCTTTTCAGTTGGTTTATGGGATGGAATCTAACTTTCCTGTTGAATGTGAAATTCCATCTCTTAAATTGGTTGTTGAGCTCCTTCCAGAGACTTCAAATCTCGAAGAGCGCCTACTTCACTTGGAACATCTTGATGAGCAGCGTCGAGATGCTGCCACGATGAATGAGGCTGATAAGAAAAGGGTTAAAACAGAGTATGATAAATCTGTCCATCCTCGAGTCTTTTCTGAAGGTGACCTTGTCCTAGTCTATGACCAAGATAAAGACACCTTGGGGGTAGGCAAATTTAAGCCTATGTGGTACGATCCTTTCATTATTAAACGAGTTTTAGAAAAAGGGTCGTATGAGTTAATCAATTTTGAGGGAAACAAGCTGGCGGAGCCCCGAAACGAGCTCTACCTAAAGACGATCTTTGCTTAGTTTTGGCTAGAAAATGGCTTCTTTGTACTTTATGTATATTTGTACATATATCGTCGAGCGTTTTCTCATATCAGCACTTTTTGGTCTGCTATGGGAGGTGTGGATGGATGATTTGGTCTATTTTGGGTTCGCCGATGGTGTTAGTCGGCACACTTGGAATCTCGCTTCCGCAGCTTGGGTACTCTATTATCCAACTGGTCAATTGATGGCATAAAGAGGCATGTGTATCGGTCCTGCTTCAAACAATATGGCCGAGTATACTGTCGTTATTAATTTATTATCTGAGGCAATCTCTCATGGGATCGACACATTGGTAGTGTATCTTGATTCTCAATTAATAGTGTCTCAATTAAATAACATTTATTGGGTATGGGATCCATCTTTATATCGCCAGTATTTAAGGGTGAGGTTGTTGCAAAGATCATTTACTTATATTAATTATTTGCACATTCCAAGATCTCATAATTGGTTAGCTAATTCTATCACTAATCAAGCATTAGACTGGCACATCAACCATTCATCACAATAAAATCAAGCATCAAAAAGTCAAACTGTATATATATATATATATATATATATATATATATATATATATATCATAAAGCGTCTCGAGTGTACATATGTGTGTCTAAAAATATACAAAATTAGGACTCAAACGCCCATAATCATGTCTGGCATATCTAATGCCCTGGCTTAGGATGAGCGGCTAAGTACGTAACTATCGCATTGGCTACACGCCGAAAAGTACGAACCTAGTCACGTGGCATGCCAACCACATGACGCTGCATATCCTCAGGAAGGTCCTCTATGGCGACCATTTGTACTCGGCAGCTCAGTCTCGCCAAGTGTCATTGGACGTTTTTTAGAGTCCATTTTGTATCTGCAGCCACCTCTTCGGCTCCTCGGCCGCGCCGTCCATGCCGTGGGAACCCATCTGGTCATACCAGCCCAATGTTTGGAACATGATCATCATATCAGTCATTTGAATCTCATCAAAAATATTTTTCAAAATGCATCATTATATTTGAAAAATCCAAAAAAATCATAAAATCAAAAGATTCTTACCAATCTCGCCCCATGCTGCGTTCGGTGGTAACACGAGATCAAGATCTCCTCGGAAATCCAGCCCAGCATAGGGATAGTCATCCACGGTGATGATCTGCTGATCCCACCAGGTGAATAAATCATCATCGAAGGCAATTCTTGGGACCTCCCCACCCCCCAGACGATTCATGAGATTGGCCCACCGGCCCATGCGTGGATCGCGTGGGGTGCTGATGGAAACTGCTACACTGGAGCGGAGTGTGGGAACCTTCTCGAAAAAGAAAGTACACAGGATAGTCCCATATCCAAAGTTCCTGGTTTGTCCCCTCCTGATAGAAGTGAGCTGGCTCTTCATGTTGGCCAGGAGAGGAGTACACCAGTCGAACACAGTAGTGAGACAATCAACTGCCACGCTCATGATGACCCGTGACGCCTGATGCAGAGAGGATGATTCGTTCACTCGAGCTATGGTGAACAAGATTATCCTAAGTGACAAACTTTCCACATGTGTGATGGAAATATAGCTCCCAACGTTGTTGGGATGTCTCGGGCAGTATATCTGTAAATAGTCCTCTATCGTGAGGCTACTCGGTGTCTTGCCCCAGGAATGTACTACCTCTCCCCTTCAGGAAAGACCCGTGATAAATAGATATCCTCCACTTCTACCATGAGCGACATCTGATTGATCATAAAGGCTTCCTCCTTGACGTCCCAATAATCAATGAGCATCTCAAGCAGACACGTGTTCACTTTCATATTTGGTAGTTTGAAAAATTTAAGAAAACCGCATCCCCGTAGGGCATCTAATGCTTCTGGACTGTTCATAACTTCATTATCTACAGCTGCGTGCTCTCTCTCACGCCACGTGATAGGCATCCTGAGAAAAAATTGATTTATAACCGTTAGTTTTTGTGTAAAAATGGTTCACGGCATATACGCGGGTCCTTGTGCACACAGTCGCGTATAGGACCCGCGTGTACGCAGGTTCAATATTACCAACCCGCGTATACGCCACAGGGAAATTTTTGACAAAAGTTCAACGGTGAAACATCAATAAAAAATTTTAAAACGTGTCACAATCAATTGCAAGTTAAGTATAAGAGTTATGTGGAGGTCTTTGACGAATTTGAACGGTTGGATCTGGCTGTGGGATGTCTTCTCCTTTTTCTCCAAATCGTTTGCTCTCAAACTCAAATGGTAAAAATGGTGAGTCCAAAATGCTTTTCATAAGTTTCGAAAATGCAAAATTTTTTCAAAATTTTAGTTTGTTTGGCCTCATGTGACTTTTAACTTGGGAGCTTGGAATGTCGAGAATGGTTTGTTTTTCAGGACATTTTGGATGTTTTTCAGTTTCGAGACGATTCCATGACTGCTGACCCATCATGGCAGGTATCGTTTTCTCGCTGGAATATAGGTTAGGGACACCATTTTTTCGTTGTATTATGCATACTAGCCTCCATTTGCTGATACATCTGCCATAGGGTCGATGCCATCGTTTTATGGTTCGTAATCCATCTTCACTCATTGATTCTTTAAATCATGACACGATGGTAGAGCCATCCTTTACATGGGAATCATAGTTAGCACCTCACTGACATTTTTTGCCATGCTGCTCCATTGAGTAGGCTCGGGAGTCCTCTGTAGTCCCCCCATGTGTTATAGACATTTTTGTGCCTCGCATCATGGAGCATGAAATGTCGATAATTACAGGGATCCTCAGTCCCTAAACATGTTGTTCTTACCCCTAAAAGAACAAGGTCATCAAACAACAGCACTTCCAATCAGTTCTCCACCTGAAAACACTTCAAAACAGGCTTATTTTGGATCATGTCAGCTGCTTAACTGAGCTTCTGCGCTGTAATGCAACTGTCCCACTCTGTACCTACGCTGGAAGTCAAAAGTAATGAAGGCTACCTGCGCTGGGCGAGATTGGCCAAGTGGCACAGTCATCCTGCAAGGTGTCAACTGCCCAGGAAGCTTCCAAACTGACACTTGGTTCATCAGATTCGCCTTGTGATGAGTAAGAGGTACTTGATCACCATGTGTAACCAAGGATCTCTAAGTGGACTCAAGAACTGAAGATTAACTGAAGAGGGAGAGGACACTAGTCAGCTCTATGCCAGCCTCAAGCTGACTCATCCTCTCTTCTTCTCTCCTATATATAGAGCTCTTCTATGAGGTCTAAGGAGGCTGGAATTTTGTGTAAAGCAAGGAGGTGCTGTTGGATTACAGTTAGAGCTATTGGGTGATTGTTTTACTAGAGGTGAAGAGGAGAGTTCTTGCTGCTGGGGAGGTGCTGCTGGATTGGAGCCATCATTGGTTGTAACCTTCTCAGAACCCTGTTACTTCTATCAATAAAGTTTTGCATGTTCTCCTATATACTTGTATTGCATTGATGTATTGTATTTACATGTATATTTGATTCACTCTAATCCATGCATCAGTTATGAGTACATGTATCTTGTAGTTTCCTCTCTTGTTTTGTGCAGGATCTGTGTGTAGCTGGACCGGCAAAGAGAGCAAGGAGCTGGGAACAAGAGACAAAGAGAGAGGATCAAGATCGACTAAGCGAAGGACACCAGGTTAGTTAATCATTTCTTCTTTCTCTCTGTACTTTCATAAAGGAAAACATCAAAGCTTTACTTTCAGTTGTTGCTAAAGACTGTCACCTTTAGAGTAGGGATAGCGTCATCCAAATCGGATACTTTTCCCCACAACAAACTGGCGACTCCGCTGGGGAGCCTAGTATCTTGTTGGTGTTTGTAGTATTTTGCTATTCATTTCTTGAAGAAAAGAGTACCAAATCGAAAAGCTTTTGACTATATCAAAAGCGAAGTAGAGGGTCTGCTGCTCTTGCTCATTTGCTGAGCAAATTCAAGATTTGAAGAGCCTATCTACAAAAGACTCTTTACTCTTTGTGATAGATCTTCATCCTCTTGATCATCCCTTAGCCTGTACTTGACCTATAGATTTTTATTTCAGCAAAAACAGTGCATTTTTGAGCTTTTTATGACCCGGAATTCTTTGTAGACGAAACTCTCGTGAGTCAGTGCAGGCTGTACACAGGCAGCCTGCATTACAGCGCAGGTACTCCCTTCGGGAACTGCGCTGAGAGTGAAATTGGCAGACTAGAACCTGCGCTGGTCCAGTTAGCCCTTGTCTTGCTCAGTCTTCCTATTGTGTCTTGGCCCTGTTTGCACTTGTTTTTGGCTGATTGCTTGCTGGTTATTGTACTTGCTGTAAGCCACTTCTCCTTGACATTATTCCGCCTCAGTTGTGTGATGAAACTGTGAATGTTCTTTCAGTATTTCTTGTTTCAGTTACAGTTTCCCATTGTGAAAAGCGAACCAGTATAGCTGTGGCCTCTTAGATCCTGAACTGTAAAAGTGTCTTTGTGATCTTTTGAGTTAGTTTTATTACTGTTCATGGCTGTTTGAGTTTGTTTGCTCTTCACTTTTATGGTTTGAATCTATACATTTCCTGTGTTCAAACAAGTCTATCATAAGGTGTCTTTTTGATTGTGGACAAGCTTGTTTATTTCTACTTGAAATTAGATTCAAAATTATACAACCGTTTCCTTTCTGTCTAGCATCAACATTAAGGATAACGAAAAGAAATACATGCATTGTGCATTTTGCATTTGACTGTGTGCTTGACGATTTAGGAAAATGTGCATTTTAGTGTGTGTTCTTTGATCTGTGGAAAAAGTTGTGTCCTTCTTTTCCCTCAAGTAGATTAAGGTTTTCAAAGTTGAAAGATTGAAAAGATTTGCTTCTCATTCTTAGATTGCATATAGGAAGTTGTATATATACATCTCGTGGCGAACCTGAAAGGCAAACTGTTAAGAAAGATCAACATTAAAATAAACTCAATTTACATAACAACGCTTTGGAATTTAACGCAAACATCTAGAGGTCTAGGTAGAGACGTGTTCTGGCGTCGTTAAACATAGTGACTGTCGATCTCTACGAAGGTGGGTGATTCCTCCTGAGAGTCGGTGGCACTAACACGGACTTGAGCTCCCGCGTACCGTCGCGTATATTGGGAGACCCCTATAGGCTTTTATCCTTTATCCTTAGGAAACCGTGTCGGCCGCCCTACTGATCGCGATGCAGTGAACACAGCATTCACGAAGATCGACCACCCGTACCGTAAAACGTATTCTGTGGTTTCGCGAAAGGTTTGGCACACCCTCTGCCTAGATCTCCAGAGCAGTTTCTTTTGGCCTTTTTCGAACTCTATAACTGAAAAAGTCCAACCGAGCATTTGTCACTTCGGGCTCGTTAATACATCGAAGGCGACTAGAGTCATCTTTAGCTTTTTCTCGACTCTTAAAACATGAAAAAGCAAGTTTGTGTCTAAAAGCGTCGTTAATAAAATTTATTTTAAAGCGGAACATAATCACCTGTTATTCCCACGTTGATCTTTCAGTTGAAAAGTATGGAGCCCACCAACCAAGGAAGTAACCTTGGCGGAAGTCCAAATCCCCTCTCCTCTTGGGGAGATGTTGGTGCGCCTCATATGGCTACATTGTCTCTTCCAGGATTGACAATTGGCCTCCCTGTATGGCTCTTTTCAACTAATGTAGTCCAGATCGCCACTAATCCTGAGCAGTCGAATCAACAGTCAGAACAATCTAGAACTACCCACCAGCCTTCCACTTCTTATGATACTTCCTCTGATCCTTCATCTTCGCAAGGTAGAGCCGGCAAAAGTCAGCCTCCCAAGGAGAAGAAGGAAAAGAAGAAGAAAGAAAAGAAGCAGAAGGAGCCTCTGGCGAAGGCGACTGGGGCAAGCAGAAGAAAGCTGACAAAAACCCACACACTGCACCGACCGGGCCTAAATCACCATGTGTCATTTGCAAAGGGATCCACTTCCATCGTGATTGTCCTTGTATTCCTCGGATACTAAGGGACTGGTCCCCAAGGTTGCACAATCCGGTAGCATCAACCTCTGGTTGTCAAGTTGATTGCAATCCGTCAACTAGCGAGAGTGAAGGACGAAGAAGGGGACCAAGATCACCCTGTCTATTGTGTGAAGGTCATCATGCCATCCACAAATGTCCATTCTTAGATGAGGCCAAGAGAGTTTTAGAAGATCGCCCGGTGTCACCGGTGCGACTTCCACCTGGATATCAAAAACTCGCGCCTAATCCCTCGATAGTTGAAAATCCGGTTGAACCACTCAAGTGGTCAGCTGAAGTGTCAGTCATTGAGAATGAACCTACTGAATCTAGACTAGACGAAAGTCTAAAGGTCGATACGGCAGTTGGCCCGGTTCTTCCTTCAGAGGTTCTATTGTCCAATGACTCCGTCATTGAAGATCCGTCTTCAAATGACACCGTCGCCGAAGAGTCGTCTTCATGCGACACCCTCACTGATGAGAACAAGGATGACACCATCCAGGTTCTTTTCATCAGCACCGACTCCGACGAGCGTCAGGGCAATGCGGCCATTCCTTTATCGCAAGAAGGAACATCATCAGAGTCATATCCGGCCGTATATTCGGTCCCACCGCCAAGCAACCTGGTTGTATCCTTTGATTGGAATCAACTAGGCAGACCCCGGTTACCAGCCAGTGTACCATTCAGAATCATTGTCCAGATCTATAGAATGATTATGGCTGGTACTATCATTGATGAAGGGGCGTCTGTGAGTATCCTTTCCTCTGTTGCTTGGAAAGCACTGGGTTCCCCGGCGCTTTTACCTGAGTTGAGAAATCTCTCAGGTTTTGATAAAGGAACCAGTCGACCATTAGGGATCCTCCCCGATGTACCTGTTACATTGAAGGGGAAGACCGTCAGGATGAACGTGTTGGTAGTTCAAGGACCCTTGGATTATAACCTACTCCTTGGACGCGACTATATTTATTGCATGGGAGCGATAGTCTCCTCACTCTTTAGAGTAATGTGTTTTCCACATGAAGGAAAGGTGGTCAAGCTCGTAGACCAACTTTCATTTCCGGGATCTCGCATCGCAAATAGTCAAATACCAATCCTAAATGGTCTGTTCACTCAAGATTCGCCTCCGCCCCCGGTCCTCCTTCCCGATGAGCGCGAGTGATTCGGAAAGAAAGATTAGGACCCAGGGGGCATGCACCCTGGTCTGCTTCGGGCAGAAGAAACTCCGGGTATAAGACAGAATTTCCGCAAGAGAACATGACTAGTCCGTACCCCGTCCGTAGGAAGTGGGGTTGTTCTGGAATAATGATCTTTTGTTAAAGTTATGTGTTTGGGAATCATTCACCTTTGTCTAAAAAAGTGGGCAATGCCCAAGTAGGAATTCCCTTATTACAACAAGTAGTCACCATCTTTAAAATTCAAGCCTCGCCCATCGAAACATATGTTTTGAAGGATAAGCAGGGGCAGTCTACTAAGAAGGAGACCGTATTGTTGTGGCAGAGGGTAACCATCTTAGGACAACCCAATGATAGGCACCGCCGAAGAAAGAGATTGATCTGCGGCAGCAAATCAAACCGTCTTTGGAATAATAAGAAAGAGGCAAGCCTCCCTCAATAATACCAATGTTTTATCTTTGAGTAGTGTTCTTCTATTGTCACAAATATCTGTTTGTTAAAAGTGGGCCGACGGGAAGCCTGAGTACTGCGTAAGACCCCTTAAAATAACGAGAAGACAAGTATCGTTAGCATTAGATTAGCAAGATGACAAATAAATGTGAACACCCAAAGAAAAGCAGAAGTAGGGGAGAGGAGGGGCAGCCTCGAAATTCTATCCTATGCCTGGGGGCATGCAAACTTTCTGGAGTGCAAGCTAGGGGCGGTTATTTATCTGGTTTTAAGATTAGCCGTTTCCAAACTTGCATGAAAGAAAGCCTGTGGGGCAAAAGTAAAATTTGCCAAAAGTGAGCACAGCTGTGGTAAGGCATAAGCTCTATAAAAATTGGTCCTTACGAGAGGCCTTCTTCATATGACTGGTATATCGAGCAGTTTTAGCATATAGTTCATGCTCGTTAAAAAATAAACGCAAATCCAAGCAGTTTTAGGACTGAATTTATGCTCGTTAAAAAATAGAAAAGTGTGAGCAAAAGTTTCCCTCAGAGTTCAAGCTCATGAAAAAATGAACCGGTAAATAACCTTTTGAGATCGTAAATTCATCAGCCATAAGAACCTTGATCGTGTTTTCATCCATCACCTCCACTGTTCATTTGGCCGATCATTCACTTCCATTTGTGTGTTTACCTCTTTTGAGAAAACAGCTGCGAAGAGTGATTTCACCTAGCCATCCTTGTGACACTGCCGTGATTGGAAAATTCCAACCTGTACCTGGAATCTGTAGCTATCCCTGTTTATCACTCGTTCCTCAAAAGACGAGTCTTCTTTCAGCTCTTTTCACTGACTCGTAAAATATGAAAAGTTTGCCGAGTTTTGGCCTTCCAGCTCGTTAAATGACCGGAACGCTATCCCTCCTCTAAATTTTAATCTTTTTGGACCTGAGGGATTATTGCACAAAAGGATCGAGCGCTTGTCTTGTTCGGCTCGTTAAAAGTACCGAACAACCATCCCTTCTGTATTGTTTTATACTTTTTCGGACTTAAGGGATTTGCTGACGAAAAAGGAATCATGGAGTTAACTTTCTGTACCTTTTCAGACTCTCTAAAAATGAAAAGGACCGAGTTTTCTTTGTCGTTAGACTCGTTAAAATGATTAAATAGCGACAAACTTGTCTTTAGACGAGAACGAGTTTCCCTATCGCTAGGCTCGTTAAATCATAGCGATGGGCTTGCCCGAAGGGCAGGTTATAGAACAAGCATATGTTATCCTCCTCAAGCTTGACAAAAATAAAGAGGTACTGGTCAGAAATGACTGGGGAAAAATTGGGAGAACATTCAAAGTTTAATGGTAGCGAGTCACTCTTGGACATGACACTTTTCCTCCGTATCACATCGGGTTGGGTTGTTTCATTCACCGGTCTCATCACCATGGTCCTCGCCACACCATCCACATTTGGGGTAATGCTACCGATCCATCGCATCAGTGTCGTTATATGTTCAAGAGGGATCATTCTGAAAGTGTCAACCGTGTCCCATCCACTGCCATACATTATCCTTCATCCATTCATGATCGCCACCCTGAATCATATGTCACAGTTTGTTTTCACCTCCACTAAAGTCATTAGCTCCGTTCCGTGTCATTGATGTGGGATTCATTAAGGCCCTCCTTTGACGGATCGCTTCTTGTCGACTTCAGCTCATTATCCAAGAAGTGGATCTAGGAACACCCCCATCAGTACTTTGAAGCTTGCATGCCTCAATGGCAAGTTTCTCACTTCCGGCGACAGGTATACATCAATGACCTTCGACCAGAAGATTTTGCGTGGTGTTCGACGCCAAGTCCTTTTTTCACGCCACGTGAATTGTACTGCAGTACCTTGAGGGTCATCGTCATTATTGGTGATTCCTCTCTCGCTTGTTAACGGTTTACGTTATTGACCGGTAATCAAGCGATGTCTTTCCATGTTCGACTTCAGCGCAATTCTCACATGGATCGACTTGTACTTAGAGTGAAGATCGAACGAGTTTGAAGACCCCGGATCTAGTTTCATCCATCCGGGCTGCGATATATATTCAGGAAATATAAAAGCATTTGCCATGTACATCATTGCAGCAGATGATCATCCTACTCAAAGGATGATAATTTCAGCAGAAAATTATCAGTCTATCTTCAGACGATCGTCTGTCATATGTACCAAAATGTATTTATAAAAAGCTGAGCATGGGAATGCCCGCCTCAGCTAGATCATGAGAATAATGATGAATGAAAAATAATGTATTGTATTGTATTGTATTACAGGGCACTCTCCTCAGCACTGGAACGAACTTCGGATCCTCTAGATAAAGCATTTCACCCGATAAACGGCCTCATACTTTAGGGGGCAACTGTTATAGACATTTTTGTGCCTCGCATCATGGAGCATGAAATGTCGATAATTACAGGGATCCTCAGTCCCTAAACATGTTGTTCTTACCCCTAAAAGAACAAGGTCATCAAACAACAACACTTCCAATCAGTTCTCCACCTGAAAACACTTCAAAACAGGCTTATTTTGGATCATGTCAGCTGCTTAACTGAGCTTCTGTGCTGTAATACAACTGTCCCACTCTTTACCTGCGCTGGAAGTCAAAAGTAATGAAGGCTACCTGCGCTGGGCGAGATTGGCCAAGTGGCACAGTCATCCTGCAAGGTGTCAACTGCCCAGGAAGCTTCCAAACTGACACTTGGTTCATCAGATTCGCCTTGTGATGAGTAAGAGGTACTTGATCACCATGTGTAACCAAGGATCTCTAAGTGGACTCAAGAACTGAAGATTAACTGAAGAGGGAGAGGACACTAGTCAGCTCTATGCCAGCCTCAAGCTGACTCATCCTCTCTTCTTCTCTCCTATATATAGAGCTCTTCTATGAGGTCTAAGGAGGCTGGAATTTTGTGTAAAGCAAGGAGGTGCTGTTGGATTACAGTTAGAGCTATTGGGTGATTGTTTTACTAGAGGTGAAGAGGAGAGTTCTTGCTGCTGGGGAGGTGCTGCTGGATTGGAGCCATCATTGGTTGTAACCTTCTCAGAACCCTGTTACTTCTATCAATAAAGTTTTGCATGTTCTCCTATATACTTGTATTGCATTGATGTATTGTATTTACATGTATATTTGATTCACTCTAATCCATGCATCAGTTATGAGTACATGTATCTTGTAGTTTCCTCTCTTGTTTTGTGCAGGATCTGTGTGTAGCTGGACCGGCAAAGAGAGCAAGGAGCTGGGAACAAGAGACAAAGAGAGAGGATCAAGATCGACTAAGCGAAGGACACCAGGTTAGTTAATCATTTCTTCTTTCTCTCTGTACTTTCATAAAGGAACACATCAAAGCTTTACTTTCAGTTGTTGCTAAAGACTGTCACCTTTAGAGTAGGGATAGGGTCATCCGAATCAGATACTTTTCCCCACAACACCATGACTTATGTGTTGAAGACTCATTACTCTTAGCTTCTCCGCTTTGTTCTGGCCTTATACCCTAGAGGCTCCTTTGTGTTGAGTTATACTACTGCATTGCATGTTGACCACTTGCACCTTTTGGCCTAGAGTCAGCTTCACTTGGACTCGTGTTTAAGCCAACTTTTGACCATCACGACTGCAAAATCAACCTTTCATACCTTTGACTTCTATAGCTTGACACACCTTGACCTGTGGAAGGAACACACCTTTGAGTGTCACTGACTAGATTTCACCTCCCTACATTGAGCATAGGAACGTTCCATTCCCAGGAACTAGATCATTTGTTTCATGACACTCGTTCTTTCCACTGTACCATAGCATTCTTTTATTCTTTTTCTAGCTTAACAGAAAAAGAAAAAAAATTAAATATTCCAAAAAACAGCAGGAACGGGACGGTATTTCCATTTATTGTTGGCAGCTAGAGTCAGTCGTGTCGCCCTTGAACAAAGCACTCGAAACAAAGTCTCGTCTGTGTGGGTGGGATTTAGTTTGACTTAGGTACGCCATAACCGTGTTATTGAGTTAGTTCTCCCCCGATTGGTTATCTCTTCCAATCATATGGAGGGTTCGTTCGTGCCTCCTGCATGGCGAACTTATACAGAGTCATCATATGTTTCCACATAGTCACATTGAGTCATGCTTTTGTTGAAGGGAAGTTATCCTGAGTCGGCCTCTCTGCGGTGTCTCTTGACTCATTTTTCAGTCGGCCATCCCCGGTTGTCAGTGTCATGTCTATCATCACATCAGCTATATTGGTCCTTTACTCGTGCCGGTTTGAGAAGGTCCCTGTTGACTTCTTGCTGGCGGGTCTTGTCCTTATCGACGATGACATCTTGCTCTGAGGACAGGCCTAGAGCCGTACCCTGGCCCTATTTTCATTATTGATAGGTCACCTTGTGCTCAACATCGATCAGTATCATGGGTCTTTGACTGAGTGGTTTCCCTTGTGTTCGACATCAGCTTACATTATCACAAATTTGGATTCGTGCAGTACCTAGGTTTCCATTTGACCCTATTGGTGGATACCTCACCTCTGTGTCAGCTTTCATTATTGGTTGGTTCAGAGGGTTTCTGTCGTGCGCTAGAAACATCTTGTGTACGCCAGAAATGTACTTCGGTTGGGTTACTACATCTTTTTCATCTGATTCCTTCCACATTATTGGCGTAAGGGTTACACTCGTGCTAGATTGATGAAGGATGCCTTAATGCCTTCCTTCTAGCGGATCTTTCCCTATCGACTCTGACCCATTGCTCTGGGGCAAAGATCTAGAGTCCATTTGGCAGTACCTTGGGGTTTGCAGTCATTAGTGGCAGATACTTTGCTATCGACAGTGGGAAACCATAATTGTCTCCTGATCGATAGATTCTTACAGGTGTTCGACTCCAACTCATCTATTCACACTTGTTAGATTGTACTGGGTACCTTGACGCTCACTATCATTATCGGTGAGTAGTCTCGCGTTTGTTAATGGTATACATTAATGACCGGTAATCAAACGATTTCTCACATGGTCGACTTCAGATCATTTATTCCCATGGTGTAGAAATGTACCACGGCGGTTGGTGAAGGCCTCAGGTTGTATCAGCATTCATTGGTTCACTTGACAGTTGCTCCTGTTGTTGCTAGTTGATACCACTCCACTTTATATGTTGCAATCAGTCATGGCGACATTCTATATGTTGGCACCTAAGTTTGCAGTGTAGTACCATCCTATTCCATCATGTTGAGTTGGTACCTTTTTGGATCAGTCTTGATATCAGTGATTCGTTGCATCTTTCAGCATCATTCACAGTCTTATATGTGATATTCAGATATGTACATGTTCATTATGATCAGATGATCCATTATGTATCTTTCATTCATTTATACTTGTATACTTAGTGGATCCGCTTGTACTTGATATGCGGACATGCTTTACTTTTTCTGAACATGGGTATGCTCGCCTCAGACAGTGTTTCTTTCTGATCTCCTTTGGTGGCTTGGCAGGCTAAATTCTGGTGAAGTCCTCCTCGGTTTTTGACAAACTTCCTTTCCATGTACTCGCATAATATATTTCGGCCATCATGTACCCCTTCTGACCTCATATATTAGGGGGCATCTGTTATAGCTCCAAATCTCACTCTTATGGTTTGTGATGCTGTACTCATGGCCTAGGGCAACCCTCCTTCTAGACCTGGTCCTAAAATTTAAAAAACAGTGTTTTATCCCTTATACGCGACATTGCCCTTAGTTAAACGTGTGTATACGCAGGTCTGTGTATACCCAACCCGTGTATATGTATTAAAACACTTAGAAAATATAAAATTCCTTATTTTTGGGTGGAGATCGCGGGTTTTACCTGCTGATCACCTGTTAGTGCCGTGGCCCAACTGTTCCCAACCAAATCCAAACTAAAAAACTACTTTGGGAGAGGTATAAAAACACCTCAAAGGGAAGCCCTAAGGGAGGAGAGAAGGGAGAGAAAGTTTATTATGCTGAGATTTTTCCCCTGACCAGGTCTGAAGTCCCTTGTGCCTTCTGCACTTCCCCCATTTGTACAGGAAACTCTTGTTTCCTTATGTGTTGATGTTCATCCATTACTTGTGACATCATGGAGAGAGTCATGGAAGGAGTTTGTTAGAGGCTTGAGGCTGGAACAGATCCGGAAGGAAGCTTTGCTTGGAGCCTGTTGAAGGTGACTGAGGTGAAAATATTCCTTTTTATGTACTTTATTTGTCTGTAATAAAAGAAACACATGTCTTGGTTCCCGAAATGAATCCTCTTTATGTTAATGATATTCATGTTTAGAATTCATATGTAAATGGTTGTTTGGATTTCATAACTAACTACCTTTATTTATAACATGAAGATGGTTTCATTATAAGGTTTTGTCCGCATACTGTTGTGTTCTTTGAAATTGGTTGTTTTGCAGGACAAAAGAAAAGAAGGGAACTCCAAGAAGGGTTTAGACCCTAAGGGCCTTCTCGAATGTAGGACCTAAGGTATGTACCCTTTACAATAGAATTTGCTTATAATAGCATAATGGCTGTGTGAATGTGTGCTTCTTTGAATAGACAACTTTCAGTGTGCTAGGGTTTCAACCCAAAAAGCCCTAGGGGAACATTTCCCTCCATCATATATAAAATATAAATTTGAAAAAATATAAAAATTGACACTTGTACTATAATCATTACAATAGCTACTAACTCTTTTATTACAATGTACCGTCAAATCTTACAAGCCTTGATTTATGAATTTTTTAAGAAAATAATCCAATACCTCCATAGAAACTATGTATTCACAACTACTCTTACCTTCGTCAGCACATTGACGATGTTGTTACACTATCTTCCTTTATTAATGGTCTACTAGTAATCATGTATAATGTTTTGGGATTCCATATCATTAGAGTTATGTTTCCAATATTTAGTGGGTTTGTTTTAAAATTAAGGCTTTTATTTTCTTGATAAAATATTCACTCCATTTAAAAAATCCATAGACTAAAGGTCCCTACGTCAACATTTTAATAGATTTCTCAATATTCAACTGGACTACTCTTTCTCATTTGATCAACGACTCTCTACTTCATCTAAAAACTGACCTTGTGAGGGGCTACTCGAATACTGTGATAAATTGTTCAACTACAATTTGTGATCCCTTCAATCACATAATAGATCAAACCCTCTTTAGTATGTTGAGTTTGTAATGTCTTCTTCATCAATAGCACATTGTATGACCTCATTGTTGACATATTCTAACAAGAATTGAAGCTCATTCATCATTTGTATTTTCTTTATCTATTTTAATTTTTGAATGGTTTTCATTCAATCATTTTCCTCAATAAACCTTACTTATATTATATATTTTCACAATTCAATTTTAAATCATGACGCAATATTGAAAAAATAAAATTAAGTCAACACTACAATACATAAGATTTTATCTTTTGTTTTCACAATTTTAATCATAACTTAAAAAAGATTAAATAAAAAAATAACCCTTGGGAATATTTTGCGCTCACACTTAAGCCTTTTTATAACTACTTTTTATTTTATTTTAATATACTAGACATTGTGATTTTTTATATTAGAAATGTTATTACATATTAATTCTTTGCCACATGATTAAGATGGCACAAGATACTTCATATCAATTTTATTTTTTCGACATAGAGATTCTACCATATATTATTCATTTGTCACTAATTAGGATGAGAATAAATTTAAAGTGAAATAAATATATTTTTACGATAATTAGCTTTTTAAAAAATTGTCTATTTTATTTATATCAGATATACATATTTAATATAAAGATACTCGTCATTGTAATTTATACTCCTTATTTCGTCTTATAAGCTAAAGATGGAATAAAATGTGCACAAAAACATTTCAAAAAAATCTTAAATTTTGTAACAAACGATGATGTTGGGGCTAATATTTCATCGAAAATTATCTACACACCTATATCTATTTTGTGTCGAAGGTTATCTAGTCCATTGATTACTTCCCTTATTTATCTTTGTTGTATTCAAATGTGTTTCATTAATAGATTTATGAATTTATTCAAGAATTTAATAGTTATTGTAAATTAGTTTTTGCATAGGAGGCAGGTACTAAGCAATAATGCTACATATGACACTTCTTTTGTGTAATGTCCCTTCTTGGTGAGATATATTTGATGCCACTTGGAGAGGGTCGTTTTGATGCAGTAATATAAAAAAATTCATGTCAGTGTTGTGTATATTCTTGTATGCGATAGATATTTTTTAGGTCATGATTGTTACATGCTTATGATAAAGATTGATTTTGGTAATCCTGATTTGGGTTAAGTGCATATTGTCTATATTTTCTCTTTTGGTAACCTAGTTTGGACATAGGTGTATAACATGGATGGTGATTGATGATTGAGACATATAGATCCATGGATGATGATGGTTATGTGCAACATATTTTTAATTATGATTTATGGATGATACATGATTTGTATGATTATATTTGCTTAATATTGTATTGAGCAAGATGTGGCAAGGGGGCTAGTAGTTTGCAAATAGGGATGCTCAAATTGTAAATTACTATGGAAGTCATGATACACGATCTGTATGATTCTATATGCTTAATATCACACTGAGTTAGATATGGCAGAGGAATTGGTTATGTGTAAACAAGGATTTTCAAATTATAAGTGATTATGGAAGTCATTTATTCAAAATGAAAATGACTGCAAAAATCATGCACAATTCTTTATCTTGGAACAAGACCTTACCAACAAATCATCAGATAAGTATGAGATCACAATCAACACCTTAAGGTGAAGCGTAGAGTTTCATAGAAGAGTAGATGAGAAGACATGGGACTTAACATGGAGAGTCCTAAATCCATGAAAGATAAATACGTGGAGTCTTGGATCTATAATAAAAGGATTAGCGCGTGGAGTTCTGAATATTTAAAATACCAAGATATGGAATCTTGGATCCTTAGAGTAGATTAGTGTGTAAGGTCCTCAACCTACTAAGGTATGGAGATGTATGCTCCTCTTATATATTTTTCTCATGTATTCTCACTTGGAGAAAGTGCTGCATTTTGATATCAAGAGTTAGAGAGATTTGAAGAATATTGTGAAAGGGAAAGACTTGGAGAGTAGCCAAATTCTAATCGAAATTACTAAGTAGCTCTACTCAATGCAGTTAAACATGAGTGGTGTTCAGAGGAAGTGACTTATCTTCCTCGAATTGCCTTGTATATCTCTTTATTACTATAATTTCGTACTACTTGTGACCTTATATAGCTCAAGGTTTCCAGAGAGAGAAGCTCTTCCTCGATATCGTTGGGAGGGAAACCAAAAGGTTCGAATAAGTTGGTGAAGGATTCATGGATGGAGCATGATTTTAGTAGTTGGAATTGAATACCGCATTAGGTATATATGTAATTTCCTTGAAATTTTAGTATAATATTTAATTTTTGTGAGAAGGTAACTTTGGTTTAAGCTTATGTTATCTAGAGTCTTATTGGCTAAGTTGAGAATGAAACTAAGAGTAGTCTATTTGTATGGATGCTTATACTTCAAGTTGGAAATATTATTGATGTAGTTTATTGTACTAACCTCTCTATTATAGAAAACTGAGGAAGAAAAGCCAAATATTGATAACAATAATTATAATGAAGAATTGCGAAGGAGGTTGGGTAAGAGTTTCATGAATTATGGTTTTGTGTTGTTTTAATTAAAATAGGTAATTAGATGTATTTTGGAAAACGTTTCGGGGTATGTTTGAAAAGTGTTTGACAAAATCCATAAATGAGTAATGCTATAAATTTCTATATTTATGCATGAATAAGTGCTAACTTTCAACTTACAAGATAAATAAGAAAATGGACATGTACACAAAATATACCTGGAGGAATTACAAAATCAACCCTTAAAATAAAATACAAAAATAACTGCAACTAAAATATGGTTACAAGGTCAAAGGCTTGAGGTATGTTTTAGGTAATTTTTAGTTAAGGATTATGTATCATTATTAATAATTCAATGTTTTTCAGTTCAAGTTTTGGTATAGTACTATTAGAATTTTGACATAAAGCCTTAATGGTTGTAGCATTCAATGTTTCCATGTGTTTATCAAATTGTAGTAGTCGTTTAAATAAGTTGTCAAGTTATGTCAAAAGAAGTAGCTAGTGGGTTGTAAAATGTTTTAAGAGCTCATATGGTGGATTTAGAAATGTGTAAATTCAATGAAAAACTCATAGTAGCATAATTATGGGTTGTCTTTCCTCATGTAGAGTTGTAGATGAAAGTTTTCATTCCATTTGTTTGACAAAAGTGGTAAATGAAACATTATGAATCCAACGTTTTGTCGTTTATTGCATCCCTGGGAATATTCTATGTGATTTAGCCCAACATCAGGGGGTATCTGTGTCGTATAGACCTGTAACCCCCCATTTGATTCGAAAAGAAAAAAAGTCAAAACCCAGATGGTAAATTTGGACGATTTTGCAAATTGTTGTTGCCAATTGTGTGTGTTTGTTGTCAAGTTTTTGGTGAAGGATTAAGATTAATTAGTCCTTGTCTTAATATGTGAACATTTGAATTATTAACTTATTAATTTTATGATTTAAATAGGTTAAGTAAGAATACTAGATTGCATACCTACAATGTGTTTTTCAAAAGGACTCAATGGTTGTATATTGCATGTTTACAAAGTTCTCGTCAAAAGGCCTCAATTATTTTAGCTTGTATATTGCATGCTTGAAGAGTATTTTTCAAAGGGCCTGAATGGTTGTAGCTTTTTTGCATATAAATTGTTGAGTAAATGTCTTACATACTGTAGCTTTTTTTTACCATAAATTTATGAATACATAATTTAATGGATGTAGCTTCCTATGTCTACAAGCTTGTGAATGTGAAAATGAATTTAATAATCTGCTCAAGTGTGAATAGAGAATAGGATAGTTGTTACTTTTATTATCTAAAAATTTCATAAAAAACAGAGGGGAGTTGTTGTAAATAATTTTACAACGACTAATTCTATAGTATTTTGTGCAAGTGAGCATAATAAGTTTCGTTTGAACTACGTGTATTTATGCATGCATTCTTTTTCTTAGTGATTATAGAGAAAAAATATTGTGCCGAATTTGGACGAGTCCATTTTTTTTTTTGAACTTTTTGAAGAATCGTGTGCTTCTGAATTCTTCATAATTGGTTTCTCTTTCTAGAACACTCAATGTATGAGTCTCGTGATTGAAGAAATGCGATTGGGATTTTTTTTATTCATTAATCAATAAGAATATTGATGGGCCTCTAAATTAGACATAAATTAACGCACATACTTCTAAATGAAAAATTAATTTAAGGCCCAAGACAATCCTTCAGGACATTAAATCTCTCTTTCTACATTAGATAATGTATTTTTGACTTAAATATATTCATTAGGGAGGTTTATTAATAATTGCATATTTGTGCCTAACCAACCAAACCCCCCCCCCCCCCCCCCATTTGATCATGCGGTGTAGTAAGAGCCACATCACCAACCACCTTTGCATGTGCAAGAAGAAGAGATGGAAAATAATGTAGAAGAAATGGATGGAGATGATGACAATGATGAATATCCTCTCGTATTTCTCATTCAAGATACCAATGGTAGAGTGCACATGAAGAACATCCCTCCATATTTTCTTCCAAAATTTCATGGCCTCAGGTCAGATGATCTGGAAAAATTTCTCTTTGAATTTGAAATTGTTTGTACATCTTATGGTTACTTACTGAAAACTCAAAAACTGAGATTCTTTCTAGAAACATTGAAGGATAGAGCTCTTAAATGGTTCATGAGTTTAGGGGCTAATTCAATAAGATCATGGAATCATATGCAAAAGATATTTATAGGAAAATATAAAGATTGTGATCTTAAAGAAAAAATCTTTAGAATGAATCAAAGAGAAGATGAGATTCTAGAGGATCTAATAGATAGGTTCATGTATAATGTGAAGAGGGGAAAACTACATCATATAGGATCTAACACACTAAAAACCATCTTACATAGAAAAATTCAAGATGAGTGGATTTATATTCTTGATCTCATGAGTAGAGGTGATGTATATCAATTATCATTTGAGGAAATTTTTGAAGCATGCAAACACATATCAAGAGGAAAGACAAGAGTAAGTCAGTCAGCATCAAGATCGGTAAGTCAAACTGAAGTTGTAAATTTTCTTGATGACTTTAAAACATAAATTCTGAGCAATCTATTCGAGCCAATAGAAATGTTAAGAATACAAAATGAGAAAAAATAAGTGGTTTATGTTGTCCATGCAGAATCACATGATGTTAAATGTTGCTCCTCATTACAAAGATTGAAGGAAGTTCACCAAGATGAAAATGGAGCAAGTCAATTACCAATGCAACAATGTTATGTAGTTCCAAGAGGACCATGGTAGCCTATTCAGCCTAATATGATACAAGATCCTAATTCACAATTTCAAGGTTATTCTTATCCACCTAAAACTAATTGGAACACACATTTTCCTTGGCAGCATTGGCCATCTCAACCCCAAAACCAATCTTGGCAACAAGGTTGGCAAGGAACTTATGGGAGTAGTCCACAATATCCTTAGTATTTTCCTAAATATCCTCCATACCCAACTCCATGTTATCCCTATCATTCACCTCCACCACAATCACAATCCCAACCACATTTGTCTCAAATATACACTCCCACTCAACTAGCTGTACCACCATTTCCAAACCCACATATTGATGTAGCTCAATGCACTTACAATATTGAGGTAAAACACTTCCAAACATCTCCTCTTGAGCTCAATGGTATTCACCATAGCTTAGGAATATTATTACGAAAAAATGATTCTATTGATGCCATTGAGGGACAACATGAATAGAACGAAGATTTTAAAGAGAAGATCTAATAATCATGGACTGCATTTGGTGAAGAGAAGACAATAAATCAGAGATTGAGAAAGCTCTATCATGGTCATCATCAAGTCCTCCATGTGTTCAAGAGAAAAATCATAAAAAGAGGAAGTTTTGAAGGTCATGGAAGAAGAAGACATCCAAGATGATCCAAATCAGCAAGTGGACTAGGAGCATCACAACTATATTGAAATATGTTTCTAGACAATCATTAAGCTGCAACAATGCCCTCTTCTTCAAATGTGCTTGATATCATCAAAGTCAAATTATTTGATCTTTCAAATCCAAGTACATGTTAGAGAAAAATTTTCAAGCCTCCACATCGTTTTGTCTATCATATTGATATGCACATGGCTCCATTGGAAGTATTCTTATACTTGAAAGTGATTTTGTTTTTCAAGTAGGGTAGGGTAGAAGAAAAAAATGATGAGAAAAAGAGAAAAAAATAAAGATCTTAGGTGAAAACCTCCTTGGAGGCACCTGAGATTCGCTCATTGATTGAAAACCTTCATGAGGCAGTCAATGGGTTGGGAAAAAATAAAAAAGAGGAAAAAAAGAAGAAGAAAAGATCGTAGGTGAAAACCTCCTTTGGGGCATCTAGGCAGACCTACTAATTGAAAACCTCCTTGAGGTGGCTAGTAGGCCTAGAAGAAAGAAAAGAGAGAATAATTTTTTTTTGCTTCATTTATCTCTCTGATGAATGCATGTACTCTCCAACATTTGCAAGAAACAAAACCAAGTTGGTACCAAAAGGAAAATTGGTCAAGCCTAGTCAAAAGAAGTCAAATTTTGACTTTCTCCTCCTTTTCTCAAATGCTCCAACAAGGCCAATGCCATGCCAATCCATCAACCTCATCTATTTTCACCATCCGCCCATCATTCTCACACTTCTACCATTCAATTTGCTTGCTATCCCAAAAAAGTAGAGGATGCTCTATCTTACTACAAGATACAAAAATACATAAAGTATAATTTATTTTTTTGATAACTTAAAAAACTTGCATCCATTTTCTAAGATGTTTAAGGGGGAGATTCATATAGATGACGGTAACATTCTCAAGAAATTTCTACAAATTCCAGTGCATAGTTTTCGAGAAATAAGCCTCCATCACCTACAACCATTTTTTCATTTTCTATATATATGTGCATCCATTCAAAAAGTTTTTTCATGGGGAGATGCATATGGATGATGGTAACATGCCCAAGCAATGCCAAAAAATTCCAGTGCACTTCTACAAAATTGGCCTCAATCACCTTTAGCCATTTTTAGTTCTTCTTGAGATCCGTGCATCCATTAACCAAAATTTTTTATGGGGAGGTGCATAATGATGATGGGAACATGCTCACAAACTTTCAGGTCAATCAATTCTACCATTTGGGAGATATGGACAAAAAAATTCAGCTACAAAAGGTTGTCCTGAAAAACTATAGGATTCCCTGAAAACCTATAAGATCCTACAAGAGGTCCTACAGGATATAGAACAACAACTACAGGATAGGAAATGAGAAATTTTAAAAGGGAGAAATAGAAGTTGGCTTCATCAAAGAGTGATAAGGAGGTAGGAGCTGAACTTTCCCAAAAGTGAAAAGAATATAGAAAAGCCTTCTATTGTGTGAAAAAATTGTAGTCCAAGGGAATTGTATACACAGAATTTCCATCTAAAATTCCACATCCATTAAATTTGATAAGGAGACATATACAACCCTCCATATCCATCAGAGAAAAATGACAAGGATATTTAACAAGAGGTAACCCACCAACACAGTGAAGATTCATTAGCATCACCATCGAGTACCTGCACATCAAGGAACAACATCAGAGAAAAAACGGGAAAACATATGCCACAAATACAAGCAAGGCTTTCACTCTCCAACAAAAAGCATCTACAGGAAGGCCATTAGGTAGGTACAGGTATGCAATATTCTTGACCTCTTTTCTTGAGCATATTATAGTTATAAATTTATTGTCAATGCATGAGACATGAGGTTTTATAAGCTAAGGATGGGTCAACAATCTCATTTGCCTTCAACTATTTAATTACCGCTCACTCCTTCACTCATGCAATGCTGAAAATTCAAATTATTAAGGGTGATGATTCCAAGGAATGAGGACAACAGTTAAAAGAAGAAAATTTTGCAAAGGCCAAAGTCACCACAGCACTCCAAGCCCTCCATCCACTTCATATTCACTATCTATTCATCATTCACCCATCCTATTTCATTCTTGATGATCTAATAATCAGCCTATGAGTGACCTCAGTTAAATATTTATTAGATGAAGGTATTACAAACTCATGTGTTGGTGCGTGTCTATGTTATTTAAGCAACAAATCGATTAGATTGCAAATACATAGACACTTGAAACGGAAAACAGTAGAGAAATACAATAAGCAAATACAAGAACACAAGAAATTAATAAGGAGTTCACCCTATCCTCTAGGGCTACATATCCAGTCTAGCTCTCAGTGGTGGCCTTCTTTTATTGTGTCTTGAAGCAGAGAATTACAATAAAGGAGCTCAATATGAGTCTTCTGAACCAGATTGGCTTGGCAAGGTGGTTCTTGGATTCGCCAAACCACTAGAGTACATAGACTCTTTTCTTTTCTAGCTCTTTGGCCTCTCTCGTCTGACAGATCCTCTCAGGGATGGCTTGAGTCTATCAAGCTTTCTGCTGCTTGACGCTACCTTTGGTCATCTCGACCCTCTGTCTTCTTTCTGCTTTTTTCCTTACTGATTCTTCTCTTCTCTGTCTTCTGTATTTGGTGTTTCTCTCCCGTTCCTTTTTCTGTTCTCCGTTCATGGCCTTAAATCCATTTAGGCTCATGACGGTTTGGTTCCTCTTCCACCTTTGTCGGTTCCCTTCTCGCAGCTCCGCTTGGAGTTCCCTATTCTCGACATTATCATCAAGCTCACAGGGAGTGGCCACTTTTCCTCCTGCGAACTGCGCCAGCCTGCCTCGTTGGTTCAATTCTTCGGTTACGTCATGGAATGAGTCTTATGCCACCTTGGTGGTGAAAGAAGACCTCAATTTGTTCTAAATCGTGGCTTAACCCCCTGTAAATTCCATATTCTCCATCGGGCGTGATCTAAGCCATTAGATCTGGAGCCCCCAGATCCGATGCCATTTGCTTATCCCACATAGTTGACTAGCTCGACCATTAGCATGCGATGAGTAGCCGTTTTCTCTCTCCTCCGCTTGCCATGCGTCGGGTTCTGAGTGGAATTTCTCCTTTTTCATCAAAACTGCTTACCACCTATTAGCGCTTGAAATTTCACCTCAGGCTGAGAAAGGCAAACTCCAAGGAAACATCAAACCACTTAGCCTCGTAGCTAGCCCTACGGGGCAGGAGAGGGCTCTCTCTGGTATATCTCGGAAAAGATCTTCAAAGGGCGGAGATAACCAATAAAGAACATTTATTTTAGGCTAGTAAAATGATAAAAGGTTTGATTTGAGATTTTTATGATTTTGGTGGAAAATCAGGGAAAGGAAATTTTGGGTGTGGGGATTGGACACAGTTTTCGCAGGGGGCTCTTTGGGGTAAGATAGGAGACTGTATTGATACCTTTGAAAGAGTTGGATGGATGAGAATGACTGGCGAGGAGCTAAGGAGAGCAAGAAATCACCTTGAATTCCCCTTAAACAGATGAAAACATTGATATTAAGCAAACTTAAAAGCAGAGCATGGTAATCATGAATTCTACTTTAACACTTCATTTGCCTAATTTGCAGAAGGAAAAGTAAGAAGATGATTCACATAACAAACTTACAAGTACAAAGAGAAACACACCATCAATACATGTAACCATAGGAATCCCGAAAAAGGACTGCAAAACCCTGGTCTTTCTTCCTTTGCCAAAATTGCAGAGATACAATGAGTAATACAATAGAAAGCTTTCTCCCTCAAGAGTCCAACCATGAAAATGACTAAGAAAATACATAATATAGGCAAGCTAACACCTTTCCTTGCCTCTAGGGGTCGAGCTCATCATCCTAGGAGCTGTTTCAACCAATTCTAAACAAAGCACTACAATCTAGGCAGTCAAAACAACTTGCCTCTATAAGCTAGGAAACTAATTCATTCATTAAATGTTTGCTATTTCATGAATGAATCTTCTAGAATAGGTAAATAAGTGTCATTTCAACATGAAAATACATTAATTACCTCAAAGACGGTGAAAAATCCCATCACAAGTCAAAACTGGTCAAAGCTGGGCGAATTCCTGAGCTGTAGATGAAAAATTGAGAAAATGTGTTGATGCGTAGCGCCCCAATCCTGAACGCATAGCGCGCCTTTGAGCCAATTTTTGAGGCACTTCCCGGCATCCAAATGAGGAAAAAGTAGTCTTGTTGGAAAGGTCTGGATGTCTACGTTCCAACCCAAGTGGAATTTCTCAATTTGGTGGTCATTTGCCCCTCCCAAATTGCAATCTCCCAAGACTGCTTCCTGTGTGTCCAAAAAGTGGCAGAAAGTCATTTTTTGCATGTTTTTTGACCTTCTGAGGGCTCAAAACCTGATGAAATGTCTTTTCCATTGCTGAGCAAGTGTAATTTGTCATGAAAAATCCAAAAATGCTGAGTTTTTGAGAAATGGACTTGCCCATCTTCAGGGTAGCGCGCGGCGTGCTACGTTGAAGAGCAAAAACCTGTGTTTGGCACAAAAAATTCACAATTGACAAAATTTTCTCCAAATTTCTTGAAATTTGGGCTGGGATACCCAATCAAGTACCATGCTCAGTCAAAGAGGCTTTGGCCAAAATTTGGAGTGGATCGGGCCCTTTCCATCGTTTTAGTGCCTTGGCCAACCTCCTTGGATCTAGCGAATGTAATTTTGACATTTCTCTAAAACCATGACACCTCTACAAAAAGGGAAGGAGGTTTTTCTTCTTTGGAATGTTGTGGACAAAAACCTCTCTCAGTTTTCCCAAATTCATCTTTGATTGCTCTTGAACATCTTTTGAGTGAAACTTATCCCGATGTGTGGAACAAGGGATTTTGTCGAAATGAAGCGAAATGAAGGGGATAAGAGGCTTCTAAATTCTTGGAGAAATTTTTGGAAGTAGGGAAGGATGTTAGGAAGCAGGGGAAAGTGGAATAATGGAGATCGAGTGAGGGGAAGGGGTCCAGAAGGGCAAAACACAAGCCCAACCTAGAAAATTGCCACGTTGTAGCAAGAAACTAGGGTTTGGGCGAAAATGAGGAATTTGGCGGATCTAAGGGATGGGAAGCATTTAATAAGGTAATTTAAGGATAGGGGAAGGTGTATGAACATCAAGATACAAGTTTTGCTGATGATTTGACCGTCCAAGAGAAATTGCCTTCAAACCCTAGGAGAGGGAAATGAACGTTGCCTAGGAACAGCATGAACAAGGTGTAAAATGACTCATTATAACTTGACATGATGATGACAACCCTATGAATCATGATACACTGAGCAGAATGATGACATGGACCGACATTTGGACAACTTTAGAAGGAGTGAAAGCAAACCCTAGACCTAATGCCTAGTGACCAAATTTTTCTTGAGGACTCACTGAAATGACAAAATTTGACCTTGACACTCTAAAATCACTTTGTAAGAGCATATTGGATCACTGGAGAAAGGCTGGAAAGACTGACACTAACACCGCCCATGGATGCCCCTAATAAATACCGCTAGTTTTGGAGCGGGTCCTGCATTTAGCGCTTAGCCTTTTGTCCCACGGTTTTCTTAGCTCCCACGCAATTGAGTGTTCAAGGCTTCTCCATTTTGAGGTTTTTCACCCAGCCTAAGAACTAATCGCTTATCAAAAACTTCCTCTATTTCCCAATCCGAGCCTCCCAGGGGCTAATTTCACCTTCTGTGTAGTCTCCATGGGCCTCGGTTAGCGTGCTTTAACCGAGGTCCTCGTCATTCCACGTTGGCTACCACTGCCACTGGTTTAAAGGGGTTTTTTATCGTATTTTAAATTCTTCGAAGTCTGTCCCGACCTGGTATAGCCATGGCTCTGTTAATCATACTTTATGGATCTAATTCAGATCACAGACCTCACACTAAAAAGCTTTTGGACCACCAAAAGTTGATTTTCTTTTAAGCATCGACTAAGTAAGGGTACTGCTCTCTCACTTGCCCAATATTAATCCACTTTGCATTGCTCGACTTGAAACATTTGAGTCTAATTTTGAGGTACTCAACATCTCCTCTATGTGTTGTCCTCACCTTCTTGTCCAAGACTGTGTCTTCCTACAATTCATTCAAATATTCAGGTAGTAGGTCATCAATAGAAGGCAATTGACTTTGCTCTTCAGGATCCTCAATTAGAGAGGGTTCAAACAATCTCAAGCAATCTACATTTATGACTGAGTAGATGTGCATGTAAGCTAGTAGATCAAGGCAAAAAGCATTTTCACCAATTTTCTCAAGTATCCTAAAAGGTCCATACCTAATAGGCTTTAGCGTTTTACCTTCACCTTGCATCTTGTCCTTGCTGATATACAGCCAGAGCTGGTCACCAACTTGGAAACTATGCTCCATCTGATGCTTTTCGTGCCTTGCCTTGTATTTGGCTTGGCTCTTTTCCAGCTGTTCCTGTACTACTTGGTGGATCTCATGGATCTGTTCAATGAACCTAGTTGCTTGTCCACATCTCTGTGTCCATCAACCGTGGTATCTTTACCAAAGACAAAATCCAAAGGAGACCTTGGTGTGAAACCAAAATAGGTTTCAAAAGGAGATCTCTATCTAGAAGAGTGTTTTGCTCTATTGTAAGCATGCTACACATAACAAAAATTTTCATCCCAAGGCTTAGGATGTTTGCTGCAATATCCTCTGAGTAACTGGATCACTGTCTTGTTAACTACTTGTATTTGGCCATCTTTTTATGGATAAAAAGCTATGCTTTTGTTCAATTGAGTGTCCATCGGCTCCCACAGACTTGAACAAAACTTCCCCACAAATCGGGTGTCTCGATCAGATACAATGGAAGTGGGTAATCCAAAATCAACCCATACATGTTCAAAGAAAAATTTTGCAGTTTGTTCAGCTGTAATTTGTTTATTACAAGGTATCAAAATGCACATTTTGCTAAACCTATCCACAACCACATATAGATAATCATGATCTTTCCTAGATTTAGGCAGTCCTCCAACAAAATCCATGGAAACACATTCCCAAGGGTGAGAAGGAACTGATAATGGAGTGTACAGGCCTAGTTTTCTATTACTGGGCTTGCTTTTGGCACACATAGTACACCCTTTCACATATCTAGAAACTGTCTCATTCATTTTCGGCCAATAACAAAATCTTTGCAGCTGTGCAACTATTTTACTTACCCCAAAGTGACCTAATATCAGAGAAGTGTGTGCTTCTCTAACTATCTTTACTCTCCTTGTTTGTGGAATGCAGAGTTTCCCACAATGACACAAGAGTCGGTCCTTCACACGATAATCCAATTCTTCTACCCTTTTTCCTTGACCCAAAGTTGTGTATACACCTTTAAAGTCTATATCTTGAGCATATTGTTCAATGTAGCTTTCATGTAGTATAGAATTATGCTTAAGTATAGTAGATGCATTTATAATGGGTGTAAACAACATGTCTGCAACTTTGTTATTTATGCCCTTTTTATATCTGATAACTAAATGAAACTATTGTACAAATCCCACTACATGTAATGTCTTGATTGCTACAACTTAGTTTGGGAGTGTAGATATTGAAATGGTTGATGATTAGTATGTATTACTATCTCTTTTCCCATCAAATAATGTTTCCACTTTTTCACACTCTGAACTAATGCATACAATTCTTTATCATATGTAGGATAGTTAACTACTGCAAGATTAAAAGTCTCAGAATGATGACATATGGGTTTACGTGTTGTGTCAACACTGCTCCCATCGCATAGTCACTTGCATATGTTTGGATCTCAAATGGTCTTTGTAGATCAGGAACTGCCAGTACAGGTGTTGTACTAATCTTTTCTTTCAAGGTGTCGAAGGCTTTCTGATGTTTGTCTCCCCACTGAAACACCTTGTTCAATCCTGTCAAAGCATGTAAGGGAGCTGGAATTGAGGAAAAATTAGAGATGAACTTCCTCCAATATTGTGCTACTCCTAAGAAGCTTCTCACTTCTGTAGCAGACTTGGGTTTAGGCCAGTTTACAATGACTACCACTTTAGAGGGATCTATTATCAATTCACCACCCATACTATATGACCCAAATAATTTAAGGATGTTTTGCCAAATTCACATTTGGAGAGTTTAACATAAAGTTTTTCTCTTTTCAAAACATCTAATGTCTTCTTAACATGCCTTAAGTGTTCCTCCCACATTTTACTAAGAATCAGAATGTCATCCAGATACACAATAACGACATCATCAAGAAAAGGTCTGAGCACATCATTCATTAATATCATGAAAGTAGCAGGGGCATTAGTCAAGCCAAAAGGCATAACCAACCACTCATATAATCCCTACTTTGTTTTGAAAGAAGTACTCCATGCATCTTGCTCTGCAACTCTGACCTGATGGTATCCACTGTGCAAGTCTAGCTTGGTGAAATAAACAACTTCATTCAATTGATCTAAAAGATCATCTATGTGAGGAAGGGGATAACGATTTTTTATTGTTGTCTTATTCAGTGCTCGATAGTCAATGCACATTCTACATGTGCCATCCTTCTTCGTCACCAAAATGATTGGTGACCCGCATGGTGATGTGTTAGGCCTGATGAACCCCTTCTCGAGCAACTCCTGCACCTGCCTCTTGATTTCAACATTCTCTAAAGTAGACAGCCTGTACATTCCAATGTTATGCAATGGAACATCTTGGTTCAAAATAATATCATGTACTATTTCCTTTTTGGGTGGCAAACCTTTAGGTTCTTGAAACATAACATCATACTCTGAAACAATCTTTTCTATATTAGTTTGCTTCTTAGCATTACAACCCTCAAATACGTTGGTTTTATTAGGTTTCTTTTCCTTTACACCCATTAGTAAGAATTGTTTGCATGAATTTATCATTCTTTTCATCTGCCTTGAATTTATGCGAGTATAATTATTCTTGAGCTTATGAGCTCTTACAAAGTATTTGATTCCATCTTTAACAAGTAGATACTTGTTCTCGGCTCTATAGAAAATAGCCTTTCTATCATACAAGTAAGGACTCCCTAAAACAATTCCACATATATCCAAAGGAATTATGTTTAACTCAACCTCATCTACAAATGCTAACCCAAAAGAGAACTTGAGTTTGCACTGTCTAGTCACTTGTAGTTGTGCTTTATCATTTAACAATCCTAATGGGTATGGTTTCTTATGAGGTGTAGTTGCTAATCCCAATTTCATTACAATTGCTTCAGAAATCAAATTTACTTGTGAGCCACTATCAAACAAAGTATCAATCTTTTGATGTTTGGAAATAACTCGAATATGGAAAAGCTCATGTATTTTTCTCTCATGTTCTTCATCAATAACAGTTTGAGCAGAATTACTAGTAGATTCTTCAGAATTCTTACCTTTTATACCTATGGCTGCAATGATTGTTTCATCTCTCGAGTCTGACCCCAAATCTTTCTGAATAGTTGTAGCAGTCTTTTTCTTCTTGCCCTCATACTTCTTAGGTCTCAGCTCTAGATGCATAATCCAACAGTGCTCATCATCATGCCCATCCTTTTTACAGTGAGTGCATGAAGCTTTTCCTTTCTATACAATGTTCGCCTTCCTTGCTTTCCACTTCTGCTTCCTTTTCTCCTTGCTCTTGCTTGTAGTGGGTTGGGATGGCCCCCAACTTCTAGATTTCCATTCTTTCCTCTAGCCTCTAGATGAGTAGCTTGTATAGATACCTCATCTATATTGTGGGATTAAACATGAGGATGGTATGCCTCGTGTAGTTGTGTAGACCACCAATGTACTTCAAACGAGTCTCTGGTGAGTCTAATGAGATCCCTAGAACCAATTCTCTCTTTCTAAATTCTTGAGTGTACTCTTACACACTTTACCCTTTCAACTGCCGAAGAGTTTGCCAACTCATCATGGCTTGTTGCATGTAGGCCAATGGATAGAATTGATCCTTGATGGTAGACACATATTCATTCTAGACAGAGATATTCTTACCATGTCTTTTCATGTAAGCTTGGGCTTTTCCTTCCCACGAAACCAAGGTACTACCTCCTAGGCACAGGCTTGCCAGCTGAATTTTTCTCTTGTCTGAGTCAATGTTCTATACTCTGCAATACACATCAATTTGTCTAATCCAATTTTCCAACCTTTCAGCATTTAGCTCTCCATCATATATAGGCAAGTCAAATTTAACATCTAGCTTAGTCAAAGATGCTTTCTTATTATGCACAGGGCTATTAGGAGGTGTGAGAAAGCTTTCCTATTTCCATTTTCTTTCTGAGTGGTCATGGGAATGAGATTCATCTTCTTATTTATCTTGTTTAGAACCTGATGAATCTTCATCCTTATGCTTTCTAAAGTCCCTATACATTTCTTCTACCATAGACTTTATAGCTAGGAAACTCTCTATGAATTGAAGGTTTGGCCCTATAGGAAATTCCTCTGACATTGTCTTCCGAGGATAGACTCTCCCAATTTTAGGATTAGTTTCGACCAACTCTCCTTCTCATAATTTGAGCTTTGATCTAGTGAGCATTCAATAGCTAAACCAACACAAGCTTGTCTAACGTTAAAACCTAAAGATCTGATACCACTTGATCTGATAATCACCCTATGAGTGACCTCAGTTAAAGATTTATTAAATGGAGGTATTACACACTCATGTGTTGGTGTGTGCCTATGTTATTTAAGCAACAGATCGATCAGATTACAAATACACAGATACAAGAACACAAGAAATTAATAAGGAGTTTACCTTATCCTCCAGGGCTACATCTCTGGTCTAGCTCTTAGTGGTGTCCTTCATTTATTGTGTCTTGAAGCAGAGAATTACAATGAAAGAGCTCAATATGATTCTCCTGAAATAGATTGGCTTGGTAGGGTGGCTCTTAAATTCCCCAAACCACTAGAGTACACAGACTCTTTTCTTTGCCAGCTCTTTGACCTCTTTGGTCTGACAGATCCTCTCAGGGATGGCTTGAGTCTCTCAAGCTCTCTGGTGCTCGACACTACCTTTGGTCAGCTCAGCCCTCTGTCTTCTTTCTTCTTTTTGCCTTACTGGTTCTTCTCTTCTCTATCTTCTGTCTTCATTGTTTCTCTCCTATTGCTCTTTCTTTTCTTTGTTCATGGCTTTAAAGCCATTCAAGCTCATGGAGGTTCGGTTCCTCTTCCACCTTCGTCAGATCACCTGCTCACGGCTGCGCTTGGAGTTCCCTGTTCTCGGCGTCATCATCAAGATCATAGGGAGTGGCTACTTGTCCTCCTACGAACTGTGCCAACCTGCTTCATTAATTCAATTCTTTGGTTACGTCATGGAATGAGTCTTCTGCCAGCTTGGCGGTCAAATTGGACCTCAAGTTCTTCTAAATCATGGCTTAACCCTCTGTCAATTCTGTCTTCTCCATCGGGCATGATCTCAACCATTAGATCTTGAGCCCCCAGATCCGACACCATTCGCTTGTACGGTTGACTAGCTCGACTGTTAGCATGTGATGAGCGGCGGTTTTCTCTCTCCTTCACTTGCCACGGGCCGTGCGCTGAGTGGAATTTCTCCTTTTTCATCAAAACTTTTTACCGCCCATGGATGCCCCCGATCAATACCACTAGTTTTGGAGTGGGTCCCGCCTTTAGCGCTTAGCCTTTTGTCCCACGGTTTTCTTAGCTCCCATGTGACTGAGTGCATAGGGCTTCTCGATTTTGAGGATTTTCGCCCAGCGATGCATCAAAAGATTCCTTTGTTTCCTGATCCGTGCCTCCCAGCAGCTAATTTTGCTTCCCGCACAGTCTTCATGGGCCTCAGTCAACATACTTTGACTGAGGTCCTCATCGTTCAACGTTGGCTGCCACTGCCACTGGTTTAGAGGTGTTTTTGATCATTTTTTAAATTCTTTGAAGTTTTTCCCGACCTAGTACAACCATGGCTTTTTTAATCATTATTTATGGATCCAATTCGGATCACTTGAAAAAAAAGGCAGAGTTTTCTCCATTTTCATAAACCTACACTACTCCCATTGAGTTGTAGCATCATCACCCAATCCCTCTTCATCATTTCTCATCACTCCCATACAGTTAAAAGACCTTGAAAAAGGAGTAATGAGTACTACAGGAATGAAGAATGTTGCTACAAGAAGTAAGAAATGAAAAAATTATGCTAAACCCCAAGATGGCCGAGCTTAAGAGAGACCTAATCAAAACAGAGAACTCCAAGGCGATTAGGCAGTCATCTAGGCTATAAGAGAGAGGAAGAAGGAAACAAAAGGAAATGAGACATTCACCATCAAAACAAAAATCAAACTACAGTGATGTTTTCCAAGAGGTGTCCAATCGCTTTCTACCTTTTGTCCAAGGCCTAAAAGTGGGAAAAAGGCATGGGAGTCAAGTTGAGGGCCTATCATAGGATCAAATTTATTCTCACAAATGGTTTCCTGTAGTTTCAATAGGGCTTCTTGTAGTTTTGAAGGAATTACTACATGATTTCGTAGTTCTCATCTAAATGCATTTTGAAGGTTTTAGATATGTCCAAATGGTGGAACAAGGTAGCAGAAGGTTGATAAGGATATGGAATACCTTGCTAAACTGAAAAATATTCAAGAACTCATCTTGAATAAGGGCAAAAAAGAAAGCTAATAGTCTCAAGAAAAAGTAATTTTTCTTTACACAAATATGTTTCTGGGCTTGTCCTTGTAGAACTTACAGCCAAATTTTTTAATGCACAAGAGAGAGGCCACCAAGGCCATGAATGAGGCACAATGCGGTCACTAAGTTGCTCGAAGGATGAGTAACAGTTTCAGTACGGGGGTATGATGGGCCTCTAAATTAGACATAAATTAAGGCCATACCTCTAAATTAAACATTAATTTAAGGCCTATGGCCATCCTTCAACGCATTAAGCCTCTCTTTTTTGGATTAGATAATGTATTTCTAACTTCAATATATTCATTAGGAAGGTTGAATAATTTCATATTTGTGCCTAATATTATTTATTTTTATGGAATATTATGAGAATATTGGGCAGATTATGAAGATTTGGAGGAGGAGATAATTTAGGGACTTGCTCCCTACTACAGGAGGATCAATAATAAATAATAAATCAACAAGATATTATGGAATTATGGCACATATTTTGGAGCTCCAATGATTGAGAAAATCTAGGAATGTGTTCCCTGCCATTTAATGGAGATTCCTACTATTGGGGACCAGATCCACTAATCAAGGAATTTTGGTGGGGAAAGCTTCCTCCTTTCATGGGGAATGACTCCTAATCATTTTTTATAAGTACCAAGTCAAATTTTCCTCTAGATATAGATTTTCATTAGTGTTCTTGTGTAGAGAACTCGTATTTTTGAAGCTCCATTGTATTTTCTTGTAGGGATGTAATTGTATTGATCAATTAATGGAGATTGGTGTCAATTTCAGCTTCTAAATCTTGTTCTCCTCCATAGGTCTCTGATTTTCCTTGGGCTTAGCCATTCCAGGATCCTTAGATCCCTTTTGTATCATTTTATTTTCTTCTTCTCACTTCTTATTGACATGGATCTCTTGATTTTATTTATTTCTACTTCTCCATTTAGTATTAATGATTTCTTGTTGTAGGATTGAGTTAAATGGTTAATGTAAGTTCTTTTGTAGGATCACAATAATTATTTCAACCTTCGAAATGATTTATAGGTTCATAGTAATCATTGAACTGCTTGGATTACTCTTCTTATACCCAAATCTAGATTTCTAAAACTCCTTTGTGGCAAAGAACAATAAATTTATTCTTTTTTTAGAGAATGCTAATGAGCTTCAATCAAGTTGGTTCCACTTGCATTAGATCAAAAAATCATTCTAGTTCATAAGAAAAATTACCCAACTACATTCTCACTTGATTGGGGTAGGCATTTTTTAGATTTACTAGCTCACTAGTTCTCAAATTTCTAGATTTTCGACTAGTAATGTTTTTCTATTTTTTAATATGGGTTAACAAAGGTATTTATGAGTGATTCCACTTGGAAGGGACCTAAGAAATCCTAGTCAATAAAAAAATTCGTGACATCCAATTTGGATTTGATTTGGTTGGTAATTCGATGAATTATAAGTTCGTATAGTAAATCTGTAACATCCTGTAGTAAATCAGGGGATCCTGTTGGAAATCACTGTAACGTCCTAGAGGAAATCTGCATCCTATAGGAATGCCTGTTTTGAGCCTGAATTGGAAAACATCATCCCTGAATATGAGATTATGCCTCTACTTGACCGCCATGCCATTAAGACCATTTTAACCCTCTTGCTCTACACTTGTCTCACTTGCCACAGATCAAGAAAAGATTAGCATTTGTGTTTATATAGCAAAAAGATTTTAAAAGATGAGTTCTTTTATATTTACACATGCACACAATAATTAGTACTTTCTAGATCATATTTCATGCTCAGTAGTTTAAATCATCACATGTGATAAATAGGGTCAAGCTAGGTTCTTTTACATTTAGTTCATGATCTTTATGCAGTTAGAATATGTTTCTTTCCTTGTACTTTCTTTCTTGCAATAGGTTAAGATTCCATTTAAAACATTTAATTTTCTACAATTAATTTAGGATTTGACTTCAGTACATGCATTCCATTACATCATGACAACAAAGGAAGGACACATTGTATGTTGCACAGATAGTGTCGATACCTCTTAAGTTTGTACGAACCCGGGGTTGATAATTAAAGTTGGTAGCCTTGGGTGTTGCAACATTCTTTTTGCAATACTGAGGCTCATCAGATATCATATTTAATAGATCTACTATTGAACATAGACATATTCCTCCTTCAATTATCTTGTTACAAGTAGGTTAATACTCATACTCTTATATGTGATTTTTGTGATAGAAGCACATATTTTAGGATATTGTGGCATATTTTTCTATTTATGATGTCAAGAGTGAATAAGTGGAGCTTATTTAGCATAATATAGGAGATCTAATAGATTCATATAGCTTAATTCTCACACATGGAATTACGGTGGCATTTATTTCTAGTCTTACTTAGAGCTCATGTATAAGTATAAAAAGAGCACATGCTTCTTTTAAATGTGAGGAGAAATCACTAGTACAAAATGAGATATTAGTGATTGTGTGAATAAAAAACTTAATCATCATAATAATTTCAAGTGAATTAAAACTAAATTTGAGAAATTTGTAGTGACCAAATGAGAAATCACTAATTCAAATTACTAATTTAGTCTAGGGATATAATATATGACTAGATAATAACTGACACAACTAAAAGTGACTAACTTAAATGACTAATTTAATTGAGGACTAAAATATATGAATATATAATAATTGAAAAGATGATTAACATAAATGAATACTATAGTCCAAGAATAAAAATATGACAAAATAACAAGTACAATGTATGAGGTGTAAACCATATGGTTTGCATAGGGTTTAGACCCCGCGAGGTCATAGGTTTAAACCTCTGGCGGTGGGGCTGAGGAGTGGAAGATACTTTGGGGGTGTTAAAATTCCCAAGGGTCATTCAAACTTGACGAAAGCCTCATACAATACTAGTGATGAGTATCCCATTGTGGCTTGATTGGTCTTCTTCCAACCAATAAGTAGGCTGGCCCCGAAATAGGCTCCACCTTGTTACAAGAGAAAACAATAAAAATAAATGTTTGAATAATTAAAGAGCTAAAATATCATCATGCTCAAAAGCATAAGAGGCCTTTATGAGAAATGTTGTTTGGCTACATGGAGGTTCCTTTGTCATCCTAGACCTCAACATGCAAAAAAAGGACGAGAGAAGAAGAATGATTTATTAACAACGAAATTCAAAAATTAATCTAGTACCCAAATGCAAATTTTGTTTTTGTTAACAAGTTACTAGAAACTTTGTACTTTACCAGATAATTCTGAATTGTTACCCCAAGAGAAACTCTCCAACTGAGTATGGAAGAGATTTTGTAATTTCCTATTATGTTATTTTCATTTTTGTGTAAACATTTTGACTTGGTAAATATGCATAAAAAAAATGTAAAATAAGTAAAATTAAGAAAAATAAAATAAACTAAATAACTTAAATAAAATTGAGGTCAAATAGTCCACATGTGTTGGATAGATGATGATCAGGTGCACTGTTAAGGAACTCATATATGTTAAGTCACCAATTCAATTCCTTTCCCTATTGAGGTGTTATTCTTGGCCATGACTACGATGTATCCCCACCATTGCCAAATATACAAAAACAAAATTGAGGATTTGCATCTCAGGAAATTTGATATTTATAAGTACTTGATAGATCTCTAGTTAAAATGGATCTAGGCTAGTATAGAAAAAAAATATTCCCAATATTAACTTTTATAAATTGTTTGATATTCGAACTCTCTAACTTTATGAGTATACAATTTTTAATATACAAATGAAATATCATTATATAAATCAGATTTCAAATTACATATACATATATTTCATTGGTTTAACATTTTAAAATATTATTTTAAAACAACTCTTAAACATAAAATATTTTCATATTTACATGCCATGTCGTTGAAATGTGAAATTGAGTCAATGTATAGAGAAAGAAAAAACATTCTAACTCTACCACCAACTATGATAGCCTCTTCGTAAGTAGCAGTGGGCTTTGGTATGGAAAGCTTTGAAGTATAATTGATGAGTTTCAGGTCTAATTTGAAATTTTTCAAGAGAAATGCATCCCATTTAAACCCATCCACATGAGTGAGGTGATGCAGGTGGAGAAATGATGGATCAACACTTGGACACGTTTTATTCCTAGGTAGGTCTTGTTCAGTTACTTTGAAAAATCAAACCATGTCTCCATCATTTTCTTTCTCCAACTAAAAATGAATGACATGGTCAAGGTTTTCTATGTCAGAGCTCGGGTGTCATGATCAACCCATGTAACTAAACTTGTTGTAGCCATTTCTATAGTTTTGCCATCATTTGTTTTATAAGGTGAAAATGGCAGAGAAGTAATGTGATCATTGATATTCCATTTCTGACATTGTTCATGGATGAAAGTAAGTGTCATATCAGAAAAGAAATTAAAACATAGATTTATTCGAAAGGATTCAATGACAAAAATAATTTTGATTATAGGGATCATGAAAAAGCGAATGATGTCATTCATGAAGCTTAGGTTGCAATCACCATGCAGGACATGCGTGGAAATTTAACTAACACAGGGATAAAGCCACTTGAAGAAATTAGAAGTGACGAGTGTGTTGATTTTCCCAATATTTAGAAGTGTGACATTAATTTGGAAATGGGATTGTTAGAAGCCCAAGGCAATTTTATTTCATGTAGGAATCTCCAAATCCATAAAGGTTTTCAATATGGAGGGGATTTATTTGATACTAAAGATGGATCCAATAAATTAAATGTGGATATCTTGACATTTTAGGAATATTATGAAACAAGAATGCTTCATATAGAATCAAGGACACCAAAGATGCATTTATATCAATTGTCAAAATCAACGATGAGCATGGAGACTTTAGATACCAGGAGAACTGAATATAGGGATAATGAATTGCATGAAATGATTTCACCAACCTCACATGTCGATCCTACTAGAATATTTGGACAAAAATGATTATGGAAAAGGAAGGAAAATGGAAAAAGGGAATTCAAAGGGAAATCGGAGTTTCCATATGGTTTATATTTTTGAAAATTTAAAGTTGGAAGTGAAAATATGCTTAATGATGAAATCACTATGAAAAAATTGAGGAAGATTTAATGCAAGAAAGAAGAGAAGAGTAGCTATATGCAACGGAGGAAATAAAATTTACAAACCCAATGAAGGATGTTATATGTAGATGACAGTGGTTAGTTATTTGTTAGAAAAGGTTTCCTCTAAGGTCAAACAAAGAGAAAGGCTAGTCTTGAGCCAAAGGAATTTGAGGGAAAAGATACAACAATATTTTTTCAAGAGAGGATTGTTTAAAATGTATCATTTGAAATAGTGGGATTGGAAACTATGCTTCTATATAGTAAAAACGAAGCAAGGAACAATTTCAAAAATATCATTGGAGGAAACCAAAAAAATGAATTGATGAGTAGTATACATGAGAGGAATAGGAAAAATGTTCGACAAAAGAAAAATATTGTTAAGGAATTTAGACTTCTGTGATCCATAACTTGTTTAGATAATCTTCGGCAAAATCACATAATGAATCATTTGTCGACGCGTTTCGAACCAACCAGTGTGGTTCATCGTCAGGACAAGTTGAAGAACCAATCCGGCTTAGCTTGATTAAATAGAGGTGCAGAGACTCCAACGGTTATAATGTCAACGGCTAATTTTGACCAATAACCCTATAAAAAATTATCATACGTTAAAAATGACTGTGTGCATCAAGGTTTGGAGAACTATTAAAGGAATAGTAATAAACTAGGTGAAGGTTTATGTAGCTTGTCAAGTAACAATAATACCAACTCTTTTATAACAAAAAGACAATATAGTGAAGACATAGGAGACTTGGATGGAATAAAAAGTCGATATGATTCTTCTATTGATCCTGCCTCACCTATGTAGATGGTGCACAATTCCTCAAGTGTGCAAATGAATTGTGAGCCAAAACATAAACTTTCAAATTTTAGTTAGGACATGAGAGAGAATATTTTGTTAGAAAACAATTCTTTAGAGAGACAGGGAGTGGTAGGTTGCAACAATGACCTAGTTGGAGAGGAAATTTCAAGTGGTGTCAATGAGGAAGGATAAAACATAATTATGTGTGCACTTAGGAATTATGATGAGAACATAGATGGAAAATTTGAACAAAAAAATGTGGGATGGACATTTCATGATGAATGTTAAAAGTGGCAACGTGTACCTTGGGAGCTTGTAGATGATATCGATCAAACTGACTGTAAATGGTAATTTTCATTTTCTTTCTGGAAATTATTGTATTTTTCTTTTAATATAGTTGTACAATGTGTATGTGCTTTTATGATTGTATTTGTATGTGAGAGGGAGGGAAAGGGAGGTGATTTGGAGGAAGAGAGGGAGAGGGAGGTAATCTGGAGGAAGAGAGTGCGAGAAAGTTTGAGGGTTATTTTTTTCTTTCTATTTTGAAACATGGTTTTCTCTCATTCCGCATTATCTTTAGTTTTGTTTGAGTACCTCCTTAATATATATAATTTCTGTGCACACTCATTTTTTAATATTCTCCTTCTATGATGTGAGGAAATCACCTTTGCACATGTTCACTGTGTTCATTGTAGCCAACTGCTACTATTTTGTGCTGCTCCATGGTCTAAATAATGTGAAATTTGGTCAGCTATTTGAGGTTCTAGATTACATGCTAGAGAGGGGTGTTGGTTAGTGAGAAAAAAATATATAATTTCTTGGAGGTCACAAATCTAGGATATGACACCCTATTTGGGATTAAAAAAAATTCTAGGCCACTTTCTTCAATAAATCTAAGATAAAATCTTGGCAAAATGAAACCTCTCCTTAGAAGGTAAAGGGGACTTTTATTCTATGCGTTTTGTTGTAGCACTAAGAGAATTTGACAAGATTCCTAGCAGGTCTTAGAATATTCCTATATTATTGTTTGACTTCCATAACCAATTACTCCAACTCACTGATATGATGTGTTGAGCTTTCAAGTTCTAGCAAATACTTCAACTATTTCTCATGATTTTTTTCATTCTCTTCTATATGCACCCCAATTATGCTAAAATTTTATTGATTTATTACTTTAATTTATGTACAAGAACAAACATATTTAGTACTAGTTCAGAATGAATAGGGAACTTGACCTTTCTTTCTTTATTTTCCTCTCCTCTTACCCTAGCTACTTTGAAACTTAGACTATGCCATCAATGGTCCTTAAAATCAACACTTGATTCCTATAATTCATTGTTGTCATATATAATTCAAGGTTGATAGTACCATGGTGTTTCCATTTCTTTGGTCGTTTATTGTCCTTGATCTCTCCCTTGGTTATTTTTTCTAGCATGAACTTCCTCTTGAATAAAATTTTGGCTCACATTTTTCTTCTTCAATAACCTCCTTTACTCCCATTACCTTACTTTCACCACTTTATCCTTGAATCAAAACAATATTAGCTTGGAAGAATCCTGTCTGCCTTGGCCGATATAAAATTTACAATCTGGAAGGTGGGTACAATTGTGCAATCAACATAGCTACATAAAAAATTATAGAATATACTTAATCATACATAGTCTTATGAATATGGCATGAATCATAAAGCTAACATGAATACACTAAACATAGCATAAGCATTTGTATCATAGATTGAGCAACAACTCACCACTGTGGTCAACATAATAAAATGGACAGCAAGAATATGAACAACACAAATCTTAGAAAATCCAAGTAAATAACTAATCCACTAGTAAACCCCTTTAGAATGTCATGAAGTATAAATAGTTTTATCTAAGGGAAGTAATAACAACAAATCTCTTGTTTGTTGATGCTTTTGTATAATAAAATAACAAAAAAATTCAGGAAGAAGGAACCAAGTTGTAGAAAATGATCCATCATGACTATTACAATTGTGTGTGCAAAATGCTGTGTTCTATGACTATGCTAGTTCATTTTTCCTTGTGGTGGATATTTGTGACTAGTCCAACATGCAACGTTATGTAACTAAATAATAGTGTGATCAATTTTTTGTTAGTGCGATTGAGATTCAATGTTGGACTATGTGATAAGAATTTTATATCAGAGAGACACAATGTTTTTTTTCCCTCTGATATGTGCAAGTGTTGATCGCTACGATGTGCATAAATTTTGTTATACTATTCCTCACCTCCAATACAACGACTGATTCTACAAACCCATACTTTGATCAATTTTGGGTGAATGACTTCATTCAACTCTAGCTGTCATGGATTAAGTTGATCTTTAAACTCTTTCAAGGTCATGTTGCTTAGGAGATCCACTACTTCCAAGTGGTAGTGATTTCCCCTCTTAGTTTGTGGCAATCCTTTGAGGATGTTCATCAAATCCTATTCTCAGGACCATACAGAGAATATAATTATGAAAATTTTGAATCGTTGGCTTTGTTATGATAGAGATGGGGTAATCACACATAAGAGTTATACTTCTGAAGGATCTAAGAATGTTTAAGTGGATTAAGGAAGGATGTTATTACAAACACCATACTTTACACTTGCATTTTATGACTTAATAAAAAGGAACATAAATGTTATAACTGAATTGCAGAAACTTAGTTTGATGCATGCAAATTGCTTTGACTACTGCTTTGATTATTCCAAATTGTTTTTTCTTTATGAAGTTTACTTTCATTGAAAAGTTCAGTTAAATAAAGCATTCTTTTTCACGTGTAACTTATCTCAGAATCTAGCTTGCAATTGCAATTCCTTTGAACACGTCTTTTAATTATTTCAAAGGGAAATTGGAAACTTTGGTGAAGGAAGCTTTGTCTCAGTGCAAGAGTTGGTCTCTTGTGACAGGAACAAAGTGCTCTAAGCCTTGAGGCTTAGAGAACCTACACAAATACATAATTCTTCAGCAAAGAAGGTAAAATATACTTTTTCATATAAGTATTGTACTTGCAGTAGTGCAAGCAAATTGCAATAGTATAAGAACAGGTTGCTTGGTGTAGAAGGAAGATCAATTGGGAAACAGATCTTTGAAAGGAGCCTATTGTTAAGTTGTTAGCCATCTATACTAAAGATAAACATAGTATTTCATTTCCATATTTAAGATTTCTTCCAGTTGTGTAAAAGTTCCTTTACTCGATTTCTTCGCAAATTATTCTTTTATATTCCAGCACTAGAATTTCTTTAGTGTCGATTGCCTTTAAGATTGTTTTATGTCTGATTCTGCAATGTTTCATTTAAGAAGTAGGATTAGGAATAGGAAAATTGCATACCACTTCTGGAATTTCCTATGCTTCATCTCTAAGTTTACGAAACCCTCGGGTTGACAATTAAGTGTTGAGGAGTTTGCTTAAGTACAATTTGTGCACCCAACAATCATGAGAATCATAAGAACCAATGAGACCATTAGAATAACCAATGTATATGCCCTGCACAAGGTGATAGGCTATGTTAGGCCCCTATACTACTAGTGTAACCCCTTATTGTTATTAGTAAAACCCCCTTATTATATTGATGTACCCATGTAGTGCCCATATTGTTACTATTGTGCCCCATAGAAGCCCACTATTGTTATTATTGTGCCCTTACATTATTATTGTTATGTCGGCTCTAATTATATTATGACCCGTTAGACTCCTATATATAAAAAGGAGGTATTTTCATTTGTATCATCCAAGAATTTTTCATTTGTGTAATGTAAAGGAGGTTGCCCCTCGAAGAGGCTGAATTCGAAGGTGTTCAACTATCTTTTCTATCTATTTGTAAGATGGTTTGATAACATTTTGTATCAGAGCTTTGGATTCTAAGGTTTCGCTGCTCCAAATAGGTCATCGTGGCATTTTTTCTATAACTTTTTTCTATGATGTTTCAGAAGCAAAAAAAAAACATTTGAGAAAAAATTACACTGAACCTCGGGTCCGAATTTTAGAGCTTTTCGCACTATATTTGCAGAGATATGATCTAATGAAGTTGGTCTTTTTGCAGACTCCTAAATTACATTCCAAACAGGTAACCTGGGGAAATCATCATAACTTTCTCTCTGAGTATCAGATTTAAATTTTGTAAGAAGGTACAGAAAGAGGACGGACTGTGATTTCTTGTATATATTTTTTAGAGCCAAAGGTCGAAACAATGACACATGGCACTTCATACAATTTCGCTCCTCTAGGAAGGTCTATAATCAGGTCATCTTGGGAGATTATGCATAACTCTTCCTTGGAGAATCCAATTTGGATCAAACTAGTGGCATTGGAAAGAGGACACAGAGGGCTACTACAGGTAGCAATTTAAAAATTGGATGATCTGAAATTATAGAGATACATTAGATTCAATATCAAGCTCCTACAAAGTGAAAAAAGGTGTGTAGTTTTTTTTAAATTTTTGCATAAGCTTGGTTTGAAAAATTAGTTTTAAGGAATTGAAAGGGCATAGAAAAGAATTATTATCGGTAATTGATGCCCCAAGGAAAGAAAATGCAAACACCTAGTAGGCAACCTGAAAGCTCTAGCATGACTCATGAAGAAGAGGAGGAAATGCAACATGATATATCAAAATTACGAGACCAAGTGCAACAAGTGTCACTTGCACAAAAAGGTGTAGAAGTTAATATGGATGGTTTAAAGAAAGGCATGGAAGCTAAGATGAATGGCATGGATGCTAAAATGGATGGCATGATGATAAGATGGAAGAATTGAAGATAAAAGTGAATAAGTTGCTACAAGAAATGGTAACTAATGGTGAAAGGTTAGTAAAGGAAACTCATGATGAGAACAAAAGAAATGTTAATCATGACTCCATAGACTCTAATGTTGGATCTAAGACCCACCATATTCCTAAAATCAAGAAAAAGCAAGATGAGGAAGTTTGATCGCAGGGATATGGTAAATTGGATACTTCAGATGGAGCAATCTTTTGATCTACATGGTGTACCACTATTACAAAAGGTATGTATTGCATCTTCATATTTAGAACCGGATCAATTTTTTGGTATAAAGGGCTTTATTCTCGTAAACAACTTGTTACATGGTCAATTTTGACGGAGGAAATGATAGCACATTATGAGGTTACAAAGAGCAACACCTTCTTTAGAGCAACACCACAAAAATTGGAAATAGTAAAAGGGCTTTGTTACATAGTGGAAAGTAAAATTATGGCAACAAGGCAGTCTACCCTTCACAACTATAAAGATGGAAGTGTTGTTTCTCCTAGCCTTCCACAACCTACAAGGGTTACACCAAAACAATTGGAAGAAAAAAGAGAAAAAGGGGTTTGTTACAATTGTGATAGTGAATGCACTAAAGGTCATAAGTGTGCTGAGAATAAATTATTTTACATAGATTATTGAGAGGAGGAAGAAAAGGATCAAGAAACATCAAAAGAAGAGGATATACACAAGGACCCAACCCCAGATAAAGAAGAAATGAATCGAACCATATCTTTTAAAGCATTGGCAAGAATTACTACTCCTCAAACTCTCAAGATATAAGGACATATCAAGAAGAAAAAGGTGCAAGAAGTGAAATATCACATCGAGAAAGAAGAAATAAATCCAACCGTATCTTGTAACTCATTGGTCGGAATTACCAGCCCTCAAAACTATCAAGATAGAAGGACACACCAAGAAGAAAAATGTTCAAGAATTGAAAGATCACATCAAGCATCACGAAATGAATCCGACCATATCTTGTAAAGGGTTGGAAGAAATTACCACTCCTCAAACTCTAAATATAGAAGGACATATCAAGAAGAAAAAGGTTCAAGCAGTGAAAGATCACATCGAGCATCAACAACAAGTTCTCCAACTTTTAAAGGATAACGCCACTTTGTGCAAAATCGAATGAAACAACAGGTAGATCAACATCGTAGTGAAAAATGTTTTGATGTAGGTGATTGGGTATTTTTACTGCTACATCACAAGCAAGCTATTTATGAGAAGGAAATGTTGGAAATACTACATGCACTTAAGAAATGGCGACCTTACCAAATGGGAAGACACTTCAAGGTAAAAATGGATGATGATAGTCTTAAATACTTCTTAGAACAACTATCTTCTTTAGAAGAACAGAATAAATGTGTCACAAATATGTTGGGTTATGACTTTGACATCATCTTTAGAAAATGGAAGCAAAATTTTGTTGCAGATACACTCTCAAGAAAGAATGAGGATGTGAAAGCATTGCTTTGTGCTATTTCTATTATCCAACTAGATTGGATAAATGAAGCAAGGGATGAATGGAAGAAGGATGATGAAGTATGACCACTTATTCAAAAGTTGTAAAAGATCCCAATTCAAACAATATTTCCATAAATTGAAGAGGAAGGAAAAATGATATTGGAATCTGGAGCAGTCACAGAAACAAGAACACGACAGCGATGAAATCGATCAATTTCAAAGTATCTCATCAAGTGGAAGAACTTACCCACTGAAGATTCCACATGGGAGGACAAGAATTTTATACAAAAGCATTAAGAACTACTCAAGCATTGAGGAAAACACTTTTGAAGGAGAGGGGCATGTTAGGCCCCTATACTACTAGTGTAACCCCTTATTGTTATTAGTACAATGCCCTTCTTATATTGATGTACCCATGTAGTGCCCATATTGTTACTATTGTGCCCCATAGAAGCCCACTATTGTTATTACTGTGCCCTTACATTATTATTGTTATGTCGGCTCTGATTATATTATGACCCCTTAGAATCCTTTATATAGAAAGGAGGTCTTTTCATTTGTATCATCCAAGAATTGTTGATTCATGTAATGTAAAATAGGTTGCCCCCTCGAAGAGGCTGAATTCTAAGGCGTTCAACTATCTTTTCTATCTTTTTGTGAGCTGGTTTCATAACTAGCTGTATCAAAATTCTCCCAATAATTTCCAATCTCCTCGACCCTCTGCGTCACCTCATCAAAATCATAACTGGTGATTTCAATATGATAACTAACTTACCTGAAAAGAAAGGAAGAATCTGAATGTTAGATAAGGACTCTAAGGCTTTGCTTGCCACCATTGAAAACCTCAACCTTATTTACATTTCCACAAGCATCGATTTATTCACCTGCAATAATGCAAGAGGAGGATACCGTCAAATAAACTCTCATTTAGACTGTTTCCTTATCTTTGAGGCATCCTATCTTACTCTCTAGGAAAGGAAGGCAAGAATCCTTCCACAAGCAGGCTCTGATCACTGGCCTATCTCTCTCAAGATTCAAATTTCCAGGTGTCGAAAGAGCAAGTCTTTTAGGTTTGAGGCCTTCTGGTTGAACCATCCAAATTTCATGGAAAAAATGAAACAATGGTGGACCTTCTCTCCCTCCAGAACTTGTAACAAAATGTATTTTTTCCAACAAAGAATAAAATATATCAAAGAGGAAATCAAAAAATGGAATAGGGACACCTTTTGAAATATCATCACGAACAAAAAAAACTTGGAACAACAACTAGAACTACTTCAACAAAATATAACTGAAGAAGGGATATCAGAGACTAGCAACCAAGAGGAAAAAATACTACAGAAAAACTGGGATGAAAGATCCATTCAGGAAGAAAATTTGTGGCAAAACAAATCCAGAATAAATTGGCTGAAATGTGGAGAAAGGAACACATACTTTTTCCAAAAAAACAATGATACAACATAAGAGGAACAATATAATTCTGGCTCTGTAGAACCAAGAGGGTCATCTCATTCACTCTCAAGAGGAGTTGGAAACAAAGCTCACAAACTCCTTCATCTCTCTTCTCAAAGAGCCAAGGAATGATTAGGACCAGGGTATCAAAAGATCACCAAGAATATTCCCAAAATCCTCATGAAGGACCATAATAAAATGCTCCTAAGGAAATTATCCCTCGAGGAAGTGGAAGATGTTGTCATGGGAATGCCCAATGGGGAAGCTGTAGGGCCGGATGGGTTCACCACTCATTTCTACAAAGCTTTCTACCCTATCATAAAGAAGGATGTTCATAACCTAGTGGAGGAATCTCGTATTCATAAGTTTTTCCTTCGAGCCCTGAACTCCACGTTTCTGACTCTGATACCCGTAGAAATCTCTGCAGATTCCCTAGACAAATTCAAGCCCATGGCCCTCTGCAATTTCATATAAAAAAATTTCTCCAAAATTTTGTCCACTTGAATTAAAGTCATCCTCCCTCTCCTCATCTCCAACCAATAGCCTGGATATGTGGAAGGAAGACAAATCATGGATAACATCATCCTCTCTCATGAGCTTATTCATTTGCTCAAATCCTCAAAAAAACCTAGTATGATGATCTAGCTAGATATGACCAAATCCTTTGACAAAATAAGTTGGAACTGTATGAGACAAACCTTGGATGCATTCAGTTTCCAAAAGGAAAACATCAATTGGATCATGGCTATCATGTGAGGAGTTTTCTTCTCTATCCTTCTGAATGACTGAACTTCACAACCCTTCCTTCCTTCAAGGGGTATCAGGCAAGGGGATCCAATCTCTCACTTCCTCTTTGTTATAATGGTGGAAGGGTTAAGTAACTCTATCAGCCCCTCCTACAACTCAGCAACAATTTGTGGATGACACTTCTCATGGGCCTCCAATCCATCAAATAAGTTTTCCCTTTCATGTCCATCCTAACGGACTTCTCTGCTGCTTCGGTCACCTACATCAATCCCCTTAAATCCAAGCTATTTTTTGTTAGCACTTTGCTACCCATCTACAGGAACATCACCGGACTCCTGGCCATCCCTATCATCTCTTTCCCCTCCACCTATCTTTGCATTCCCCTTACTGATAAGCCTCTCTCCCAGGCCACTTGGGAGAACCTACTAAAAGAATTGGAGAAAAAATTGCCCAATTGGTCCTTCAAATCTCTAAATTTGGCTGATCGTTTTGTCCTAGTTAAATATATCCTTTAGGCCATCTCGCTATACATTTACTCAGCTCTAAAAGCCCCAAAACTTATATCAAACAAAATCAGGAACCTCCAAAGGAACTTCTTATGGAGAGGTGTTGAGGTCAAACAAAAATCGACTCTTGTAGAATGGGACAAAATCTGCAAGCCAAAAAAATATGGTGGCCTCAGTCTCAGATACATACACCTCTTGGGCAAGGCCCTGGGAGCCAAAATTTTTTGGAGATGGATAGCCAACCCAACGTCCCCTTGGGGTACCCTCTGGAGAGAAAATTATAGTCCCTCCTTAACGCAAGAGCAAATCATCAGGATCAATGAAAACATCAAAGGTTCTGTCATATAGAATCAATCCTGGGAGAATAGGGACATCTTCCAAAGACATAGTTTCTGTGAAATAGGAAATGGAAACAATGCTCTTTTCTAGGAGGATGCTTGGAAACAAAGACCGAACTTGATCAAGATCATTAACAACATATCAAGGATGAAATGAAAATCAAAGGAAAGATTGCAGTCATCTAGTACTTGGGAAATAGTGAAGAAATGGCAGATGGATAAATTGGATCAATCAAGAAGAATGGACTCCCCAAATGAACCCCCAAACCTGGTCGAACCTCTCTTCAGAGTTACAAAAAAGACAAATCCTCATTGACCTTGCTAAGGATAAGCTTAGATGGGGGAAAAATGTCGTATGACACTTCATCTTAAGCAAAGCCTACAGATACATAGCAAAGCATGACCAACTTCAACCAGATCTAAAATGGAATGAAATCTGAGACAAGAAGCATTAGCCGAAAATATCCATCTTCCTTTGGTTGGTAATTCATAGGAAATCTCTAACATTGGAAAATATAAGAAGAAAAGGATTTATATGCCCCTCGAGATCCACCCTCTGCCAGCAAGATGAAGAAATCCCAAATCATCCATTAAATGTCTACCCTTTCTCACCCAACGTTTGTAATTGGATGTCCTTAGTCTTTAAAAGCTTTGATCGAGATGCCTCTTCCATTCAAAATACCATTACAGACTGGATAAAGGTATTTTCCCCCATCCTCTGGTTAACCACACTTGGAATTTAATTCCATTTTTGATCTGCTGGGTTCTGTGTAAGGAACACAATATGAGAATCTTTCATGACCTCTCCATCCAGGAGGAATTCATTATCGTAAAGATCAAAAGCATGCTCCACAAATAGTAACCTCTCTAACCACTCAGACTCTCAAAGCCACCCCTACTCTTCGTGAAGTGAGAATTCTCTAAATGATGGACCTCCTTCATATCAAGTTTCATGAAGTCACTCCCATGTACAGACATGATAATAAAAATAACACGTGGCAGCCATCAGAATAGGGGACTTTTAAGCTCAACTACGATGGTGCAGCTAAAGGGAATCTCGACCCAACATGTTTTAGAGGGGTCTTCAAAAACTATAAAGGTGAGACAATCTATATTTATGAGGGAAATATAGGTTCTTCTACCAACAACACTGCAGAACTTCATGCCTTGGAACTCGGCATCGCCATAGTGCACTTCCTCATCTTCAGTCCTCTAATTGTTGAAGGAGATTCCATGCTAGCTACCCAAATTGGCAAAAAACTTAAACATGTTATCGAGGTGGACAAGATCTTAGAAAATGGGTGCCTAAACAAAATAATACAATGAATCAAGGAGGGAACTTAGAACAGGGCAGGCCTTCACTTTCAAGAAATCAGAAGGAAAGTAAGTAAATTCTCGGATAGACTAGGGAATGAAGGTATGGCTGGTACCCTATGCCTGAAGTCCCGCGTGTGGGAGGATTTGGCAGAAAAAGATCTCCATCAACAATGTGAATCTATCAATTAAGAAGATAATAAATCTAATGAACAATAATTTTTCGAGTACTTTTCATCATTATAACATATATTTTCTGCTAATTGAGAAGGATAGGTGGAGGGTGATTGAGTATGGTTCCTTCCTTGGCTCACCTATCTCTAGAGCCTGTGATGCCACATCCCCTCTCCTTTGTGTTACCACCATCCCTCAATCTCTTCCAGCCTGCTCTGCCATTACTCCCCCACCCCACCTTAGATCTGTGCATGCTTTCCTTTCCCGTCCCCTCACGCTCATCCCAACCTCTCTCCTCCTCTTGGCTTCTATAAATTCAACCCTCCCTGTTCTCCATCTCATTCTTATCACTGCCTTCCTCCTCCTATGTTAGCCCCTCATTCACTGGTTCCCCCTACATTCCAGCCCCTCTATTTATCTCATGGATCCTAGGACTGGCTCCACCTCTAGTCCAAATAGGGGAGGCGTGCGCGGTGGCGTAGCCTCTCATTGGTGGCCATTGGGACCTGCCCCTACCACTCGCGTAGAAACCATTGCTAGCAGTGCTGACCTGTGTTACTCAATGGAGGTTAACTCGGAGACTCGACAACGGAGTTCAAACTTAGAGGCCTAGGGTAGTACTAGCTACAAAGAGGTTAGCACGGAGGAGGTCAATGCAGAATTTGCCTAGATGCCTGACTCTGATCTCACTATGGCACAAGAAAACGTCTATGTGTGTACAATAGAAACTTAGTGGAAAATGAGACCATCATGGGGCTTGCTATGTAGGAACAAGTGGAGCATTCCAAAACTATGGAAAACAAGCTTGACTAACTCATGGAAAAGTTTGTAGTGTATGTTGAAGCCATCCATCATTGCATATTTATCACTTGGGAAGCTCCAAACTACACTATAATTAAGAACAAGACTATTGTGAATGTTCATTCAACCGCTGAAGGAACCCCGAGCATAAAGAAATATGACCATGGGGCTTCCACGAGTCATTGGGTCATCACCGCGCAATAGGAGGGAAGCTCACAGGAGACTCCCATTCACATGGATGAGGATCGAGTCACCACCAACGAGGAGTTATGCAGTGGGTTTCATGAAACACTATCTATCAATAAGGTTTACATTTTCTACAAGGTCGGCTACCACAAGGCATTCTACTCCCTCCTCATAAAATAATTTCTCAATTGAGTTGTTGTAATGAGAACACCTATTAGCTCCTCTTTTGTACTTGGTTCCCTCTTTTGTCTAGTTCATACTATAAATATAGCCCGCGCAATGGCCAGCACTAGATTTTTGGTAGGGTTTTATGACAGGTTCTTTCCCACACGACCCTTTTTTGTAATCTGTAAGTTTATCCAGTAATATACTATCTTATTCACAAAAGAAGAATTGACTTCTGCGAAACAATTTAGATTTCATGAATAACGACAATTTTATGATTCAGTGGCCATAGCTCAAGAATGTGTACACTCTATCATGTCCGGACACATTAATTCTTTATTAATCAGGATTGATCTCATTAAATCCTTTGACTGTGTAGATTGGGAATACCTAAGAATTATTTTAATCAAGATCACTTTTGGCTCACAAATAGTGGAGTGGATCATGGCTTGTACTCTCAATTTTGTTTTCATTAGTAACAGACTTCCCTCTAACTTTTTCAAAGCTTCCTGGGTTATTAGAAAAGGGTGTGCCCTATCTCCACTATTATTCTTGCTATTTATTCACAGTCTTAGTAGAAGATTTTTAAATTCTTTCTCAAGTGGTCTTATATCTAGATCAAAATTGTCTCCTAAACTTTTGCTTACCCATTTGATGTTCGTTGATTATGTGCTTGTGATGGGGAAAGTTTCCTTAAGTGAATGGAAGTTTTTATTTGATATTCTAAATTCATTTGGAGTCACCATAGGTTTGATAATGAATAAGATAAATTCAACGTTGGTTTCTTGTGATTCAGAGGACCAATAAATAAAGGAGATAGCTAAATTATTTGGTGTGTAATTCATCTTACTTGAAGGGGGGATTCAAATAGATAGGTATTTTCTTGAAGCCAAATGGATATCATAACAAATATTGGGAATGGCTACTCAATAAATTTGAGAAGCAGCTCCAATCGTGGTCGCACAAGTGATTCCCACTAGGAGGGAGACTCATAATGATTAAATTTGTACTGCAGAGTAGAACAATTTATTGGATGCATATATAGACATTACCCAATAGTATTATTAATTAGATTAACTCTATAATTATGAATTTTCTTTGGGAATGAGTATGTACATAGTGGAAAATTCATCTTGTTTGTAGGGAGAAGTTGGCTCTCAAGGTTGAGAAATGAGGTTGGGGATTGAAAGATATAGAAGTTTTCAATTGGGCCCTTCTACTAAAATAATATCTAGAGGGTGGTGTATGTGGTGGGATTATCACACAACATTATTGAACACAAATACCTTAACAAGAAGGACTTACGTGGCTATACCCAAGACGGTGCTCCTGAGGCAATAAATAACTCTGAATTTTGGAGAAATATCACACATGCGAAGCCTTGGCTACTACGTTACTTGAAATGGAAGATCGGTAATCGGGACAACACATAAATAGGATTAGACTCGATATTGGGAGTATTTGGTAATCAATATTTATCTCTGAATATTATTAATCTCCTTTAGGAAAAGGGATTACATGCCATAATGGATATTGCATACCAAGCTAGACCGGACTCACAATACATAATTTCGAAAGATGTTGTGATATTAGATATTCCATGACACCTGGTGACTGAATGGAATGAACATATATTAAAGCTACGATATGCAGGGATCAATCTTTCCTCTAGGTAAGACTATCTAACATGGAATGGAGGCCTTCAGAATGTTCAAATCAAGGAAGATGAAGCATATTCCATTATACAATAGGATTCTAACACCTACCCACTACATTATTGGCTATATAAGCCTTGGAAACGGAAAATCCTATTGAAGTTAAAATGATTTTTCTAGCTGATGGTTCACAACAAAATTTTGGCATGGGGAAACCTCTGGGAAACGGGATTTTCTGGTTTGAGTAAATGTTGCCTATGCAAGGAAGAAAATGAAGATATATCCCATCTATTTATCGAATGCCCATTCTAAGATTCTCTTTGGATCAGAGTGATCAATAGGCTAAATCCTAGAGCAGATTGGGATAGATCTCATGTGGTCACGAGCCTAAAAAAATGGATTACAAATAATAATCTATACAAACATTTACCTTTCTTTACCTCTTGGAGATTATGGAGGATAAGGAATTAGGGCATTTTTTAGCATGCGAATCTAGACGTTAATGGGACATGTGTCAATATATCTAGATAATTTATAGGATTTGGACCATTTGAAGAGAGAGTTCCCCTTTCTGTCACATTCTTTAGACCTGTGTGGGACCACTTTCCTATTGGACTCTCCAATGGGTCTTCGACAAGAGGCAAGTGCATCAATGGCATGTCTATGTATCTAAGCCGAGGTGACTTCTATCACTTTGTCTAGTATAGTGGGCGACGATCCAACACCAAGGCCAAGTTATTAGCAATATGGGGTGTCTTGTTTTATGCCATATTGTTAGACATTGAGGTCAATTCTATTTTTGGAGACTCTAAGATAGTGGTAGATTGGGCTAATGGGAAGAACAAAACTTAGAACTCAAACCTGACCAATTGGAAAATAGGATCAATTTACTGTTGAAAGAATTAAATCAGGTCCCAATCTCACACATTTATAGGGTACGAAACAATAAAGCAACCAAGCTTTCCGAAGAGGGGTGTGAGGCATAATAAGAAAAGATCTATTATAGAACTTATGTTCATGGTATACCTCATCGGTCTGGTTTTATCACTTTTTTATTGTTCTAGTCATCAGAGTCATTTTGTCGTATTTAAAATTTATGGCATCTTTAAGAGATAGGCGGATAGTATTTGCTGAAAGACTATTGATAATTCGTGTGCCTCACATACTCTGATTGTGCATAATCAAAAACATATAATCAGATATTTTGTACTTCTTTTAGACAGAAATAGGTTAGTGACAATTAGCATGGAACAAAATTGACAAATTTATGCCAAAAAAATATTTTTGAAGGCTGCAGAGGAGAGAAATATGTAAATTGCGCTCTCTTTTATTATATAAAAGAAGCGTTTTTTTAGCGTGAAAAATTTATGAATTAGTTAACATCTTATGGTATTAATGTGATCTCATAATCTATCTACCTTCGATGGACTTTGATAAGCCTTCGATCTTACGAGTAATGGACTTGTGAAAATCCTCGCCTGCCTAGATTAGAAAAACAATTAATCTTATGAAGAGGCAAATGGTGAATCCAATGTCTATTGTAGCAAGTTGTTGGTAAGAAATACGAAAATTGTTGTCAAAGAAGAATCATGCGCTTAGTACCATACTAAAGGTGAGGAGGAAAATCAGGACACCATAATCGTATTTGCACTTAATGTTTGGCAGGAAGCGAAGATATGTTTCACTTGCGCCTGTTTAGGGAAAAAGGAATTGCAATTAGATCACCAGATATTGCTTTCAACTCTCCTCTCACCCTGTATTATGCTTATCAGGCACAATATGGACCGTAATCCTATACAGAGATATTGTAGCCAACATTGAGAGAAACCCAATCCCACAAAGAAATCGATTAAAATGCTTCTAAAGAGATATGTTTTGGAATTTATATGGAAATCAACTATAAATATTACTTTTTATTTTTTTACAAAGGAAAGAAAACAACTATCCCTTTGGCTCAAAGGAAAGAGTGGGTGAGGTTTCTATTTACAAGCTAGCTCATAATTATATTCACTTAAGGTGCTTTTTTCAGACCCATTACAACAATAATCCTCAAATATAAGAACTCATAATATCACCCATTAACAGTTGAAATAATTTTATTAAACAATGCTTCAAAGTGTTTTGATGAAAATCCATATTCATAACTAAAAATGATGTAGAAAATGTTTAACATAATATAAGAATTAATGCATTCAAAATGAATGTTTGCAGATAGTAGTGTTGAACAAAGTTTTATATATATATATATATATATATATATATATATATATATATAAGTTTTTACTGGTATAGATTTATAGTAAGCACCTATCTAGTATGTGTTGAGAGAGATCAATCTCTTTAGTTACAAATCTCTTTAGAGTGAAATTTGGAAAGAAAATCCACACCTCATCCCTTATAAAATTTGTAGTGATTCTCTCTCTATATATAAAGTGTGAAATTTTCATTGCTTAAATTGTATATTTGAATTCTATATAGAGAACACATCTTAAAGCTGTAAGTAAAATTGGAAAAAAAACATATACCTAAAAAAAGACCAAAATGTAAAACAGTGAGAATATCTTGAATGTTTTAATGATAAAAACTTATTTTTTCCATTATATATATATATTTTTAAATAATATATAATAAACACATAGTTGAAATCAAATTATTTGACATAACATGTGCATTAGTACATTTTATTTATAGACTGAATTTTTTTCGTATGAGTATACTTTTAGGTGTATGTCATTCTTAATCAAAATAATCTGTTAATGACTCACATTGAAATTTTCTATTATTATAAATATTTTTAAATGCTTATTAATTTTATATTAGGAATTGAATATATATATATTTATATAATTGAAGGAATTACACATTTCCCATATATATATGTGTGTGTGTGTGTGTGTGTACTCAATTAATGATCACCATATTATTATTATTATTGAGAAGTAATTGATAGTTTTTATTTCATGCTTAAACTTTCAATTTATTTTTCCCATGTTCCAAATTAAACAATATATTATACACAACATTATTTAAATATATATGAAGTCATATAGATATAAATTAGTTAACATAAATCATCAAACGGTTTATTTAAATTTTGTTTTGAAATATTTTTGAAAAGTATGAGATTTAAACATCTTTCTCACATTTTTTCCCCTTGTAATTATTTTCTCTTCTTTTAAATTTGATATGAAAATATATTATTTCATGTGGTTCACTAAATATTTTATTCATAACTGAGAGTTACTAAAACAGTTTTACCACATTGGATTGTAATATCAATAACAAAAAATCGATTGATGATAATGATCTTAGGATTATTGATGTTTTATATGTTTTTAATTAAAACTAATTAAATATGCACATTCATTTTAATTTTTTTATTATAGACTACATTAGTTGTTTTCTATTTATAGAATTTCTTATTTTCATTTTAATTCCTAAAGTTTTAATACTAAAATTGTTCATTAATTATTATTATATCAGTGTATTTATATAAATTTAAAAAATTAGAATATTTTTTTTTATAATATATATTTTATAGTGTTTGAATTTGAAAAAATAACAAAATTAACTAAAATATAATTTTATTTTAAACTAGAAAATACCGCTAAAGGTGAAAAGATACACTGAAAGAATAACAGATTTCTAAATCATTAAACATTAAAAACTATTTTTTTAATAATGTAAATATTATATAAAGATCAATTTGAGTTGAAGGCTAGCGACTTGTCCCCGGGCTGCATAATGGGTTTGACTGCTCTAATCTCGCTTTCCTAGTTTCTGTCAAAAAATTTGCGCATCCTATATTGTTCCAACATCCATTCACCAATTTCCTATCCTTCCAAATTCCACTCATATGTCTTCCACCACTGATATTTCTTCCATTTGATGGAGTTTTGGTTCCATTTTAAAAATGGAGATGTTTGACATCTCTCCAAGTTTCAAATCTAGTAAAAAAATTGTCATCAAGACATTTGATGTTAGATAGAAATAGTCAACAAATTTGTTTGTTTTAGTTTAATGGACATATGGAAATAATCTGCAAATTTATTGTTTTATTACTATTATTATTATTAAAAGGTTTTTGAAACTATTAAAAGGGCAAGTGTCAATATTCTGGAACTTAAGCGAAAATTAATATACGTTTTTTGAAGATAAGCGAAAAGTTAATTGAAGTTCAATATACTATTCCTATATGAATATGAAATAAATAATTTAATATTCAATGAATGTTTAAGGCCCAGATATACTAGAAGACATACAATTGCTCCATTTTCATTACACAACTAACACATGCATATGTATTGACTTATTAAAAACTGCACAATACCATTCACGTGCATTTCACATCAACAAGACATGCCCCATGGTTTAAGAGTGTGAAGTCAATTGTTACACTTGTAATTTCTAATCCAACATGGCTAGTCTTAGTTTGCATTATGTAATTCCATGAAAATGAAACAAGAATGATAATTTCAAGTCAATCCTAACATTAGCTTCATTATTAGACTAATTATATCTACTAATTAAAAGAGAAATTCAATCAATGGGATCATAATTTCTATGGCTCAATAAAAATCTAGCAATATATTTCGCAGTAAAGAAAATTTTGGAATCAACGGGAAGAAATTTCCCCACCGTGGTCTTAGAGACATGAACTGTGGTAAAAGAAGTTGTAATTTTGAAAATCATTAGTGAAGAAGGGGGAACTATACCCAGGTCAGCCAAGCGTTTAATTGTTTCGTCTTTGTAAACTCTTACCATACTCGAAACCTTGACGACTATAATGGATAAGGAAGATGACAAAGACTCCATAGGCATGCGGCATGGGTTCTGGTGTATCTACAGCTGATTTGAGAAAAGGAAAAAGAAAGTTGTGTTTCCTATCAGATTTCGGAGGTGTGGAATATTGTTCAGATAAGGAAGTGCACTCGTTACTAACACATTCTTCCTCCTTGGTATTGGAAACTTGGGAGCAACAACATCTTCATTCTTAATTTCTGAAATATCACCCATTCTACTTGCTTATATGCTAAAAATACCCCACATAATGAAGAAAATTGAAGTAGAGAGAACACATCCCTTTTCTTGTAAGGCATGCTAGAGCAAGCTACATATGTTCACAAATTCTAGTGGGAGATTGAATTTAAAACTTCCCATTCCTCATAATTTCCAAGATAAGTTTTCTAATTAGTTTAATGCTACGTCATTGATGGCATCCAAAAAAAATCCCCGTCAATTCCCGAATTTGTGACATGAATTCCATCTCCAATACCCCAACGATGTCTTGGTCCTCCTGACGGCTTGTGTATGTTTATGGATCATTACATTTTCAATCAAAGATATTTTGAGTGATAAATCATCTTCAGATCATTATATAACATAATATTATGGTAGATGACAAGTAAAATTAAGGTAAAATATAGATTAGAGGAGGTAAAATAGCAAAAGTCTCAACAAAATTAGGTGGGGGACTTAGGATGAGATCATTTCTTATCTGAGAAAAGTGACTCTCTAGGAATTCTATAAATGTATTGGGTACAAATAAAAATACCAGTCTCAGAGGGACTCTGTGAGAGTTCTATATATGTACTAGGTACAAAGCCAAATACCAACACAAAGAATCCAAAATTTATTAATCTCATATTGTTTAGTTTGCACTACTCTATGTACTGAAATTGTCCCTATAAACTAAGGTAAGGGAGATGGAAGTGTTATTCCAAATGGCGTGGTCATTAGGATATTTACCATGATCACAGAGTAGGATAATTATGGTGGATTGCAAAAAAATCAATGATGGCCACAGAATCATATGCGTAAAGGAAGCTTCTTAGGACATGATGGGACATTCTGAACTGAAATCCAAAAGGGATTTCATGTGTCCAAAAGAAAATAAAAGAATGGTGTTTCTCACAATATCAATTGTACGTAGGCCCAAACTTCTAGCTATCAAATTTTATTCTAGTTTGAGGTGACTGTCAAATTTTTATGTTAACTTGCTTTGGACGATTATGTGTGTACACGGATTAGATCCCTCAAGAAACTATGTATATATTAATTCGTAATGCCAACCTTCTATTTTTCACTAGAAATATTCCTTTAAATTCATGGCATTTCCTATTGTCCTTGAAGATTCATTCGTGTCAAAATTAGTTTTCGAGTGATATATCTTTTCTATGTGTGTGAAGAAATTACTGTTTTAGGTGCTCTCTTGTTTAAGAACTTACAGTTCCTGATGATTTCTGGATATTTTCGTTAGGGTACTTTTAAGTTTAGTTGTATATGAAGAACATCTGAGTTATGATGCTTGCTGCATCTGTCAGTGCCCACTATGGATACTTGTCGTAAAAATGGCTTTGCAAAATAGTTTAATTAAGACCTTAATTTTGGGGTTACCATGCATCTAGACACCATGTATACTGCAAAATATGTGCAATATTGAATTGAATCTTTGACTTTGGGGTAAAATTCCATTGGGTCACTCTGCGTAAATTAAATTGTGAATTGGATCATGTAAAATATTGAAGGTAGGCCCTTGAATTTGGCCTTAGTCCGAAATTTGTCCTCTGGGGAAGAAAACTTTCAATTATTGTAAATGGAAGGCCTGGTATGTGGATTTGGAACATGAAAGATTATTTTGGGGTGGATTAAAGACTTGTAACTTCTCATTGTTAATTGGATCATTGGAATACAATATTTTGTTAAAGTCTCTTCATCTCAATTTCGTGTAACTTATATTTTAAATATTAAAAAAATATTGAAACCTTAATTGGGTTTGTTTGGATATAAAAAATCAAGAGTAGTGACGCTTATTTTTCTTTTTATTTCTTAATGTATATATAATTTTTTTCGTTTATCATTTAAAGACTTGTAACTTCTTAATGTTAATAGGTTCATTGGAATACAATATTTTGTTCAAGTGTCTTCATCTCAATTTTGGTAACTTATATTCTAAATATAAAAAAATAAAATATTAATCTTTTAATTGCCTTTGTTTGGATATAAAAAATCAAGAGTCGTACAGTAAAGCTTTATTAAAGAACCGCTCTATGGAAAAAGCATGTGTATATGCATGTGCACTATACAACATTAATGATTTTGGTTGGCGTTTTTGTCTTGATGTTTTTCTATTCTTGGTTTTCTTTAGTATCCTTAGGTAATATTCATGATGTAATTTCCAAAATATGCTATGAATCTTTTTGGATGTAATTTTCAAAATCATCGATGTCATTACATAGTCATGGAAAAGGATTGCACATTACTAAAACTTTCTAATTTTTGTGTACAAATAAATTGGTGGAGAAGACATGGTGGACATATTATACACAAACATAATTCATATGTTGCAAACAAAGCGAAATTACAAACCACATATATACTGCTAATGAGATTCGACATATTTCAAACAAGGATTTGCTTGTTGAAAATATATCTCAACAAATTCCAACAACCAACTAACCTAATCTATCTGGTTACTAATGTAAGCATTATTTCCAAGTGCCCCCTTTAATGCTTACATTTACAACATTACACAGAATTACAAAAAATGAAAAATTACAATTCACATGTCCCATCTGCCTGATTGGTCTTCCTCGACACTTATCCCCACATGTCATTACATACTGATGGAAAAGGATTGCACATTACTAAAACTTTCTAATTTATGTCTACAAAGAAATTGGTAGAGAAGACATGGTGGACATATTACACATAAAGATAATTCATATATTGCAATCAAATCCAAATTACAAGCCACATAAATAGTGCTAATGAGATTTGACATATTTCAAACAAGGAATTTTCTCTTCTTTTAAATTTGATATGAAAATATATTATTTCATGTGGATCGCTAAATATTTGATTTATCACTGAGAGTGACTAAAACTACCACATTCGATTGTAATATCAACAGCAAAAAATCGAGTGACCATGATGAGCTTAGGATTATTGATGTTTTATATCTTTTTTATTAAAACTAATTAAATATGCACATTCATTTTTTTTATAGACTACATTAGCTTTCTATTTATAGAATGTCTTATTTTCATTTTAATTCCATAAATATTTGATACTAAAATTGTTCATTAACTTTTTTATATCATATTATTTATATAAATTTAAAAAATTAGAATATTTTTTTTTATAATATATATTTAATATTGTTTGAATTTGAAAAAATAACAAAAATTAACTAAATTATAATTTTATTTTAAACTAGAAGTTGCCCCTAAAGGTGAAAAGGTACACCAAAAGAATAACATATTTGGAAATCGACTATTTTGAAAAACTAAATGACTAAACATTAAAAACTCTTTTTTCTAATAATGTGAATATTATATAAATATCAAACTCAGTCGAAGGCTAGCGACTTGTTCCCTAGGACGCATAATGGGTTTGGCTACTCTAATCTCACTTTCCCAATTTCTTTCAAAATATTTACCCATCCTATATCGTTCCAACATCCATTCACCAATTTCCTATCCTTCCAAATGCCACTAATATGTCTTCCATTTAATGGAGTTTTTCTTCCATTTTAAAATGGAGATCTTTGAAATCTCTCCAAGTTTCAAATCTAGTAAAAATATTGTCATCAAGACATTTGATGTTAGATAGAAATAGTCGGTAAATTTGTTTTGTTTAGTTTAATGGTGATATGGAAATAGTTTGCAATTTTTTTTTAGTTTTTTATTATTATTAAAAGGTTTTTGAAATTGTTAAAAGGGAAACTATCAATCTTTTGGAACTTTGAGAAAGTTAATATACGTTTTTTGAAGATAAGTGAAAAGTTAATTGAAGTTCAATATAATATTCCTCTATGAATAGGAAATAAATAATTTAATAGTCAACGCATGTTTAAGGCCTAGATATACTAGAAGACATACAATTACTCCAATTTCATTACCCAATTAACACATGCATATGTATTGACTTATTAAAAACTTCACAGTACCATTCACGTGCATTTGACAACAAAAAAATATGACCCATGGTTTAAGAATGTGAAGTCAGTTGTTACAATTGTAATTCCTAATCCAGCATGGCTAGTATTTGTTTGCACTGAGTAATTCTATTAAAATGAAACAAGAATGATAATCTCAAGTCAATCTAACATTAGCTTCATTATTATACTATTTAGATCTACTAATTCAAACAAAAATTCAATCGATGGGATCATAATTTTTATGGCTCATTAAAAATCTGGCAATATATTCTGCGAGACTCGAGACTGAAAGTTTGAAACTAACGAGGACTTGATAGAAACAAAAATGTTTAATCAGAAGTTTTATGGGTGGAATTTTTTTGCAGTAAAGAAAATTGCGGAATCAACGGGAAGAAATTTCCTTGTCATGGTCTTAGAGACATGAAACTGTGGTAAAAGAAGTTATCATTATGAAAATCATTGGTGAATAAGGGGGGAATATATCGAGGTCAACCAAGTGTTTAATTGTTTCATTTTCATATACTCTTACCATACTGGAAACCTCGACGACTATAATGGATAAGGAATACGACAAAGACTCCATAGTCATGAGGCGTGGGTTCTGGTGTATCTACAACTGAGTTGAGATGAGGAAAGAGAAAGTTTCATTTCCTATCAGATTTCCGAGGTGTGGAATATTCTTCACATAAGGAAGTGCACTCGTTACTAACACATTCTTCTTCCCTAGTCCTAGAAACTTGGGAGCAACAATATCTTCATTCCTAATTTTTAAAATATCACCCATGTTTCTTGCTTATATGCTCAAAAATACCCCACATAATGAAACAAATTGAAGTAGAGAGAACACATACCTTTTCTTGTAAGCGCATGCTAGAGAAAGCTACATATGTTCACAAATGCCAGTTGGAGATTTCATTTAAAACTTCCTATGCCTAATAATTTCCAAGATAAATTTTCCAATTAGTTTAATACTATGTCATTGATGGAATCCACAAAAAATCCCCGTCAAGCCCTGAATTTGTGACATGAATTCCGTCCAATACCCCAACGATGTCTTGATCTCCCGACGGCTTGTGTATGTTTATGGATCATTACCTTTTCAATAAAATATATTTTGAGTGATAAATCATGTTCAAATCATTATACAACATAATATTATGGTAGATGACAAGTAAAATTAAGGTAAAATATAGATTAGAGGAGGTAAAATAGAATAAGCCTCAGCAAAATTAGGTGGGGGGACTCAGGATGAGATCATCGTTTATCTGAGAAGAGTGACTCTCTAGGAATTCTATAAGTGTACTAGGTACAAAGGAAAATTCCAATCTCTGAGGGACTCTGCAAGAGTTCTATATATGTGCTAGGTACAAAGCCAAATACCAACACAAAGAATCCAAAATTTATTAATCTCATATTTTTCATTTTGTACTACTCTAAGTATTGAAATTGTCCCTACAAATTAAGGTAAGGGAGATGGATGTGTCATTCCAAAGGGCGTGATCATTAGGATATTTCTCATGATCAAACAGTAGGATAATTACTTTGGGTTGCAGAAAAATCAATGATGGCTACATAATCATATTCGTAAAGAAAGCTTCTTAGGACATGGTGGGACTATCTGAATTGAAATAAAAAAGGGACTTCTTCGGTCCAAAAGAAAATAAAAGAATGGTGTTTCCCACAATCTCAATTGTAGGTAGGCCCAAACTTCTAGCTATAAAATTTTATTCTAGTTTGAGGTGACTGTCGGATCTTTATGTTAACTTGCCTTAGACGATTATGTGTGTACACAGATCAAATCCCTCAAGAAACTATGTATATATTAATTTGTAATGCCAACCTTCTATTTTTCACTAGAAAGATTCCTTTAAATTCATGGCATTTTTTGTTGTCCTTGAAGATTCATTGATGTCAATATTAGTTTTAGAGTGATATATCTTTTCTATGTGTGTGAAGAAATTATTGTTTTAGGTGCTCTCTTGTTTAAGAACTTACATTTCTTGATGATTTTTGGATATTTGCATTAGGCGACTTTTAAGTTTAGTTGTGTTTGAAGAACATATGAGTTATGATGCTTGCTACATCTATCAGTGCCCACTATGGATACTTATCGTAAAATGGGCTTTGCAAAATAGTTGAATTAAGACCTTAATTTTGGGGTTAGTATGCGTCTAGATACCTTTTATACTGAAGAATATGCACAATATTGAATTGAATCTTTGACTTTGGGGTAAAATTCGATTGGGTCACTCTGCGTAAATTAAATTGTTAATTGGATCATGTAAAATACTGAAGGTAGGCCCTTCAATCTGGCCTTAGTCCGAAATTTGTCCTATGGGGAACAAGACTTTTAATTATTGTAAATGGAAGGCCTGGTATGTGGGTTTGGAACATGAAAGATTATTTTGGGGTGGATTAAAGACTTGTAACTTATTATTGTTAATTGGCTCGTTGGAATACAATATTTTGTTAAAGTCTCTTCATCTCAATTTCTTGTAACTTATATTTTAAATATTAAAAAAATATTGAAACCTTAATTGGGTTTGTTTGGATATAAAAATTCAAGAGTAGTGACACTTATTTTTCTTTTTATTTCTTAATATATATATTTTTTTTCATTTATCATTTAAAGACTTGTAACTTCTTAATGTTAATTGGTTCATTGGAATACAATATTTTGTTAAAGTGTCTTCATCTCAATTTTGTGTAACTTATATTTTAAATATAAAAAATATTAAACTTTTAATTGCCTTTGTTTGGATATCAAAAATCAAGAGTCATACAGTAAATCTTTATTAAAGAACCGCTCTATGGAAAAATCATGTGTATACACATGTGCACTATACAACATTAAAGATTTTGGTTGGCGTTTTTGTCTTGATGTTTTTCTATTCTTAGTTTTCTTTAGTGTCATTAGGTAATATTCATGATGTAATTTCCAAAATATGCTATGAATCTTTTTGGATGTAATTTTCAAAATCATCGATGTCATTACATAGTCATGGAAAAGGATTGCACATTACTAAAACTTTCTAATTTTTGTGTACAAATGAATTGGTAGAGAAGACATGGTGGAAATATTATACACAAAGATAATTCATATATTGCAAAAAAAAAGAAATTACAAACCACATAAATAGTGCTAATGAGATCCGACATATTTCAAACAAGGATTTGCTTGTTGAAAATATCTCTCAACAAATTCCAACAACCAACTAACCTAATCTATCTAGTTACTAATGTAAGCATTATTTCCAAGTGCCCCCTTTAATGCTTACATTTACAACATTACATAGAATTACAAAAAATGACAAATTACAATTCACATGTCTCATTTGCCTGATTGGTCTTCCTCGAAACTTATCTCCACATGTCATTACATACTGATGGAAAAGGATTGCACATTACTAAAACTTTCTAATTTTTGTGTACAAATAAATTGGTAGAGAACACATGGTAGACATATTACACACAAAGCTAATTCATATATTGCTATGAAAGCCACATTACAAGCCACCTAAATAGTGCTAATGAGATTCGACATATTTCAAACAAGGAATTACTTGTTGAAAAAATCTCTCATCAAATTCCAAAAACCAACTAACCTAATCTATCAATTTACTAATGTAAGAATTATTTCCAAGTGCCCCCTTTAATGCTTACATTTAAGTCATTACACATAACTACAAAAGATGACAAATTACAATTCACATGTCTCATCTGCCGGATTGGTCTTCCTCGACACACTTATCCCCTCTCTAAAGTCTCTCGACAATGCTCTTTTCACCAACACAATATTCGGGCTTCCTATTCAACTCGTTTAAGACATAATCGTCTCTAACCATGTTTGATGAAATTTCTATAATTGACACTTCTCGATCTCTTGAAGGACAATCTTGATACTGGACTGTATCGAGAAGTCATTTATGCAACTAGCATTTCTACACATGGATATCATAACAAAACTTGTATCAAATTCTCTTGCAGTCCCTTCAACCTTTAAATGATAAGTAAGTGCATCGTTTGTTTCAGTGTTCCAACCGTGCATTCAATGTTCTCCTAAAACACATAGTTTATGTCGACCAAGACACTGAAGTGATTAAGGCTACGAAAATCAAGACAATTATAGACTCGAGCGTGTCAACCGTGCCAAAAATTTAACACTTCAAAAGAAGATAATGTTAAGAGAAATATATTCGATCGTCTTTGTCTTCATCTAAAATTCAAGTCTGGTTCCCTCTTCTTCGCGTTTCTCACTGGACCACAACGAAGTAACAATGGAAATAGAAGCAGTGAGAGTTAGAAAGCGCTACTGCTATGGAGTTCCCACACCATGGATCCTAAATTTGAACATGGAAATCACAGTACCCGCAACATACTTAAGGTGAATAAACGCCATGTCTTTGCCCAGACACACCCGCGGGCCACCATGGAAGACTGTGAACTTGAAGGGATTCTGCCGGACGAAATGGACATCCTTCTTCACCCACCTCTCTGGCTTGAATTGAAGACAGTCGATGGTCCAGATGGCCTCCATTCGACCCATGGTGTACTCATCATAAGTCGCGCGATTGCCTTTTCCCACCAAAGTCTTGTCTAACCAGAAAAATGGATTCTTGAAGAGATGTGAATAGATGATGCCTCCGGACTCGTTGTTCGTTAGAATACAAGATTATAAGAAAAAGAGTTATTATAATGTTACTAAAATTACCAATATTTATATATTTTATTTATCAACTAACTGCTATATTTGATGAGGGTTTTAATAATATTTATTTTATTTTAATTTATTTTATATATATATATATATTAAAAATAAAAAAACAAAATTGAATTTATAATATTTACACAAAAATATTTATAATGTTATTATTACTTTTATCATAATGTTAATATATGTTATTTATATAGCAATAAAAATATTTCTATATATATAAACAACTACAGAAGATTATGTTATTTATATATCAATATATATATAAACAATTAAAAAAGAGAAAACGGGAATCCAATAATTTCTTATTAATATTATTATATTATTAAAAAATGTCTCATAAGTTTTTTTAAATTTATAATGATAAAAATGAGGAATGTTAACCACCCTAAACTTACAATAATGGAAATGAAGAATCTTAGCCATACCCTTAACCTCCTCCATACATATATGAGGCTTAGGAAGAGGCTTAGTCTTCATTAAGATATATATACTTATGCTAAATATTTTGGAACAGCTGGAGAAATGGATAATCTTAGTGCTCGAGATTTTATAGCACCGATAATTACACAGTAACATGTGGTATCAGCTACAATTTTGTGATATTATACCAAATTTGTGAACTTATAAGTATTCCCATAATATTGTACAACTCGTTTGGCTAGTATGTCTGAAAATGACTCGTTCTCTGAGCAAATCTAACGGCCATTTGAAGTATCTGAGCATTGCAGTACATGAAAAGCTGATTTCAAGCCACCCTCTTAAGGTTTTCCACAAATATAAACTCTGTACAATCATAAGGTTTAAAGAATGCAAGCTTTCCGAGCTCGTGTACAGCTTCTATCACACGCTCTAGCCTTGCAACAATCTCCGTTATAAGGGATGACAAGGCGGCTAATGGAAGTGCCTCGGCAAATTCTACACCATATCTGCCTTTCATCGAAAGACGACAGGTTTCTGACAGAGTATATTTTCTTTCACTGTCTATTTCCTCTTTTCTAGCCCGGGGATCCAGTTCTTCTGATGACATTTCAGAGCTGGACCGGTGTTCATCTTGATCACAAATGATATTTTGCTCGACATCTTTGAATATCTGTCTGGGTTGATGATCCTGGTCTTCTGGAGTTTGAGTGAGATTTACATTGAGATTTGTGGTCTCTGCACTTGAAAGACATTGACCTGCACAGCAGAACGGCTGGATGAAGTGCCAAAGTTTTGACTGAAGACAGAATGCCATATTGAGCTCTTGTAGTGCATCGTGCAGGCTCTGCATTACGTTTTGTGAGGGAGGGCATTGTTCCATGCATCTCATGCTTTCTGCCAGCTGTCGCAGTACAAGGGCTACCTGGAAGCCCACCTTCGTGAATGGTTTCTCGAGTGCCTCTATGGTAAAGTGAGGTGCCTGGAGCATAAACGATAATTAAAGCCTAGACTCAACATGGATAATGTTGATTGATAAACAATATTTGAGGGCTCACCTGAATATCTGAGCGGAGACATCCGTGCAGGCCAACAACAGAGTATGCCAAGTGACGTAGCGTCCCTCCCACTTTAACATATTGTTTCCATGGATGACCGAATCTGAATTTACCATGTCTCGGCTCCCAGCTAGCAAAAGTTGCCTGAAAAATAAAAAATGAATATATTGTTAGTTTGGCTCCAAAATATTCACATTCCCCGTTAACAAATCACCAGAAATTCAACCTATAGACGTTGGCAACAGATTCCTTTTATCGTAAGACCAAACAAAATAAGAGTATGTATACCAGGGATTCTTCACTGGTTTTAGAATCTAAGACATTTCTGTATCCTTGGGAGATTGGGTCTTCTGCGGATTCTCCCGCCTCTAGGACGTCGGGGTCCTTCAAATACTCCAGCACGCATCCTGTGTCCATGCATCATATGGCAGAATATTATATATACTATTACTGCCTTGTAAATTAAGTAACATCATCTAGCATTAATTTGATCCCATAATTTATCTACATTCTATGGACTTTGATAAGCCTTGAATCTTACGAATGACGGACTTGTGAAGATCCTCTCCTGCCCATATTGGAGAAACTATTAAACTTATTATGAGGCAAATGGCGAATCCAATGGCTATCGTAGCAAGTCGTTGGTAAGCAATACCGAAACCGTTGTCAAAGCGGGATCCTGAGACTGCGACGCCATAATCGTATTTGCGCTTTATGTTGGGCAGAAAACGCAGATATGTTGCAACTGCCCCTGCTTGATGCAAAAGGAATTATAGTTAAATCATCAGATACCGGTTACAACTCTCATCTCGTCATGTTGTGTACTGATCAGACACAGTAAGGACACTAATCCTATATAGAGAAATAGTAGCCAACATTGAAAGAAACCCAATCCCGCACAAAAGTCGAGCAAAATGCTTCAAACAAGATAATATACCAGAGATCTACAATAGAAAGGATACACCACATAAAGAAAATGATGCACGACATAGGGATTGTGTGGCTAGCCACCTCGATCATCTAAGGACATGGTTGCAGGAATTTATAGCGGAAATCGATGGTGGATATTATACTTTTTATAAAGGAAAGGAATTATAAGAGTGAGATTGTTGGTATCCACTTAATTTAGTTAATTGTAGATCCAGGGAATATCTTAGAATTTGATCATTGAACTTTCTCATAATCACCCTATTTTAGTATATTTGCTGAATCTGCAGTCTACAATAGTTGTTGGTATTTGGCTGCAGTCTACAATAGTTGCTGGTATTTGGTTAACGGACAAGTATATTCGCTTAAAAGTATGTTTTCAAATCTATTACAACAATAATTATCAAAATATAAAAGCCATCATATCTCCCATTAAAAAACTTCGATAAAAAAATAATAATGATTCCACTCAATCACCCAAAATAATCGTAATTATACGATACTTTCATTTATCAATACTTAAAAACAACCTATATCTATATCAGCAACACTTTCATTTATCGTACCCTGAGCATGTATCATATATCAAGAATCTATGTCCAGAAATTCTTCCCATTCTAAAATGAGCTATAATTTAGAATTCTTAAAACAAACAAATACCCACAACGTGAAGCAGTAAAATAGGCAAAACTAGAACGCACAGAAGGGTTAGAATGGTTCAGCCTATTTTTCTCCTTATTTTAATAAAATTAATTTTTTTTTTTATTAATGAAAGTTTCTTTAAATTATCAACCTACCTAAAACAAAGCATGAAAAGCAGATAACGATGCGCTCTCCTAGACCCACAAACGTGTCTGCAATGAACCCTACAAATACACCAAAAGTGCCTGCTAGCAATGTGCCGATTGCTCTATTGAAGCCTTTACTCAAAGTAGCACCTGCAAGAAAATATTCCACACAAGATTAGGCAAAAGTTCTTCCTTAAATTCAATATGGGCCAAGAAGCCATATAGCCTCTGTCAAAACATTTATCCGTGAGAATACTGCAAATTGTAAAGATTGAATGCATTATCATTCTTAAAACAAATGTAATAAAAGATCCACATTACCTGCAGTAAATTCAAAAACCACCACAACAGTCATGATAGCCCAGTTGGCATTGCCACCAACGCCATGAAATAATTTATCCGTTAGATAGAACATACATGCCACTGATAATGCAATCCCAACTTTGATTGCATGCATAATTCTCCGTGGATCATCTTTGCCCAACTGCAAAAAATCCTTGGCGAATTTTCTCAAAATGAGCTTCAGTGCGGGGATTTTGTTCAATCTTCTAAACAAATTCGATCTTTCAGAAGATCCAGTTGCACAGTTCTGTGATCTGTTCATTGCAATGCCGATGTTGCACTCAGCCGACCTTTGATCCGCCATTGACAAACCGGAAACACAAGAAACCGGAAACACAAGCTTTCAAATAACAGGAGTCGATATCCTATCAATGTAAATCTGGGTGGAGCGCGTTACAAAGCTTGCGATAACAGGAAACCAAGAAGACTCCCAGGGTTTACCCCAAGCGTGTTGAATTGGTTTCAATGTGGCGCATATAATCTTATACGCGATTATTGTGTATTCCTCAGTTCCTATGTTGGAGTGCGCGAAGCATTAAATATTTTCGATTTGGTATGGTGAGTAATTACGTGTTCGCGTCAAATAAAAATTTAAAACTTCAGTTACAAGTTATTCAGAAAGAAGTAAATGTCCTAAATCACGGAAGATGGATAACAGCATAGTCTAAACACGCCATGGTTTTGAGAAAATTTAGTTTAAATTTTTCAAAAACTGGATTACAACGGTTTAAATGTAGTATGGTATTGAATCTAATGCCAAAAAAAATTGATTTAAACACTCAGACTACTTTCTTGAAAAAAAATCACCACTCACCCTCCCATGAAATTTCATCGTGGCCCCGTTCGACAACCCCTGCAAAAACGGCTTTCGCAGATTTGGGCATGCAGCACGGTTACGTAATCAGATTACAGTAGCGACGGGTCTCAGAGTTTTTGTGACTATGAATATGGAGGAGGTCGGCCGTAGGACTAGAACATAGAAAAAACGACGTGTGCCCTTATGCGTGACTATCGGTGAACAAATGTATTATTTGTGGACGCTTTTAACTCTTACCTTTTGGATCTTTACGCCAACTCTCTGTAAAACCCCCAACTACGGGATTGTGGCCCCACAAGCGTGGGTTACAATTAATATGGGATGAACAATATGAATTTTGTGGCCATATGTTCATAGTAATTACTTCCAAAGTTGTAAAGGTATATTTAAGGAATACAAGATTTGCAAATAAACTCGAGTATTAAATGTATGTGATTACGGTCTATTAAACTCTCTAATATAAGTGCTGTTCACATCTTATGTATGGGAACACTGTTGATTTTATTCTAAGTGTCTCACGCCCTGCTATTGGATTTTCTCCACCACTTCTAACCAGGAACTTTAAAATTAAAAATAAAATAATTATCAATACAATTATGATTAATACAATTAGAAAAATACAATCAAATTAATTATTCCTAAAACAATGCTTTATCATTAAAGTAACAACAAAAACAATAATTTATCATTAAAGTAACGACATAGACATGATGAGGGAGCTAAAAGAAAGGACTGCTATACAACAATATATAAGAACGAAAACTTGTATAAAAGTTAATCATTGCCTTAGGTTAACCAAAAAAATTTATTGTGATGCTCGTGTTGAGTAGGAAACAACATAGGATTAGAGTGTGGTATTACGCGTTTGAAAGGTATCAAAGGGTTAGAAATAATATTTTTTATATTTTTTATTACTACTCATTTAGTGTTAGTCTCTGAGGTAAAGAAATCATAATATGTTGTTTTTTAATATATATATTTTCTTTTTCATGTATAGGTACACAACTACTCATTTAGCGTTAGTTTCTAATGTAGAGAAATCATAATATGTTGTGACTACCTCAATGACAAATCATATTTGTTTTTTGTTTTTTGTTAAGTTAATCATTTCTTATAATAAATTGACATACCAAATATCAAATAGATAAGGATATTTTAAATTATATCAAATAAATAATGATATTTTAAATTAAAGTATTGTGTAGAAGATGGAAGTGTTTACGGAAGAAATTTTTTTCTAAATATCCCAATCAAATAAGAGAAGTACTTTCAAAAGTGACCGAAGTTGGTATATCAATAAAGTGATTTTTAGCTCTTTTGAAATCAATCTATAAAGAAGCAATCGATGCTATAAATCTAGATACAAACAATTATATCGATACTATACAACTAGATACAAACGAAAATTATATCAGTGTAAGAAATTTGAGTGGTTGAATCCTATAGCATTGAGATGATGAGCTTTTCCTGGATAGCTAAGTGTGACCATTAGCCCAGGAAATTGCAGCTATTTAAGGCCAAAGTTTAAAACCTTTTTTGAAAATCCCATCATGTGAAAAAAAGTTAGTGTTCAAGTGTTTTTAGAAGCCCATAAAACTATTTGATACCAAAGTTTAAACCTTTCTTTGAAAACCCCATCTTGTGAGAAAGAGACCGCTATCATAATACAAAACCATAACAAATCTATAACAATACACTACAATATCCATGGCACATTAGTGAGAACATATTTGTAATAATAAATTGTTGTACCTATAAACTGTGAACAATAAACCAATGGAGAAATCCAATGCTGGAAAAAACATTCGTTTCCATTTCACTCCACCACATATTTTAGCAGAGCTTGCGGCATAACTTTGAAATGCAAATGAAAGACCAACCAAATAACACTAATTGAATTGCAAACTAAAAAACATTAATTATAAATTTTTTATAAGAATTTTTAAAAAACCCGGATACATAAATAATTTAAATGATTATTTCCCAAAACAATTATATATCAATATTACTTCTAATGACATAGAGATGATTAGGAATCATTAGGAAACTAAAAGTTGATTGGAATAAAATATTTCAAATGACATCGCCAGGCTTCATTATTTTTAGGACTAAATGTATAGCACATTAATGGCAAGATCTTCATGTAATGTATGCACAAAAAAATACTCGAAAATATTTGATAAGGTATGCACAAAAAGAACAATTGAGAATATTCGATAGGTCGGAGTGTAAGACAACGTAAACTCCTATTAAAACAAGAATGTTAGCACCTATTGAATATTCAAAACCAATCAACGCAATACGAGAATGTTAGCACCTATTGAATATTCAAAACCAATCAACGCATCTAACATATTATTACAACGCTCGCTTTGAGTTATGCACTTAGATTGTTTCATTACTTAGGGAAAGACCCAAAGATGTTCATTGGAAATAGGAAAAAGGATTTTGTGAAAGATGAAAAGCATGCTATAGTATGGACATGAATATGTGCAACGTAATACCCTCAATTTTTCTTTACTCTCACTGCAAAGATGAAATAAAATCTAACTTCAATTTTTTCATTGTTACTACAAACATGAAAGAAAATTTTCGATAGCTTAAGAGGAAAGAAAATCTTCGATAGTTTACTTATTCAACATGGGATATAATGGAAAAAGGATTTTATGAAAGATGAAAGGCACGCTATAGTATGGACATAAATATGTGTAAGGTAATAACTTCACATTTTAGTTGTCACCGCACAAATGAACGCAAATTTTCGATAGCTTACTTATTTACTATTAGATCATGATTAATTCCATTGCCAGTAAAAAATATCTAATTGTTGCGCATGGTTTTCCCTAGACCGCACAAAGCATTATTAAATTCCACATGTGTAGAAATATGGCTCAAGATGGTTCTCAAGGCATGGACCTTCAATAAACCAATATGCACACTTGTATTACAATAAGTAGGATGTAATTCAACTTTTGAGGTATCTAGTGTCTCATGCCAGGACCAGTTATATGGAATTTCTCCATGAATATTGTCTTAGGTAAGGACAAATTGTATGGATTTTATCGTAAGGGCCTAGTTGCTGCTCTCTTAATCTCAATCTCACCCATTTGGGAACTTTATCAATTTTGCTGCCTAAAAATGGAGCTTCCATTGGCTCAAACTCCTCAGCTACATATATGATGCCAGGCGATCATTAGACTCAGTCAAAAAAATTACACAATGGAATAAATGTGAGCTTTAAATCTACGCGCTATGTGGCTGCTAAGCTTAGTGAGAATGCCGCTAGTGAAATAAAAGTAACTGAAATGGTAATGGTGGTCGTTGTAAACGCCTAGTCAGAAGTCTACACTAGAATCGTTGGCATCATCTCGGCTTATGATTCCACCCCACTTGCCATCAAAGACGAACCTATTTCCTAGCAAAGTTCTGTGAAACAACAAAGATATGGATCTCTTTAGAACCTTCTACACAAGAGGGATGTTAGGTCCCTATAATAGTAGTGTATTCCCTTATTATTATTTTCATTGTAGCCCCTTATTGTTATTGTTGTGCCCATGTTGTCCACATATTATTATTATTGTGCCCCATAGAAGCCCACTATTTTTATTGTTTTCCTTACATTATTATTGTTATGTCTACTATGATTATATTGTGACCACATAGAGTACTATATATAGAAAGGAGGTCATGTCATTTGTATCATCCAAGAATTTTCATTTGTGTAATGTCAAGAATGTTGGCCCCTCGAAGAGGCTGATTTTGAAGTCGTTGATCTATATTTTCTATCTTTTTGTCAACTGAATGCATAAAAATTGGTATTAGATGAGGAAATTTCAGAGTATCTCATCAAGTGGAAAAACTTATTTGGTGAAGATTCCACATGGGAAGATGAGAATTTTATACAAAAGCATCCAGAACTAGTCAAGCGTTGAGGACGACACTTTTTTGAAGGAGAGGGGTATGTTAGGTCCCTATAATACTAGTATATTCGCTTATTATTATTGTCATTGTAGCCCCTTATCGTTATTGTTGTGCCCACATTGTCCCCATATTGTTGTTATTGTGCCACATAAAAGCCCAAAATTGTTATTGTTGTGCCCTTACATTCTTATTGTTATGTTTGCTTGGATTATATTGTGACCCCTTAGACTCCTAGATATAGAAATGAGGTGTTGTCATTTGTATCATCCAATAATTTTCATTTGTGTAATGTAGAAGAGGTTTCCCCCTTGAGGAGGTTGATTTCTAAGTCGTTGATATATCTTTTCTATATCGCCAGAGTTGGATGCATAACAAGGGACAAGTGTTTCATGGATGAATTTTAATGCTATTAATGCAAGCCTCGCAGCTTTGGCGATGGATTTCCCGATGAAGTGGCTAAGTTGTTGACAAGGTGCAGGTTGCTCACGTCACGTCTAATGGACTCGATCACATAACTTCATGCTTCAGAGCCTCTTGGGTCTACAAATATTTCCATTCCACATTTCTGCTATTCCACACAATCTTCTTGCAATGTACAACCCAACCATGTGATTCAGAGTGCCAGAAGGTAAAAAATTGTTAGATGGAGGAGGAAGAAAACTAAAAGAATTTGTTCGCTAGATCTGCCCAACCAAAATGCTTCATGTAAATATGGCATTTGGTTCTAAGGGATAAATGTTTTGGTAAAGAACAATAAGTTTAATATGAAACAAGTATAATATGTTTGTTGTTTACTACTTATTTTTTATGCAAAAGTTATATATATATATATATATATATATATATATATATATATATATATATATATATATATATAAATTGATATAATATCGAAAACTAATATGAGAATTTAACGTAATAATTGTTTAATAAATTTCATAGAATGTGTTTAAAATTTTCAATAATAATGGCAAGTAAATTGTTATAAAATAAAATATTTATAAAATATTTTGATTTTGAAATGAGTGATGGTTTTTGGGCATTCAGTATTGACCATCATAGATCTATCAAATTCTAGCCCTACCAATCTTTGAGATGGATCAAATCTCTCAAGATGCAAATTTCTTTTTAAGTGCAAAACTTGAGGAAATGATTCTACACTTATGGACCTATGCTATTTTTTTTATTTGGTGACTAGTGGAATTGGCAACGGCGGTGGTATCATACTTGCATTACACGGGGTCGAATCCCATCGGCTACCACTATAACCTCTAGGAGGAACTGCCTAGCTCGCAAAGACAACCCTCAGTTAAAGGGAGACTCGAACTCATGACCTGTAGAGTGGCACAAATGACTTAGCAAATCATCTGCTGGCCAGGAGGCCAAACCTCTCTGAGCGGACCTATGCTAATTTTGAACAACATATGAATAAAAGATTTATAGGTATAAGAAAAAAACTATTAGTAATACTCTCTCTTTACACACACCTAATTTATAGATATGGTTGCAACATTCGTGCATGAGTTTTTGATATTTTGCCACTGAAGAAAAATGATTAAAATTTTGGTGAATAATATATTTATCATAATTTACTTCACACTATAATTTAAGCATGTGTTTGCATAAAAAATGGATAGGAATAAGATGTAAATAAATATATCCACCAATTACTTCTCACCATTATTAATGTCGTGGTAAACTATAAATGTTCATTTTATGAGTGGTTACTACATATCAACATTTATGCAAGTCTTTATTTCTGAGAAAGCAATTAATTTATCCACTTTACTTCTCAGTTTAGTAATTCTTGGAAAAGAAAACCTATAGAATTCAATTTTTTTATGATTATTATTAATTTATCATTGATCACTGTAGGTTATAAATTTTTAGGTAATTTTTAGAAAACATGAATTCTAACTTGAGTGACATGAACTAAGTTTCTCTACAACACTTTAATATGGACATTGAAATATTTTTCTTATTACTAACATTAAAATAATTTTTGTTTTAAATATTATACATAAACTGAACATAGAATGAATTACTCCATGTAATCTCAATAGTCCGTTTCAACCAGTTAAAAAATTACATATCTTCCTTATACTAAAACTCATTTTGTTTTTTTACTTTCAATTACTTTATATTTTTTATAAAGTTAATGAAAATTAAAGTGAAATTTGATTATTTTATTTATGGGTGACATTAATTTTTTTTGTTATTACTATATTTAATTTTTTAATGAAAATATTACTTTATTATTTTTAAATGTAATGTTACTTGACAACAACTCTCCTATGTATAGTGCTTTTTGGCACAACCTCTTGGCACAATAAGCATGGTACTCGCCAATGGTATTATAACAAAATTGATTAACAATTTAATAATATATCTGCTACAATGATAACAAAGTTGACTAACAATATAATAGTATCCATGCTAAAATGGTTGCAAATATCCATCCTTAAGAATATTTTATATGATAAACATTAAGTTTTAATTTAACATTTATTATAAAATTAAATTAAAATAAAATATTTATAAATGTTTTTGGTTTGGAAATGAGTTATCAGTTCTTATCATATCTTATTTATAATTCAAAGTATTGAACTATTATATTGTAATAAAACATGAATGGTTATAAAATTTGGTAAATAATTTTTTTGTTAATTTTTTTTTAATATTTAATAAAAATTTTATATCTAACCATTCAATTTAAAATCACATTAAAAAATTACATTTAAAAAAATAATTTATTTATTAATTTTCAAAATATTTAATTTAACATTATTTTTTAGATTTTTAATAAATTTCAAAAATTTCAAATCTAAATAAATTCCAAAAAAATTCAAATCTAATTAAAATTCAAAGCTTTTTGAACAAAATAAAAAGGAACAAGATGGGCTGCAAGGCAGCTAGTCCCTACCATATAAGACTGATTCAAAGCCAGGACCTCGCAAGGTATCCCTTCCTGTCCGTAGAGGTAGTTGAACGACCAGCTTGGATGCAATGGGCACGTGTCATATTCATGGGCACTTGCGATGTGTTTGCAGAGATCCTCGTTTCCAGATGTTCCAGGAGGAACACAATTGCATTTGCCACAGCAGGTGCCATAAGCTCTTAAACATATCTTTTGGCGGGATGACTCTTTGCATCTTTCTCCGCATGCTTTCTTGCAATCTGCATTAACCAATGCAAACTCCAGTTAATAATGCTAAGGATAAGGCTTCACTTTACATGGTTTATTTTCATAACTTCTCACGATTCAATGGTATTTTGTTAATGAAACATTATGCTTCTCGTGGGGATGGGTACACTATAAAACCACTTATGAGGAACCATAAGGTTTACGAATTGTACTACTATGATGTTAACTCCTTATATCCATATACCATGAAAACATGTCATATGCCGGGTACACCTTTCATGTTCTTCCAAAGCATAACACCTGTGCAGATAATTCATTGGCCGCATGTTTTTCCAGAGCATAACACCGTGCACATAAACCATTGGCTGCATGCATGGTTAATGTAACATGTCAAATTCGCTTTAACTCTGTCATCACTATGGCCAGGTATCGGCTTCAGCAAGACTAACGAGTTGTCTGTGGCATTGCCATTATCGCTTTTGCTATAACCATTGTCATTATGGCCTTCGCTATAAGCAACCCAATCTGTAAGCATTGCCATTATCGCCTTCACTGTCGAATACTGGAGCTGTTGCAGAACGAGCTCTATCTGCTCAATGGCGAAGCCGTGGAATTCGAAGTTAACAAGATACAGAAGTACTTGCAAATCCTTGCCATTTAGATTTTTCGTGTATTCAAAGTCACTTGCTTTGCAAAATTCAGTTATATTTCTGAAAATCAATGTTTTGAATGAGATATGGAAGAATGTGTTGCAGGGGTTGTTTTGAATAAGATATAGAAGAATGTGTTGCAGAGGTTGTTGAATTGAGCTCAAATTCGGTAATGGTTGTCGCTGCAATAAATTCGTGATGAACAACAGAGGTAAATTGTAGAGGTCCCGAGTTCGATTCTCGGAATGCTATTTATTTCATTCTCTTCCCTAATTCACTTTCGATTTTTTTAATCGGTTGAAATTATAGGTTTAACTTTTACATTGATTTTTTTTTCAAATGGGTTTTTTTGGATTGTATTTCATTTCAAAAGTTTGAGCAGTACATGAGAAACATAGGCATAATAATAGCCATGCAGACTCCTTGATTACGAAGTCCCTTACATGCGGTTTTTGCATGAATGACAGGTGTCTTCTGCATTGCAGGTGTCAAGCAGCCAAGGTATTTTGGGCTGCTTTCGTTTCGTTTCGTCCAAATCGAACCTCAATACCTTTATTGCCTCTGTCTATGTCTTGACTATGGTTGCTTCTTTCTCTTCCGCCTTAGCCTCTGATGCTCCCCACTAGATCAAATGAACAGAGAATCTGATTATATGTAATTGGGAAGGCACAATAGCACTGTATAGGCACCTTAAGGCATTGAGATCAATATGGGTTTATTCACAAAATTGTTCCTTGGATTTGTACTCTTCTCTGTTTGCATGTGCCTCTCTCAACCGGCCTACGTATACCGTCTGCACCCGAAATATCCAGCAGCAGATGGTAATGAAGGAGGAGACTCCGAGTCCTCCTTTGTGAGCCGAGACACCAACAGGCTTGGCAGGAGGTTGCAGGCGGTTCAAACTACCATCTTTTCTCTCAAAGGGAATGTTGTTCCATATGGGTAATGTAGAAGACAATCAAAATTTCATTCTTAGCTCTGAATTCATGGTTTGTTTTAGAATATGCAACTGATTATGGTGGAATTGCAGACTCTATTATGTTACTATGTTGATTGCAAATCCTTCAAAGCCATATTTTCTGGATGTGGACAGTGGTAGTGACCTCACCTGGGTCCAATGCGCTCCATGCAAAAGTTGTGCTGAGGTATGCATTGTTTTTTTCATTTGAGCAATTTGAGTATATTGTAGATGCATTCATACAATAAACAGGTTAGGTAGTAGGCCTATGCCTCTTGCGGACAATTGCCAGCACTTTGCTGAATACTGTTTTATTCCCTGAGTTTTCTGAGTTTATGTTCCCTAATTTTTTTTAATATGCCCAGTTATGAGCCTGCTGAATCTAGGAGGTGACTTTGCATTTTAAGTTTGTAGTAGATCTATTCCACTTGCAGACAATGATCACTACTTTGGCGAGTTTGTGTTCCCTGAGTTTTTCAATAAGCCAGGTTATGAGCTTTCTAAGTCTCAGAGTTTACTTTGCATTGTGGGTTGGTAGAAGGCCAATCACACTTGCTAGCAAGCATCAGTACTTTGCCAAGTTTATATTTCCTGATTTTTTAATAAGCAAAGTTATTAGGCTGCTGAGTCTCTGAGTTCTGTAAATCGTATTATGAAGTCTTAATTAGAATTTTTTCATATATAAATCAGCTTCTGAAACAAAGAAACAAAGAATATCATTTGAAATAAAGAATATCATTTGAAATAGAAAGTAGCAGTAACGATATTTCTGTAAATCGTATTATGAAGTCTTAATTAGAATTTTTCCATATATAAATCAGCTTCTGAAACAAAGAATATCATTTGAAATGAAGAATATCATGATCCAAAAAAAGGAAATATGAGTTTCTGATTTGGAAAAGGGCATACCTTGTTTACAGAACGAAAGCTCCAGACGCACAAAAGAGGGTCCACACAGCGCTAAGAAGGTAAACGACAACAGAAGATGTGTGTATGGGTTCACAGTTTTCAGCAAACCCACAAAATGCACAAATAAGTATATGATTGGAAGGGCCTGGAATTATAAACCACAGTAAATGAGAGCAGGTGGAGGACGAAACAGGGGATGAAGAATACAAGCTCAGCATAGCTTCACAGTAAATGAGAGCAGGTGGAGGACGAAAGAGGGGATGAAGAATACAAGCTCAGCATAGAAGCTACAATGAATATAAAGCAAAGCACAACTGCGCAAACGAAGGAGGAACCTTTGTTAGTTCTGCATCATCCACCTGTAACACATGCAAACACACCTGTAACTAATCTATGTACACACTTGTAATTACCTGCGATTGCTAATGATACTAATGATGTCTAAAACTTATGATATGTTACTTGTAACTACCTGCGAATCTCAAACATTTCATGTCTCAAACTAATGTTAACATTAGTTATGTAAGTTAAAGTATTTAAAAAAAATGAACAGGCTAAAACCAAATTAACATATAGTCTAGCCTCTTCTGCCTCGGGAAGAGGCCAAATAAGAAGAAAAATAAATCCATATTGAAAAACTTTGGAAAGCGAATCGGTAGTCGTCCGAAAACTTTGGTTATGGCGTGATTAGGCGGACTAATAAACAACTGAACTAATGTTAACATCGGAACAACCGATTACTATAGTCCCTGGCCATTGCCAGATGGCAGGGACTAATAAAGCCTACTTCATCATAATAAAATTCAAATTTTAAAAGTTAATGTAGGTTCTATTGAAATGACATATGAAATTAAGTATGATTTTTATCTGGAGCAGGAGAAATGTTGTAGTGAAGAGTGAAAACGTTAAACATGAAATATAATAATTTTTTTGAAAAATAAGCTGGGTCATTGAAATTATTATTAAATTTAAATATGCGGATAAATAAAAAAATAATAATAAAATATTGCATTGGTTTACTAATAAAAATAAAAGTTACAATATAAATTTTTTTAATCATTTTTTTATTATTAGTAGTTTTATTTATATGTATATATATATATATATATATATATATATGTATGTATATAATAGTGATGAAAATTCTTTTTGAATCAATTTCAAATTTATTTTAGTTATTAACATATATATATATATATATATAATAGGTTAAAAGAAATAATAATGATTCATTCAGCACGATATTGTAATCTTTGATACTTAAATTTAAATAATAATTATCAAATATTTATAGTAAAATTGACGTGGAAAAGATGGTTCGATCGATGTTTCTTCACAACCAGCTACCGCAGAGTTCCTGAAAATTGTTTCTCCCCATCTACTATTTCTATGGAGTCTCAAAGGGACAAAGCGTTATCCTGTGGCCATAGACGAAGAGTATTTGATGTTTATGACTTCAAGGGAATTTATTTTCTCATGATCTCTTAGGCAAATGTTCTTCATGGGCATCTGTGGGGTTTTTCTCAACCAATTTTGTCTCCTTGCCTCAATAACATTTTTTTGTTGCTCACACTCTCATAATTTTTCAATGGCCTACATTATTGGTGCATGGTGGTTTCCTTTTTCCAAGTGGGCTTAATTGCTTATGGAGAACTTGGCAGCCTCTACAGCCTTCTTGATTGTGTTGCCTAAATGTTGGGCCACTCTTTCTACAATGATGGGGACAACTTTATATCTCGAGCATTCTCTAGAGGCCTCTAGTAGTAGGGTCCCTCAAAAAATGGTCCGGTCTGAGACTATATATCCTCTATCAGAGAATAATAGGGTTCCCTTTTTCAATATTTTCATGCATGGTTTCAGTGGGTAATCTAGATTCTTATGGGTCAATAGATCCTCTTCTATATTCTTTATAAATCAATCCATTGAAACATTTTGGGGTATATCACTCTGTTATCAATCCTTTCAATTTAATGGGAAAGTCAGAATAGGCTCATACAAGTTGTAATACTATAATATGTCTAATGATTTAACCATTATTTTGAACACAAGACTTTGTGGATGTGCTCCTGGTGAAAAATCAACTAATGGGTTTGTTGTTGCTTTTAAGGATATTGGTGAAAGAAAGGTTATTTCCCCTATGCAATAGTTTCAAAATATTTTGGGTCCATATATTGTTGAACAAATGGAAAAAAATTTCTCTATGGAAGTAAACTCTCCTTGTTCTAGAAAAAAAAGTAGTCATTTGCAAATAAAATGGATTTTGGGCAAAACCAAAAGCACTCATTCAATGGATTTTCTCTACTTGGACTCTAAATTTCGATCTTTAATGCTCAAATGGTTTTTTCCTTATACAATTTGCAACACAAAAGGATATGGACTATGCTCTAAATGTAGGGCTCGGGTTCTTGTGTAAATTTAGGCTATGTATTATGTCTTCATTCTTTGAATTTTATGCCAACCCTATGGTGGTATATACTATTTTAGTTTGAGTGATTCCCCCAAATCTTCCTCTTCTGTTTTGGCACCGTAAAGTTCTTGAATATATAAGAAACATACTGGGAAAATTGTGTCTTCACATATGATAGAATATGTGTGGAGTTTGATCTCGGGAAAAAACTTCCTAACCATATAATTATTAAACACCAAAAATTTTGCTAGTCACATGTTTTTAAACTATGAAAGCACTACATTTAGGTGTTATATATGTTTTGAGACTAGTCATTTATAACATGCATTCCCCAAGGCAAGGGAGAATCCCTAGAAAAAGAATAGATCAAATACTTCAAAGGGGTGGAATTTCTCAGAGAAAAATCCTTGTGTGGATGAAGACGATTACAAAAAGGAATGTCACCTAGAACAAGAACAAGCCAATGAAATATCCTTGCAAGGAGTGTCCGATATGGGGACGCTTTGGGACAGTTGGCCATCAACATTGTACAATAGGTAGAGAAGGATCCCAAAGATGCTTTTGCACTCGATGGATCATGGGGCTCTAAAAGAGAACATGTCTAAAAAAAAATTGCCTCTGATAAATATGTCCCTCATATGGGATAAGAATTGGCTTTAGTTCTAGTTGAACCAAATCCTGAGCATTGACAAAAATTACACAAATAGAAAGAAAAAAGATAAGAGGTTTGCACAATTCAACCTTAATTTTTTCTTGTCCTTGTATTTCATTTTTAGTTTTTTATTCTTAGCCATCGAGTATATTATCGACCTACATGCTACTTTTCAAATTTCTCTTTGTTTTGTCGATGCACTTGTAAAATACTATATGCATAGGCACTAAGTGTGTCTTTTTTCTGTTTAGTTAAAATTAACCAGAAAAAATACTCTCAAAAGGAATATTTTGTCCATAAATCAAATTACCCCAAACACACATATATCTATATAAATAAATTCATTATATAAAATATAATATATATATCTTAACTTTTAGTTTGTAAGTGATGCTCCTAACTTTTAATTTGTAAGTGTTATTAGTCAAATTTTATACCTGCAATTTACATTTTGAGAAGTTTGACGCCTTTTGAGTACTCGGTTCTTTTGACACTGGCTGAATTGATTGATGGGTAAGTAATGTCTTACCAATTTTTATTTTCAAAGAGCCTGTTATAATGTTGTTTAAATGTGTTAAAATTGTTGTAAAATACAATTTCACAATTTCAATCCCATCCTCATTGTAAAAAAAAGAAATTATAGACATACCACCATAAGCGAATTTAGATCATGGCTTGTTTACTTAGTGCTTGTTTATTCATAGTGCACATCAGTGAGTTGAGTGATTGTGTTGCCCACAAGTGTCAGTTTAAATAATTGTCAATGAGATGGGAGGTTAGCTCTGGTACATTAATTAAAAAAAAAAACATACATTTGTAATGTGATTTCCTAAGGAATGATAATAAATAGGTTCTTTGAATATCATGTTCACTTTTATATGGATGCTTTACATGGTCTCATATCAATATTTTTGTGGATTTTTATGTATGTCATTAATATTGATGTGCATTTTTATGTGTTTTATATGGTTTTAGCATTTGTTTTGTATTTTTCTTAAAGAGTGAGTAATTTTATATTATATTAAGTTTGAGATAAAACATCATAGACATGGGGAAATATTATAGTAAGATCGTCACATTGTAGGTTCATAGAGCTAGAGAGTTCCAGTGACTTGTTTACAAAATTGTTGATGAGGTTGAATTTCAAACTATCTATATAGCTATATAAGCGACAAAATCTTCCCATCCAAAAAAAAAATATTACAGGAAAGATGCTTTAATTTCATTTATTATACTTATCAATGGTGAACATGTTAAAATCTAGGCCTTATTCATCCCTGATGGTGTCATCTCTCACCGAGCTTGGTCTTCAGATGGATAATTTGGTATCGGAACTCCACAAGATGACTCTGTATGGCCTCCAATTTATCATCCTATTTGGCTATATTTTCCTTAAGGATTTTCTTCCATTTCTTGGATTGTAGATAGGCTATAATCTGTTAATTTTAGATTAAGAGTAACAATCCACATACAACTCATCTAGCTTTTGTTTCAGTTGGTTGGTTGTATCAATAAATTGGCAGCTCATTTTCCCTAAAATGTTGATATTACCAACCCTTATTATAAGGTCCCTCCTATTTCTATCTCCCGCCTAATTCTTGACACCTACCACTGATAATCTCTGCTGAAAGTCAACAGACATAGAGAGCTCTGTTATTTCCAGTCTCGGTATGCAAAGAGAGGAACCTAGGGCTTCCAGTCTGAGAGGTGACCAATATTTGACTCCAAATAAAGGGATAATGATGTAACCCCAACCTTCAAGATCTAGGGATCATACACAATGAAATGAAAAACAAGAAAAGTAAGAAAATTAAGGGAATAATAGTGACTTACCTGATTGTGCTATAGAGGTTGCCGAAGAGTTGTAAATTCCCAGAAATGCATAGTGAAATAGCCAATTTTTAGTTATGTGTCTCCTGATCAAGACAACATGTAATTTCGACTGCCAAGTCGTGACTTCATGCCTAATTCAGAAACCACTACACCTTCCTAATTAGAGGGGAGAATTGATAGGCCACAATTGTACCTTTCCCAATTCTGCTTGTCATCCTTAGGTCAGAGCATGGCGAAGAGATTGCAATAATTCTGAAACGCATAACCAGTGGCCTCACATCTTAAAGACGTTAAGGAAACCACGATGTTTACCATCAATTCTCTGTGCAAGAGAGAGGGAAGAAAAAACCTCTCCATCTACTAGGATTCAAGTGCATTCTTATAGTCTTGAACCATATCAATCTGCACACTCCAGTAGTTATGGTTGTATAGCATTGCGTCCTATTGTTTTAGTGATCTAAAACCATTTTTCTGTGTTGAGGATACATAATCTTGTATTGAAGCTACCAAAAGAAGAGAAAACCTAGAGGGGAGAGGTTATATGATTTTGATGCACCAAGAAATGATGATGAGTTTCCATGACCAGAGTTTGACACTCATCTAAAGGAGAGGATGTCTTTCCTTTATTATACATTTTCCTCATGAGTGAGCTAGTTATTTGGCCAATGATCAAGTTTTTAGTTGCTATTATATTCATTGTTGTAATGTTATGGGATGGTGCACCACTCTGATTCTTCATTTATTTCGAGCTACCCAACATAGAGCTAGCATGCTGAGTTTGCACTTTTATGAGCTTCTGTGTTCTACTTTCATAAAATTTGAAGAAATATCTTTAAGGGAACCTATCCAACCACATGAGAATTCTCTTTAATTAATCATCGAAATGGTTGTTCTTTGGCCTCATTCCATATTGGAAGTATTGAGTCATAATTAGTGGGACATTAACCGTAGAAATTTCGGAAGAATTAAATGTTTTAGCTAGCCACACATTTTGAAACAAGCCGTGCATTTCACCTTGATTGTTATTCATGTTTCCCAATCCCCTTACCTCATGAAAATTATCCTCTGTGATTATATGACACCCCTCTTTCCCCCCCTCTCTTCTCGCCCCTTAGTGTTCCAGTAACTTGTCTTGTATTAAAATGTATTTACTAGGAATTGTGCTGAGAGGTGCAAAGGAATGTTGAAAGTTTAAAAAGCTAAGAATTTTGTTTCCTATTATCACTATTTGTGATTGTTTTCCATTTCATCTCAATTTTGCTATTTTTTTCTCTCCTCCCTTATGACTCTATCTCATTTCTTCTCAACTTCGTTGTCTTTATTTTTCTCTGAGTGTGTTAAGTCCTTATAATACTAGTGATTCCCCCATTACGATTGTCATTGTAGCCCTTATTGGTATTGTTGTGCCCCTATTGTCCCCATATTGTTATTATCGTTCCCCATAGAAGCCCACTATTGTTATTTTTGTGCCCTTATATTATTATTGTTATGTTGAATTTGATTATATTGTGACCCCTTAGTCTCCTATATATAGAAAGGAGGTTTTTTCATTTGTATCATCCAATAATTGTTCATTTGTGTAATGTAAAGGAGGTTTCCCCCCCGAAGAGGCTGATTTCTAAGGTGTTGATCTATCTTTTCTATCCTTTTGTGAGCTGGTTTCATAACATTTGGTATCAGAGCTTTGGATTCTAGATTTTCCCGGCTCCAAAACAAGTCATTGTAGCATTTTCTATATAACATTTTTTCGGCGACATTTCAGATGCTAAAAAAACCCCATTTGTGACGAAATCGCGAGGATCCTAGAGTTGAAATTTTAGATCTTGCCTCACTATATTTTTTGAGATATCATCCAAGGAAGTTATGGTTTTTGCAGGCTCCTGAATTACATCCTAAACAGGTGAACTTGGGAAAATTGTCATAACTTTTTTATGAGTAAAATATAGAAATTTCGTAAGAAGTTACAGAAATAGGACGAACTGTAGTTTTCCATGCATCGTTTTCATGTTTGATGCTTGAAACAATAACACATGGAACTTCGTACAATTTCGCTCTACTGAAAAGGTGTATAATCAAGTCATCTTGGGAGATTGGGCATAAATCTTTGTTGGAGAATCCTATTTCGATTAGACTGGTGGCGTTGGAAAGAGGACGCAGAGTGCTACCATATTTAGAAATTTGAAACCTTCGAGATTTGAAATTTCATAGATACATAAGATAAGATATCAAGCTCCTGCAAAGTGAAAAAAGGTGTGTAGTTTCTTTAAAACTTTGCATAAGTTTTCTTTGAAAAATTAGTTTGAAGGAATTCAAAGGGCATAGTGAAGCATAATTATCATTAAATGAAACCCCGAAGAAATAAAATGGAAACATCTAGTAAGTAATCTGAAAGCTCTAGCATGACTCATGAATAGAAGGAAGAAATGCACCATGACAGATCAAAATTATGAGACCAAACGCAACAAAATTCACTCTCACAAAAAGTAACAGAAACTAAGATGGATGGTTTCAAAAAAGGCGTAGAAGCTAAGATGAATTACGTGGAAGCTAAGATGGATGGCATGGAAGCTAATATGGATGGAATATAAGCTAACATAGATATTTTAAAGAAAGGTGTGGAAGCTAAGATGGATGGTTTAGAAAAAACTCAAAGGCAACATGGAAGAATTGAAGATAGATTTGGAAAAGTTTCTATAAGATATTCTTACTAGTGCTGAAAGGGTAGTAAAGGGAACTCATGATCAGAACAAAATAAAAGTTAACCATGATTTCATAGACTCTAACGTTGGATCAAATACCCACCATGTTCGAAAGATCGATATGAGTAACTTTGATGGCAAGGACCCCGTAACATGGATACTATAGATGGAGCAATATTTGAATCTCTATAATGTGAAAAACACTCAAAAGGTATGCATTGCAACTTTATATTTAGAACCAAATCAGTTTGTATGGTATCGATGGCTTTTCTCTCATAAATAAATTGTCACTTGGGAAATTTTTACATTTGAAATGATAACACATTATGAGGATACAAAAAGTTTTTTTTTTTTTTTTTTCCAATTAGTAAATCTCAAACAAAAGGTTTCAATGAGGGAGGACATTAGGACTTCCAAAAATTGAATAGAATGGTAAAAGATATTCTCGAGGAGCATAGCATTAATGTGTTCATAGGGGCTTTAAAGGATAACATCCAACATGAGGTTCGCCTTTGGGAACATGATTCATTAGAGAAGGCATTGAGGTTGGCAAGAAAAATGGAAAGAAAAATTATGGCAACAAGGAAGCCTACTACTCACAATTATAAATATGGAAGTGTTGTTTCCCATAGCCTTTGACAACCTACAAGGTTGACACCACAAAAATTGGAAGAAACATGAGAAAAAAGGCTTTTTTACAGTTGACATGACATCAAATACACTAAAGGTCATAAGTGTGCTGAGAAGAAATTATTTTACATAGATTGTGAAGAGGAGGAAGAAAATGAACAAGAAACGTCAAAAGAAGAGGATATACACCAGGAACAAACCCTATATAAAGAATAAATGAATCCGACCATATCTTGTAATGAATTGGACATAATTACCACTCAAACTATCAAGATAGAAGGAAATATCAGGAAGAAAAATTTAATAGTGTTCATTGATTTTGGCAATACCCATAATTTTATTGATTATAAGATAGATAAGGAATTGAATTACTTCCTATATACAACACCAGAGCTTCAAGTGATGGTTGTAAGTGGAGGAACCATAAATTTCTATGGAAAGTGCCATAATATCAAGCTATCCATGGGAGAATATGTATTGAATGGCCCAATGCTTTCCATTCCAATGGGTGGTGATGATGTTCTATTAGGAGTCCAATAGCTACAATCCTTGGGTACAATAGCATTTAGTTTTCAAGAACATTTCATGAAATTTTCTTCAGAAGGAAAGGAATTTTAATTAAGGGTTATCATAAGGAAACCGGGAAAGATAATTAGGTCTAACAGAATGGCAAAGATTCTAAAGAAGGAATAACAAGGCATAATTGAACAATTATGTTCACTAGAGTTTCCCACATCAAAATCATCTACTTGTCCATATCCACAAAAATTATTGGAAAATAATTCCAAGGTATCGGAGACTCTCAAAGGCCTCCCACCTATTCATGATCATGATCATGCTATTCATTTGATTCCAAGAAGTGTTCCTCCAAATATTAGGGCTTATAGATAATTCAACCCAGTCAAAGTTCTTTCTCTACTCCAGTCATTTTGGTTCATAAGAAGGATGGATCATGGTGCATGTGTCTAGATTATAAGGAGTTCAATAAGCTCACTAATGAAGATAAATTTCCCATTCTTGTCATTGATGAATTATTGGATGAATTTCATGGAACAATTTACGTCACCAAGTTGGATCTTCATTCAGGATATCATCAAATCCGAATGAAGACCGAAGGCATTTCGAAAACAACATTTAGAACTCATGAGGGTCATTATGAATTTTTGGTTATTCCTTTTGGCCTTACCAATGCACCTTCTACATTTCAAGGTTTGATGAATTCCATTTTCAAACCCTTCCTTAGAAAATTTGTGTTAGTATTTTTTGATGACATACTAATGTACAACAAGTCTTGGAAGGATCATGTTCAACATGTTGACAAGGCACTCAAACTATTGGAGGAGCAACAATTATATCCAAAAATCTCCAAATGTTTCTTTGGAGTACAAGAGGCGGAATATCTCATCATATTGTATCTCATGAAGGTGTTAAGGTAGACCCTATCAAAATTAAAATCATTAACGAATGGAAAATCTCCACATCCATAAAGCATCTGCGAGGATTTCTTTGGTTGACAAGGTATTATCGCAAGTTTGTTAAGAATAATCGGAAAATAGTAGCACCTCTAACAACATTATTGAAGAAAGATGCATTTTCATGGACTCCAGAAGCAACGAAGTCCTTTGAACATCTTAAAGAGGCAATGTGCCAAGCACCAGTCCTAGCTACACGAGAATTGACAAAATCCCTTATTGTCGAATGTGATTCCTCGAGAAATGGAATGGGTGTTTTTTAATGCAAGAAGAAAGACCCTTTTCTTTCGAAAGTCGTCCAATCAAGGGAAAGTATTTATACAAAACTATTTATGAGAAGGAAATGTTGGAAATACTACATGCACTTAAGAAATGCCGTCCCTACCTAATGGGAAGACACTTCAAGGTAAAAATAGATCATGATAGTATTAAATACTTTTTAGAACAATTATTATCTTCAGAAGAGGAGAAAAAATGGGTCACAAAGATGTTGGGTTATGACTTTGAAATCATCTACAAAAAGGGAAGAAAAATGTTGTGGTTGATGCACTCTCAAGAAAGGATGAGGATGTGGAAACATTTCTTTTCGTCATTTCTATTATCCAACTAGATTGGATGACCGAAGCAAGGGATGAATTGAAGAATGATGAATAAGTGTGGGCACTGATTCAAAAGTCACGGCAGGATCCCAGTACATCTGATAAATTTAGTTCGAAATATGATTCGTTATGGTACAAAGATCACTTATACCTATGTAAGAATTCCCAACTCAAAAAAAATATTCTTATGGAATTGCACACCTCTCCCTTAGGAGGGCACTCAGGATATCTAAAAACCTATCAAAAGTTTAAGAAGGAACTTTTTTGGGATGGCCTTAAATCAGATATTCAAAAGCCTGTGGCAGAATGTTTGTTTTGCCAAAAAAATAAAGATAAAACAATTAAGACACCAGGTCTATTACAAGCTTTATCAATTTGAAGCCAACGTTGGGAGGAGGTTTGAATGGATTTTATCACAGGTTTACCCAAATCCAAAGGAAAAAGTGTTATCATGGTGGTAGTTGACAGACTTACCAAGTATGCACACTTTTGTTCATTATCTCATCCGTTTAAAGCAAGTACATTTTCTACTGCATTTATGGAAACAATTCAAAAACTACATGGAAACCCAAAGATTATTGTAACTGACAGAGATCCCATTTTCACTGGAAATTTTTGGACATAATTTTTTTCTTGTCTTGGTACTCAATCAGCTCACACCTCATCTTATCATCCTCAATTCAATGGGAAAATTGAGATAGTAAAGAAATGTTTGGAAGGATACCTTTGTTGTTTTATATCTGATAAATAGACACAATGGGTCAAATGGTTGCCTCTGGCTAAATGGTGGTATAACACTTCCTTCCATACTTCAGCAAAAATGACCCCATTTATGGCACTTTATGGATATCATCCACTGTCCATTAACTCATATTTAAGAGAAAATTCTAAGGTTCAAGTAGTGGAATATCACATCGAGCATCAACAAAAAGTTCTCCAACTCTTAAAGGATGACCTCACTTTGGCACAAAATATAATGAAACAATAACTAGATCAATATCATAGCAAAAGAATTTTTGATGTAGGTGATTGGGTATTCCTACGATTAGAACCATATAAACAAATGTCCCTCAAGAAAGCTAAGAAGGATAATAAATTATCACCAAAGTATTATGGTCCATAAAAGGTGTTGCAAAAGATAGGTACTATGGCATACAAATTGGACCTTCATGTAGCTTCCCGAGTGCATCCAGTTTTCCATGTTTCATGCTTAAAGAAGGTTATATGTGGCAAGCTCCCAGTTCAAACAGTATTACCAGAACTTGATGAGGATGGAAAAATCAGATTGGAACCTGAAGTAGTCACATAAACAAAAACTTGAAAGCTATGAAATCGATCACTTTCAAAGTATCTCATCAAGTGGAAGAACTTACCCGCTGAAGATTCCACACAGGAGGATGAGTATTTTATACAAAAGCATCGAGAACTACTCAAGCATTGAGGACAACACTTTTTTTATGGAAAGGGGCATGTTAGGTCCCTATGATACTACTGATTTCCCCCATTAATATTATCATTGCAACCCTTATTGTTATTGTTGTGCCCCTATTGTCCCCATATTGTTATTATTATGCCCCATAGAAGCCCATTATTGTTATTTTTGTGCCCCTATATTATAATTGTTATGTCAACTTTGATTATATTGTGATCCCTTATACTCCTATATATAGAAAGGAGGTTTTGTCATTGTATCATCCAAGGAATTTTCATTTGTTTAATGTAAAGGAGGTTGTGCCCTCGAAGTTGTGAGCTGGTTTCATAACAATGTGGAGGGTGAGGAAGAAGTAAAGTGTAAACTCAAAAATAGTATTTAGAAAACAAAGATATTATGCAGAAAGCAAGCAAAGGTGTAAGGGTCATCCTCGACATACAAGTGTTAGAGAATCTTAAGTTTGGCCCACTCGACTAGTTGTTCTGGGGCATATTGTAGAATTTTGTCACCTGCGAGAATTGGTTGGATTTTGGGTGTTTATTCATAACATATCGTTTAGTGTCATAAACTTAGTTAAAACAACTCCAATCGGGAGGGTTTTTGTGACCCTTAAGTTGAGGAGGCTCTGATCTACATATATCTAATTGGGCCCGAGACCAACAAGGATATGAAGAGGATCTAATTTATTTTGATTTAGTAATTTTCATTTATTTTGTATACGCAAACATACACCCCAAAAAAAAAAAAATATTTCAAAGACAAAGGGTACTGAGTCAACCATTAAAAAAAATTCACACATCTAACTTGGGAGATGCTTTTGATTTTTTCATCATGGGTCCTCAATAATATGCATATCAAGGCAACTTGTCGTTTTAGTTTGCCTTCCGCGGGTATATTTCAGGTGCCAAGTCTGACGGGTGAAAATTTCACTTGGACTTGGTACCCAGCTTCATCTCTTTCAAACTCATTCAATATTCATGTGATTTAACACAGTAGTGGAATCTTGGTTAAGAGCTTAACACTCCATTCAACAATTGGACCATTGTCAGAATGGTATTGACGAATGATTTTAAAAATGGAGAAGGATTCAACCACTAGTCTTAAAGGAGATGCCTATTCACCTATATTTGTTTTAGACAATGAGGGAATCTCTGGAAGTGAAGTGCTAGTTGTTGATGTAGAGGATAATGGTTTATCAGTGCATGGTGAAACATTAGAACTTGCAAAGTATATGGCCATGGAGGAGAAACACTTAGAAGAAGAACAAATTGAGCGAGAAAATAAGGAAATGTAAAAGCCACTGAGAAATGGGAGTTAACATATGGATCATGTGTTATTTAACAAACTAGATTACCTTCTTAGACATAATCCACTTTATTCAAAGCTTCTGCTTGAGAATATGGATGACATCACATTTATTCCAAGCAAGAATGAAATGCGAAATCAAGTGCAATAAAGAAAAGTGGTAGGGGTCGGAAGCGTAAGACGGTGACTAATAATGTAGACTCTTATCAGACAAAGAAAAAGTAAAAATATGTTACCAATGTTATGACTGAGAATTTCATAGGAGGCACCCTAGTTCAATCTTCTGATAATTTAGCGAAGGAGGAGAGGAACTAGAAAGAACAGATGGAACTTGTCCCTCTATTGATCGAGGGAACATTAAGGTCCTATCAAATTAAGGGTGTAAAGTGGTTGATTTCTCTATGAAAAAATGGACTCGATGGAATTTTGGAAGACCAAATGGGTCTAGGAAAGACAGTGCAGGCTATTGGTTTCCTTGCTCATCTCAAGGGGATGGGCATGAATGGGTCCTTTCTATTAGTTTCTCCTCTTTCAACTCTCTCGAATTGGGTTAATGTAATCAATAGTTTTTTTTCCAATCATGAATGCTATAATCTATCGTGGCTCCAAAATTGAGCAACAATAGTTGTGGAAAATCCACATGCCTCATGCGGTGGGCCCAACTTTCCCTCTTATTGTCACTTCATATGAGGTTATTTTGAATGATCGCAAGGATTTTTCTCACTATGATTGGAAATATATAGTTGTTGATGTGGGACACCAATTAAAAAACGTCAATTGAAAATTGTTGAAGGAATTTAAAACTATACCTACTAAAACTAAGTTTCTTTTAACTAGAATGACCCTACAAAATAATTTGGTGGAACTTCTGTCCTTGCTAAATTTCATTTTGCCTCAAATATTCACATCACGCGAAGAGTTTGAATCTTGGTTTGATCTAGCTAGGAAACAAAGAAATGGGATGAGGTACGAGGAAATTGATGGTAAACTTCATCTAATTGATGGTAAACTTCATTTAATTAAGTTTACGTGAAATTTATGTTAATTTTTCTTTCTTAATGTTTTTTTTGTAATGTGTTCTGTTCATAGTGTTTAATATTTACTTAGAAGTGTGTCAATATAGTTTTTGTTTTGTGTTTTTGTTTTTTGTTTCATATAAATTGGGAAGAATCCATAGCTAGGTGGCTCGATAGTATATTATTTTTGCTATATTTATTTAACAAAAAAACTTTATATTTGAATTAGTAATATTATAACAAATAGGATTGAATTAAACTTTTTAATCTAAAAAAATCATGATAATATTCTTTTAATGTAATTTAATTTATTGTTATAATAAATTAATTTTGTTGATAATTTTACTTTCTATATTTTATAATTATTATGTTGATAGGTGTTTCTTTTTTAAAATGGTTAGGCGAGGCATTGTCTACCCTTTTATTGTGCTCCATCTGATTCACACTTTTTCCTTGCTCCATCAGATCAATTGAACTATTTTTTTTTTTCCTTTTTACTCTTAGCGTGACATTTGTTTCATTGTGTTACTATTGGTTTTTTGAAATCCATCGTAAGTATCATAATTGAAAGGTTGTGGAAAGAGTCAGTTTATTGAAATACACGAAAGGTGCCATGAATTGAGAGATCGTTGAAAGAATTTGTTTATTGAAATCCATAGTAGGTAGTTGTAGCACATGTTTGCCATAGAAATGTAGAAGTTTTGTATGGCTCGGTCGGCTAATGGAGAACAAAACATGGCGGGACCTTCAAACTTTTATGATGATAACTAAGTCGATACGATGAAGGGGAAAGGTCTAGTCCACAGATTGTCGAAGAAGACATGAAACTTACTGGTGTTATAAATTTACATGGAGAATGAGGGAGGAGATTTGTCATTCAAGTAGTTGGTATGTATTTTGTAATATTTTTTAAGGTGCTAACATTATTATCATTTGTATGGGATGTTGTCCATCAAGAATTTGAAAAGATCTGACAATCTAAGTTATGGAATGGTGGGCATTTCAATTACAGGCGGAATGGTGGGTCGTGTATTGGAGCATGGTGGAAATATCATGGTTAATATTCGTGCTTTCTATTTGTGGCACACTTTGCAGGAAAAACCTTTCACAAATTTGATAGTTTTCCCTTGATATCAGTGTCTTCCCTTTTCCATTATTTATTTTTTTGGCTTTGTATTCTTGTTATATTATATAACAATAACATTTAACGAAAGAGCCTTACCTTAATGGTGGAATTGAGGCTCGCATGAATGAGGGAATTGTGCACTAACACACTTGGCCCATTGTATTCATACTCTCAACAATCACCACCATTGTTCATCGTTTTCCATTTTATACCTTGTTTTCTTTTCTGCATCTCTGTATTGCACCAATGTATCTCCATAGTCATTCAACAATTCTTAATTTTTGAAATTACGGAATGGTCGAACAGATTTGAGGAAAACCAACAATTTATATTACCATAGGGGTTTCTTCATCTGGAAGTGATATTGAAGCCTTCCAGACTTTGACGAACCTCCTGTGATTAATTTTTATTTAAAGAAAAAAAATTTAAATCTATCAGGTATCTTGTTTAGAATTTTAAATGTGGTCAAGTGTATGATTTACTATTAAATTAATTGAGCAACAATGTTGTCACAATTCATACTACTGGTATTTCAGTATTTTTTTGTAAACACTAAGTTGCTGGAGTTTCGGATTTTGTTTGTTATCAATATAGAAAATTTTGGGTCTTTTATGGACAATATGATAAGTCTACTCTGTGTAGTGCTTCAATTGAGTTACATGTCATTACACACGCCAAAATTTATGTATTTGTATGAAAATCCTTTTGTTTTGAAGGAATTTCCATTTCTTAGTTGTTTTTGAATGCTCCTAGGATCTACATATGCTGACGTTGCTTAGCCATTTTGAAAATTCCCGAGGTCACAACGGTTGTTAGTGTATGTGAGAACTTTTGCTTTATATTTTCTGTAATGTTTGATTGTGCATGACATAATATATTTTTCCGTTAATCCTTTTTAAGGTCATGTGATGGGTCATTCAAGAGAAGTAAAGAGAAAAGGTGTTTGTGAGCTTGAGGCTGACATAAATCTACTAGAGTGTTGTATATCTACCATTCTCTCCTTCACTACAGCATGTGATGTTTCCAAATTGGAAAATATTTATAAACTCCTTAGATTTGTGGCCTATTCTGACTATGTCTGGAATAAATTCCTTTCTAGTCAATGCTATGAGATATTACCTAGGGTTCTCATTCCCATCCAATTTAATTTGAGGAGAGAACTCTCTTTTCGTCTCTACGACTCATTTTGATAGACAGGGATAACAAGGTATACATAAATAGTTATCATTTTCTCCATTATTGTTTCCTCTAATTTTCATTCACATTCATATTCATATTCATATTTTGCTGCAATAGCAATAGATATTTTGGCTCGAGCGATCCAGAGGGAAAATAGGCTATATGTTATCTATAAGAACATTAGTGATTACTTGTAGTAATTATAAATGATTTTGGCCATTGGCTTGGCAATGGGTTTGTGAATATAGACGCAAGTTTTTTTTTAGGTTATCAATATTGTTATTATTTATCTCTTATTTGTTTCTTTTAACTCTGTAAAAATATTGTAAATATTATTTTGTGTTCCATTGGAGTAAATCATTAAATAGATAGTATTTTCCCATTATGGATTGTAGAGTATGGGTATAGAGTTGACAAGGTTGCGGAGGTATTATTTTTTTGATTTTCTGACATTTAGGAGGATTCAATTATATGATTGTGTCTATGGATACTAAGTACATGGTGGTGTTTTGTCTTAAATTTAAAGTTGATTACAACGTATTTGATGGCATCCAGTTAAGTTTTCAGTGAAAGCGACAAGGGAAGAAGAGATGGGAATGGAGCATCTTCTTCCCGTGGAAAAACAAATATATCTTATGAGGGAAATTAGATAGATGGAAGTGGTTGTAGGGGAATTCACAGTGAGATAAAAAAATTATATGGATGATGTTTCTTCTCACATCGAATTTCGAATGAAAGCAGTGGAAGAATTATGTCTGAAAGTGCAACAACCCTCATGAAAATTCCATGTGATAATGTTAATAAAGGAAAATTAATAACCTCGGCTGATGTGACATTTATTCCAAGTTGAATGTTGGAAAGTACATCCTAGTGTGGGTGTTCATCAGTTTATTAATGGCTAAGGAAATTGGCAAAGGAAATGGATAAATATTTGGAAAGGAAAAATGGCATTTTGGCACATTTATTCATGAACATAAAGGAAATGAGGAGAAATGGTAGGTGAAAGGTCACATGTTGCATGTGAGGAGGAAATTCAAGGAAAATAATCGACAATGATGAAAATAGAGGCCTCATTCGTAAACGGGCTTATGAGGAACAATTTTGTTAGTTCAGTGTCGGAGCTCTCTCATTATTCTCTCTCTCTCTCTCTCTCTCTCTCTCTCTCTCTCTCTCTCTCATACTCTTAGATACTTAGATTTTCCTTGTAGCACTCTTCGAGGGTGTGGCATACTTGGATTTTTGGAGAAAGAAGGAAAAGGAAGAGAAAGAAAGCACAAGAAGACATCAGGATCAACAACCAAAATGAGATTTTCTTGCAGGTACCAAATTACATGTATGTTTTCCTCATTAGTTTTGTCATGCATGACATATGCATGTGGATTATTGGTCATGATCTATCACTGACATGGAGGATTTCCTAGATTGATAGTGGATTGCCTATCCTTTCCATTTCTTGGATAGATGTGGAGTCCTATAACAACTTGGGTTGAATTACTAGTACTGTGGCTTTGGTTGGATAAATGCGCTAGAGCCCTTGGTGGGTTGAGTTAGTAGTCTTTGATCCTTGGTTGGACAAGCACTCTAGAGCCTGGCGACAGCTGTGGGTTGAGTTACTAGTCCTAGAGCCTTGGTTGGAACAAATTCTGTTATGAAACCAGCTCACAAAAAGATAGAAAAGAGAGATCCACGCCTTAGAATTCAGCCTCTTCGAGGGGGAAACCTCCTTTACATTACATAAAAGAATAATTCTTGGATGATACAAATGACAAAACCTCCTTTCTATATATAGGAGTCTAGGGAGTCACATTATAATCCAGCTGACCTAACAATAATAATATAAAGCCACAAAAATAACAATAGAGGGATTCTATGGGGCACATACATAACAATATGGGGGTAATAGGGGCACAACAATATAAATAAGGGGTATAACTACAACAGTAATGGGGTAATCACTAGTATTATGGGGACCCAACATGCCCCTCTCCTTCAAAAAAGTGTTGTCCTCAATGCCTGAGTAGTTCTGGATACTTCTGCATAAAATTCTCATCATCCCATGTGGAATCTTCAACGGATAAGTTCTTCCACTTTATAAGATACTCTGAAATTGATCGATTTCGTAGCTGTCGAGTTCTTGTTTCTGTGATTGCTTCCGGTTCCAATATAATTTTTCCTTCCTCGTCAAGTTCTGGCAATATTGTTTGAATTGGGAGCTTGTCACCTATAACCTTCTTTAAACATGAAACATGGAAAACTGGGTGCAATCGAGAAGCTGCAGGAAGCTCCAATTTGTATGCCATAGTACCAATCTTTTGCAACACTTGTACGGAGCATAATACTTTGGTGATAGTTTATTATCCTTTTTAGCTTGCTTTAGGGACATTTGCTTATATGGTTGTATCCATAGGAATACCCAATCACCTACATCAAAACTTCTTTCACTGCGATGTTGATCTGCCTGTTGTTTCATTCTATTTTGTGCCAACACGAGGTTATCCTTTAAGAGTTGGAGGACTTGTTGTTGATGTTCGATGTGATGTTCCACTGCCTGAAACTTAGAATTTTCTCTTAAATATGATGTGATGGATGGTGGTTGATACCCATAAAGTGCCATAAATGGGGTCATTTTTGTTGCTGTATGGAAGGAAGTGTTATACCACCATTCAGCCAGAGGCAACCATTTGACCCATTGTGTCTGTTTATCAGATACAAAGCAACGAAGATATCCTTCCAAACATTTGTTTACTATCTCAGTTTGCCCATCAGATTGAGGATGATAAGATGAGCTATGAGCTAACTGAGTACCAAGACAAGAAAATAATTATGTCCAAAAATTTCCAGTGAAAATGGGATCTCTGTCACTTACAATAATCTTTGGGTTTCCATGTAGCTTTTGAACTGTTTCCATAAATGCAGTAGAAACTGTACTGGCTTTAAATGGATGTGATAATGCACAAAAGTGTGCATACTTGGTAAGTCTGTCAACTACCACCATGATGACACTCTTTCCCTCAGACTTGGGTAAACCTGTGATAAAATCCATTGAAACCTCCTCCCAACGTTGGCTTGGAATGGATAAAGGTTGTAATAGACCCGGTGTCTTAATTGTTTCAACTTTATTTTGCTGGCAAACCAAACATTCTGCCACAAACTTTTGAATATCTGATTTAAGGCCATCCCAAAAAAATTCCTTCTTAACCCTGTGGTAAGTTTTTAAAAATCCTGAGTGCCCTCCTAAGGGAGAAGTGTGCAATTCCATAAGAATCTTTTGTTTTAGCTGGGAATTCTTACAGAGGTATAAGCGATCTTTGTACCATAACGAATCATTTTTCCAGCTAAATGTATCAGAAGTACTGGAATCTTGTTGTAGCTTTCGAATAAGTGCCCACACTTCTTCGTCATTCTTCCATTCCTCCCTTGCTTTGTTTATCCAATCTGGTTGGATAATAGAAATGGCACACAACAATGCTTCCACATCCTCATCCTTTCTTGAGAGTGCATCTGCCACCACATTTTGCTTCCCTTTTTTGTAGATGATTTCAAAGTCATAACCCAACATCTTTGTGACCCACTTTTGTTGCTCTTCAGAGGATAATCTTTGTTCTAAAAAGTATTTAAGGCTATCATGATCCGTTTTTACCTTGAAGTGTCTTCCCATTAGGTAGGGTCGCCATTTCTTAAGTGCATGGAGTATTGCCAACATTTCCTTCTCATAAATAGCTTTGCTTAAAAACTTTCCCTTGATTGGACGACTTTCAAAAGCAATGGGTCTTTCATCTTGCATTAGAACAGCACCAATTCCATTTCCTGAAGCATCACATTCCACAATAAAGGTTTTTGTGAAGTCCGGTGTAGCTAAGACCGGTGCTTGGCACATTGCCTCTTTAAGATGTTCAAAGGCCTTTGTTGCTTCCGAAGTCCATGAAAATGAATCTTTCTTCAATAATGTTGTTAGAGGTGCTGCTATTCTCCCATAATTCTTAACAAACTTGCGATAATACCCTGTCAACCCAAGAAATCCTCGCAGATGCTTTATGGATGTGGGGATTTTCCATTCCTTAATGGCTTTAATTTTGCTAGGGTCTACCTTAACTCCTTCATGAGATACAATATGACCCAAATATTCCACCTCCTGGACTCCAAAGAAACATTTGGATCTTTTTGCATATAATTTTTTCTCCTCCAATAGTTGTAGCACCCTGTCAACATGTTCAACATGATCCTTCCAAGACTTGTTGTAGATTAGTATATCATCAAAAAATACTAACACAAATTTTCTAAGGAATGGTTTGAAAATTGAATTCATCAAACCTTGAAATGTTGAAGGTGCATTGGTAAGGCCAAAAGGCATGACCAAAAATTCATAATGACCCTCATGAGTTCTAAATGCCATTTTCGGAATGTCTTCAATCTTCATTCTGATTTGATGATATCCCGAACGAAGATCCAACTTGGTGAAGTAAATTGATCCATGCAATTCATCCAGTAATTCATCAATAACAGGAATGGGGAACTTATCTTTAATAGTGAGCTTGTTGAGCTCCCTATAATCTGAACACATGCGCCATGATCCATCCTTCTTGTGCACCAATACTACTGGAGCTGAGAAAGAACTTTGACTCGGTTGAATTATACCAGCCTCTAGCATTTCTGCAACCATACGTTCAATTTCACTTTTTTGGACATAGGGATATCTGTACGGCCTGATGTTTGGAGGAACACTTCCTGGAATCAGATGAATAGCATGATCATGATCACGCATAGGTGGGAGACCTTTGGGAGTCTCAAATACCTTGGAATGATTGTCCAAGACTTTTTGGAGATCTGGAGAAATAGATGATTCCAATGTGGAAACATCTAGCGAACATAATTGTGCAATTACACCTCTTTGCTCCTTTTTTAGAAGCTTTGTCATACCATTAGAGCTGATTATCTTTCCTGGTTTCCCTGCAATACCCCTTAATTCAACTTCCTTTCCTTCCATAGAAAATTTGATGAAAAGTTCTTGAAAATTAAAAGCTATTGTACCCAAGGATTGTAGCCATTGGACTCCTAGTACAACATCAGCACCTCCCATTGGAATGGAAAGCATTGGGCTAGTCAATACATATTCTCCCATGGATAGCTTGATATTATGGCACTTTCCAGAGCAATTTATTGTTCCTCCATTTGCAATCATCACTTGACACTCTGGTGCTGGATATAGGAAGCAATTCAATTCTTTTGCTACCCTACAATGAATAAAATTGTGGGTGCTTCCTGAATCCTGAATCAATCAACACTATTACCTTTTTCTTCTTGATTTGTCCTTCTATCTTGATGGTTTGAGGAGTGGTAATTCCCGCCAATGCATTACAAGATATGGTCGGATTTATTTGTTCTTCATCTAGGCTTTGTTCCTGAAGTATATCTTCTTCTTTTGACCTTTCTTGCTCCTTTTCTTCTTCCTCTTCACAATCTATGTAGAATAATTTTTTCTCAGCACACTTATGACCTTTAGTGTATTTGCTATCACAACTGTAACAAAGCCCTTTTGCTCTTTTTTCTTCCAATTGTTGTGGTGTCAACCTTATAGGTTGTGGAAGACTAGGGGCAACAACACTTCCATCTTTATAGTTGTGAGTGGTATGCTTCCTGGTTGCCATAATTTTGCTTTCCATTTTTCTTGCTAACCTGAATGCCTTCTCTAATGAATCAGGTTCCCAAAGGCGAACATCATGTTGGATATTATCCTTTAAAGACCCTATGAACACATCAATCCTATGCTCCTCTGGAATATCTTTTACCCTTATGTTCAATTTTTGGAACTCCTCAATGTGCTCCATTACTGAACCCTTTTGTTTGAGACTTATCAATTGGCTAAAAAAAGTGTTGCTTTTTGTATCTTCATAATGTGCTATCAATTCTTCCGTAAAAATTGCCCAAGTGATAAATTGTTTACGAGAACAAAGCCATTGATACCATACAAACTGATTTGGTTCCAAATATACAGTTGCCATACGTACCTTTTGTGCATTTTGCACATTATTGAGATCGAAGAATTGCTCCATCTGTAATATCCATGTGGCGGGATCCTTGCCATCAAACTTCCTCATATCGATTTTTGGAATATGGTGATTCTTTGATCCAACATTAGCGTCTATGGAATCATGATTAACATTTCTTTTGTTCTCATCATGAGTTTCCTTTACTACCTTTTCACCATTAGTGACCCTTTCTTGTAGCAACTTCTTCAATTATTCCATTTCTATCTTCATATCTATCTTCAAATCTGCCATGTATCTCTTCAAATCTATCTTCGAATCATCCATCTTAGCTTCCATGCCCTTTATCTTAGATTCCACGCCATTTATCTTAGATTCCACGCCACTTATCTTAGCTTCTGTTAGCTTTTGTGAGCGTGACATTTGTTGCACTTGTTCTTGTAATTTTGATATATCATGTAGCATTTCTTCCTCTTCTTCATGAGTCATGCTAGAGCTTTCAGGTTCCTTACTAGGTGTTTCATTTTCTTTCCTTGGGGCATCAGTTACCGATAATAATGCTTTACTATGCCCTTTGAATTCCGTTAAACCAAGCTTACACAAAAATTTAAAAAAAAACTACACACCTTTTTTTTACTTTATAGAAGCCTGATATTGAATCTAATGTATCTCTGTAATTTCGGATCATACAATTCTGGAATTGCTATTTGTAGTAGCCTTCTGCGTCCTCTTTCCAATTCCACAAGTCTGAGCCAAATTGGATTCTCCAAGGAAGAGTTATGTGAAATCTCCCACAGTGACTTGTTTTTAGACTGGTTCAGTAGAGCGAACTTGTACGATGTGCCATGAGTCACTGTTTGAACCTTTGAATCTAAAACACACACACAAGAAACTAAAGTCTGATCTCTTTCTGTACCTTCTTATGAAATTTCAATCCGATCCCCAGAGAGAAAGTTATGACAATTTTCCCCAGGTCACCTGTTTTGAATGTAATTTAGGAGTCCGCAAAAAGACCAACGTCCTCAGATCATATCTCCGCAAATATCACGCAAAAAGCTCTGAAATTCGGACCCAAGGTTCAGCATGGTTTCTTCTCAAATGGGTTTTTTTGTGACTTTTGAAACATCACAGAAAAAAGGGTTATAGCAAAAATTCCACGATGACCTGTTTGCAGCAACGAAACCCGAGAATCCAAAGCTCTGATACCAAATGTTATGAAACCAGCTCACAAAAAGATAGAAAAGAGAGATCCACACCTTAGAATTCAGCCTCTTCGAGGGGGCAACCTCCTTTACATTACATAAATGAAAAATTCTTGGATGATACAAATGACAAAACCTCCTTTCTATATATAGGAGTCTAGGGAGTCACAATATAATCCAGCCGACCTAACAATAATAATATAAAGCCACAAAAATAACAATAGAGGGATTCTATGGGGCACAGAAATAACAATATGGGGGTAATAGGGGCACAACAATATAAATAAGGGGTATAACTACAATAGTAATGGGGTAATCACTAGTATTATAGGGACCCAACAAATTTTCTAGATCCCTATAAGGCTTGGATAACTACCAATATGATGATAGTTTTGTGATGTGTGACCGTGAGGTGGAATCACTGTTTTATGGGTTCAGTTGGATGGTCTTTCGAAGCCCTAGATGGTTTTGGATTGATTTGTTCTATGAGATCCCACATTCACGCTTGGAATATGGCATGAGGGTGAATGGCTGAAGAGAGATTTGGCTTGACCATTTTATGGTTGGGTGGAGCATCAAAGTCCTAGCTCGAGTTTGGATTTTTCATCATCAATATGAGGTTATTTCTTCTTGTATTTCTATGAGAATTATACTAGTTTATGTGTGGATCATATGGTTGTGATTTAATTGGTATTTATGTTGCTATCATGTTGGTTATATATATATATATATATATATATATATCTGTTTTATAACAGAAGCTATGTATGGCTCTCATATGTTTTTGTTGGTAAATAAATGAACAATGTATATATGACCTAATGGATGAAAGGGTAGTTGATGTGTTGAAGCATCAATGTTTCTTAGTGAGTCTTAGCTAATTATGAGACCCCTATGCTCATATTTATTATTTAAACTTGTAGATTACATATTCATGATATGTCTGACGAAATTACTTTCATGGCTAGTAGGGGTCCAGTCAAGGTCTTATTTAAGTAATTAAATTTTTACTCTCATTTCCTAGTTATTTTACTATTATGAATATGTCATTCAATTATGGCTAGTGACCTGGGCTCTGTGCCTCAAAAGTGTCTCAAATCCTAGGGACGTTGGCACCACACTATGCAAAATAGCCCCAGGACACTGGCTTGTAGGCCTGTGAGAGCATCTAGAGGTCCCTGGAAACTAGCATGCCCATAACATGAGAGCGTCCAGAGGTCAAGTGGTCCAAAGACTTAGTGGGACATAGGGGTTGGTTGGCAACAAAGATGGGTTTTATCCTGAGGATCCTAATGTTGATGTTGAATATTTGTATGGTGTGTCCTCATCAATTTGACTTCCTTAACGTGACTTAGGAGGTCGAATCATATCATAGTGGCCTCTTGTTGCATGTTTACCTAGATTGAACATTTTCTTGGGTATATGTGGGAGAAGGGTGTTATAGAAATGGGGTCTCCTTTGAGATGGAGTGAGGATTAAACTCAGGCCCAATAAATTGCATTTACTTTGTTCTAGTTGTGTTTAGTGAAGTTGTTAGTTTTTCCCCAAACTTGTATGGAATATGATGTTTTTGGATAGCATAGATTAATTTTATTTTTTTGGTACTGTATTTGTTTCATTGTGTGAGGTTGTAACTGCAAATTAAATATTGTTTTGTACACAAAAATATTTTTGTGTAAAATTATATAATTTTTGGTGTTGCTTATGTCATTTCCATGTAGGGGGGTGTATATCATTGGTGTATATCATTAAATGTTTAATGGATGTCTTAATTGAAATTTCACCACAGCCAATGGAAGAGTTTATTTCTATTTCCATTTTAAATATTCAATTAGATTTTATTAGATATTTTTTCTACGGGTTTCCTGTAGAGAGAATAGACAAACAGAGTTGGATAGGTACGAGTTTTTACTATAAATTTTATTTTAGATTAACCATCAGAATGAAAATGCATACAACGAATGTAATTTTTTGTTATTACGCTAATAAAAGAATATTATTTTATTCCAAACGAAAAAGTTGCAAAAAGTTACTTTGTATATATTAATTAGTTATACTTGATATATGGTTATGAAATTATTCAAATTTTAAACTGTGTACTATCCCGTTTCATGATGATAGATATACTAGATAAATTTATGTTTTTACCATACAGTTTATTTTAGATTAACCATCAGAAAGTGAATGAAAATGCATACAACGAATGTAATTTGTTATTACCGTAATAAAAAATTATTACTTTATTCCAAAGGAAAAAATTGCAAAAAGTTACATTGTATATATTAATTAGTTATACTTGATATGTGGTTATAAAATTATTTAAATTTTAAACTGTGTACTATCTCGTTTCATGATGATAGATATAATAGACAAATTTATAATATATTATATTTTTCTATATTTAAGTTAAATTAGTAAATACTATTTTTTAATTTTTTATTATTCTAAATTTCATAAGTTAAATTAGTAAATACTATTTTTAATTTTTTATTAGTCTAAATTTCATTACTAATATTATTCGTATTTTTATGTTGTTTGTGGGCAATTTAGTGATCTATAAATCGAGTGGTTTTTTATTTTATATGGTTTATTTAATTATTAGAATTTGGATTTTTGTGACTTTCCATTTGTTGGATCAAGTATGCCATCTCTTGTTTTAATTTATTAGAAATTTTTTGAAGTGACTTCGCTTCTTTGTTTGATTAGTAGTTTTATGAAGCAAGTTCTTTGTTTTAGTTATAGTTAGGGAATTTTTGCTGAGATCATTGTAAATCATTTCTCCAACCTATTTATGCAAATTGATTTTACTTGGGAGTGGGATTTCACTTATGTTAATGGAAAAAATCATTGCTTCAAGTGACAATTTCAACTAATTTCTTTCCAAGTCCATTGATGAGAGAAAATTGGTTTGATACTCCTAGGTGGATCACATTGATAATTAAGTTGCCATATCTTTTCGTGCTCTTCTGCTCCTCTCCCTTATTTGCTAGTATTTTTCTTATAGAGCTTCTATTTGAGATGAAACTTTTTCAACAAGTTGTTCTAATAGTGAGTAGAAGTTAGAAGAGGAATTAGCCATTTAGGATACTCCAAATAATACTAGGATGATATGTAGGAAACAATCTTAATATGACTTCTAGATTATACTTCAGGCTCCTCCTCAATTTTGTACCTCCTCTTTATTTTTCTCCATTTCAATATGATACTGTTATGGCGAAGTGAACATCGTCCCAGAGTGTAGAAGCTACATATGTTTTTTTCACCTATCAATTATTATTTTCTTGATTATGGAAGTGAAATACCACTTTTTCAATTTAACAATCCCAGCGTCCCTTGCACCGCTTGGGGCAATTGCTAGTTATATTATTTTTAAGAAAAAAATTATGATGATCTCTATGTAACTATTGATCTATCATTAGGGAAACTAGATTAGAAACACGCTAATGTATTTTTAGAGCATAAAAGTGTCTAGAAAAGATAGAAAAACCATAAAGATATAAAGCTTTGTGAAAGTATAGTAATTTAGTGAATGAATGAGTGACTTTATCTCTTGGGATCTACTAGTATGAGAAATAAAACGTATCAAAAGGAGTAGTTATTTATATGGGGAATCTAGTTGGATGGTCTGTGGTGCTCCTAAATCCTCTTCAAATTCAATAATTCTATTTATGTTTTCTTCTTATACAACAATAACACTTTTCCATTAAGTTCCTCATCTATGATCTCACTTCATCAATGTTGATTAGGATCTCTTTTTGAGTTTCTAAAAGTCAGCAAGCACATTTTATAGTAATGGTATATATATCTAATTTCTCTAGTTCTTGTATTCCTAGTACTAGAATCATGCTTCCGATCTCTTCCTCTACTTAAACATCTAGGTATAATATCCCCTCTATCCTTGCTTCCATCTTAACATTCTTAATTTTATTTTGATTTCAACAAGAATGTTCTATGTATCGTTTACCCAATAACTTTTGAAATTGTGTTATAGATGTTGGGGAACTAAGACAGATAAAATGGAAATGCTAACGAGAGAAGAAAATATGCATGTTAGAAAAGTGTTGTCATTGATGTCAAAGGTGGTTTAAGGTTAAGTATGTATCATATATGTCCATAAATGTTTATTGTAGAGTATCATCTTAGATTCTCATGCAAAGTGCACAATTGGATAGCCCTCTGTGTTGACACTTTTGACTTAAGTACACAAAGGTGATCATTATCTTGATTAGATAGTAATATTCAAACTTTGATAGAGATAAATAAATTGGGGTATCTACCTCAGGTTATGTTATTAGTCTTGGATCAGGAGCAGTCTCCTAGAGTTCACACAAACAATAATTTCTAGTAGATTACATGACTGAGGAAAAATATGTGGCAACAACTAAAGCAAAGAAGGAAATTTTACGGCTCTGGACAATGCAAGAAGATTTGCAAGAGAAACAAGTGCATTCAACTCCTCTTTTGGTTGACAACGCTTCCGCAATAATTTTTTCCAAGAACCCAAAGTTCCATGATCGAATGAAGTACTTCAATACAAAATACCATTTGATTCGACATCATGTTGAGGCCAAAAAAATTCACTTACACCATTGTTCCACAAATGAGTAGATTGTAGACATCTTCACCAAATCACTTGGGAGAGAGAAGTTTCAAATATTTAAAATGATTCTTGGAATCACCAACATACGTTTAGATTAAGGGAGGGAATGTTGACACCTAATACAAAAGAATTATTGTAAATATTGAAAATATTGTCAGTTATGCATTTGAGCAAAACAAGAGACCTTGGAATTGGAATACCAAGAGTCTCTCCACTCATGTATAATTTCATGCTATGGCTAATGTGATAAAAAAATTCAATTAATGGAGTTACCTCTGGGACTAACACTCTCAAATACCTTTTCAATGGTACATGACACTTAGCGAAAATCCTAAGTATGAAGGAGTTAAGGCACTTTTAAGTAAAGATAGTTTTGGGTTGAAAAGTTAGCTAAGGAAAAGAAGTTCGAGCCATTACAACCTTGAACCTTGAACTAATGTGGGAACCAATTTGGGACTTTGAGAAGTTATGTGATGTGTGCAATAGAAAATGTCACGAACCTTCAAACCCTCAAACTAGTGTGGGACCCAATTTGATTATACAGTTGTTTGAGGCAATTAAGTTGTTTGGTTGTCTGAGCCTTATTACCCTATTCGAGGATGATCACAAAGAAATACCCTGAAACCAAACTCATGGGAAAAAATCTATAATTGTGCGAGGTTTTGATCAATTTGGGCATCTAATCTCGTAAACTTTTACAAAGACAAAACATGATTTTTAACCTGAACCCAAAACTCATTCTACCATACAAGATTCCATAGAATAGGTATAGGTCGTGCAATATTTTTGGTAAAAAATGATGACTCATTAGACAAGTGGGAAAATCTTATTGATTGACGTGGATGACATGGTACACAAGTAACATTTACATGGGAAAGTGACATCAACATATAATATGGTAGGTGACAAACAACATTCAAAATCAATATTTTGGGATGGCCAAGCGATCCAAATTTGGGTGACACGCTGCACCTCTCCTAGAGAAGCACATGGAAAATGAGTAACGTATGATGATCTACTATCACACCACGACAAAAAGAATGTGTTTCAAGAGGTGTAGGGCCATGGTTAAGGGAGAAAGAGATGGAAACTTATCCTTTAAAAGATGTGATGTTCCATGTCCTAACTTGGAGGTGAATAGGAAGGTGTAGTCATGGAACAATTTGTAGTCAACAAAGTAAACAATAATAATTATGTTGACTGAAAATCTGTCAAGGCATGCAAAAGAGCCCCAAGGATGTTTTTGCCAACAATTTTATGTGTTAATGGTTTTTCCCATTGTCATTCAGTTACTAAGCCTTTAACAACTATACTTTAATTCTTGGATCATATGTTAAGGGTGTGTTGTGGCCAACAACAACCCCCCCTTCTTATTTAGTGTTATTCCTTATACTAAATAAGTGGGGACCCTTAGTTAAAAATTCAAAAATCAATTAGTGCTTAAATTTCCTTTTTGAATAAAACTTACCATCATAAACTTAGGAAAACCCCCTTGAAAAATCTAAAAAAATCTAAGTTTTATGATAAGGTAAGACAAAAATATTTCCTTAGGAAATATCACATCACATACATCAAATACAACTTACGTTGGAACACCTTAAATTGCTGATATGCGATGACACATATAGAAAATTGCATTTCACAGGAAACAAGCTAACACGATATTGCGATATCACTGTTTGGCGATAAAAGCGGCAATGCGATAGCACGTTCCTGTGATATTGCGATATTGCAATATTGCAGTTTTGCGATAAAAGCGGCAATGCAATATAGTGAGCTATCAATTATACGATGTTGCGATTTTCCAATATTGCGATTCTGTGGTGTTGTGATCTGTGATGTTGCGATCTGCGATATTGCGAAGCAAATCGCAAAATCGCTTCATCGCAAATCTTTCGGGTGCGTGTTTCAAAAAATATTTTCCATAAACTGACACTTGGTTATGCGCTTTAATGCTAATAGATGAGTTAGTTGCTAGTTATTAATGGAATATGGTTTCGTGCTTATCAAAAAATCATTTCACATAAGGTGGTATATTTGATACGTCTTCAGCATTTAAAACTTTCCCATCACCCTGCTTTACCATTATTTTCACTTCACTTGTGAATTGCAGGAATGGAGAACAGAAAACGATACAAAGCAATACACAGGAAAAAATGGGAAAGAAAGCAAAGCCCTGAGCACTGAAGAGAAAGAAATGGCATCCTTATATATAGACACAACCTGCAAACAAGATGCTGGTATTGCTACGTGGGAAGAAATGTATAATCTACTTGACGAAGAGAATCCCAGAGTAATGGAAGCTACCGCTACTGCGGGCTCACAGAGTTCTTCTGAGGCATCCATCACAGAGCTAGCTTGTTCATTCTTGCACTGGATAGCAGCAAGGTCCAAAATTCTCCCATACACAGACATGGTTAAGTGGATATTGGATAGTGTTGATATCAGAAATAGAGAGTTTAAGACTCAGGGTCAAGAGCTTACAAAATCATTATTTTCATAAAATTTGAACTTTACATCCACTAAAAGGAAAAAGCGCAAAAGGAAAAAAATGCATCAAGGCAACCCGGATCAAGAAACAGAGGCAGTTTTCGATGTGCGATTGCTGAGAAAAATTTCTCCAAAAGGAAAACTTCTAATCGCTCAGTCACCTGCAGGCCTCGAAAATTGCAAGAAAGCAACGTTAGAGATAAACTGGAAATAGAAGGTTCAAGAAAAGGTAGAAGCAATCCAAGGGTTAACCAAGTTGAACTGGCATTATTACTGGGCATACTTGGTAAAGCCACATAGCCAGTGGATGACTCTTAAGTATATCATCAATTTGGCCGAAAAGATGGCGTCAGCTCTCGTCGATTCTGTTTTCTCAGCTCAGCTTAAATTGGAAGTTGGCTAGCCGACCCTTCTCAAATAGATGCTGAATGCATGCGATTTGAAGGAGAAGATACAAAAGTATTTTTAATTTTAAATTCAATTTTAGTTTTAATTTTGTTTTATTTTGCCCGAAATGAGGACGGTCATTTAAAACGCATCCTACATTTTTGTAATAAGTTATTTTTAGATTTAGTTAGTAGTATTTAAACCCTTCTCATGCAATTAGAGAAGGGTCCTGAAATCTGTCAAAAACATATCCCCAAAACATGCACTTTTGTACCCTCTGAGGAGGTTTTGATGAATGAATGGAACAAGATTTATTTATATTTTCATTTGATATCTGCTACTGATGTTGCACTTTTGTATTCTTAGTGGATGTTAGATCAACGAGAGATAAATCATTTATCGCTTGAAGCTCATGAGTAGGACTAGTTATAAATGGTACTTCTATCTCTTAACTGTTTCTGCCTTTGTGTTAAAGTGATATTCATGTTCAATTGTTTATATATTATTGCATGAATGCCTGAGTTATCATTTGGCACTTTTGTACGGTGATAGCTATTTATTTATGCTTGATATATGAGTAACTTATTATTCGATATGTTTCTCACAACTGTTTTGTCTAACTTTTTATACGAATTGGTTCATCTTTATTGAATTCTTTGCTCATAACATTTGAATGATATTTATTACCAGTTGTTATTTGAAATCATTTTAGATCGCATAAGAGAAAGATTACACCCCGGGTTAGTGTAGACTTAGATATTTCTGCTTATTAGAATACAATTTCTAGATTATTAGATTAGAGTAAGAGTAAAAGTATTCCATTTAGAAACTGCTAGAAAGAGAAATATCAGTCCTTCACATACACACACATAAATTGGGAAATTGGTCCCATATACCCAGTCGGACGCACTATACCAAACGGAAAAGGAGCTACTAACCAAAGTCTGGATCGGGAGGGTATCCCCCTTGTTCTAGACCTGAGTTTCGGGGCTTCAACATATTTGGCACTAGAAGGAGGGCCCGAAACTGTGAATGGAAAGAAAATATAAATCTAAATACCATTCTGAGAGTAAATTTCCTTCACCATCTCCTCTGACTTCACCGTTGCATTTAAATCTAGAGTTAGAAGTCATTGGAGCAACAACCACTACTACAAAGCCTGAAATCTCAGAACCATCTACTATTGAACCTCCTGAAGTCGAATCTTTGATTCAAAAACTTAAGTGATTTTCTATATCTCCTCAAACATTTGATAAATATCAAGGCAGCATGACTTCGCAATATAACCCTGCCCATCCTCTTACTAGATTAAAGAGTGAAAAGTTCAGTGTTCAACCAACCGAGTTACCTCTACCTACAAGGAAAAGAGAAACGAAGTCTCCTAAAGCTTCCAATAGCGAGACTCTTTCATCATCGTCATCCATCTCAACCTCTTCATTGTGAAGTCAACCATCCACTCCTCCACTTCAGATCATTGTCCATCAGCCCACTGGATCTTCCGCAACTCCTTCTCAACCATCTCGAGTCATAATATCCTCATCTTCTCAACTGTAGGGATCATCCTCTGCACTTTCCTCTTTTAAAGTTCAACAATGGCCCAATCTCCATGTAATAACCCAAGGGTAGTCTTAATGCCTGCACCCTTGAGTCAGTTACCAACCCATCCTAAAAAATGGCTACCTAAGTTTAGTCCCGAGGCAAGCATGCTAGCGAAAGAACATATAAATAACTTTATGCTATCAATAAATCTCAATGGAGTTATCAACGAAGATGTTGTTGTTCGACTTTTTTCCTTATACTTTGCGAGGAACAAATGGATCATGGTATTTCTCATTACCATCTAGATATATTATTAGTTGGGACATCTTCCAAGAACAATTCCTAACCACGTTCGGTGATGACAGGTCTACGGCGACACTGATCAATGACTTGTCTAACCTTAGGGTCGAGTCAAGAGAACCTATCAAAGATTTCAATTTACGTTTCAATAAAATCTTAAACAAAATTCCTACTGCTTCCCAGCCTAGTGAAGAAGCGTGAAGTGAATGCTACAACACTGCTTTACCATCACACTTAACAATCTTTGTTGACAGGGCTAACAAAACAACCTTAGTTGAAAATACGAAAGAAGAAATAATTGTAGAGAAATGTATTATGGCCCTAAAAAAGAAAAAAGTGATAGAAGAATGAAAATCTAAGAAGGTTTCTTTCGAAGAAGATCCCAAGAAAAAACAATCGAAAGATCCATTAAATTTATAAGGATTACAAAAAGTTTTGAAAACCATGTCCAACAAAATGGTTGACATTAAGAAACAAGTGGTAGAAACTTCTTCTAAAAAGACATACTAGCCTTTTAAAAGAAATCCTTGAACCGATTCCAAACCCCCTAACGCAATTACAAGTGCTGAATCAGAAGAAGAAGAAGAGGAAATCGCTACTGAAGAACATACCTTTGAAGAAGAAGTTGTAGAGTTACAAGGTATGTGGGATTTCATCCTCCCAGATGAAGAGGATCAAGAGGTATTCCCGGTTAGTACTCGCAGCAAAAATCAACTTGATCCTCCTCAGCCTACACCTAAGCCAAAAAGCGCAAGCTCGATGGCTAAGGATAAAGTCATAGCCAAGAAAACATCACCTAAAGTGACTCAAACCAGCCCAGTCGAAACAGACAAATCAACTCCATCTAAAATGCTAATTGTTTCAGATGAAATGGAGTATAATATCATAGAAGACATGAAAAAGACTAGTGCTAATATTACTCTTTTTGAATTGAGCAAGTTAAAACACCAACAAAAAGTACTTTTAAAAGAATTGCATGCTGTACCTGTTGCACCTTTACCAACCACTGTAATCTCTCAAGCTTCCCATGACATGGGAAGACCACCTCCAGCTAATACGATGAACAAAGTTGATCCAAACGATATTTCCTTAATTGGAGGAAGATCGAGATCTCATAATCCCCCATTTCTCCTTGCTTATGAAATTTTCAATAAAAATGCGCATAATTGCTTAGTGGATTCTGGAGCTTCATCGAATATTTTACCAAGATCAATATGTGAAAAATTGAGCGCTCAACCACAGAAATCCACTGTGCACATAGTCCAATTAGATCAATCGCAAGTCAAAGTGATTGGCGAATTAAATCAAGTTACCATAAGGCTGTCATCTAACCCAAAGGTATGTCAATTTATCGACAATTTAGTTGCTAATATTCCAGAATTTTATGGCTTAATCCTTAGCAGAGATTGGTCAGAAAAACTTCATGGGTACTTTGCAACTGACTAGTCCCACAAGTGGCTCCCTTATAATGGTAAACCAAACCAAAAAAAAGTTGAGCGTGAACAACATCAGAAATACATAGCAACAGAACTCGAGGGAGAAAATGAACCAGTAGCATATAATTCTAACATCATTGGAAACTATTCAGTAGATTCTTTCTTAGGAAATTTTAATGCTCATACTTCACCTTACTTAGAACATTCTGTTTTATCTCAAGTAGAAAATTTCTCTCAAACAGATAGTTCTAAATGTATTAATTTTGTAGATAGTCCTGTAAATAAATCTTTGTTTTGGAAATTATTTTTTGATGGTTCTAAGTCTAACGAAGGAGCAGGACGAGGATGCGTGTTAGTAAGTCTAGATGGATATAAAACTATGCTAACTTGAAAACTCGAATTTTAGTGCACCAACAATACCGTAGAATACGAAGCTTTAATCGAACGGTTATACAAAGCAATCAGATTAGACATCAAATACCTGCAAGTTTTCGGAGATTCTGAAATTGTAATCAAACAGGTAGATAATATTATACATTGTTTATCAGGTAATTTAAAGCATTACCAATCTTTAGTTCAAGATCTGACTGAACACTTTTTAGCATCTAATATTTCATCAATTCCTAGACTCCAGAATGCTAGCGCAGACCTCTTAGCCAACGTAGCTTCCAAGCTCATTCCTTCAGAAGATTTTAGCCCTGACCAATTTTCAATTGAGTTAATTTTTAGATCATCTATTCCTGATAACATTACCAATTTGAGGATTTTCAACGACAATCCTGATATCGTGAGTTTCCTCACATCTGAAGGATCCTACACTAATCAAATAATTGACGAAGACTATCATGACCAACAATTGCAACAGGATAGTACTAACAATGCTATACATAAATCAATAGTCAAATTAGAAGACCTTTATGATTTGGAAGATCGATTCAAAAGATCTACCAATTCAAAACTCCAAAGTCCAACTTTGAATTATGAATTAGTAAATCTAGGAACTGATGCCAAATCATAGAATATCATCCTAGGACTTGGCCTATCCCCCGAAGAAAAAATAGCGTATATTCGTCTCTTGAGACAATATAAAAGTGTCTTTGCTTGGAATTACGATGAACTCAAAACATACGACACCTCCATCATCCAACATACTATCCCAATGATTGATTATGAAAAACCTGTCCAATAAAAGTTGAGAAAGATCCATCCCAATTTAGAAAATCAGATCAAAACTGAACTCAACAGGTTATTGAAAGCCAAAATAATTTTTACCGTTAGACATTCTAAATGGGTCTCCAATATGGTACCTGTTAGAAAGAAAAACAGAGATATTAGAATCTGCATTGACTTTAGAAACCTTAACAAGGAATGCCAAAAGGATATTTTTCCTTTGCCCCCCATGGAACAAATACTGCAGGCAATTGCGGGGTCAGAAATAATGTCATTCTTGGATGGATTCTCAGGATACAATCAAGTGTTGGTACATCATGATGATCAATTAAAAACTACATTAAGAACTAAATGGGGTACATACGCATATCAAAAGATGCCATTTGGTTTGATTAACACAGTTGCCACATTTTAGAGAGCCATGGACATTGCATTCAAGGGGTTAGTTAATAAATCGGTGGTAATATATTTGGATGATATAACTGTGTATTCCAAGAAATGAAGCAACCATCTCAGAGATTTAAAACAAATCTTCCAACGTTTTTTAAGGTATGGGATTTCACTTAACCCGAAAAATCCTTTTTCGCATTAAGTGAAGGAAAATTTTTCGGATTCATAGTGTCAAAATTTGGAATTCACATTGATCCTGACAGAATCAAGGAAATTTCCGCAGTACCCCTACCTCACAACAAGAAAACCATGCAATATTTCCTTGGCCAGATTAACTTTGTAAAGAGATTTGTTCCAAACTTTTCAAGAATCGTGTCTCCTTTACAAGCAATGATTAAAAAGAACACAAACTTTAAATGGGACCAAGACGAAAACGAGGCATTCAATCTGATCAAACAAGCAACTATTAATGCTCCATCTTTAGCAACTCCAAATTTTTCCGACCCTTTTATTTTGTATACATTTTCCTCGGATAGATCATATGCTGCGATACTCACTCAAGCAAATCAAGAAAAGGCGGAAGCCCCAATTTCTTTTTTCAGTTCCAATTTACAAGTAGCTGAGTTGAATTATTCATATGTGGAGAAACAAGCTTATGCTGTTTTCAAAGCAATTAAATATTTCATACCTTTTTTACTCAAAACACATACCAAAATCATAGTACCATTTCCAGCGGTAAGAAATCTTCTAGTACAGAAGGATGTGGGTGAGAAAAGGGCCAATTGGGTTACTACCTTACAGGAATATGATGTAGAAATCAAACCGGCAAGTATTGTAAAAGGTCAAAGCTTTTGCAAAAAGTTGGTAGGAGCATCACTAATATCTGAAAATCCATCTATAGAGGTACAAGTGTACGAGGTAAGCCTAAACGATGTTGAGTCATTATACGTTGATATTATTTATTCTCTAAAGAATGGATATGCTCCTTCAAACCTTGATCATACCAAGAAAAGAACTCTAAGGTTAAAAAATAAACAATATCAACTCGTGAATGATGTTCTTTTTAGAATTAATTATTATTTTGTTCTCCTTAGATGTCTTGAAAAATCGGAAGCTGAAAAAGTCTTGCAGGAACTCCACGATGGGCCCGCAGGCAGAAACTACGCTGGAGATGCTACTACTTATAAAATTTTATGCGCAAGCTATTGCTGGCCCACATTATTCAAAGACGCACATAATTACGTAAGGAAATGTCAAGTTTGTCAATCCGTTGCTGGAAGACAGAAGAAACCATCCTTGCCACTGCAACGAATTACCATTGAACAACCTTTCGATCAGTGGGGATTGGACATAATAGGTGAGATCGTTCCTCACTCTTCTAAACAACATGGATATATCCTTACAGCAACAAATTACTTTACTAAGTGGGTAGAAGCAGTTCCACTCAAGACGACTAATGCTGAAAAATATCATCGAGTTCATAGATCAGTTCATAATCACCAGGTTTGGGTTTCCTTCTGCTTTAAAGTTTGATAATGCATCATATTTTTCTGGTAATGCAATGACTGAATTTGCACTCAAAATGGTTTCTTTAAATACTCTGCCAATTATTACCCACAAGGGAATGGGTTATTTGAATCTATAAATAAGAACTTAATTAGAATCATTAAGCAAACCATTGACCAAAATCATAAAAATTGGCATAATTCTTTAACATATGCTTTATGGGCAGATCAAATAACACAAAAAGCCTCGATTGGCACTTCTCCCTTTAATTTAGTTTATGGGAAAGAAGTGGCTCTTCCAACACATCTGGCAATTCCCTCTTTATCCTAGGTTCAATATATTGATGAAGCACCAACTTCTTCCTTACAACTAAGGCAACTAGAATTAATTAAGTTATGAGAACAACGAGAAAAAGCTAAGATAACTCATGCTCATCACCAAGCATTAGTAAAAGCCTCTTTTGATTCCAATATAATATCCATAAAAGATTTTCAGATAGGAGATCTAGTTTTAAAGTGGGACAAGGCTCATGAGGAAAAAGGAAAACATACAAAATTTCAAAGAATGTGGCTTGGTCCTTTTCAAATCATAGAAGTCATAGGTCTGTCTACCTTCATGTTATAGGATTTAACAGGAAAAAGAGAATCTTTACCTGTTAATGGTCAGATCCTTAAAAAATATTTTCCATAGAAGATCATTTTTCTATTTTTGTAGAGTAGTTGTTTTCCTTTTCATAATAAAATCGGTTGTAAATGGTTACATTTGAGATTCACGAAAAAGACAAAAATTCTCTTTTAGATTTTGTTTTTTCACTTGTACAAATAAAATTCTTTCTCAAAAATTGATCATTACAATTCAAAGATACAGTTAAAGACTCTAGACCTAGAAATGATATTACTTTCCACTTTGTAAATTTTGATGAAAAACCACCTTTAATTAGAAATTTTTTTATTTCAGTCAAATGAAAGGTATCAACAACAAAAATTAAGGTTCCCTATAGAAAAGCTCTTTCCAAAAACTCTATCATTTTCGTCCAGAGCTATCTTAAGGAAACAATGACATCCTCCCCACCTAGGAAACTACAACATTCAAAGAATGATCCAAAGATACACTTCAACTTAAAGAGTAAGAGGTCTCATCACGAGACGACTTATCATGATCATAGATATTATAGTTTGCTAACTTTACCAATACTGCATACCACAATAGGTCAATGACTCAAGATTATTGCAATTAAAAGACAAGGGGTCTCATCACGAGCCAGCTTGTTCAACAAAGTTATAAATTAGTGAATGACTGTGTCATGAATTGGCTATCAAACCAAGACATTGTTCTTTAAGAATAAAAAAGAAAATGAAAGCAATAAGTGTGGAAATGGATTCCTCTTTGAAAGTTGTAAATTTCTCTAAGTGGGATACAGGATCATTGTTGGATAATAGATAACCTTGTTGAAGCTATAAACTCTTGCTGGTAGCAAAGGCTCTACCTACGACAATTGAGCATATTTAAAACTGATTTAGAGAGAAGACTTTGTTTTATCTTTACAAACCAAGTAATGACTGATGTAGATACAAGGACTAGCTTGAGGGAGTAAATAATCAAAGTTGAGAAAAGAAGAAACGAAATATCATTGATAGGTAAAATCATAATGTACTCAATCTTTCTATAATAAAGTTTAATTTTCTGGAAAATTTTCTGTTTTGGAAGTTTTGAAAATTTAAAAGAAAAGCAGAGATAACTAGTTCTTCCAAGTGAATCGCCAATTGTTGTGGCTAGCAACAACCCCCCCTTATTATTTAGTGTTATTCCTAATAATAAATAAGTGGGGACCCTTAGTTAAAAATTCAAAAATCAATTAGTGCTTAACTTTCCTTTTTGAATAAAACTTACCATCATAAACTTAGGAAAACGCCCTTGAAAACTCTAAAAAAATCTAAGTTTTATGATAAGGTAAGACAAAAATCTTTCCTTACGAAATATCGCATCGCATACGTCAAATAAAACTTATGTTGAAACACCTTAAATTGCCAATATGCGATGACGCATATCGCAAATCGCATTTCGCAGGAAACAGGTTAACAAAGATTGTCATATATTACGTTCTTGTGATATTGCGATATTGTAGTTTGGCGATAAAAGCGGCAATGCGATAGCACGTTCCTGCAATATTGCAATATTTTGGTATTGTGATATCGCAGTTTTGCGATAAAAGCGGAAATGCGATATAGCGAGCTATCAATTATGCGATGTTGCAAATTTCTGACACTAAGATTCTGCGATACTGCGAGGCAAATCGCAAAATCGCTTCATCGCAGATCTTTTGGGCGCATGTTTCAAAAAAGTATTTTCTATAAACTGACACCTGGTTATGCGCTTTAATGCTAATAAATGAGTTAGTTGCCAGTTATTAATGGAATATGGTTTCGTGCTTATCAAAAAATCATTTCACGTAAGGTGGTATATTTGATACGTCTTCAGCATTTAAAACTTTCCCATGACCCTGCTTTACCATTATTTTCACTTCAATTGTGAATTGCAGGAACGGAGAACAAAAAATGATACAAAGCAATATGCAGGAAAAATGGGAAAGAAAAGTAAAGCCCAGAGCACTAAAGAGAAAGAAATGACACCCTTATATACAGACACAACCTGCAACCGAGATGCTGGTATTGCTACGTGGGAAGGAATGTACAATCTACTTGACGAAGAGAAGCCCAGAGTAATGGAAGTTACTGCTACTGCGGGCTCACAGAGTTCTTCTGAGGCATCTATCACAGAGCTAGCTTGTTCATTCTTGCACCAGATAGCAACAACGCCCAAAATTCTCCCATACATGGACATGGTTAAGTGGATACTGGACAGTGTTGATATCAGAAATAGATAGTTTAAGACTCAGGATCAAGAGCTTATGAAATCATTATTTTCGCAAAATTTGAACTTTATATCCGCTAAAAGGAGAAAGCGCAAAAAGCGAAAAACGCATCAAGGAAGGCCAGATCAAGAAATGGAGGCAGTTTCTGATGCGCGATTAAAAATTTCTCAAAAAGGAAAGCTTCTAATTGCTCAGTCACCTCCTGGCCCCGAAAATTGCAAGAAAGCAATGTTAGAGACAGACTAGAAATAGAAGGCTCAAGAAAAGGCAAAAGAAATCCAAGGGTTAACCAAGTTGAACTGGGATTATTACTAGGCATACTTGGTAAAGCCACATAGCCAGTGGATGACTTTCAAGTGTATCATTAATTCAGTCGAAAAGATGGGGCCAGCTCTCATCGATTCTATTTTCTCAGCTTAGCTTATATCAGAAGTTGGCCAGCCGACTCTTCTCAAACAGATGCTGAATGCATGTGATTTCAAGGAGCAGATGCAGAAGTAGTTTTAATTTAGATTCAATTTTAGTTCTAGTTTTGTTTTTTTGCGTGAAATGAGGACGGTCATTTAAACCACATCCTACATATTTGTAATAAGTTATTTTTAGATTTAGTTAGTAGTATTTAAACACTTCTCATGCATTTAGGGAAGGAACTTGAAATTTGTCAAAAACTTCTCCCCAGAACATGCACTTTTGTACCCTCTGAGGAGGTTTTGATGAATGAATGGAACAGGATTTATTGATATTTGCATTTGATATCTACTACTGATGTTGCACTTTTGTACTCTTAGTGGATGTTAGATCAACGAGAGATAAATCATATATTAATGCTCCATCTTTAGTAACTCCAAATTTTTCTGACCCTTTTATTTTGTATATATTTGCCTCGGATAGATCATATGCTGTGATACTCACTCAAGCAAATCAAGAAAAGCTGAAAGCCCCAATTTCTTTTTTCAGTTCCAATTTACAAGGAGCTGAGTTGAATTATTCGGATGTGGAGAAACAAGCTTATGCTGTTTTCAAAGAAATTAAATATTTTAGACCTTTTTTACTCAAAACACATACCAAAATCGTAGTACCATTTCCAGCGGTAAGAAGGGCCAATTTGTTTACTGCCTTACAGGAATATGATGTAGAAACCAAACCAGCAAGTATTGTAAAAGGTCAAGGCTTTTGCAAAATGCTAGCAGGAGCATTGCTAATATCTGAAAATCCATCTGTAGAGGTACAAGTGTACGAGGTAAGCCTAAACGATGTTGAGTCATTATACGCTGATATTATGTATTATCTAAAGAACGGATATGCTCCTTCAAACCTCGATCATACCAAGAAAAGAGCTCTAAGGTTAAAAGCCAAACAATATCAACTTGTGAATGATGTTCTCTTTAGAATAAATTATGATTCTGTTCTCCTTAGATGTCTTGAAAAATATGAAGCTGAAAACGTCTTGCAGGAACTCCACGATGGGTCAGCATGCGGACACTATGTTGGAGACGCTACTACTCATAAAATTTTATGCGCAGGCTATTACTAGCCCACATTATTCAAAGACGCACATAATTACGTAAGGAAATGTCAAGTCTGTCAAACCGCTACTGGAAGACAAAAGAAACCATCCTTGCGACTGCAACTAGTTACCATTGAACAACCTTTCAATCAGTGGGGATGGGACATAATAGGTGAGATCATTCCTCACTCTTCTAAACAACATAGATATATCCTTACAACAACAGATTACTTTACTAAGTGGGTAGAAGTAGTTCCACTCAATACAGCTAATGTTGAAAATATCATCGAGTTCATAGATCAGTTCATAATCACCAGGTTTGGGTTGCCTTCTGCTTTAAAGTTCGATAATGCATCATATTTTTCTGGTAATGCAATGATTGAATTTGCACTCAAAAAGGGTTTCAAGCTTAAATACTCCACCAATTATTACCCACAAGGGAATGGGTTTGCTAGATCTACAAATAAGAACTTAATTAGAATCATTAAGCGAACCATTGACCAAAATCATAGAAATTGGCATAAGTCTTTAATATGTGCTTTATGGGCAGATCGAATAACACAAAAAGCCTCGATTGGCACTTCTCCCTTTAATTTAGTTTATGGGGAAGAAGTGGTTCTTCCAACACATCTGGCAATTCCCTCTTTATCCTAGGTTCAATATATTGATGAAGAACCAACTTCTTCCTTACAACTAAGGCAGCTGGAATTAATTAAGTTATAAGAACAATGAGAAAAAGCTGAGATAACTCACGCTCATCACCAAGCATTAGTAAAAGCCTCTTTTAATTCCAATATGATATCCATAAAATATTTTCAGATAGGAGATCTAGTTTTAAAGTGGGACATGGCTCATGAGGAAAAAGGAAAACATAAAAAATTTCAAAGAATGTGGCTTGGTCCTTTTTAAATCATAGAAGTCATAGGTCTGTATACCTTCATGTTACAGGATTTAACATGAAAAAGAGAATCTTTACCTGTTAATGGTCATATCCTTAAAAAATATTTTCCATAGAAGATCATTTTTCTATTTTTATAGAGTAGTTGTTTTTATTTTCATAATAAAATCGGTTGTAAATGGTTACATTTGAGATTCATGAAAAGGACACAAATTCTCTTTTAGATTTTGTTTTTTCACTTGTATAAATAAAATTCTTTCTAAAAAATTTATCATTACTATTCAAAGATACAGTTAAAGACCCTAGATCTAGAAATGATATTAGTTTCAACTTTGAAAATTTTGATGAAAATCCATCTTTAATTATAAATTATTTTATTTCAGTCAAATGAAAGGTATCAACAACAAAAATGAAGGTTCTCTATAGAAAATCTCTTTCCAAAAACTCTATCATTGTCGTCGAGAGCTATCTTAAGGAAACAATGACATCGGCCCACCTAGGAAACTACAACATTTAGAGAATGATACAAAGATAAACTTCAACTTAAAGAGTAAGAGGTCTCATCAAGAGCTGACTTATCATGATCATAGATATTATAGCTTGCTGACCTTGCCATACTGCATAGCACAACAAGGAAATGACTCAAGATTGTTGCAATCAAAAGACAAGGGGTCTCATCATGAGCCAGCTTGTTCAACAAAGTTATAAATCAGTGAATGACTATGTCATGAATTGGCTATCAAACTAAGACATTGTTCTTTAAGAATAAGAAAGAAAATGAAAACAATAAATGTGGAAATGGATTCCTCTTTGAAAGTTGTAAATTTCTCTAAGTGGGATACAGGATCATTGCTAGATAACAGGTAACCCTATCAAAGCTATAAATGCTTACTGGCAGTAGAGGCTCTACCTACGATAATTGAGCATATTTAAAACTGATTTACATAGAAGACTTTGTTTTATCTTTACAAACCAAGTAATGACTGATGTAGATACAAGGACTAGCTTGAGGGAGTAAATAATCAAAGTTGAGAAAAGAAGAAACAAAATATCATTGATAGGTGAAAGCATAATGTACTCAATCTTTCTATAATAAAGTTTTATTTTCTAGAAAATTTCCTGTTTTGGAAGTTTTGAAAATTCAAAAGAAAAGCAGAGATAACTGGTTCTTCCAAGTGAATCGCCAACTGTTGTGGCCAGCAACAACCCCCCCTTCTTATTTAATGTTATTCCTAATACTAAATAAGTGGGGACCCTTAATTAAAAATTCAAAATTCAACTAGTGCTTAAATTTCCTTTTTGAATAAAATTTACCATCATAAACTTACGAATTGCCCTTGAAAAATTATAAAAAAAATTATATTTTATGATAAGGTAAGACAAAAATCTTTCCTTGGGAAATATCGCATCACATACATCAAATACAACTTACGTTGAAACACCCTAAATTGTCGATATGCGATGACGCATATCGCAATTCGCATTTCACAGGAAACATGTTAACAAAGATTGTCATATATTACGTTCCTGCGATATCGCGATATTGCGATATTGCGATATCGTAGTTTGGCGATAAAAGCAGCAATGTGATAACACGTTCCTGCGATATTGTGATATTGCGATATCAGAGTTGTTAGATGATCCAAAAATACAATTTTATCATAGGTTATAAAATTAGAATAAAATAATTATTAATTTAATATATTAAATTAATAATTATTATTCTAGAATGTTTAATTATTTAATGGAGACTTTTAGAATTAGCATATTTTTGTAACTAGATATGGCTCTCCAAATGTGTCGTATCTTAGGCTCTATTTTAGGAGATTTGTTAGCTAGTTGGTTTGAACAACATTTATTGTAAATGGACACTTGTTATTTAATAAGTGATCCATAATTAGAGGTAGTTAGGAAATGGAGCTTATAAATAGATCATTGCACGAGTGTTTGTGTTGTTCAGGTGTAAACTCTTGCAAAATCAATTATGTAATTATTTTTTCTGATTAATAAAATTACGTGTCTGAGGACACTTCTACCATTATTGTGGTATCAGAGCTCCAGTAATGCTGCATTGGATGGATGTGAAGAGGAGATTCCAGCTCTACACGTTTTTGGAAAACTCCATTGAATTGATCAAAAAATGATTGCATTTACATTCCCAACATTTCTTGGAGGTCAATCAGTGTGAATTTTGGGCTCAAGAGAAAAATTGGGACCAGATTTTCAAGCGTATTTCTTCAAGACAACCAATAATGAATTTTTTCAAGCGTAATTTTTCAAAGATGGTCAATAATGAATTTGGTTCCATTGCATCTGTATAAACTAATGTAAACTGTTCTCTAACAGAATTGTTTAGCTATCAACAGTTTGCACTGATTCCTTGGGAGCTTGTGATAAACGAGTGGTTTTCTGTATCGAAGTGGCTTTGAAATTGAACAAATCCTCTTCAATTTGGACCAGATTTGTAACAAATTTAAAGCTATGTATATCATTCTTAGTTTTGCATTTTGTAAGTCAGAGCAAATCTATATTATCTCAGGTGGGACGAAAATGGAAAGTCTTAAAGGTTCTGTCTTTGGTTGGTGATGTAATGGATGGCACTGAATCAAAGTAGATCGAAGTACTCATCATGATGGGATTTGACTTGCGTTGGATTTTCCACAGTATTGAACAAGGTTTGAGCGTTGTATGGAGCATCACAACCTGTGTTGGGCATCAAATAAATGTGTGGATGCAACAATTGTTGAAACTCGCTGAAGTTTGAATTCAATTTATTAGGTGGTGAGATGTTAACAATTTCACATGCTGTTATTTCAATATGTGAAGCACTCAGCATGAAGTCTGAGTGAAGCAACCAGTGCTAGCCTGTCAGCAAGAAGTGAATCTAAGCACCAGTGTGGCAAATAGCGTGAAACAAAACTTTAGCCTCTTAAAAGCGTTTTTTATTTGACAGTATCGTTGAATTGAAGATTGAAAAAATGAGAATTTTCGTTTTTATTTTGTAATGTTAATGAAGTGATAAGTGGAGTTTTTTTAATGGAGTGATAAGGTGTAATTATATTTTGAAATTTTGTATTTTAGTGGAGAAATTAGTGCAATTGAAATTTGTAAATTTTTGGAGTAATAAGGGTATTTTTTTTTTTTTGGAGTAATAAGGAGTTTTTTGTTTTGTAAATTTGTTTATGGAGTGACAGTGTGACTCAAAGTAATTTTACTTTGAGGGGGGTAACTTTTTTTACCAAATTGTGCAAAAGCGCCATTGTAAAAGTCAAATTTTGAAAGTTTCCTTGTAAAAATTTGAGAAATTGACTAGAGCCAAGTGAAAAGCTCAATCAATTTTCTCCTGTTTTGACGACTATTTGACGGTCAAGGCCAAGCCCCAATAGTTCATTTTTTTGCGTCGTGTGTTGTTGTTGTGTTGCGCATCTTGAGTTTTTTGGAGCTTGATTCGTGGTGTGAAGTCTTAACGTTACAATGTCTAAGTTGATTAATTTGTTTTCTGATTCCGACAAACTTGAAGGAAGAAAGTCTTATAAAACATGGCATCGTCTCATCGAAAGCACTCTCATTTACAATGAATTATGGCAAGGTATATGTGATGGAGATATTAAGTCAAATAAACCCACAGATGTAGCTGCTATAGCAAAATGGGAAGTTAAGAATGCCAAAGCCTTAGTTCTTATTAAATCTTCTGTGAATGATGAAATGTATATTCATATAGAAAATGTTGCAGATGCATGGTCTGATTTGAAAATTTTTAAAGACCTCTTTGATACTCAGCCTGAATCCAAGAAAGTTGATCTATAATTAAAATTGTTGCAACAAAAATTAACTGAAGGCGGTGATGTTCTTCAATATATCTCAAGACTTAAGAGTATTAGGCAGGAAATTATTAATGTTGGTTTTCCCGCAATTGATGATAGCTTTATGGTCACAATTGTAATTGTTGGACTTCCTTCTTCCTACACGCATTTTTTGGAGACTCTACAATTAATTGGGAAATCAAAGAAGCTAAAGTTTGATGAGCTTTGTGAAATGTTAACTCAACATGATAAAACTTTTGGGCAGAAGAAGAAAGTAGTTGGAGATGTTTTTCTCATAGAGTCCAACACTAGTAAATCATCAACAGGCAGTTCTCGAGGCAGAGGCAGAGGGAATCCGAATCAAGAAGAGCATAATGCACAAAGTCGGGTCGAAGCCAAAGCAAAGGAAACAACTTTAACAGAGGCAACAATTCAGGAAGAAGTAATTTTCAAGGTAGAGGAAACAACCAAGGAAGAGGTAATTTTCAAGGACAAGGAAATATTAATCAAGGTAGAGGACAATCTCAACATAGAAGTCAAAGCAGAGGTAGAGGACAATGTTCACGAAGAGGAAGAGACTTAAATCAAATTGTGTGTCGAGGATGTAATAAAGTTTGCCATTATGTTGAAGATTGTCGAACTTCACTTAATAAAATTGCCAAGTTTCAGTGGCATTCAGTGCAATTTGCAAATGATCAAGATGATGATAACTCAAAATATGTTTTTACTTCCTCGCCAGCATCACAACTTTCATCCCATCTTAGAAGTGACTATGAAGTTGCCTGGATCTTGGATTCAGGGGAAACTCAACACATGACTTGTCGACGTGATTTTTTTTGGAATTTTGAAGATTTCCAACTTAATCCCATTTTTCTTGCTGATAATACAAAACATAATCCTTACGGAAAAGGAGTAGTTAAAGTTTTTCTCCCTGGAATTGGAGAAAAGATGATTTCCAATGTATGGTATGTACCAAGTTTTAAGAAAAATTTTCTCTCTTTAGTCACGATTCGACAAGCAGGACATCAGGTGATTATGGAGGATGGTTTAGTCAAGACTAATTCAATCAAACAGAACTTAAAAACAGTCATGACAAGTTATGAAGATGGAAAACTGTTACGAATGAAAGGGACAGTTATTCCAAGGCATTCAGATTTTGCAGGGGCGGTGAGTATAGGGATTTCACCTATAAGACTATGGCATGTAAGATATGTACATTTAAATTTTGAGAGTCTTTCTCAATTGCAGAAACAAGGAATGGTTAAAGGACTTCCCACTTCCAAAAGGGAAAATGCAAATGTGAAGCTTGCATTTATGACAAACAAATTCAAGAAAGTTTTCCAACAAGTTAATGCTGTGCAAACAAGTGGCTGCAACTAGTTCACAGTGATGTTTGTGGTCCACTACAAACTTCATTTGGTGGTTGCAAATATTTCTTACTATTCATTGAAGATTTCAGTAGAATGAATTGGGTTTACTTTTTGAAGAACAAGTCAGAAGCATTTGAGAAGTTTAAAATTTTTCACCAACTTGTTGAAAATGAAGTCAATGAAAAGATAGGTACTCTCAGGACGGATAATGGGGAAGAATTCACTTTAAATGAATTCAAAACTTATTGCAGTGAAAATGGCATAAGACGACATCTTAGTAATGTTTACACTCCACAGCAAAATGGAGTAGTCGAAAGAATGAATAGCACTTTGTTAAGAATGGCGAGATCCATGTTAACTTTCAAGTGGTTAAGTCCAACATATTGGGCAGAAGAAATACATACAGTTGTCTACTTAAGAAACAAATCTCCAACTGCTTATTTAGACGGAATTACACCTTATTAAGCTTGGTTTGGTTTCAAACCTCGAGTTAAACATCTAAGAGTTTTTGGATCAGTATGTTATGCCTTAGTTCCGAAAGAAAAACGAACTAAGCTTGACTCAAGAAGTTTAAAATGCACAATGATTCGCTATTCTGATGAGAAGAAAGGGTATTTGTTGTAATGTATCTTTGGATCATAGGGGGGAATGTTAGATGATCTAGAAATACAATTTTATCATAGGTTATAAAATTACAATAAAATAATTATTAATTTAATATATTAAATTAATAATTATTATTCTAGAATGTTTAATTATTTAATGGACACTTTTAGAATTAGCATATTGTTGTAACTAAATATGACTCTCCAAATGTGTCGTATCTTAGGCTCTATTTTAGGAGATTTGTTAGCTAGTTGGTTCGAATAGCATTTATTTTAAATGGACACTTGTTATTTAATAAATGATCCATAATTAGAGGTAGTTAGGACATCGAGCTTATAAATAGCTCATTGCAAGAGTGTTTGTGTTGTTCGCGTGTAAACTCTTGCAAAATCAATTATGTAATTATTTTTTCTGATTAATAAAATTACGTGTCTGAGGATACTTCTGCCATTAGAAGTTTTGCGATGTAAGCCGCAATGCGATCTAGTGAGCTATCAATTATGCGATATTGTGATATCACAGTTTTGTGATAAAAGAGACAATGCGATATAGCGAGCTATCAATTATGCGATGTTGCGATTTTCCAATATTGCGATTCTGTGATGTTGCAATCTGCGATGTTGCGATCTGCGACATTGCGAAGCAAATCACAAGATCACTTCATCGCAAATATTTTGGGCGTGTGTTTCAAAAAAGTATTTTCCATAAACTGACACCTAGTTATGCATTTTAATGATAATAAATGAGTTAGTTGTCAGTTATTAATGGAATATGGTTTCGTGCTTATCAAAAAATCATTTCACGTAAGGTGGTATATTTGATAGGTCTTCAACATTTAAAACTTTCCCATCACCCTGCTTTACCATTATTTTCACTTCGCTTGTGAATTGCAGGAATGGAGAACAGAAAATGATACAAAGCAATACACAGGAAAAAATGGGAAAGAAAAGCAAAGCCCGAGCACTGAAGATAAAGAAATTTCACCCTTATATACAGACACAGCCTGCAACCAAGATGTTGGTATTGCTACGTGGGAAGGAATGTACAATCTACTTGAGGAAGAGAATCCCAGAGTAATGGAAGTTATCGCTACTGTGGGCTCACATAGTTCTTCTGAGGCATCCATCACAAAGCTAGCTTGTTCATTCTTGCACCGGATAGCAGCAAGGCCCAAAATTCTCCCATACATGGACATGGTTAAGTGGATATTAGATAGTGTTGATATCAGAAATAGATAGTTTAAGACTCAGGGTCAAGAGCTTACGAAATCATTATTTTCACAAAATTTGAAGTTTATATCCGCGAAAAGAAAAAAGCGCAAAAGGCCAAAAACGCATCAAGGAAGCTTGGATCAAGAAACAGAGGCAGTTTCTGATGCGCTAATCGCGCATCACTGAGAAAAATTTCTCGAAAATGACAGCTTCTAATTGCTTATTCACCTGCAAGCCCAGAAAATTGCAAGAAAGCAAAGTTAGAGATAGACTGGAAACAGAAGGCTCAAGAAAATGTAGAAGCAATCCAAGGGTTAACCAAGTTGAACTGGGATTATTACTGGGCATACTTGGTAAAGCCACATAGCCAGTGGATGACTCTCAAGTGTATCATCAATTCAGCCGAAAGGATGGCACCAGCTCTCGTCAATTTTGTTTTCTCAGCTCAGCTTAAATCAGAAGTCCGTCAGCTGACTCTTCTCAAACGGATGCTGAATGCATGTGACTTCAAGGAGCAGATACAGAAGTAGTTTTAATTTTAGATTCAATTTTAGTTTTAATTTTGTTTTATTTTGCCTAAAATGAGGACAATCATTTAAACTGCATCCTACATTTTTGTAATAAGTTATTTTTAGATTTAATTAGTAGTATTTAAACCCTTCTCATGCATTTAGAGAAGGGTCCTGAAATTTCTCAAAAACTTAGCCCCGGAACATGCACTTTTGTACCCTCTGAGGAGGTTTTGATGAATGAATGGAACATGATTTATTGATATTTGCATTTGATATCTGCTACTGATGTTGCACTTTTGTACTCTTAGTGTATGTTAGATCAAGGAGAGATAAATCATTTATTGCTTGAAGCTCATGAGTAGGACTAGTTATAAATGGTACTTCTATCTCTTAATTATTTCTGCCTTTGTGTTAAAGTGATATTCATGTTCAGTTGTTTATATATTGTTGCATGAACGCCTGAGTTATCATTTGGCACTTTTGTATGGTGATAGCTATTTATTTATGCTTGATATATGAGTATCTTATTATGCAATATGTTTTTCACAACTGTTTTGTCTAACTTTCTATACGAAGTGGTTCATCTTTATTGAATTCTTTTCTCATAACAGCTGAATGATCTTTATTACCAATTGTTATTTGAAATCATTTTAGATCACATAAGAGAAAGATTACACCCCGGGTTAGTGTAGACTTAGATATTTCTGCTTATTAGAATACAATTTCTAGATTATTAGATTAGAGTTAGAGTAAAAGTATTCCACTTAGAAACTGTTAGAAAGAGAAATATCAGTCCTTCACATACACACACATAAATTGGAAAACGGGTCTCATATCCCCAGTCGTACCCACTATGCCAAATGGTAAAGGAGCTGCTAACCAAGTTCTGGACTTGGTGGGTATCCCCCTTGTTGTAGGCCCAAGTTTCGGGGCTTCAACAGGGTGCAAAAGGCTTAACTGATCAATAGTCTTGATTAAGATTTGGTGTTTAGCCATTAATACAAAAGACACTACAAACCATTTGAATAGTGTGTTTGCTGAGCTCCCGTGGTTGTTCAAAAGCCAAGGTTTGAGGCATATGGGGCCATTGACCAGTTGATTGAAACGTTTATCTATATTCTTGATTCATCCTATCAAATGTAGTGCTCTACTATTGATAATATTTTATGGCGTATGCCATATTTTCTAGTCTACACCATATTTGACATATCACTGAACTTAGAATTGCAACTAAATTCATAGTCAAAACTAGAATTAAGTTTAAACTACATAATCTAATAAATAAAATATAAATAAATTGGTATTGGAATAAAAACATGCTAATAGCACACACGAACAACATGCAGGAAATAAACAACAAGAGAATAATAGTTAAATTAAAATAACATACTTGAATTTAAACTAATGATTAAAACTAAAATTAGCAACTCTCATTCTATAAAAGAAACAAATAATAATCAAAATATGGATTGTATTTAAGGTAAATAACGTGCGGTGATTGTGCAAGTAAGATTGGAGAAAAGGAATTGGAACCAGAGGTGTATTGAGATAGGTGTTTTTATGACAAAAACATAGAATTATTTTGTAGAAGAAAATCATTTAAGTTTTAAGTATGAAAATAATATGGAATAAGGAGCATAAGGGTTATGTAAGTTGGTGCTTGTTTAACAGGGTGTTGGATATTCCTTTTAGTTGGAGTTGATAAAATAGGGACATGGATCTTTCTTCAAGTTGGTTCCTTAGAAATTTTCAAGTTGGAGCTTGGAGACAGAGAGAATGTTGAATCGTTTAGTGATCTACACAAAAAAATTGATGTAACTTAGCATTATTTTGCATCATAATAGATCAAAGAGAGTTGGTGGTTTTTATTTTTGGCTTTACATGTTATATCTTGTGCCATGATTTATGATTTTGGTGTGTTGTTGATTATAATTGTTGATAAGTATTCTTTACTTTCAGCAAGGAATTTTTGAGTTGTCAAAATATTGATTCACACCCGGCCCCTACCCCCCCTTAATATTTTTTTGGTTTCTAACAATTGGTATCATAGTAAGGTTCATTTAGGATCAATCTAATAAATGAACGGAATATTTGTGACAATGTCTAACTAATATAGAGGACGCACCAATTTAAATTAGCTAATGGAATAAGTTGGAGTTCATATATATTTATAACGAAATGAATGCACTTCTTGTTGGATTGCATGAATTTAAATTAGCTAAAGTCACAGATTGCACGACTTCCAAGGAAATATGGTACAAAATGAGTAGCTTCTATTAAGGAAATGGAAAGGTAAAGAGAGCTAAATTACATGTCTCTAAAATGAAATTTGAATATTTAAATATGCATGGAGATGAGGAAATATCCAATTTTTCTTTTGCATGAATGAAATGGTAAAAATTATAAGAGGACTTAATGTAGAGCTGAATGAGTTAAGTATAGTCTATGAGGTGTTAAGATGACTTACTGAGAGATTTAATCTCAAGGTGTCATCTATATAAGATATGGTAGATATCAATACTCTTACAATGGATCAATTACATGGTACACTTACTACCTATGAAATGAGGATTTCAAAAGGAATATCCACAAGAAGGGAGGGAACCTCCGAAGAAGAAGAAAACCCCGAGGAATTTCAAGAGGACTCATGCTATGAACTAGATGAAGAAGATGCCATGTTTGTTAGAAGGCTGAAAATAGGATGGGTAAATATAAAGTTAAATTTCCTTTTAAGTGTTTCTCTTGTGATAAAGTAGGCCATTATGTGTTTGCATCTAAAAAATGAGAAGAATGAACATGAATCTAGAGAAAGTATAGAAAAGTTTAGAAGGAGAAAAAGGATATAAAAAGACTTTCTATACTCAAGGTAGAAGTTCCTCAAAAAATGAAGGTAGTAAATCCTTTGATGAGGATAGAGCTTAAGAAAGTACAAAGGAGTTCATGCTCTTAACCGTAGACACTCTAGAAGTAGAAAATTATGAGTTTGATGAAGTAGTTGAAGTCGACCTGGAAGGTGAGTTGTTCAGTGCCCTAGAAGAGATTCAAAGGCTAAGGAAACAAAATGCAAAAGGAAATGTTGTGCAAAATTAATTTTGAAAATGTGGCACCTCTTCTCTAGAAAGTTGAAGCAGCAAAGAATATTAGAGATACTTTGCAAGATAAACTGAAAGGTACTATGCATTTGCACATGTCCTAAAGAAGTTGCAAAAGAAACTTAATGATAGAAGTGAAATTTCATTTTTTTCGGCTACAATGAATAGTCAAAAGCCTATAGACTCTACAATATGTTCAAAAAGAAATTTGTTTTAAGCAAAGATGTTACATTATCATCTTTAGAAAATGATCATAAAACCATAAACATCAGGGATACATATGAGAAAGAGTATGATTTTGAGCAGCAAAATATTTTTTCCTTTCTTTCTTCTCAACCAACCCACTTTTAAGAGGTGGTAAAAGAGCAACATTGGGTTGATTCAATGAATAAAGAAATCAAAACCATAGAAAAGAATGAAACTTTGGAACTGGTTGATGTCCAAAAAGACAAAACCAATATTGGCGTTAAGTAGGTCTACAAAACCAAACTGAAAGAAAAAGGAAAAAATCAAGAAACATAAGGCAAGATTGGTTACCAAAGGGTTCTCTCAATAACTTGTTGTAAACTATGACAAAACCCTTTCTTCTATAGCAGGGTTAGACATAACCAGAACTATTCTTAACACTACAACTTAATATTAATGACAAGTTTTTCAAGTGGATATCAAATCTGCTTTTATAAATGGCATAAGAGGAAGAGGTTTATAAGGATTATCCATATACTTTTGAAGTTCCAAGGCAAGAACATGACGTGTACAAGTTGAAGAAAGACTTATATGTCTTGAAACAAGTTCTCTAGGGTTCGTACATTCGAATTGGTTCTTACGCCATCAACAACGGATTCGGTAGAAGGAACCATGAGCCAATTGGTTCTCTAGCCTTTATGTTGTTGATTTTATTTATACATGTAATATGATGTTAGAAGATTTAAAATTTACCATTTAAAAAAAAATTGACATTACTGATCTTGACCTCATTAAGTATTTCTTAACATTTCAATTTCAATAATATGTGAATTGTATTTTTGTCGGTAAGCAAAAGTGTGCCATTGGCATTCTCCAAAGGTTTAGAATGATCAACTTCAAATTAGCTGACGTTGTAATTTCTTTAGATACCAAACTAAGCAAGCAAGTATGAAAGACCATTAGTTAACTCTAGTTTGTATAAGAGTCTAGTTGGTAGTCTCTTGTATCTCAGTGCAACTAGACCTAACATCATGTTTGCAGCGAGTCTTTTTTTGAGATTTATGGAATCACCCAACAATTCCCATTAGAAGGTTGAAAAGGAAGATTAAGATATGTTGTAGGGAAACTAAACTATGACTTATTATACACAAATTTTAAATATTTCTTACTTTGTATGTAGCCAACATAGATGATCAGAAAAGGACATCGCGATACATTTTTCACTTGGGAAGAAATTTGTTAAAATGGGCATCCAAGAAATACCCTGTTGTTTCAATATCTTATGTAGAGGTAGAGTATGTAGCTACAACTTTAGCAACTTGTCAAACAATATTATTGAGAAGGTTACTGAATAGTATTTTAATTATTCAAAATGAGCCAACTCCTAATAACATATTCGTCATTACTTTATCCAAAAATCATGTATTTCACAAACAAACAAAAAACATATTAACACACCCTTTAATTTTATCCAAGAGATTGTCAATAATGGAGATATACTTCTTGACTTTCAAATTTTTGTGGATCACGAGATTATCAATAATGGAGATGTATTTCTCAACTTTTGGATTTTTTTGGATCATGAGATTGTGAATAATGGAGATATATTTCTTGACTTCTTGAATTTTGTGGATCATGAGATTAGCTTGCATATTTTTTTTACAAAACCATTGGGAAAAAATGTTTTTGAATTTCAAAAGAGTACTTGAGAATTGTAAGTGCCAATAATTGTAACAGTTGAGATTAAACGGGGGTGTGTAGAGAATTATTCTCATTGTTCCTAGTTTTTCTACTAGGTGTCATAGTCAATTTGAATTGAGTTTAGTGGAGTTTCAGTTGAGTCTTACTCGATCTCTTGTTCCCTCATCGCCAAAGTAATATATTTAGCCACTACTTAATGATGAGAAGAATTTTTCACTATATTTATAATTTTGAGTTTATTCTCTATGTTTTCGCAAGTGCAATCTTTATCAGTCATGTAGCTAGCTCATGTAATATTCCACCGTATGAGCTGTATAGGCCATTAGATAAACATTAGTAAAATTAGCAGAAATTATGATTATACCATAGGATGATGTGAACGATTAATAATTGATCATGAGCTTATTCTCATTTTCATTAATCATTATCTAGCCAACATTTAGAATGTTACCTTTCCATGAGTGGTCTATTACCAACAAGAGTAGAGCTAGTGGGTATACAACAATAAGCGTTAATTGTAGACCAATTGCTAGAAATATAAGAAACTCTTGCGACAGAGGAAAACGTACAACCATGAATGTTCTCACCATTTCTATATGAACAACAAACAAACAATTCAATATTAATATTATTGTCTCTAGAGGAAGATAATGAAGTTCGACCATAGAGCTTGATGGTCTTTAAGAGAGATAAATTCGAAACATCTTGACATGCATAAAATCAAAAAAATGAATTGGGAAGTATCGATACAATTTACTAGGGTGATTGAACTGGGGAGGACCAATACAATTTATAGGGGCGAGGAAGGTACAATGTATGGGGGCGAGATGCTTGTTGCACCTAAAACAATGATGTGAATTGAAATGTTCAGATAAATCGAGGAACACTCCACCATCCAAATCGATAGGCCCTACCATTAATGATAAAACATTTCATAGCTTTTAAAAGTGGGAGAAAATAAATCAAATGGAACTATCTGTTCGACAAGTCAAAGCAAATTGACGTATGAGGAGAGTTGGTTGGTTTTGGAATTCAATAGATTTCTGATATTGTGGAAACTTGGCGTCTTAATGTTTTGAAATTGAAAAATCGGTGAAATTATTTTAATTTCATTCTTTGAATACTGTATCTCATACAATTTAATTTAATTCAATTCATCGATAATTTTTTATTTTATAAAAAATAGAATCCAAATAACTTAATTCCAATATAGATATTACAAGAAATAATTATTTTTTATTTTGTTGCATCAAAATTCATGTACCTTAATTGCAATATAGATATTGGAGGAAATTATTAGTTTTTATTTTGTTTAAATTCATAATTTTTTAACGGAAATGAATAATTCAAAAATAATATCGAACGATTTCCTCGTTGTACTAGCTATTTTTGTGTCGTTCTATATGCTACGATGTTTCGAACTCCATATGGGGAGTATTGGGGTTGACGTCATCAATCAAGATTCACCAGAAATCATTGTCAATATTTTATTATACAATGTAGTCAATATTCCCTAATTAAAAAATGGGCACATATCTCAATTTCATTTGAGATACATAGATTCAAGATACAGAGTAGAGTCTATTGTTGGACCAATGGTTGATTTATCTTTACCAACATAATGCTCAAATACACTCAACTATTTCATTACAAATCCATTTAAAAAGGCCTTTAAGAACATAGGGCCAATACGAATTGGAGAGTGGGGATTCTTTTCATTATTTGAAAATTGAAGCAGCAAAAAATATGACTGGGTTGTCTTAAAACATATGTATGAAAGAATGCAGTCTAAATTTTATGTTAGAAATAGTCTTGATAGGGTATGGAAAAGGGCTTCTCTTCCATTTGGTGGCACTTCACCCCTTAATAATGGCATGTTTTATAAAAGTAAATTGTTTTGGTTGTATCTGGACAAGGGGTATGAAGATTATCCTCGGTACTGGTATACAATCTACTGGTTTGATGTAATATGAAATGAATGGGGTTTTTCATTTGTTCCAATCACTGACATATGCTGTATGACGTTAGCAATATACATGGATTAGTTGATATGCCTTGTCAATGATGGCTCCACTTGTGTATGGTAAATTGATAAATTAGATCACTTCTAATTTGGTCAACCGTGAATTGAATGAAGAATTGATTACTTTGAAGATGATTGGGGTTTCAGATAGAAGTTGTTGGAAGAAATCTATGCAGATATAAATAGAAAATGTTATGGTTATCTTCCACTCCGAACAGTCCATGGTCTTGTTCTTATGTGCAACTATAGTGAAGTTCCTTTCCTATTATATGACATGATGATTGGCATCTGTTATCCAACAGATATTTATAATTAAACTAATAAAAAGATGTCTCAGTTTTGGTACCCAATGCTGGAGGATTGCAATGATTTGATTGAGTATGGAAATGTTTTTGCAATTGCTACCCATATGGATTCTATTGATGAGACTCCGACATTGGATATGGACATGGATTCTTAGGATATTAGTATTCTTAGGAGTTCCTATAAATATTTCCATTTTATATACTCTCTATGGTTCTGGAAAATATTTCCATTTTTGTCTCTATGCATACTATGGGTCTTTACGGTAATACTTTACAACTATGCTTGTATCGATCTTTATGATGTAAAATATTTCATATTGTTTCCCCTAAATTTTTCTTAATTACATGTAAATGTGCCTCGATGTTATGCATTTTTCTTTGTTTATATAATTGTAGTTTCAATGAGTTATGGTATACATATTATTTATATTGGTTTTTGTCATTGATTCTCAAACAATGTTATATCTTTATGTACATTTTAATATTTTCATTTATATTTTGATAGTGTATAGTTCCACAGTTTTATATATACTTCCTAGTCATATTACTCTTAGAGTATTGTGTCCCAATATTATGGGTTTTGTTTTGGTTCTAATATGATACATGGAAATTTATATTGTTTTGTTTAAGCCATTTGGAAGATTTCATTTATGTTGGATTTCAGAGATCTATGGTTTGAGCTTTTTGAATTTCTGACCGGAGAACCCACAGTAATGGAATTTTTACACCAACGTTTTGAATCCCAAATGGGATCCATCATCAGGGAAAGAGAAAGATGATAAAAGAAGAGCCAGATGGAAGAAATAAATACTAATGAGGGAAAGAATAATAAAGAAGCAGCACAGGTCGGCAAGAGAGATTTAAAATGAAACCTAAAATTAATTTTAATTTTTATAAATTAATATCAATTATTAAATATCTATAAAACAAAAACTTTAAACTAAAATCAATATTAATATTAATATCTAAAAAACTAAAATATAAATTAATATTAATATCATAAATCTATAAATAACCTAAAATCTATATTAATATTAAAATCAAAAAACTAAAAAATATGCTAATGTCATAAATCATAAAATCTATGTAACATTAATACTTATATAACCTAATAACTGTCTAACTTAATATTTATGGTAACATTAATACTTATATAACCTAATAACTGTCTAACTTAATATTTATGGTAACATTAATACTTATATAACCTAATAATTGTCTATCCATTTACAAAAAAAATTATACATTTTATGGTTGGAAAAAATAACATATACACTTTTTATGTTTTTTTACAATTTGCAAAAAAAACTTGTGCCTTTTTCAATCTTTATATTCGTTTATATTAGATATTTTCTATGTTACATTTTTATGATTCCATAATGAATATTTTATTATTCATTGTAGACATGTCATCTGAAGGCACAAGAAAGCATACAAGAAAATGAAATTTGTCACCAGAATCACGTGAGACATCTAATGAAAGTCATTGCTTATTTTTACAAAACCAGCTCACAAAAACATAGAAAAGGTAGATGAACACCTTAGAATTCAGCCTCTTGGAGGGGGAAACCTCTTTTACATTACACAAATGAATAATTCTTGGATGATTCAAATGAAAAAACCTCCTTTCCATATATAGGAGTCTAAGGAGTCACAATATAACCCAGCCGACCTAACAACAATAATATAAAGGCACAAAAATAACAATGGAGGGATTCTATGGGGCATAGTAATAATAATATGGGGACAATAAGGGCACAACAATATTAATAAGGGATGCACCTACAATAGTAATGGGGTAATCACTAGTATTATAGGGACCTAACATGCCCCTCTCCTTCAAAAAAGTGTTGTCCTCAACACTTGAGTAGTTCTAGATGCTTCTGTATAAAATTCTCAGCCTCCCATGTGGAATCTTCAGCTGATAAGTTCTTCCACTTGATGAGATACTCCAAAATTGATCGATTTCATAGTTGTCGAGTTCTTTTTTCTATGAATTCTTCCGGTTCCAATATAATTTTTCCTTCTTAGTCAAGTTCTGGCAATATTGTTTGAATTGGGAGCTTGTCGCCTATAACCTTCTTTAAACACGAAACATGGAAAACTGGGTGCACTCGAGAAGCTGCAGGAAGCTCCAATTTGTATGCCATAGTACCAATCTTTTGCAACACCTTGTACGGACCATAATAATTTGGTGATAATTTATTATTCTTCTTAGCTTGCTTGAGGGACATTTTTTTTATATGGTTGTAGCCATAGGAATACCCAATCACCTATATCAAAACTTCTTTCACTGTGATGTTGATCTACTTTTTGTTTCATTATATTCTACGCCAACATGAGGTTATCCTTTCATAGTTGGAGGACTTTTTGTTGATGATCGATGTGATGTTCCACTGCTTGAACCTTAGAATTTTCTCTTAAATATGATGTGATGGATGGTGGTTGATATCCATAAAGTGCCATAAATGGGGTCATTTTTGTTGCTGTATGGAAGGAGGTGTTATACCACCATTCAGCCAGAGGCAATCATTTGACCCATTATGTCTGTTTATTAGATACAAAGTAACGAAGATATCCTTCCAAACATTTGTTTACTATCTCATTTTTTCCCAACAGATTGAGGATGATAACATGAGCTATGAGCTAACTAAGTACTGAGATAAGAAAATAATTATGTCCAAAAATTTCCAGTGACAATGGGATCTCTGTCACTTACATTAATCTTTGGGTTTTCATGTAGCTTTTGAATTATTTCCATCAATGCAGTAGAAACTGTACTATCTTTAAATGGATGTCATAATGCACAAAAGTGTGCATACTTGGTAATTCTATCAACTACCACCAAGATGACACTCTTTCCCCATGCTTGGGTAAACCTTTGATAAAATCCATGAACCCTCCTCCCAACGTTGCAATGGAATGGTTAAAGGTTGTAATAGACCCGAGGTATTAATTGTTTCAACTTTATTTTGTTGACAAACCAAACATTCTGCCACAAATTTTTGAATATCCGATTTAAGGCCATCCCAAAAAAAATTCCTTTTTAACCGTGTGGTAAGTTTTTAAAAAATCTTGAGTGCCCCCCTAAGGGAGAAGGGTGCAATTCCATAAGAATTTTTTGTTTTAGTTGGGAATTCTTACAGAGGTATAAGCGATCTTTGTACCATAATGAATCATTTTACGAGCTAAATATATCAGATGTAGTGGAATCTTGTTGTAACTTTCGAATAAGTGCCCACACTTCTTCATCATTCTTCCATTCCTCCCTTCCTTCGTTTATCCAATGTGGTTGGATAATAGAAATGGTGCACAACAATGCTTCCACATCGTCATCCTTTCTTGAGAGTGCATCTGCCACCACATTTTGCTTCCCCTTTTTGTAGATGATTTCAAAGTCATAACCCAGCATCTTTGTGACCTACTTTTGTTTCTCTTCAAAGGATAATCTTTGTTCTAAGAAGTATTTAAGGCTATCATGATCCATTTTTACCTTGAAGTGTCTTCCCATTAGGTAGGGTCGCCATTTCTTAAGTGCATGTAGTATTGCCAACGTTTCCTTCTCATAAATAGCTTTGTATAAAATGTTTCCCTTGATTAGACAACTTTCGAAAGAAATGAGTCTTTCATCTTGCATTAAAACAACACCAATTCCATTTCCTGAAGCATCACATTTTACAATAAAGGTTTTTGTGAAGTCTGATGTAGCTAAGACGGTGCCTGGCACATTTCGTCTTTAAGATGTTCGATAGCATTTGTTCCTTCTAGAGTCCATGAAAATGCATATTTCTTCAATAATGTTGTTAGAGGTGCTGCTATTCTCCCATAATTCTTAACAAACTTGTGATAATACCCTATCAACCTCATAAATCCTCACAGATGCTTTATGGATATGGGAATTTTCCATTCCTCAATGGCTTTAATTTTGCTAGGGTCTACCTTAACTCCTTCATGAGATACAATATGACCCAGATATTCCACCTCTTGTACTCCAAATAAACATTTGGATCTTTTACATATAATTGTTTCTACTCTCATAGTTGTAGCACCCCATCAACATGTTCAACATTATCCTTCCAAGACTTGCTGTAGATTAGTATATCATCAAAAAATACTAACACAAATTTTCTAAGGAAGGGTTTGAAAATGAAATTCATCAAACCTTGAAATGTAGAAGGTGCATTGGTAAGGCCAAAAGGCATGAAAAAAAATCATAATGACCCTCATGAGTTCTAATTTTTTTTTTTGGAATGTCTTCAGTCTTCATTCTGATTTGATGATACCCTGAATGAAGATATAACTTGGTGAAGTAAATTGATCCATGCAATTCATCCAATAAATCATCAATGATAGGAATGGGAAACTTATATTTAATAGTGGGCTTGTTGAGTTCCCTATAATATGGTAACATGTGCCATGACCCATCCTTCTTATGCACTAATGCTACTGGAGCAAAGAAATAACTTTGACTAGGTTGAATTATACCAGCCTCTGGCATTTCTGCAACCATACGTTCAATTTCACTCTTTTGGGCATAGGGATATCTGTACGGCTTGATGTTTGGAGGAACACATCTTGGAATCAGATGAATAGCATGATCATGATCACAAATAGGTGGGAGACCTTTGGGAGTCTCAAATACCTTGGAATGATTGTCCAAGAATTTTTGGAGATCTGGAGAAATAGATGATTTCAATGTGGAAACATATAGCGAACATAATTGTGCAATTACACCTATTTGTTCCCTTTTTAAAAGATTTTTCATACCATTAGAGCTGATTATCTTTCTCGGTTTCCCTGCAATACCCCTTAATTCAACTTCCTTTCCTTCCACAGAAAATTTCATGAAAAGTTCTAGAAAATTAAAAGCTATTGTACCCAAGGATTGTAACCATTGGACTCCTAGTACAACATCAGCACCTCCCATTGGAATGGAAAGCATTGGGCTAGTCAATACATATTCTCCCATGGATAGCTTGATATTATGGCACTTTTTGCTATCTTAAAATGAACAAAATTGTGGGTACTTCGTGATTCAATCAACAGTATTACCTTTTTCTTCTTGATTTGTCCTTCTATCTTGATGGTTTTAGGAGTGGTAATTCCAGCCAATGCATTACAAGATATGGTCGGATTCATTCTTATTTATCTAGGCTTTGTTCCTGGAGTATATCCTCTTCTTTTGACCTTTCTTTCTCCTTTTCTTCTTCCTCTTCACAATCTATGTAGAATAATTTCTTCTTAGCACACTTATGATCTTTAGTGTATCTGCTATCACAACTATAACAAAGCTCTTTTCCTCTTTTTTCTTCCAATTGTTGTGGTGTCAACCTTATAGGTTGTGGAAGACTAGGTGCAACAACACTTCCATATTTATAGTTGTGAGTGGTATGCTTCCTGGTTGACATAATTTTGCTTTCCACTTTTCTTGCTAACCTGAATGCCTTCTCTAATGAATCAGGTTCCCGAAGGTGAACATAATTTTGGATATTATCCTTTAAAGTCCCTATGAACACATCAATCCTATTCTCCTCTAGAATATTTTTTACCCTTATGTTTAATTTTTGGAACTCCTCAATCTGCTCCATTATTGAACCCTTTTGTTTGAGACTTTTCAATCGGCTAAAAAAGGTGTTTCTTTCTGTATCCTCATAATGTGCTGTCAATTCTTCCATAAAAAATGTCCAAGTGATAATTTGTTTACGAGAGCAAAGCCGTTGATACCATACAAACTGATTTGGTTCCAAATATAAAGTTGCAATATGTACCTTTTGTGTATTTTGCACATTATTGAGATCGAAAAATTGCTCCATCTGTAATATCCATGTTGCGGGATCCTTGCCATCAAACTTCCTCATATTGATTTTTGGAATATGGTGGGTCCTCGATCCAACATTAGAGTCTATGAAATCATGATTAACACTTCTTTTGTTCGCATCATGAGTTTACTTTACTACCCTTTCACCATTAGTAAGTATTTCTTGTAGAAAATGTTTCAAATCTGTCTTCAAATCTGCCATTCCTATCTTCAAATATGTCTTCAAATCTATCTTCCAATTTTCCATCTTAGCTTCGACACCCTTTATCTTAGATTCCACGCCATTTATCTTAGCTTCTGTTAGCTTTTGTGAGAGTGACATTTCTTGCACTTGGCCTTGTAATTTTGATATATAATGTAGCATTTCTTCCTCTTCTTCATGAGTCATGTTAGAGCTTTCAAGTTGGTTACTAGGTGTTTCCATTTCCTCGGGGCATCAGTTACCGATAACAATTCTCTACTATGCCCTTTGAATTCCTTCAAAATAATTTTTGAAACCAAGCTTAAGCAAAAATTTAAAAAAATCTACACATCTTTTTTTCACTTTGTAGGAACTCGATATTGCCTCTGATGTATCTCTGTAATTTCAAATCATCCAGTCTCGAAATTGTGACTTATAGTAGCCCTCTGTGTCCTATTTCCAATGTCACCAGTCTGATCATAAATTGATTCTCCAAGGAAGTTTTATTGCAAATCTCCCACAGTGACCTCATTATAGACTAGTTCAGTAGAGCGAACTTGTACAACTTGCCACGTGTCCCTGTTTCGACCTTTGGCTCTAAGAAATATATTAAAGAGACTATAGTCCATCTTATTTATGTAGATTCTTATGAAATTCCAATCTGATGCTCAGAGAGAGAGAGTTATGACTATCTTCCCCAGGTCACCTGTTTGGAATGTAATTCAGGAGTCTGCAAAAAGACCAACTTGCTCAGATCATATCTCCGCAAATATAACGCAAAAACCTTTGAAATTCGGACTGGAGGTTCAATGCGATTTCATCTCAAATGGGTTTGTTTTTTCACTTCTGAAACGTCGCAGAAAAAAAGTTATAGTGAAAATTCCACGATGACCTATTTGGGGCAGTGAAACCCTAGAATCCAAAGCTCTAATACTAAATGTTATGAAACCAGCTGACAAAAAGATAGAAAAGATAGATGAACACCTTATAATTCAGCCTCTTCGAGGGGCCAACCTCCTTTGCATTAACAAATGAATAGTTCTTGGATGATTCAAACGACAAAACCTCCTTTCTATATATAGGAGTCTAAGGAGTCAGAATATAACCCAACTAACCTAACAATAATAATATAAAGGAACAAAAATAACAATGGAGGGATTCTATGGAGCACAATAATAACAATATGGGGAAAATAGGGGCACAATAATATTAATGAGGGATACAACTACAATAGTAATTTGGTAATCACTAGTATTATAGGGACCTAACATTTATGGTATCAACAAAATAAGGATGATGTAAATGAGCATAGGAGAGCTACATATCCTACAAGAACAAGTGAAGCCACTCCTGAAAATGATTTTATAACTCCTCATAAGTATCATACTATGGATGATCTAATGGAAGGAACATTTCATGTTGATAGTTCATTATCAGAATATGTTGCTCGTCAGCATAATCTTGTCGTTCGATGCTTTCCTGAAAATGTTCATAACATTGGGGAAACATCTTGCAACTGGGAAGAACATCATATCAATAATGTGGATGCAAATGCCCACCCTAACCCTTCCATGTGTCCAATTGCATTTTTTTAATGGCCAATGGTTGCAAAACATCCATGGTGGAGGTAACGATGACATTGTGTGTGATGATTTGGATGATAGTTTAACTAGCCATTTGTTTGATGATTTGGAACCAGTTGCTCAAAACATTGGATATTCCAATCCTTCCTCTCAAAGTCTTGTGGTCCCATGAAGAGAATCAGTCATCCCTGACAACATTTTGCATTGAAAAATGGAGGTAACACAATGATATTTTGATTTTTCCTGCAATAGTGGTTGGTTTATTCCATTCCTCTATTTACAAAGTTTTGTTTACTAAACTTAAAAGTTATTTTCTTCTCTTGGAATAGGATAGAACTCGTTTTGATAAAGGACTAGAAGTAAATTCCCAAAGTGTTCCATATACTAATCTGAGAAGTGAAGATGAAGCATGTCATAAGCTTCATGTGAATTCTCCTTAACAATCAAATTTCTAGACTAATGTAAATTTTCAATGTTTTGTATTTGCTTTTCATTTTTTAAATCTCTAGTTGGTCGGACATTGAATTTTATGCCATATTTTATTTTCTTCATACATTACACAACTCATTTCAATAGAGGCATAAAAATTAACTTTGTGCATGTTCCATCTACTGATGTTAGAAGTGAAGAGGAAACATCTCATAGTGCTCATCCACATTTCCAAACAAATATAGATGTCTAGTGCATTTGATATTTTTCTCATTTTTTCATTTACAATTGGTTGGACATTGTATTTTGTAACCTCTTATGGATAAACCATGATTTCATCTCATTAGGTTGGAGAATTGGAATCCAAAACATCAAATTGTAAAACTAATGTAGATGCTCAATGTATTTGATTTCTTTTCCTTTTTTGAAATTTTCTTTGTTGGACGTTTAGTTTTATAACATATTTTACTTTTTTTTAAGGAGGAACAACTCATTTGAATAGAGGCATAGAATCTACATCCCAAAATGTTCCATCCACTGATGTTAGAAGCCAAGAGAAACCATCTCATAACCCTCATCCACATCAAGACACAAATGTAAATTTTGAATGCATTTTATTGTTTTTCATTTTTTTCATTTATAGTTAGTTGGAAATTAAATTTTAAAGTCTTTTATTGCAAAGAGACCTTTACCCTCTTAGGTTAGAGAAATGTAGACCATAAATTTGGAAAGACCTTCTCATAGATCCATTCCACATGCTTCAAATTTGCGAAGGGAATGTTATGTTCCTAAATATGAATTACATGTTAGAAGAAATTTTACTCTTCCAAATGGTTTTCAACATCCTTCGACTATTGGAGATCATATTCATTTTGATGAAAACATGATATTTTTTATGCGAGATGTTTCACCGTAAACTTCAAGAAATTTCATTTGTTGACGCGTTTTGAACCAACCAATGTGGTTCATCGTTAGGACCAAGTTGAAGAATTAGATCTAGCTTAGCATCTTAAATAGTTAGATGTCATCGCGAAGGCTGAGATGACAGAGGAGTCTTTGCATCTTTTAAGGAAAGCAAGATCTGTCTTCAAATTTGAAACCTGCAAGTGTGCTTGTTCAAATTGATGAAATTTGGTAGCAATGGCCTTTCTGTGCAGGGATTCGATTGTTGAATGGAGGCATCTGTGATCCATATCAAGTTTATGAAAGTTTTTTTGGCGTAAATCACAATAAATTTCATTTGTTGATGCATTTCGAACCAACCGGTGTGGTTATCGTCAGGACAAGTTGAAGAATTAGATCTAGCTTAGCATCTTAAACAGTTAGATATCATGGCGAAGACTGGGATGACAGAGGAGTCTCTGCACTTTTAAGGAAAGCCATATCTGTCTTCAACTTTGAAACTTGCAAGCATGCCCATTCAAATTGATGAACTTTGGTAGCAATGGCTTTTTCGTGCAAGGATTCAATTGCTAAATTGAGGCTTATGTGATCCATATCAAGTTTATGAGAGATTTTTTGGCGTAAATCACAAGAAATTTAATTTGTCATGAATTTCGAACCAACCAGTGTGGTTCATGGTCAAGAAAAGTTGAAGAATCAGATCTAGCTTAGCATCTTAAATAGTTAGATATCATGGCAAAGACCAGGATGATGGAGCTATCTCTGCATGTTTTAAGGAAAGCCAGATCTGTCTTCAACTTTGAAACCTGTAAGTGTGCCCGTTCAAATTTATGAAAACATGATTGCAGTGCATAAAAGATTTCAAAAACTAGATAGATAGATTGTCAGTTGTCCAAATGTGCCACATTTTCCAAGAATCATATCCCGGAATCCAAGTTGTGAGACATTCTAGACGACCTGTTTGTAGAAGATGTAAGAGTGAAAGAGGAGCCCATCATTTTTGTTGACATAATAACATGGATCGTCATGAGAAACTTCATATTTTAAGAGTTATTACTCAACTTGAAGAAATTCCAATAGCACGTGTGAATCCTATTTTGCAAGTGACAAATTCTCAAGGTGGGAAATATAATTGTAGTGGTCATACAATTAGCTTTCCTCAAGATATTTCTACAATTGTACAAAGTATTCCCTAACATGTTGAAGATATTGACTTTCTAATTGTGAGGAGACATGTTGTTGAGTCTAAATATCTTGATTGATGGTTGTATTTCTTTTCAAAATCCAACATGATCAATATTATCGAGATGTTGTAATTGGCAATGGTTCAGTGAATTCTCTACCTGAAAGATCAACAAATGTATCCTCCAATCTTAAATTTGTTGATTGTGATATTGATGAATATGAGATCAATGAAACTAATAACTAAGGGTTTCATGCTTAGCGTTTGCCCTCTCATCCTTCTTCTTTTGTTGCTCGCCTACCAAACTAACAAAGAGAAGTGGAATAAATTATAGAATTTCTTGATAATGTTGATTCTTCACATGTCCAAGACATGGATTGGCCCACTATTGGAACATCTTCAATGAATGAATATAATACAAAGCAATTATTAGATATGGAATTCCCAACTTTGGTTCCCCACCGGTGATGCTGATTGGTTGCAATCACATATTTGTAGTGTTGAACTTCATGAGTATGCATTTCATCTTCTTCTGTTTTATTATCAGAGATTTGGAAGACATCCTCACTTTTCATATTACCTATTTGAACATGATAATGTAGTATCAGAGCCAAGAAACTGTTGTAGTTTTTGCAAAGAAACATTTACATGATAACTCACCTACAATAATTGAAGAGTTGCATCACAAACTATCTGATTTACGAGATAATAAGTTGGCTGAGAATCTTATGTGATTTGGTTCTTCTCTAAGAGGTACAAGGGAATACGGGACTAAGTTTCAAGCTGAATTTATTGACATAATTACTCAGTTAGGATGTCAATATTTATTTTTTACTTTGAGTGCAACTAACACAAAGTGGCCAAAGTTGCATAACCTCATGCCCATACATTCACATTCTCATTCTCTAAATGAGAATCATATGAAAATTGATAATTTTATCTAGTACCCTCATATTGTTGCGACATTTATGCACCATAGATTCAATATTCAAGAGGAAGTTATCCAAAAATATCTTAAAGCTAGTGAATTCTGGTACAGGTTTGTGTTGTTAATTTTTTTCTATACTTTGTCAAACTATATTATGATTCTATTTATATTCTTTGTAGTAACTATATCTTCATTTTTTCAGATATGAGTTGAAACATAAAGGTTCAACACATATCCATGGTTTCCTATGGTTAGAAGGTGCTCCTGACATGGAAATACTTGATTGGTCAAATGGTTTTGATGTACAACTTGCAAAGATATTCTTTGACAAATATGTAACTGCATGGAATCCACGTGACATACATCATCGCAACATAATGGTTCCATGAAGCCTCAATGATGACCCTTGCCTATTGAATACTGGTCAAATTTTCTCTTATAATCCTCATAATGATTACAAGGAATTGTTAAACAGTGTCCAAAGCCACTCAAAGTGTATTGTACGTTCTTTTTTGTGCAAAAAGGGAACTATTCTAACATGTTAGTACAATGCCCGATGGGATCTAAGTGATGAATCAATATTGTTCATAGATGATCAAGGAAGAAAAAAATATGAGCTAGCAAGAAATGATCACAGGCTCAATGTACATAAAATTGACGTTCTAAGAATGTGGTGTGTAAATGTTGATTTCCAACTAGTGCTTTCTGATCATGTTGTATTGAAATATATTCCTAAGTATGCATCAAAAGCAGAAAAAAGGTCTGAAAGTTATCATCATATGCTAACTAGAATTTCAAATTCTATTGGTACTGAGGATCATTCTTTATGTACATATAAAAGGTTTCTTTGCAGAAACGATTGTTGACTGTGACATTGGAGCTCAAGAAACATTCCATATGTTGCTTAAGCTACATCTTTTTGTTTGTAGTCGGAAATTTGTTTCCTTAAATGTTGGAAGAAAGGTTTTTAGGAAAGTATCAAGCGATGGTTTGCCATGTTCATCTAAGAGTAATTTTGTTCAACATTATCAAAAGAGTCCTTTTTTCCTTGAACATCCATCTTTGATACAAAGAGTGAGATCTTGGACATTTTATAGTAAGCGTAAACAAGATCCATGGAAGCCTAGAGATGTTCATGCTATTGTCAAGGTTTGGCAACAATTTTATTCTATTCCTAGCGAGGCTTTAGAAGAATGTGAAAACTTTTGCTGGATAGAATTGCTCTTGTACAAGCCATTTTGTGACATCCCTGTAGAAATTGGCCTTTCCGCTGAAATTTCTATTGAAAATTGGACGAATTTTTGCTATCGAGCATGACATGTTGATCGAAATACATAAAATATAGACAATATTGAATATGAAGAATATGGTGATCTTTCTAACCACAAAATGAATCTTGAAGATGATTTTCAAGAATGCTAGATTTTCTCTTGCTTGGTTCCACCACATGATGTGAATGTTTTTGATCTTCACACCCTTGGTCGAAGGGACTTTGATATATCCTTTGATTTGGAAAGTAAAACTATTTCTGATGATGTTTCAGAAGAAGCTATTAATTTTATAAGGAATGAAAAATCAAGGGGTGATATTGTTGACCTTTCGGACAAAACATCTGCATCTCCAAATTCTTTGTCGAGAAAACAACGACTTTCTTTTGAAATTATTTTAAGGCACTTTGCTGAATATGAGATTCATGAATATCTTCTTATGATTATTCAAGGCACTGTGGGCACTGGGAAGTATTTCCTTATGCATCTTATTTTTGAAGACCCTTCTAATTCGTCAAGTAATGGAAGAAGCCCTTTTCTTCTTCTTTCCCCAATAGTAATAGCTGCTTTTAATATACATGCAAAAACAATACACTCAGCTCTAAAATTCCAATTAAATATATGTAGCCACTATAGGGGCAGTCAGTTGTAGTATTCCAAGAAGAAATGTGACATGTTAGATATATATTGATTGATGAAATGAGATTTCTAGGATCAAGATTGTTTATGAAAATAGATGATCAATTGTGAGAAGCATTTCCAGAGAAAAATAGTTGTCCTTTTGGTGGTAGATCCATCATCCTTGTGGGTGACCTTGGCAAACTACCTCCTGTGAGAGCTAAGCCTTTGTATGCAGGTAATACAATAGGTAAAATATTGTGGAACAAATTCAACATTGTTGTCACTGTTGACACAATCTTTCACGAATAATGGAATAATAAGAAACAATCTTGTTTTTGTAGAGTCCTCAATAACATAAGATATGTATAACCTCTTCTTAAAGATTGGGAGTTTCTTATGTCATGGACTGATATGAGGTTTCATCCTAGAGAAAGAAATTTATTTAATGCAGCAGTTCACATGTTTCCAACAAATAATTTGGTCTCCTTCCGTAATAGGCATATGTGAAAATCATTAAATTCTACAATTGCACGATTTGTTGCTGAGCATTCAAGGGGTTCATAAATCATTGGTGCTGATGATGATCAATTGGATGGTGAAGTTTTTTTGTGTCATGGTCAGCATGTTATGTTGACATGTAATTTATGGGTTGAAGCTGGCTTGGTGAATGGTGCACTTGGTTATGTTAAGGATATATTTTATACGCCTACCTCTAAGCCAGCTCAACTTCCAATGTTCACAACTGTAGTTTTTGATAAGTATGTTGGTGTCCCATTTGATGCAAGCAATCCAAACATTGTCCCTATCATAGCAGTGATAAGAAGAAATTGAAGACAAATTCCTTTAAAGATGGCATGGGCTCTTACGATACAAAAGTCACATGGATTGACTTTAGAACAACTGTCAGCTGATATCGAGAATAAAGAGTAGCAAAGCCTTACCTTGATATCCATATCAAGAGTGAAATCAATAGATGGTTTACACATTGCACCACATTTCTCTTTTTGACGTTATGTCAAGATGAAAGATAGTGCATATGTTACAATTAGGAAGAAATAAGAGGAGTGATTGAATTCCATATCACTATGACATACAACTAATAACATTGTGACCTTATTTATAGTATGTTGTTTTAATTTCTTTTATTGTCCTCTTGATTTACTTTTAATATAATAATCATTTTCATATATTTATGAGATTAATAAATTCATCATATTCATAGTAATATTTGAGAAAGTTGTTTGCATCATTTTTCATGTTGTTCAATTTACTTATTCTTTTGAAGTGCCTATTCTTTGTTTCTTTGCAACAGACCATTCAAACATAAACAACAAGTTATATGAACCAATAATTCAAAATCATTTTTATAACTAGTTCACATTGATAATAATATTGTGGATTTATATTACATCATGAAATGAAAAAATGGAGGTTTTGAATATTGGCCATCACCATGGAAAATATTCATTTTTTGAATATTGGCCACAGTTTCATTCTATTTCCACGGTTTTTTCTATTGTATTGTGAAATGACGCTTATATTTGTGGAAAAATTTAGTTCATGTCACACTAAATTGTTTTTATTCATGTAACATTATAAAATTAAGTTTTTTTAACATAAATACAAATGGGGTGTTATGTGTTATGTATATATCTATATGTGTGTGTGTGTGTGTGTGGGTGGGTGTGCATATTTATATGTGCACTAGAGGGAGTCTGGGAAGAGTACAAGAAGGAATTGGTTGGAATGTGTTAAGTATCATGATCATTATCCTGTTGATTTGAATTGATGTTGCTTTTGTAATCGGTCTGGTTGTGTTTTGGAAGAGGCCACTCCATAGATGACTTTTGTTGGAGTGTTTCAAGCTCAATTTTGTAGTGGAATTATTTGATGTAAAGAAAACAAAAAATATATATTAAGACTGTGTGTTCTTTATGTGGTTGCAATGTTGGTGAAATTGGAATTTTTTTTCTTATTGTTGTTTTTATGTATAAAATTGTATATCGCTACTCTTAAAATGTCCTATTATGTTGTTCTTCTTTAAATCAATCGTGTGCAATTTAGATGTGTTTTTTATGTTCCATTTCTCCAATGGCAGTGTTATTATTTTATTTTTTCTCTTGCATTTGTGATTGTTGTGGTCTTTTGTGTGGATCCCTTCACTTTGATCACGTCTCTCATAAATGAAATTAATGTTTACATTTATAATATTATTGTTGGGATTTCATGTTCTAGGTGTTTATATCAATATTCTTGAGATTTATACTATTAATAAATTCATGTATTGATATCAATGTATTTATGGCTTAAAATTTATTTATTGTTTATAATGGAGTGATGTAAATGTTCTATTATTAATGTGATGATGATTTATCATGTTTTAATGTTTTATGGTTTGCAATGTTGTTCTTATATTGGTTTTGGTTTATGTTTTTTATTAATGTTTTGTGTTATAGAATTATTTATGTTTAGAATATTGATGCCATGGATTTAGGGCTTATGTTCGGTTTACTATTTCCTTGGGTTTATAATATTAAATGATTAGGTTTATTTGTTCTTTAAGTTTGTAATATTAATAATTCCTTCAGTTTATCATTTATTCCCTTTGGTTTATTAATCCCCAATATTAAGGTTTAAATAATAGTCTTAAGGTTTAATATTAATCCCTTACATTTACAATGTTTATCCCTTTAATTTATTAATGTGTTGCTTTCATAGTATTAACAATCCCTAGGGTTTCTTGATCCCTTAGGTTTATAATATCAAATGTTTGGGTTTCTTCATTATTCAAACTTTTAATATTAATAATTCCTTTGGTTTATTAATAGTATGGATTTTTAATCTTAGCTCGTTCAGTTTATTGATTCCTTGGATACATTGATGCCTTGAATTTATTAATCATTGTTTATATAATATTAATGCCTTGGGTTTGTAATATTAATAATCTCTTGGTTTTATAAGCCCAATATTAAGGATTAAATATTTGTCCAACTATTTATGCTTATGTCAATATCACAATAGATTAATATAATATGGAAATCATCCATGGACAACCATGTTTATTTTAGGGATTATAATAGTCATGTTAGTGTTTATATGCGTTGGGTTTATAATTTTTATCCCACTACTTTAATATTTCCTTAGGTTTATAATATCAATCCTTTCAATTTATTGATCTAAGGGTTCATATTCCTAGGGTTTAATATTATTCAACAATGGTCAACAATAAACAACCATGTTCGACCATGATCAACCATTGTCCAACATCAATCGCTTGGGTTTATTATTCCCCATTCAACGATGGTTTATTATGATGTCAACTATGGTCAACCATGGCCCAACATGGAATTGTGATAAGGATTGTCTCAATATGAAAAACAATGATGGTGAGTCATGTTTATTTTAGTGTTTATAATATTTGTCTTAAGGTTTATATACATTGGGTTTATAATATTAGTCCCTTGGGTTTAATATTATTCCCTTGGGGTTTTAGTGTTAATCCGTTGGGTTTATTATTCCTTTGGGTTAATAAAATCAATCCCATGGATTACTATTCCCTTGAGTTTATATTATTAGTCCCATTTCTTTAATAGTATTCCCTTAGATTCATAATCCCTTAGGGTTTTAGTATTAATCCCTTGGGTTTATTGGTCCTTTGTGTTTATAATATCAATCTCTTGGCTTTATTATGCCCGAGTCAAACATGGTTTATTATGATTTCGAGCATGGTCCAACATGGAATTGTGATAAGGATTGTCCCAATATGAAAATCAACGATTGTCAATCATGTTTATTTTAGTTTTTATAATATTTATCTTAAGGTTTATATATGTTGGGTTTATAATATTAGTCCATTGGGTTTAATATTATTCTCTTGGGTTCATAATCCGTTGGGGTTGTAGTATTAATCTCTTCGTTTTATTATTCCTTTGGGTTTATAATATCGATCATGGTCAGCGATTGTCGATCATAGCCAACCATGGTCAACCATTGTTGAATTTCACATTGTTTCAAGGATTGTCTCACAATTAAAATAAATCATGTTTATTTTAGTCTTTGTAATCTTTATATTTGGGTTTACGAATGTTGGGTTTATAATATTAGTCCCTTGGGTTTAATACTATTCCCTTGGGCTCAAAATCCCTTGGGGTTTTAGTATTAATCCCTTAGGTTTATTATTCATTTGGGTTTATTATATCAATTCCTTGGGTTTATTATTCCCTTAGGTTTATAATAGAAATCATGGTCAACCACGGTCAGCCATGGTTGAATGTCACATTGTGACACGCAATGTCTCACCATGAAAATAATTCATGTTTATTTTAGTGTTTGTAATATTTATATATGGGTATATCAATGTTTGGTTTATAATATTAGTCCCTTGGGTTTACTATTATTCCCTTGGCTCATATTCCCTTGGGTTTATTATTCCCTTACGTTTATATATCAATGATTGTCAACCATTGTCAATCATAGCCAACCATGGTCAACAATGTTTGAATGTCACATTCTGACAAGGATTGTCTCACCATCAAAATAAACCATGTTTGTTTTAGTGTTTGTAGTATTTAGATTAGGGTTTACGAATGTTGGTTTTATAATATTAGTCACATGGGTTTAATGTTGTTCCATTGGGTTCATAATTCCTTAGGGTTTTATTATATATACCTTAGTTTTATTATTCCTTTGGGTTTATAATATCAATCCCTTGGGTTTATTATTCCATTAGTTTTATAATATCGATCATGGTCAAATATTGTTAATCATAGCCAAGATTGTTTATCATTAATCCCTTGGGTTTATTGTTCCTTTGTGTTTATACATTGGGTTGATCATGGTTAACCATTGCCAATCATAGCCATTCAACTATGGTTTATTATGATGTCAACTATGATAAACCATTACCCAACATGGAATTGTGATAAGGATTGTCTCAATATGAAAAACATTGATGGTGAGTCATGTTTATTTTAATATTTATAATATTTGTCTTAAGGTTTATATACATTGGGTTTATAATATTAGTCCCTTGGGTTTAATATTATTCCCTTAAGTTCATAATCCCTTGGGATTTTACTGTTAATCCCTTGGTTTTATTATTCCTCTGGGTTTATAATAGAAATACCTTGGCTTTATTATTCCCATGGGTCTATATTGTTAGTCCCTTTTGCTTAATAGTATTCCCTTAGGTTCATAATCCCTTGGGGTTTTAGTATTAATCCCTTGGTTTTATTTTTCCTTTGTGTTTATAATATCAATCACTTGGATTTATTATTCCTGAGTCAAACATGGTTTATTATGATGTCGGCCATGGTCCAACATGGAATTGAGATAAGGATTGTCTCAATATGAAAATCAATGATGGTGGATCATGTTTATTTTAGTGTTTATAATATTTATCTTAAGGTTTATATACATTGGGTTTATAATATTAGTCCCTTGGGTTTAATATTATTCCCTTCGGTTTAATATTATTCCCTTGGGTTCATAAACCCTCAGGGTTTTAGCATTAATCCCTTTGTTTTATTATTCCTTTGGGTTTATTATTCCCTTCAGTTTATGTATTGATCATGGTCAACCATTGTTGAATTGCACATTATCACAATGTTTGTCTCAACATGGAAATAAATCATGTTTATTTTAGTCTTTGTAATATTTATATTTCGGTTTACAAATGTTGGGTTTATAATATCAATTCCTTGGGTTTATTATTCCATTAGGTTTATAATATCAATCATGGTCAACCATGCTCAACCATGGTTGAATGTCACATTGTGACAAGGATTATCTCACCATGAAAATAAATCATGTTTATTTTAGTGTTTGTAATATTTATATTTGGGTTTACGAATGTTGGGTTTATAATATTATTCCCTTGGGGTTTTAGTATTAATCCCTTGGGTTTATTATTCATTTGGGTTTATAATATCAATCCCTTGGGTTTATTACTCTCCTACATTTATAATATCAGTCGTGGTCAACCATTGTCAATCATAGCCAACCATGGTCAACCATGTTTGAGTGTCGCATTATGACAAGGATTGTCTCACCACCAAAATAAACCATGTTTATTTTAGTGTTTGTAGTATTTATATTTGGGTTTACAACTGTTAGGTTTATAATATTAGTACCATGGGTATAATATTATTCCCTTGGGTTCATAATCCTTTGGGGTTTTAGTATTAATCCCTTAGTTTTTTCATTCCTTTGGGTTTATAATATCAATCTCTTAGGTTTATTATTCTTTTAGGTTTATAATAGAATCATGGTCAACCATTGTCAATCATAGCCAACCATGGTCAACCGTGGTTGAATGCCACATTGTGACAAGGATTGTCTCACAATGAAAATAAATCATGTTTATTTTAGTCTTTGTAATATTTATATTTGGGTTTACGAGTGTTGGATTTATAATATTAGTCCCTTGGGTTTAATATTATTCCCTTGGGTTCATAATCCCTTGGGTTTTTAGTATTAATCCCTTGGCTTTAATACTCATTTGGGTTTATAATATCAATCCCTTAGGTTTATTGTTACCTTAGGTTTATAATATCAATCATGGTCAACCATGCTCAACCATAGCTGAATGTCACATTGTGACAAGGATTGTGTCACGATGAAAATAAATCATGTTTATTTTAGTCTTTGTAATATTTATATTTGGATATACGAATGTTGGGTTGATCATACTAGTCCCTTGGGTTTAATATTCTTCCCTCGGGTTCATAATCCCTTGGGGTTTTAGTATTAATCCCTTGGGTTTATTATTCATTTGGATTTATAATATCAATCCCTTGGGTTTATTATTCCCTTAGGTTTATAATATCAATCATGGTCAACCATGCTCAACCATGGTTGAATGTCACATTGTGACAAGGACTGTCTCACCATGAAAACAAATCATGTTTATTTTAGTCTTTGTAATATTTATATTTGGGCTTATGAATGTTGGGTTTTTAATATTAATCCCTTGTGTTTAATATTATTCCCTTGAGTTCATAATCCTTTGGAGCTTTAGTATTAATCCCATGGGTTTATTATTCATTTGGGTTTATAATATCAATCCCTTAGGTTTATTATCCACTTAGGTTTATAATATCAATCATGGTCAACCATTACCAATCATAGAAAACCATTGTCAACCATATTTGAATGTCGAATTGTGACAAGGATTGTCTCACCATCAAAATAAACCATGTTTATTTTAGTGTTTGTAGTATTTATATTTGCATTTACCAATGTCAGGTTTATAATATTAGTCCCATGGGTTTAATATTATTCCCTTGGGCTCATAATCCCTTGGGATTTTAGTATTAATCCCTTAGTTTTATTATTCATTTAGGTTTATAATATCAACTCCTTGGGTTTATTATTCCCTTAGGTTTATAATACCAATCATGGTCAACCATTGTGAATCATATCCAACCATGGTCAACCATGGTTGAATGTCACATTGTGACAAGGATTGTCTCAGCATGAAAATAAACCATATTTATTTTAGACTTTCTAATAACTATATTAGGCTTTACCAATGTTGTGTTTATAATACTAGTCCCTTGCATTTAATGTTATTTCCATGGGTTCATAATCCCTTGGGGTTTTAGTATTAATCCAGTGGGTTTATTATTAACTTGGTTTTATGATATCAATCATGGCCAGATTTATTAATCTATTGTGGTTGTAATATCAATCCCTTGTGCTTCTTGATCCCTTAGGTTTTCAATACTTATCCGTTGGGTTCACTAATTCCTTTGGTTTATAATATTAGTTCCTTTTCTTTAATATTATTCTCTCAAGCTCATAATTCCTTGGGATTTTAGTATTAATCCTTTCAGTAATAATAATAATAATAATAATATATTATTATTATTATTATTATTATTATTATTATTATTATTATATAAATATATTATATTATTACAATATAATATAATTATTCTTATAATATAATATAAACCCAATGTATACAAACCCTAAGATAAATATTAAAAATACTAAAACAAACATGGTTGAATTAATAAAGCCTAAGAATTATAATAATAAAAATAATAGTTATTATTATTATTATTATTATTATTATTATGATTTTATACTATTATAATAATATTAATATAATAATCGGAAATATATAAATATATAGGAATATCGTTGTTATTATCTATATAGTTATTAATAATCCTAAATAGTTGGTCCTTAAAAAATTGCACATAATAATTCACTTATCACAATTCTAATTATTATTGGACCATGGTCGTTATTACGAGTTAATGTTTTTTTTTTTCTCTGTAAGACTAGTCTAATTTATATTACAAAAATAAAAAATTACAGCAAAATTACACCAGGGCCATGGCCCTGCATCTCCAGCGAGATTTTCTCCATGAAAGACCCTTCTGTGTAGCATCATTACAAAATAGAGACATCTGGATCGACATAGCCAGCGATTGAATCGACACAATAAGCTTGTAAACCGCCACAATGGACATGTGAACCGACACGGTGGATTGACAAACCGACACAATGGACACATTGACTGACACGGTGGACATATAATCCGACATGGATGACACATAGACAGATTGACAAAGAGAGCAGTAAATCGACAAAGAGCTTGAGAGACAAACAAAGAGTTGCTTTCCTGGCAGCGGAAGACAGAGTGACGGAGGAACTAGTCCTCATCGGTTGTATGGGGCTCATCCTTCGCCGGTCCTTTGAGCTTCTGCGAGACCTCCATATCCTTCGCCGGTCCTTTGAGCTTCTGAGAGCCCTCCATTTCCGAGCGCAGCGACCGCTGAACCGGCTCACTAGGGCCAGCTTCCTCAGCTTGAGTTGCTTTGGTTGGCCTCCGCATATCGACCGTGGGGACCTGCATATCAACCACTGGCACGCCCAGGTTGTCCAGAGGCCCTCTGTGACTATTACAGTGTTCCACCATGATGGAAACGATAAGAGTGTTGTTCTCCAGTGTGCAAGGAATTCGATAACGAACAGTCGGGTGCTCCAAATGACCGCATTCAGGAATTTCTCCCCACCCACACACAGTGCCACGTCCAACAGGTCTGTAAGAGCCTCTATTGTGCTCAGAAGAAATTTCCGCCGAGGAGGAGGGCGAATTGACTGGGTGCTGAGTGGCGGAGCGGCCCCTAGAACCTCCCCAACGACTGCTTATCCTGGGCCTCTCCCTCTGCATTGTCAAATTTCCCTTCGGACAAGAATTCCACTGAGTAATTGTGCTCTGAACCAAGGAATGTTCCTCCTCTGCTAACGTCTGCTCGGAATTCTTGCAGGAATGAATCCAGGCGACCGGGGGAGCGAAGATAATGAGCGCCATTTGCCTCGATCTCAGCTGCACAATGAATGCCCTCTGAACCAGCCATAAAACCAACAATAAATCCAAGTTAACGGAGCCTCCCATCACATTTAATTCCTCTGCGTTCTGGTGTGTCGTGGCTCGTCGGGGATTACACCTGCCCACGTGACGAGCCTCTTCCGACACCTGTCTATCGCGCCATATCATCACCCGCATCCGGGATATTACGAGTTAATGTTATTATTATAATAATAACTCAATATAATTTTTATTATTATTATTATTATTTTATATTATTGTTATAGTAATATAATAATAATCATAATATATTATAATAGTAATTATTATTATTATTAATATAATAATTATTATATTATTATAAAGTATAACCTCAAAATTAAAAGCAATACACCTTATTCTATTCTCCTTATAGGAGTGGGTCTTTCCCCTATCGAGAGCCTAGTCATGACTAGGCTTCTGTTGTACAAGCACAAGCTCAATAACATAGGAGACGATAGACTTCCTAAGCTAGCTTTAAATTTCAACCAAAACCACCTAAGGCTCGAACGAGGTTGGTATGAAGATGCCAAGGCCTTGTTAAAGCATTTGGAGATTAACGAGAATGCTGCATTGCAAGACATTAATAACATTAAAAATATTGTTACTTCTAAGTTAAAAGAAAAAATGTGGTGTGAGAAAGATTTAGCAGCTAAAAGAAAATTAATATATTATAAGGAGGTCATCAACCCCACCGTAGAAGATCAAAATTATCTCTCTGTTTTAACTAGATCAAAGAATAAAATTAATATAGCGAAGATTAGAATGAACTCTCATGAGCTCCATAGTGAAATGAGTCATTGGGCAGTTCCTAAGACAACATGGATGGAAAGGATCTATCATTTCTTTGAGAATATGAACATCGATGATGAAAATCACTTCCTCTTAGAGTGCCCTGCGTACAACTACATTAGATTTTAGTTTCATAATTTTTGTTGCAATACTGACCTTCCTAGCCTTTTACGATGTCAGAATTATAGTGAGCTTGGGAGGCTTCTCTCCAAGATTTTTGAGCATAGGAATAAAATCTTAAATCAAACTAAATAATTTGTTTCTTTAGATCCACTAGACCAATGTTCGGTCTCAGTGGACGTTAATCATCATCATCATCATTTATAATAATAATATAATTAATATAATAATATTAATTATATTATTATTATTATTATAATATAATAATAATTATATTATTATGATAATATAATGACAATATAATATTATTACCATATATTATTATTATTATTATATTATAATAATAATAATAAATGTATTTTATTTTTATAATACTAATAATACAATATAATTGTTTTCTTCTCTACGTTGACGATATTGTTCTTTTCGCAAGGTGCCCATCTAATCTTAATAAGAAACTTATACTTCTTGAGGATTTTTGCTTTACCATGGGTATGATTGTTAACACTCACAAAACAAAAGTTATGATTATCAAATCCAAGGACACTTATGCTAATTTTATGTATGATAATATTAACTTGGAAGAAGTGTCTTCCTACAAGTACCTAGGAATTGATAGTCGTCACAAGCTCAACTAGAAATATAGCATTGAGAAAAGGATTAATGGGGGATGGAAAGCTTATTTTGGTCTTGAAAATAATTGTAAAATGACAAACCTCGTAATGTGGGATAGAAAGAAGTTCCTCCTTGAATCTTTACTCACTCTTGTTATCTTATATGAATGTGAGATTTGGGTTTTTAGCATCTCTAGAGAATCCTGGAGAAAGATTGAGCAAATCCATAAGTGTTTTGTAACATATTACCCCAAAATTAAAAGCAAAACAACCTATCCTATTCTCCTTAGAGAAGTGGGTCTTTCCCCTATCGAGAGCCTAGCTATGACTAGGCTTCTGTTGTACAAGAAAAAACTCAATAACATAGGAGACCATAAACTTCCTAAGCTAGTTTTGAATTCTAGCCAAAACCACCTTACCCTCAAATGAGGTTCGTATAAGGACACTAGGGTCTGGTTAAACCATTGCGAGATCGACGAGAATGTTGCATTGCAAAACGTTAATAACATTACACTTATTGTTACTTCTAAGTTCAAAGAAAAATGTGGTGTGAGGAAGATTTAGCAGATAAAAGAAAATTAAGATATTATAAGAAGGTCATCAACCCCACCCTAGAAGATAAAATGTATCTCTCTGTTTTGACTAGCTCAGAGAAAAAAATTAATATAGCCAAGATTAGAATGAACTCTCATGAGCTCCGTAGTGAAACGAGTCATTGGGCAATTCCTAAAACACCATGGATGGAAAGGTTATGCCATCTCTATGAGAATATGAACATATAGGATGAAAATCACTTCCTCTTAGAGTGCCCCGCGTACAACCAAATTAGATCTCAGTTTCAAAATCTTTGTTGCAATACTGATCTTCCTAGCCTTTTGCATTGTCAGAATTAGAGTGAGCTCAGGAGGCTTCACTCCAAGCTTTTTGAGCATATTAGGAATAAAATCTTAATTCAAACTAAATAATTCGTTTATTTAGGTCCGATGTACCAAATTTTTGTATCAATGGATGTTAAGCACAATCATCATCATCATCATCATCATCATCATCATCATCATCATCATCATCATCATTATTATAATATAATAATAATCTAATAATATTATGAGTTATTTTTCTTATTAATTAATATTACTAACATTATTTTGAGTTTATATTATTATTATAATATTAACATAATAGTATATATAAATAATATGGTTTTTATTGTTTATATTGTTATTAATAATCATAAATAGTTTGTGTATAAAAAAATACTCATAATAATTATTAATGTGGTTGATATAAATCTATCAGCCTATATCAACTATATTAGAAAATGTGGTTGTATATATATTCCATATAATATTATCGGCATATATCAATTACATTAGTAAATATAATTATACTAATTATACAATGTAGTCAATATTCCCTAATTAAAAAAGATAACCCACATTTATTTCGTACGAGAAATGTTGTTTTTTTCATGCTTTCTATCTATAAATCCCTAGCATTTTATTTGATTATTTTCTTTCTTGGTGCAGGAGCATTAAGCTCAACATTATCATTGTATTTTAGTAGATATAGGGGGTCTTGTGTTTCAAGGAAGTTGGTTTCATAAGTATTGAATTAATGTAATTATTTAATGTTTTGAGTGATTTTACTGAGAATAGGAATTAATTGAATATTGTGAGGCATAATTGTAAATGTTCTCAAATGTAGGAGAACATGAGAGATTTATGATAGTTGAGTGATGAGAGGATTGAGAGTTGATTGTAAATCTTAGATTAAGATTCAGTTCATGATTTTGTGGATTAAAGAGAATCCTTAGGAATGAGGAATATATTTAGGAATTTTGTTGAGGAGTTTATGGATCTAAACTAGAAATTGGTTTTAGAATCCCTTTGTATAAATATAAGCCTAAAAGGCACGATTAGAGATTCAGGGGTTGGATAGGTTAGATAGATAGCAAATTGGAGTGTTTTTGTATGCCCACGGGTAGATAATGAACAAAGGCCATTAAAATAGAAGATCGGGCCGAGACGAGATAGAAAGTCTCATTATGTAACTATCTGTTAATACATATATATGCACAGAGATTTGATTTCTATTTGTGTAAGTGTGTTGTTAAGAATCAAGGGCAAATTATCATTGAATTAAGTGTATTTTGCATATCATAGCTGCCGGCAGAGTGCATAGTACATAGCTGAGGGACCATAACCTAAAGAAACCCCAAACCCATAGATACGTTGAAGGAATAGTGTAAAATCACAAGCAAATAGAATATCAAAGGACAATTGGCGAAGAGTGGTTTCGTAACAGTGAAAGAGAATTTCGGGCGACATCAAAACTGTAAGCAATATTTAAGGATCATTCCCCGATCCCATTAAACGTTCGATGCGTAGTAGTGAGGGGGAGAGAGGAAACCACTTTTTGGGCATTTAGTTCTCATGCACGTTGCTCACCCAAAAACTTTGTGAACCATCATATCTATCTCAAGTTAATCAATGATGAAGGATAAACGATTCGTTTCGTTGATTGGATGTAACGTCAACTGTCGGATTGCGACCTTGATCGATGGTTGAGATGTAATCACATATCGCAAGGATAGGAGGTGAAGGATGGTGCAATAGCCAATAGGGATAATTGTTGATCGACGTATGGACGTTTCAGATATCAAAGCAACAAGGCAGAAGGACTTGGTATTAACAGACCCAATGAATATTATGGTTCTGGGTATATAAAATTTAAGATCTGTCTTATGCTTTCGAGGTGGTTTTTCCTGTGTATTCTCGTGTATTCTAAAGAAGTGAGCGGTCCCAAATTTCTAAAGGAAAATTGAAGAGTTTGTTGGAAATAATACTGAGAGGGGGGGTGAATCAGTATTATCAAGTCAATTATTTTTCAATTCAACCACAGATTTTTATACGCTACTTTAGTTAGATAAACCAGCGTATATACGCAAATTTAGTTAAGGAAAACAACGTATAACTCACAGACTTGTACTTTAGTTATTCTTTAGATGTTAATCTTATATCTGTGTGTCAAAACCATATAGACATCAACTAGGAATAGAAAAAGAGTGCAAATAGTCACACATAAGAACACAAGATATAAGGTGGAAACCCAATGTGGGTGAAAACCACCTACTGCAATATGTCTCTATCCTTTTTCAATTAGAAACTTCTTTTTAAAATGATTCTGTACTGGTGTAGTCTTATACCGGTACGCAGGCTACTACCTGCAGAAGGCTACAAACTTCTCTCATTCTCCAACTACACCTGGAAGGGAGTTACAACCCCCTTAACTCTTGTACTAGCTGAGGTACTAGTATGAAGGCTGCTACCTACAAAAGGCTACAACCTTCTCTTTTCTTCCAGGGACCACGTTTCATAAATTTTCAAACTGGATCCATGAATAACATCAATCAAGTATATCTACAATAATCAATTTCCTTTGTACAACCCAATATAGGATCAACTAAAACACTTCTCAGAATTCTGTCACCAGAAAACAGTAACAATAGCAAGACACCAAATCTGAACCCAGAACACTGTAGCAATACATATAAGTAGCTAAAGCATATTTCATGAAATGTACGCTACTTCACTAAGCATAAACCTGCGTACATACAGAGCTATATCAATGCCAACCAGCGTATACGCTGTATTATTTCACTAAACCTACGTGTATATGTGCCTCTGATGTGCGGAACCCGTGTACAGATCTATAAAAAACAATTTTCTCTTTTCAAGTATTCATAGATCAATTATACCCAGTTTATCAGATTTATAGATCTACTCATGCACCAAATACAACAGATCAAAAACCATACATTGATACTACTATTCAAGCCTTAAGGTCTTGATCAATAGAACTTATCCATCTTTTAGTGCTTTGGTTCCTCCTTGGATCATATTCAGTAATGTACCATAAACCAATCACCAGTGTTCTATATCGTGATCGTCTTAAGATATTTAATACTTGAATCGATACCCATGCCAAATGATCTCCTTCCCTTTTTATAGTCTTAGGCTTACACAAACCATGGTCCAAAACCATTGATAAGCAATACTAGGGACTCAATACCTAGGTTAAACCCTTTGGATGCAATACCAAGGACCAAAACCATAGGTTCAAATATGTCAGACTAAGTACCATGGACCAAACATAAACTTTCCTACATGTACGCACTTTTCTCTGCATGAAAGTGTGTGCATATGTATACACTCTTTTTGATCGGTTATCCCACCTATATACACGAGTTTGATACAAGGAACCTGCGTATACCTCATTTCCTTCCATTTTGAGAGCCTGAACTGTGATCTGCCATTTGAGTGAGTTGCCATCAAGGACAATGCTTGTGCCATAGTTCCAAACCAGTGCCATAATGCCAACAATCTCCCCCTTTGGACTTGACGGCAACCCCAAGTGACTCAAAATCATTCTCCCCCTTTGACATCAAGGGCAAAGGATTATGATCCCCCTGAATACATGCTGAATCCTTTGCTCTGTTGTTCTGTCCAAGATCCCCCTGACTATAGGCAAGGTCTGCGAGAAGATGATCTACAAAAACATGACTTTATACATTATAACTGACCTTCCTATCACTAAAGACTCATACATACATCCATCTCCCAACCAAATGCGGATATACCAGAATTGACTCATCCACCCGACCAGGTGGGGATACAACAGAATGACAAATAAGTACATTACATCATTCATCATAAGCATAGTTGGGAAACCAACATAGGTCGTTACATGACCTTGATAAAAGAAATATAAGACATAGAGACAAAATATCTACAGCAAGACTCTGACAGATATCAACAACATTTGTCAAACATTATTCAGACCAGTACCCATGTTCTTTTTCTTCACCTGTTCCCCCTTAAATCAAACCAACTGAAATTGAGCCAAGATAATGGCAACAATGCACTATTAGAAGAATATATTCTCCCCCTAAACCTGTTCCAGATGGTCTCTGTTAGACCCAGATCAGCCTCTTTTCATCCTGAGCCTGGCCCCACTGCTTTTTCTTCAAACCAACATATACGTGACTATAACTTTATCGGAATAATATTAAAGAAAAGGAACCAATATTATAAACCAAAGGAATTAGTGAACCTCCTCATTCAACTCGCGTAAAACCATTTTTCTCGGAAACAAATAGGATTCAATTGCAAGATGATGCATCAACTACCCCCAGCTTCTGTCTGAGGTATTCAAATGTCTCCCTGGGCAGTCGTTTGGTGAGAATATCAGCAACTTGTTCCTTAGAGGGAACATACTCCAATTTGACCTTTTGTTCTAGCACTTGTTCCCCGAGAAGATCATACTTGATCGGTATGTGCTTAGCCTTTGAATGCATGACAAGATTCTTTGAGATACTTATTGCACTTGTATTATCATAAAAAATGGAGATAGGTGGAGTACAAGTGATTTGAAGATCTTGCAATGTTTGCATCATCCAAAGGAGTTGTGTGCAACAAGATGCAACAGATACATATTCTGCTTCAGTTGTAGATAGAACAATAGAGCTTTGTTTCTTACTGAACCAAGATACTAATCTAGGATCCATGAAGAATGCACCACCACTAGTGTTTTTTCTGTCATCCACGCGTCTTGCCCAATCCGCATCTGTATATGCATGAAGTGTGAGATATGTACCTCTAGGATACCATAAGCCATAGTTTTGAGTTCCTTGAAGGTACTTGAAAATTCTCTTGACTGCCTGAAGATGAGTTTCCTTGGGATTTGTCTGAAACCTTCCAACTATCCCTACTGCATGCATAATGTCTGGTCAGGTACCTATTATATAGAGTAGACTACCAACCACGGATCTATAGGTAGGTTGATATACAGCTATTGATTCATCATTTGTGCTAAGGCTAAATCCTGTTACCATAGGAGTACATACTGGTTTCGAGTCCTCCATCCCATATTTCTTCAAGATATGCTTGAGATACTTGGTTTGTGATAGAAAGATACCATCTTTGTTTTGTTGAACTTGTAAACCAAGAAAATATTTGAGCTCACCAAGCAGGGACATTTCAAATTATTTTTGCATCACCAAAGCAAAGTTTTGACTCATGGCTTCATTGTTGCCAAAGATGATATCATCAACATATACAACAAGTATTAGCAACTTATCATTGTCAATTTATATATATATATATTGTTGTCTATTGATGCTTTTGCAAAACCTTGTTGATGAAGGTACTCATCCAACCAAAAATACCAAGCCCTTGGAGACTATCTAAGGCCATAAATAGCCTTTTTGAGTCTGCATACAAGATTTGGATCATTTCCAAGGATGAACCCATCTGGTTGCTCAATGTTCACTACTTCATTCAAGTCTCCATTTAGAAAGGTAGATATTACATCCATCTAAAACACTTTGAACTTCTGAAAGCTAGAGAGAGCAAGGAAAATTCTTATAGCCTCAAGTCTAGTAACTCGTGCAAAGGTTGCTTCAAAGTCTATGCCTTCTCGTTGCGCATATCCTTACAGACAAGTCTTGCCTTGCTTCTAACCACATCTCCATTTTCATTCGGCTTATTTTTGAAAATCCACTTTGTCCCTATGACATTCTTATCTTTTGGTCTAGGAACCAACTCCCAAGTGTTATTCCTTTCAATCTGTTCAAGTTCTTCCTTCATGGCCTTGACCCATCATTCATCTTTGCATGCCACTTTTACATTTTGTGGTTCGGTGGGAGAGAGAAATGCTAGATAGCTTCAAGCTTCTGAAATGGTTCTCCTTGTTTGTACATGTTGGGTCCCTATAATACTAGTGATTACCCCATTACTATTGTAGTTATACCCATTATTAATATTGTTATGCCCCTATTGCCCACATATTTTTATTACTGTGCCCCATAGAATCCCTCTATTGTTATTTTTGTGGCTTTATATTATTATTGTTAGGTTAGCTAGATTATATTCTGACTCCTTAGACTCCTATATATAGAAAGGAGGTTTTGTCATTTGAATCATCCAAGAATTGTTCATTTATGTAGTGCAAAGGAGCTTGCCCACTCGAAGAGGCTGAATTCTAAGGCGTTGATTTATCTTTTGTATCTTTTCTTGAGCTAATTTCATAACATTTGGTATCAGAGCTTTGGATTCTAGGGTTTCGCTGCTCCAAACAAGTCATCGTGGCATTTTTGCTATAACGTTTTTCTGCAACGTTTCAGAAGTTTCAAAAAAACCCATTTGAGACGAAATCACGCTGAACATCGGGTCCAAATTTCAGAGCCTTTCGTACTATATTTGCGGACATATGATCTGAGGAAGCTGGTCTTTTTGTAGACTCCTGAATTACATTCAAAACAGGTGACCTAGGGAAAATCTTCATAACTTTCTTTCTGAGCATCAGATTGAAATTTCGTAAGAAGGTACAGAAAGAGGACAGAATTTAATTTTCTTGTATATAATTTTCAGAGTCAAAGGTCGAAAAAGTGACACGTGGCACTTCATACAAGTTCACTCTACTGAACTAGTCTATAATTAGGTCACTGCGGGAGATTGTGCATAACTCTTTCTTGGAGAATCCAATTTGGATAAGACTAGTGGAATTGGAAAGAGGACATAGAAGGATACTACAGGTCACAATTTTAGAATAGGATGATTCGAAATTACAGAGATACATCAGATTCAATATCAGGGTTCTACAAAGTGAAAAAAGGTGTGTAGTTTTTTATAAATTTTTGCGTAAGCTTGGTTTGAAGGAATTCAAAGGGCATAGTAAAACATTATTATCGGTAATTGATGCCCCGAGGAAAGAAAATGCAAACACCTAGTAAGAAACCTGAAAGCTCTAACATGACTTATGAAGAAGAGGAAGAAATGCAACATGATATAGCAAAATTATGAGACCAAGTGCAACAAGTGTCACTTGCACAAAAAGGAATAGAATCTAAGATGGATGGTTTAAAGAAAGACGTAGAAGCTAAGATGGATGGTTTAAAGAAAGGCGTAGAAGCTAAGATGGATTTTTTAGTGAAAGGCGTAGAAGTTAAGATGGACGATTTGAAGATAGATTTGAAGACAAACATGGAAGAATTGAAGAAGTTGCTACAAGAAAGGGTCACTAATGGTGAAAGCGTAGTAAAGGAAACTCATGATGAGAATAGAAGAAATGTTAATCATGATTCCATAGAATCTAATGTTGGATCGAAGACCCACCATATTGCAAAAACCGATATGAGGAAGTTTGATGGCAAGGATCCTGCAACATGGATATTACAGATGGAGCAATTCTTCGATCTCAATAATGTGCAAAACACACAAAAGGTACGTATGGCAACTTTATATTTGGAACCAAATCAGTTTGTATGGTATCAATGGCTTTGCTCTCATAAACAATTTATCACTTGGGCAATTTTTACAGAAGAATTGATAGCACATTATGAAGATACACAAAACAACAATTTTTTTAGCCAATTGATAAGTCTCAAACAAAAGGGTTCAATAATGGAGCACATTGAGGAGTTCCAAAAATTGAAATTAATGGTAAAATATATCCCAGAGGAGCATAGGATTAATGTGTTCATAGGGTCTTTAAAGGATAATATCCAACATGTTGTTCGCCTTTGGGAACCTGATTCATTAGAGAAGGCATTCAGGTTAGCAAGAAAAATGGAAAGCAAAATAATGGCAACCAGGAAGCATACCACTCACAACTATAAAGATGGAAGTGTTGTTGCCCCTAGTCTTCCACAACCTATAAGGTTGAAACCACAACAATTGGAAGAAAAAAGAGCAAAAGGGATTTGTTACAGTTGTGATAGAAAATACACTAAAGGTCATAAGTGTGCTGAGAAGAAATTATTCTACATAGATTGTGAAGAGGAAGAAGAAAAGGAGAAAGAAAGGTCAAAAGAAGAGGATATAATCCAGGAACAAAGCCTAGATGAAGAACAAATAAATCTGACCATATCCTGTAATGCATTGGCAGGAATTACCACTCCTCAAACCATCAAGATAGAAGGACAAATCAAGAAGAAAAAGGTAATAGTGTTCATTGATTTAGGAAGCACCCACAATTTTATTCATTGTAGGGTAGCAAAAGAATTTAATTGTTTCCTACATCTAGCACCAGAGTGTCAAGTGATGATTGCAAATGGAGGAACAATAAATTGCTCTGCAAAGTGCCATAATATCAAGCTATCCATGGGAGAATATGTATTGACTAGCCCAATGCTTTCCATTCCAATGGGAGGTGCCGATGTTGTACTAGGAGTCCAATGGCTACAATCCTTGGGTACAATAGCTTTTAATTTTTAAGAAATTTTCATCAAATTTTCTACGGAAGGATAGGAAGTTGAATTAAGGGGTATTGCAGGGAAATCAGGAAAGATAATCAGCTCTAATGGTATGACAAAGCTTCTAAAAAAGGAGCAAAGAGGTGTAATTGCACAATTATGTTCACTAGATGTTTCCACATCGGAATCATCTATTTCTCCAGATCTCCAAAAAGTCCTGGACAATCATTCCAAGGTATTTGAGACTTCCAAAGGTCTCCCACCTATGTGTGATCATGATCATGCTATTCATCTAATTCCAGGAAGTTTTCCTCCAAACATCAGGCCATACAGATATCCCTATGTCCAAAAGAGTGAAATTGAACGTATGGTTGCGGAAACGCTAGAGGCTGGTATAATTCAACCAAGTCAAAGTTATTTCTCTGTGTTATAGACATTTTTGTGCCTAACAACATGGAGCATGAAATGTCAATAATCTGAGGGATCCAAAGTCCCTAAACATGTTGTTCGTACCCCTAGAGGAACAAGGTCAACAAACCACAGCACTGAAAATCAGTTCTCCACCTGAAAACACTCAAAAACAAGCAGCTTCTGGATCATGTCAGCTGCTCCACTGAGCATCTGCGCTAAATGTCAACTGCTCCACTCTGTACCTGTGCTGAATGTCAAAACTAATGAAGGCTACCTGCGCTGGGCGAGATTGGCCAAGTGGCACAGTCATTCTGCAAGGTGTCAACTACCCAGGAAGCTTCCAAACTGACACTTGGGTCAAGGAATTCACCTTGTGATGAGTAAGAGGGTCTTGATCTCCAAGTGGAAGCAAGAATCTCCAAGTGGACTCAAGAACTGAAGATTAACTAAAGTGGGAGAGGACACTAGTCAGCTTCATGCCAGTCTCAAGATGACTCATCCTTTCTCCAAAACCCTATATATAGAGCTCTCTCATGAGGTCTAGGGAGGCTGGAATTTTGTGCAAGCAAGGAAGTGTTGTTGGTTTGTGTATAGAACTATTGGGTGATTGCTTGAAGGAGGTGAAGAGGAGATTTCTTTCTGCTGGGAGGTGTTGCTGGATTGGACCTATTATGGTTGTAACTCTCTCAGAACTTTTCTTCTTCTATCAATAAAGTATTTGAGGTTCTTCTATATGCATGTGTCTTTATGGTGAATAGATGCTTGTATATTTGATTTATACTAATCCCTGAATCGATTATGGATTTATGCCTCTTGTAGTTTCCTTTTCTTGTGCTTTTGCAGGATCTTTGTGTAGTTGGGCCGGTGAAAGAACAAGGAGCTAGGAGCACGCAGCAAGGAGTGAAGACTGGATCGACTATTAAGCGCAAGATAACGGTTAGTAGATCATCCTTCTTTTCCCTCTCTCATCCCATAAAGAAGTAATCTTGAATAGCTTTGCATTCAGTTGTTGCTGAGGTACTATCACCCTTAGAGTGGGATAGGGTCATTCTGTATTGGATACTTTTCCCAACAACAAATTGGCGACTCCGCTGGGGAGTGTATCTTGTTGGTTACTTGTGTTTTTTGCTATTCATTTTATAAACAAAGAGAGTACCGAATCGAACTGTGTTCGAATCTTTCGAATACAAAGTAGAGGGCAGCTACTCTAGCTCATTTTCTGGGCAAGTTTATAATTTGAAGAGCTGATCCACAAGGACTCTAATAAGCTCTTAGTGATAGCTTTTCATCCTCCTTGTCATTCCTTAGTGTGTCCTTGACTGATAGCTTGTGATTTGAGCAAAAACTGTGAATTTTTGAGCAATCTGTGACCCGGAAACCAAGAGGGACGAAAGTCTCGTTCTTCAGTGCAGGCTGTACAAAGGCTGTTTGCATTTCAACGCAGTTCTCGAAGGGGCTACCTGCACTGAAGGTCAAACAGGCAGTGTTCCACCTGCGCTGGACCAGTCCTGCCTTGTGCTGCTGGGGTTTCCTGCTGTGTCTTGCCTTGTTTTCACTCTTGTTTTTGTTGTTTGTTACCAGTCAGTAGGCCTATCTGAAATCAACTTTCCTTGTCACTATTCCGCCTTAGTTGTATAAAGAAACTGTGTTTTTTCTTTGTGTATTTCTTGTACATTTACAGTTTCCCATAACGAAAGTGAACTAGTCTTGCTGTGGCCTCTTAGATCTAGACCTGTGATAAAGTGTCGTTTTGATCTTAAGAGTTAGTTTATTTGCTGTTCATAGCTGATTGAGCTTTTGCTTTCGTCATATGGTTTGAATTTAGATATTTCTAGTGTCGAAACAAGTAAATCTTAATGTGTCTTTTGATTTTGGACAAGCTTGTTTGCTTTCACTTGGAATTGAATTCAAAGTTATACAACAACTTTCTTTTTGCATTTCACCAACATTAAGAAAGAGAAAAGAAATACCTGCATCTTTGCATTTTGCATATAAGTTTGTATGTTGATTTAGGGAGAAAGTGCATTAGCGAGTGCTCTTTGATCTGTGTGAAAAGATTTTGTCTCTCTTTTCCCTCAGTAGTTAAGATTTTCATAAGTTGAAAAGATTGAAAAACCTTGCTTCTCATCTTAGACTGCATTTAGGAATTTGTATCAATACATCTCGTGGTGAACCTTGAAAGGAAAACTTTAAAAAAGATCAACTTAAAATATATTGAATGAACCTAACAACGCTTTGAAACATAACGCAAACATCTAAAGGTCTAAGCTAGAGACGTGTTCCAGCGTCGTTAAACGTAGTGACTGTCGATCTCGACGAAGGTGGGTGATTCCTCCTGAGAGTCGGTGGCACTAATACGAACTTGTGCTCCCACGTACCATCGCGTATCTATTGGGAGACCCCTATAGGAATAAAGCCTTTATCCAATAGGAAACCGTGTCAGCCGCCCTACTGATCGCGATGCAGTGAACACATCATTCACGAAGATCGACCACTCGTACCGTAAAACGTATTCTGTGGTTTTGCGAAAAGTTTGGCACACCCTCTACATAGATCTCCAGAGCAGTTTCTTTTGGCCTTTTTCAAACTCTATAACTGAAAAAGTCCAACCGAGCATTTGTCACTTCGGGCTCGTTAATACATCGAAGGAGACTAGAGTCATCTTTTGCTTTTTCTCGACTCTTAAAAAGTGAAAAAGCAGGTTGTGTCTAAAAGCGTCTAATAAAATTCATTCAATTCGGAAACACAAATTTCCCCTTTTAATATTTTAGTTGATCGAGTAATCCGCAATCGTGGAAGAAAGTCAATTGAAAATCCGTCGTTCGCGGAGGCCTGCGAGTCAACCGTCTTTGCCCCCGGAATCGAAAACAGTACGGGCAAAGCGAACTCGTTTAACCGGTTCAAAATCTCCTTTGAAAGTTAGAACAAGTGTTCCTACTACATCCGAGGTTCTGGTTACTCCTATCATTTCTGGAAACCCTGCCTCTATAGAAGAAGTTCAACAGCCACAGAAGGACAGTAATACTGATCCTAGTCTGGGGGAAAATACTTGTGTAACTGAACCAGTTCCATCTGTAACCGGCCCAGAAAGTTTTGTTCCCCAAACAACTGTCGCTGTCGAAACAACCACTTCTTCGGCACCAGAAATATTTTACGGACCTGACGGTCTTCCTCTTCCACCTAGTTTGATTGCGATAGAAGAAATTGCAGAGGATCCGCAAGCCAGTACTCCAACTCATTTTGGAGTAGGGGTCACTCTCTTTCCTTCATCAGAGGTTAATCCATCACAAGTGGAAGTCCCTGTAGAATCGCTAGGCAATCTATTGGATAGACTTAAAATGTCTGAACAACCGTCATCATCTAGGACTGTGTCAAATGACACAGCGACAGCAGAAGCCCCTGCCGTCACTCCAACGATGTTTGCCGGCATACCAGCTGTCCCAACTAGCTCTCAACAGCTAGAAGGAGTCCACCAAGGGACTATTTCGACAGTATGGTCTGTTCCAGTTTGTTCATCCGGAGTAATATCCGGTAATTCTTATGTTGAAGCTCGACAGATTGATCCTCATGGAGGTCAATTTGGGCCATCTAGTCCTCAAGGACTAACAATCCCTCTGAGTTCCGGATTGCTACCATATGGGGGGCAGTATGCCCTTTCATTACCTCCTCCGGGAGGATATCCATATGGCAGTTCTCAACAGTATCCAGGTTATACTGGAATTGCATCAAGGAGTTGGGTACCTATGCTACCTCAACAACCAAGGATTGTATATTCTATGCAACTGTGTGTACTTGTGACGAACATCCCAACCACCCCGGCTATTGTAACCGTGTCGCAAGTTCAAGCGATACCTGTTACATGTCAACCTCAGGTTGTAATGCAACAGTCGCTTGACCATGGGTCACAACCACAATCGCCAACTGGTGGGGTGACACAAGTACAAACGGGTACAATTACCCCACACCTTGGTCCAATGGTTAGCATGGCGCAACAAAACATGGCGTCACAACCATGGCTTGTACAATACCAACAACCGCAGTTCCAGCAAGTGTACCAAGGTTCTGAGCAGCAGATCTTTGCGAATAGTGGACAGCCGTATATCCAAAACGGTCAAAACCAACCACTTTACAGTGGTCAAGTCCACCAACCGTATCAATCATACCAGCATCAATTACATTATGATGGTATGCAAAGGCCCACTGCTCAAGCGATTCCATCGTACCCTGGTTACGCTTCACCTAACCTGAATCAACAGTTACCATTCGTGGCAACTTTAGAGTTACCTGATTTACACCGTTTAACCAACGATCCGATTGCTTATGCCCCTTGGTGGCCAGCGATTCCTCATAAACTTCCATCTGACATTCCTAAATTCAATGGAAATCCAGGTGAAGACCCGTCGAATCACGTGATGACTTTTCATCTGTGGTGTTCATTGAACACCCTTAACGACGATTCGATAAGACTTCGCCTTTTTCAGAGGACATTGACAGGTCCAACGGCTAAATGGTATATTGAATTGCCAAGAGCCTCTTTCGACAACTTTAGTTCCCTAGCCACGACTTTCTTAACCCACTTTCAATTACCGATAAGGTATGAAACGGGAACAGAAATATTAACCAACTTCAAACAGACAACTGCTACCCATATATCTGATCAAATACATGAGTGGCGTCGTCGTCGTAGGATGGTGAAAACATATGTTCCCGATCAGCTATTAGCTGAATGGTTTATAAAGTCGTTACTTCCAGCTATTACGGAAGATGTGGCCAAGGGGGGAGTCGTAACAGAGGAGCAAGTGATTGCTCGTGCACAATATTTGGACTTAGTGTATACTCAGTCTGGCACACTCTATGACAAAATACCTGACACCCCTAGACCAGAGTTTTCAATTCCTCCCCCTCCTAAATCAAATAGTGACTCTCATGCCGGTGATGGCATGATTGGCACAGCAAACGCGAAATCGATAAAGGCTTCGTCAAAGAAAGCCCGTAAGAATTCGGATCAAAATGCGAAAGAAGAGATTCTTGCTTCGGAAGTAAATGCCGTATCGGAAGATAAGGGCAAAGAAACCAATCAACCAGGAAGCAAGAAGAAACAAAACAAAGGGAAGAAGAAGAAATAAGGTGAGTCATCCCCTGGAAAAACTTCGTCAAACCCTCCTGGCAAAAGGAAACAAAATTATCCATGTCTAATATGCGATGATAAGGATCATAACACACAGAATTGCCCATTCAAAGCTGAGTTAAAGAGGTTCTTTAAAAGTTCCCAAACATTAGCTGTGTTAACTGATCCATTTCCTAACCTAGGTCAAAATCTGGATGATAGTGGAAATGCTTCCCCGTCGCAAGCCCTTATGTTGTCGGTTTCGAAACAGCAAAATGATGCTTTGATTTCGACAAGGAACAAAGATTATGGGAATCCTCAGGTGTCGAACGAAAAAGGTAAAGATCAACCAAGTAGTTCGACAACAACTTCGACAGAAATTGTAACGCCCACCATACCTGGATTAATAATAAAACCGCCAAAGGGTGTAGTACATAAGTCGACATTTAATCCTCACGCCAGAGCGGCGCAGCATTATAATATAGTGGAAGATTTGGCCCAATCGCCATCCGCTATGTCGACTCTTGAAGTGCTACAAAATTGTCCAACCCAAAGGCAGGCGTTGTTATCAGCAATTGGTGGGGTTGATCCTAAAGATTCCAATCTTGTATCCTTTGATCACAAGGGATATGATCCTCAGTTACCAGCTCAGCTAGCTTTCCTTATTCAAGTGAAAGCACTCAACAAAACTGTTCACAGAACAATAATTGATGAGGGAGCCTCGACGTGTATTATGTCAATGAGTTGCTGGAAAACTTTAGGATCTCCAACCTTGTCGCGATCTTCGACGACATTAAAAGCCTTCGACGGAAGGACTTATACCCCTTACGGTATCCTTAATAACTTAAAAGTTGAACTAGGAGGAAAAACAGTAGAAATTGATGTAGAAGTCATTGATGGAAATCTTGACTATAACATACTACTGGGTAGACCATCGATTTATGCCATGGCAGCTGTTGTGTCGACTTATTTTAGGAAGATCGCATTCCCGCTTGAACGAGCGATTACGATCGTCGACCAACAGAATTTCCTCCCTAATGGTTCACAAGTTACAGGAAGCATTCCCATGATCCATGAGAGCAAACATTCAATTCAAGATATCGGAGTAGGATTATTGAAAGACCCCACCTTGATGGAAACTTTCGCGCTACCACCTCCTATTTATATAGGAAATGTACCGTTTGTAGCAACCTGCAACATGATATCTTCCACGAAGGTCAACATGGATCATTCAATGGTTTTGCCCCCAAGCCCTTTAGAAATATTGTAGCAATCAATGTTTCAAGCATGGGAGGCGAGCCCAAATCAACGCTAGTCAAGCGTTTGGGTAGATAGGTCTAGAGAATATGGAACCCCATTAGATCCTTGGTCGAAAATACATGGGACTGACAAAAGAATCTTACAATCAATGATGATTCAGGGGGCACCATGGAATGATCACCACCATCGTTCCCTTCTTCTGGAATATGAAGAGGATACTCAAAGTGACCTTTATCACCCTTCAGTATTTGAGTTCCTAACAAATACTGTAAATATGGTGGATTCCGAGTGAAACCTATCCAATATTGAAGAGACTATAGCCATAAATATCTCAACTAAAACAGATGTTGTAGAGAATATTTATGTCGGCAGAGGTTGTTCCCCTTCAGAACTGGAAATATATAACGCTCTTTTTCGCGAATTTAGAGATGTCTTTGCATGGTCATATGATGAAATGCCAGGCATTGACTCGAGTATCGTTGAACATTAAATCAAAATGTATTCTGATGTCAAACCAGTAAGACAACGGCTTCGGCAAGTACACCCGAAGAAAGCCGCTGCCATTAAGGCAGAAGTTGAAAAACTCCTCCATGTTGGATTCATCTACCCGGTTCCTCTAACTGATTGGGTATCGAATATTGTCCCTGTTATGAAAAAACAAGGGACGATTAGAGTGTGTGTTGATTATAGGGATGTAAACCAAGCTTGTCCGAAGGACAACTACCCTACACCCTTCATCGACCAGATAATTGATGAATGCGCCGGATGTGAAATATTTTCATTTATGGATGGATTTTCCGGGTATAATCAAATAAATATCCGCCCACAGGACCAGTCAAAGACTGCATTTATTTGTCCGTGGGGCACATTCGCTTATCGAAAATTACCCTTTGGTTTAAAGAACGCAGGGGTGACGTTTCAGAGGGCGATGAATTATGCCTTCCATGACATCAAGAACATTGTTCAAGCTTATCTCGATGATCTTCCGGCTCATTCGCGAAAACGGACTGATCATCCGCAGCATTTAAGAGCGATATTTCTACGTTGCCGACACTACAAGATAAGACTCATCCCACACAAATGTGTGTTTTGCGTCGGTTCTGGTCGTTTACTTGGCTTTGTAGTCTCTAAAGATGGGATTCGTCTCGACCCCTGTAAGGTTCAGGCAATCATTAATTTGCCTCCACCTTCAAATTTGCTTCAGATTCAGAAACTCCAAGGGAAAGCAAACTTTCTGAGGAGGTTCATTCCAAATTACGCAGAACTTGCTAAAGGTTATACTCGTCTATTGAAAAAGGATGTACCTTTTGTCTGGGACCAAGTGGCGCAAGTTTCTTTTGATGCTCTGAAAGATTGTCTAGTAAAAGCATCATTAATGTACGCCCCGGACTATCAAAGAGATTTTAACCTGTATCTAGCTGCAGCGGATACAACCATTGCGATGGTTTTAGTACAAGAAGTCGACGGAATTGAACATCCTATCTATTATTTAAGTAAAAACGTAAACGATACAGAAAGTAAATATTCTTATGTTGAAAAATTAGCGCTTGCAGCTGTTCAAGCGATTCAAACGTTTCGACATTATGTCCTCTTTCGGAAAACTACCATCCTGTCAGATTGCAACCCCATGACTTATATACTATCGCGACAGTTGCTGGGGCGCAAATATTCAAAATGGATAGCGATCCTTCAAGAGTTTGATCTGGAATTTGTAAAATCCAAATCAAAGAAAGCTCTAGTTTTCATGGAATTGTTATGCGATCTCCCATCGTTGTCCAACGATGAAACATCGGAAGATTCAATCGTGGACGAAAGTTTGTTTCTGATATCTATAAGCGATGAGTGGTATGGAGATATCATAGTTTATCTCCAAACCCAAAAGTTCAGGTCTAACACCTCTCGCTCCGAACAAAAACGTATACGATACCAAGCAAAAGACTACATGATCGTCGGTGATACACTTTACCGTCATGGTCTCGATACAATTCTGAGGAGGTGCCTTACCCATGAGAAGGCCAAAAAAGCCCTGAATGATTGTCATTCAGGCGTATGTGGGGGACATCAATCTGGATATGCAACAACACAAAGAATCTTGCGAGAAGGATACTTCTGGCCAACCATGTTCAAAGATTGCATAACCGCAGTCAGAAGTTGCCATGCTTGTCAAATCTTTGATAGCAAAACCAGACGACCACCCGCACCTTTACAGCCAGTAGTTGCTGTTGGGCCCTTCGCCAAGTGGAGCATCGATTTCATGCAATGTAACCCCACCTCGACCGGGGGGCATGGGTATATTATAGTCGCTATTGACTATTTTACCAAATGGGCTGAGGCGATGCCTACGTTGGATAACACTGGTGAAACAGTTGCCCTTTTCTTTTTCAATCATGTAGTCGCCAGGTTCGGTGTACCACAGGCTATAGTTACAGATCATGGGTCACATTTTCGCAATCACATGATGGTCGAATTAGCTGCCAAGCTAGGGCTATCTCACGACAGCTCTACCCCATATTATCCGCAAGCCAACAGACAAGTTGAGGCAATCAACAAGGTCCTGAAGCATATGTTGCAAAGGATGATCGGGGTTCATAAAATAAGATGGCACCTAATCCTGTACTCAACTTTGTGGGCTTACCGGACCTCAGTAAAGAACGCAACCGGGTTCACACCTTTTCAACTGGTGTATGGCCTGGAAGCAGTCTTACCAATCCAGTGCGAAATTTCGTCGCTTAAACTCGCAATCGACCTTCTCCCCGGAACTTCAAAAGAAGAGGCTCGTTTCTTGGAATTAATCCAGTTGGATGAGACCCGTCGTGATGCTGCTTTGGCTAACAAAGCTCATAAGAAACGAGTCAAGGCTCAGTTTGACAAAAATGTCAAACCCCGTGTCTTCTCAGAAGGTGATTTGGTTTTGCTTTATGACCAAGAATCCGATAAATTGGGAGCAGGTAAATTCAAGTCCTTATGGATGGGCCCCTATATTGTTAAAAGGGTGTTAGCAAAAGGAGCCTACGAGTTAATGGATTACGATGGAATTCCACTGGCGCAGCCCCACAACGGGTTGTACCTCAAGCATTACTATGCTTAAATAGTAACCTGTATGCTTTTGTTGTATTTTGTTTTCGCTAAAGTGTTTGTTCTGGTCGAGTGATCCGCCTTTTTAGTTCGTTGTAGATGTCAAACCTTATGGAGACATGTTTTGGGTATGCCGGCGGAGCCAGTCGTAGTTCGCGGAACCTGTCCTCCGCGGCCTGGGCCATTTTTGATCCAAGCGGCGAGTTAGTAAGTTTCAGAGGTGTATGTATTGGGCAATCAACGAATAACATCGCTGAGTATAGCGCGTTGATAGAACTACTCTCTGATGCCATCACACGTGGCATACGCCGACTTATTGTCAGGCTAGACTCACAGCTCGTAATACTACAACTCAATGGTATATATTCTGTTCGCAATCCAGCTATTTATCGCATGTTCCCAAGGGTTAAGATCTTGGAAAGACGATTTGATTTAGTTCAATATCAACATATTTCAAGAAACTTAAACACATTAACTGACTCATTAGCAAACTATGTGTTAGATAGACATTTGCAACATTTATAAAAAAGACACATCATCAAAAATTGTACATATGGATCACGTAAATCAACTAGAATAAAACCCAAAAATCAAAATACATAAGTTGTTTATATAAGTTCATACATAATGTTCTGTAACGAAGACAAAATTGGTCATATGACCTAAAAACTCAAAAAAGGTGCTAGGGGGCACCCTAGCCTAGTGGTGCTCATGATAGTACGTCACGGCCTGTGCAATCATGCGCAAGAGACGAGTCCATCGTCTAGGCACACCAATAGTATGCCGCTGCATCTGTAAAGGTAACTCGTCAATCTGTACATCCGGAAGGCCACGAGTAAGGCTCTCAACCTACTCCTGCACAGCTGTAAGGGTCTCAGTGTCGTCGAGATCGCGAATAACAACTCTCCTAGCAGGCTCCCCTGCCGGGGCAGCAGCTGGCGATCTCGGATGAACTGCTGGATGAACAGGACCAATATCTGCATGCACCCAAGAGTACACTTAAAGGTCTTGATAGAATAAAGCACAGCAACATTATGAACAAGAACAATAAACAGTAATATGGTCAAAAGAGTTTACCAATGGCACCCCACTGCTCGCCATCCGGTAATACCAAATCCGGATCACCTCGGAAATCCATACCTACATATGGATACTCAAAAAACGCCATCTCCTGGCACTCGAACCACCTAAAGAAGGCCTCAGTAAAAGTAATCTGAGGTTGACCTGCGTGCCTAGACATGTGGTCAACCCACCTCTGTATGCGTGGCTCGGTCGGAGAAGGTAAGTCAAGTATGATGTACTGAGGCTGCATCAGTGGGATTTTCTCCAAGGCAAAGGCAGTCAGAATAGAACCAAATCCAAAGTTCTTCAGCTTCCCGTCCTTTACCTTGGTCAATTGACTTTTCATCTGAACAAATACTGCATCGCACCAGTTGAATACTTTCGTTTGGAGACACTCCAAGGCATGCTGCATATAGGACCTGTTGGCAACATGTAAAGCTGCGCTGCCGGCCATCCTACCAATAGTGAACAGAATGGACCTGAGAGCCCGATCAGTAATCTCACGGATAACAATCTTGCCGTCTCTCCTCGGCTGAGAACCTTCCCTGCAATACTGGCGGACATAATCTCGGGTGGAATCAGTCCCCCGGGCTGTACCTGATAAGGAAATGGGGGCACCTCGTCTTGACAATCAAGTCAAGAAGTACATGTCCTCTGTGGTCAAGGGGATGGTCTTCCCCCTAATCTGAAACACTTGGTTAACAGGATCCCAAGCATCAAGCATATACTGCAGTAAAGAAATCTGTGCTCTCATGCTAGAGATACGGAAGAACTTCAGCAGGCCACAGTTCCGCAGCACGTTCACCGTGACGGGGTCATGGAGGGCAATCATGTCCTCCTCTTCATGTTCTCGTTCTCGCCATGTGAGGGACATTTTTTTCAAAGTTCCCTGCAAAGCAAACAAGAGAAAGAGTGAGTTCCTGATTTGATGAAAAACTGGCGAAAATTCATCAAAAATAACCTTAAAACTCAGTCTTTTTGAGCCCAGCGCAGGTAGGAAGTCTCCCACTTGCGCTGAGGGTCAAGCTGCCTTAAGGCAGCTTGACCTTCAGCGCAGGTTTCGAAAATGAAACCCGCGCTGATCCTAGGGCACCCTGGCAAAACCCCAGGGGCTCAGAAAGACCGGAGAACATGCAGAAAACAGGAAAAGGAAACCATGAAAAGAAAGAGCTAAGGTTTAGCTCCTACCTGGTCCAGACGCCGCCGAAAATTGTCCGCAGAATCTCCCAGAATCAGCTGGTGAAAATCAAGGGGGAAGAGGCACCTCCAGAGCTCCAACAAACCAAATGCAAATGAAATGGTAAATGAGAGGTAAAAACACCTTTTAATAGCTTTTTACACAGTTTAAAGTGAAATATTAGGGTTATAATCTCATTTTCATGCAAATATTATTCATTTCTAACCAAGTTTGTTGCAGCAATTGAAAAAGCAGTACTATATTTGAAAAGAGAAAAGCTAGTAATGGTAAAAAATCAAAATGTGACCATATAATCGAGCAGTTTTACCGCGGAATTTATGCTTGTTAAAAAAAATAGAAAAGCGAAATCCGAGCAGTTTTAGCGTCATAGTTCATGCTTGTTAAAAAATAAACATAAGCTTTTGAGCAGTGTTTTGGCGCATTCGAGCTCTTTAAAAAATGAACCCAGTACCGGTAAATAACCATTGTGATCGTAAATTTATTAGCCATAAAAGCCTTGGTCATGTTTTTCACCTGCCACCTCCATTTCATTTGGCCTATCGTTCACCTCCATATGATTGTTTACCCATTTTGAGGAACAGTTGCGAAGAGTGATTTCACTTAGCCATCCTTGTGACACTGCCGTGATTGGAAAATTCCAACCTGTACCTGGAATCTGCTGCTATCCCTGTTCATCACTCGTTCCTCAAAAGACGAGTCTTCTTTGAGCTCTTTTCTCCTGACTCGTAAAACATGAAAAGTTTGCCGAGTTTTGGCCTTCCAGCTCGTTAAAGTGACCGGAAGAGCTATCCCTCCTCTAGATTTTAATCTTTTTGGACCCGAGGGATTATTACACAAAAAGATCGAGCGCTTGTTTTGTTCGGCTCGTTAAAACTATCGAAAACTCATCCCTTCTGTATTGTTTTATACTTTTTCGGACTTAAGGGATTAGATGACGAAAAAGGAACTTTTGGAGTTAACTTTATGTACCTTTTCAGACTCTCTAAAAAAGAAAAGGACCGAGTTTTCCTTGTCGTTAGACTCGTTAAAATGATTAAATAGCGAAAAACTTGTCTTTAGACGAGAACGAGTTTCCCTATCGCTAGGCTCGTTAAAACATAGCGATGGGCTTGCCCGAAGGGCAGGTTATAGAACAAGCATATGTTATCCTCCTCAAACTTGACAGAAATAAAGAGGTACTGGTCAGAAATGACTGGGGAAAAATTGGGAGAACCTCAAAGCTTTGATGGTAGCAAGTCGCTCTTGAACATGACACTTTGTCCTTCGTATCACATCGGGTTGGGTTGTTTCATTCACCCGTCTCATCACCATGGTCCTCGCTAAACCATCCACATTTGGGCTAATGCTACCGATCCATCACATCAGTGTCGTTATATGTTCAAGAGATGTGTTCAGAAAGAGTCAACCGTGTCCCATCCACTGCCATACATCATCTTTCATCCACCCATGATCGCCACCCTGAGTCATATTTCACAGATTGTTTTCACCTCCACTAAAATCATTAGCTCCGTTCCGTGTCATTGATGTGGGATTCATTAAGGCCCTCCTTTGACAAATCGCTTCTTGTCGACTTCAGCTCATTATCCAAGAAGTTGATCTAGGAACAAAACCCCCAGTACTTTGAAGCTTGCATGCCTCAATGGCAAGTTTCTCACTTCCGTCAACAGGTATACATCAATGACCTTCGACCAGAAGATTTTGCGTGGTGTTCGACGCCAAGTCCTTTATTCACACCACGTGAATTGTACTGCAGTACCTTGAGGGTCATTGTCATTATAGGTGATCCCTCTCGCGCTTGTTAACGGTTTACATTATTGACCGGTAATCAAGCGATGTCTTTCCATGTTCGACTTCAGCGCAATTCTCACATGGATCGACTTGTACTTAGAGTGAAGATCGAACGAGTTTCGAAGACCCCGGATCTAGTTTCATCCATCCGGGCTGCGGTATATATTCAGGAAATATAAAGACATTTGTTATGTACATCATTGCAGCAGATGATCATCCTACTCAAAGGATGATAATTTCAGCAGAGAATTATCAGTCTGCCATCAAACGATCGTCTGTTCTATGTACCAAAATAAATTTATAAAGCTGAGCATGGGAATGCCCGCCTCAGCTAGATCATGAAAGCATAATGAAAAATAATGTATTGTATTGTATTTTATTACAGGGCACCTCTCAGCAATTGAATGAACTTCGGATCCTCTTGATAAAGCATTTCACCCGATAAACGACCTCATACTTTAGGGGGCAACTGTTATAGACATTTTTGTGCCTAACACCATGGAGCATGAAATGTCAATAATCTGGGGGATCCAAAGTCCCTAAACATGTTGTTCTTACCCCTAGAGGAACAAGGTCAACAAACCACAGCACTGAAAATCAGTTCTCCACCTGAAAACACTCAAAAACAAGCAGTTTCTGGATCATGTCAGCTGCTCCACTGAGCATCTGCGCTGAATGTCAACTGCTCCACTCTGTACCTGCGCTGAATGTCAAAACTAACGAAGGCTACCTGCGCTGGGCGAGATTGGCCAAGTGGCACAGTCATTCTGCAAGGTGTCAACTACCCAGGAAGCTTCCAAACTGACACTTGGGTCAAGGAATTCGCCTTGTGATGAGTAAGAGGGTCTTGATCTCCAAGTGGAAGCAAGAATCTCCAAGTGGACTCAAGAAATGAAGATTAACTAAAGTGGGAGAGGACACTAGTCAGCTTCATGCCAGTCTCAAGATGACTCATCCTTTCTCCAAAACCCTATATATAGAGCTCTCTCATGAGGTCTAGGGAGGCTGGAATTTTGTGCAAGCAAGGAAGTGTTGTTGGTTTGTTTATAGAACTATTGGGTGATTGCTTGAAGGAGGTGAAGAGGAGATTTCTTTCTGCTGGGAGGTGTTGCTGGATTGGGCCTATTATGGTTGTCACTCTCTCAGAACTTTGCTTCTTCTATCAATAAAGTATTTGAGGTTCTTCTATATGCATGTGTCTTTATGGTGAATAGATGCTTGTATATTTGATTTATACTAATCCCTGAATCGATTATGGATGTATGCTTCTTGTAGTTTCCTTTTCTTGTGCTTTTACAGGATCTTTGTGTAGCTGGGCCGGTGAAAGAACAAGGAGCTAGGAGCAAGCAGCAAGGAGTGAAGACTAGATCGACTATTAAGCGCAAGATAATGGTTAGTCGATCATCCTTCTTTTCCCTCTCTCATCCCATAAAGAAGTAATCTTGAATAGCTTTGCAATCAGTTGTTGCTGAGGTACTATCACCCTTAGAGTGGGATAGGGTCATTGGGTATTGGATACTTTTCCCAACAACACTCTGCTCCAGTAATATTGGTGCACAAGAAGGATGGATCATGGCACATGTGTCTAGATTATAGGGAGCTCAACAAGCTCACTATTAAATATAAGTTCCCCATTCCTGTCATTGATGAATTACTGGATGAATTGCATGGATCAATTTACTTCACCAAGTTGGATCTTCATTTAGGATATCATCAAATCAGAATGAAGACTAAAGACATTCCGAAAATAGCATTTAGAAGTCATGAGGGTCATTATGAATTTTTGGTCATGCCTTTTGGCCTTACCAATGCACCTTCAACATTTCAAGGTTTGATGAGTTCAATTTTCAAACCATTCCTTAGAAAATTTGTGTTTGTATTTTTTCATGATATACTAATCTACAACAATTCTTGGAAGGATCATGTTGAACATGTTTACAGGGTGCTACAACTATGAGGAGAAGAAATTATATGCAAAAAGATCCAAATGTTTCTTTGGAGTCCAGGAGGTCAAATATCTGGGTCATATTGTATCTCATGAAGGAGTTAAGGTAGACCCTAGCAAAATTAAAGCCATTAAGGAATGCAAAATCCCCACATCCATAAAGCATCTGCGAGGATTTCTCAGGTTGAAAGGGTATTATCACAAGTTTGTTAAGAATTATGAGATAATAGCAGCACCTCTAACAACATTATTGAAGAAAGATGCATTTTCATGGACTCCAGAAGAAACAAAGGCCTTTGAACATCTTAAAGAGGCAATCTGCCAAGCACCGGTCTTAGCTACACCGAACTTCACAAAAACCTTTATTGTGGAATGTGATGCTTCACGAAATGGAATTGGTCCTGTTCTAATGCAAGATGAAAGACCCATTGCTTTTGAAAGTCGTCCAATCAAGAGAAAGTTTTTAAGAAAAGCTATTTATGAGAAGGAAATGTTTGCAATACTCCATGCACTTAAGAAATGGAAACCCTACCTAATGGGAAGACACTTCAAGGTAAAAATGGATCATGATAGCCTTAAATACATTTTAGAACAAAGATTATCCTCTGAAGAGCAACAAACGTGGGTCACAAAGATGTTGGGTTATGACTTTGAAATCGTCTACAAAAAAGGGAAGAAAAATGTGGTGGCAGATGCACTCTCAAGAAAGGATGAGGATGTGGAAGCATTGTTGTGTGCCATTTCTATTATCCAACCAGATTGGATGAATGAAGCAAGGGAGGAATGGAAGAATGATGAAGAAGTGTGGGCACTTATTCGAAAGTTACAACAAGATTCCAGTACGTCTGATACATTTAGCTGGAAAAATGATTCGTTATGGTAAAAATATCGCTTATACCTCTGTAAGAATTCCCAGCTAAAACAAAAGATTCTTATGGAATTGCACACTTCTCCCTTAGGAGGGAACTCTGGATTTCTAAAAACTTACCACAGGGTTAAGAAGGAATTTTTTTTGGATGGCCTTAAATCAGATATTCAAAAGTTTGTGGCAGAATGTTTGGTTTGCCAACAAAATAAAGTTGAAACAATTAAGACATCGGGTCTATTACAACCTTTATCCATTCCAAGCCAACATTGGTAGGAGGTTTCAATGGATTTTATCATAGGTTTACCCAAGTCTGAGGGAAAGAGTGTCATCATGGTGGTAGTTGATAGACTTACCAAGTATGCACACATTTGTGCATTATCACATCCATTTAAAGGCAATACAATTTCTACTGCATTTATGGAAACAATTCAAAAGCTACATGGAAACCCAAAGATTATGTATGTGACAGAGATCCCATTTTCACTAGAAATTTTTGGACAGAAATATTTTCTTATCTTGGTACTCAGTTAGCTCATAGCTCATCTTATCATCCTCAATCTGATGGGCAAACTGAGATAGTAAACAAATGTTTGGAAGGATATCTTTGTTGCTTTGTATCTGATAAACAGACATAATGTGTCAAATGGTTGCCTCAGGCTGAATGGTGGTATAACACTTCCTTCCATACAGCAACAAAAATGACCCCATTTATGGCACTTTATGGGTATCAGCCACCATCCATCACATCATATTTAAGAGAAAATTCTAAGGTTCAGGCAGTGGAACATCACATTGAACATCAACAACAATTCCTCCAACTCTTAAAGGATAACCTCGTGTTGGCACAGAATAGAATGAAACAACAGGCAGATCAACATCGCAGTGAAAGAAGTTTTGATGTAGGTGATTGGGTATTCCTATGGCTACAACCATATAAGCAAATGTCCCTCAAGCAAGCTAAGAAGGATAATAAATTATCACCAAAGTATTATGGTCCATAGAAGGTGTTGCAAAATATTGGTACTATGGCATACAAATTTGAGCTTCCTGCAGCTTCTCGATTGCACCCAATTTTCCATGTTTCATGTTTAAAGAAGGTTATGGGCGACAAGCTCCCAGTTCAAACAATATTTCCAGAACTTGATGAGGAAGGAAAAATTATATTGGAAACGAAAGCAGTCACAGAAACAAGAACTCGACAGCTATGAAATCGATCAATTTCAGAGTATCTTATCAAGTGGAAGAGCTTATCCGCTGAAGATTCCACATGGGAGGATGAAAATTTTATGCAGAAGTATCCAGGATTACTCAAGCATTGAGGACAACACTTTTTAGAAGGCGAGGGGCATGTTGGGTCCCTATAATACTAGTGATTATGTTATGAAACCAGCTCAAGAAAAGATAGAAAAGATAGATCAACGCCTTAGAATTCAGCCTCTTCGAGGGGGCAACCTCTTTTACATTACATAAATGAAAAATTCTTGGATGATACAAATGACAAAACCTCCTTTCTATATATAGGAGTCTAAGGAGTCACAATATAATCCAGTCGACCTAACAATAATAATATAAAGCTGTTGGCATTATGGCATTATGAACATATGTTGAACTTGATGGCAACCCTCTCTTAGACGGTAATTTCTTTTATATACACCATGATGGAGCAAGAGGAGCCAAGAGGATCTAAGAGGAGACAAGAGGAGCCATATATATGTATATGTAACATATATATGCCAAAGAAGAGGAGCATACACAACTATTGGGAGCCTATCAGAGTAAGAAAGGCACTCTCATATGCAAGGAGGTCTTTGAAAGACACTACCAAGACAGAAGAGCATATCGACAGCTTATCGGGAGCCATCGAGAGCCATCGGGAGCAACAGACACAATTATTGGGAGCGCAAACAGAGCCATCAGGAGAACAGAAGCAGTTATCGGGAGCCATTGAGCCATTGGGAGCTTATCAGAGCAATAGAGGCACATTCTCATATATAAAGAGCTTATCGGGATGAATTGGGCGTATAAAACCTTTGGATGCATGCTTAATCATTATCGAGAGTCATCAGGCCATATATGCATGCTTTAACACTATCGGGAGTTGTTGGGCGCCCAAATCCCATATATATGCATTTTACAATAATCAAAGGCATTTCCCCTTTTGGCGGATAAACACAATTATATGTGTTAATGTATATATTTCGGCATATATGCACGTCGGGGGTTCGGCTATGTGAGACCGCTGAAACCTCCGATTGTGAGCGGACCCGATGGTGGCATTAAACTTGGTCCATAATAATATCACATCTGCGGCAATCGGTCAAGCCCTGCCTCACCCGAATGCCAATTGTGACAAGAGGAGGTAGACCTGATGGAGGTATCAAAGGCAGTCTATAATCATATTGCATCCGCAGTATAAAGGGTCGCTCACCCCAATCCTCCGATTGCAATAACATATGGACCCGATGGCATATCAAATGTGGTTTTCAATAATATCGCGTATGCAGTATATCGGAATGCATAAAGGGTCGTCCACCCCAATCCTCCGATTGCAATAAGAAGTGGCAGACCCGATGGGAACTTTAAAGGGACTTTATAATATATCGCATCCATCGTAAACTGCCGATAGCGATAAGGAGCGGACCTGATATATTTATAAAGCATGATTAATGGCCATATCGCATCCGATCCATTGGATCACCCATCGCTAAATAGAAAATGTTATATAGCGATAAGGAGCGGACCCGATATATTTATAAAGCATGGTTAATGGCCATATCGCATCCGATCCATTGGATCACCCATCGGCAAAAAGGCAATGTTATATAGCGATAAGGAGCGGACTCGATATATTTATAAAGCATGGTTAATGGCCATATCGCATCTGATCCATCGGATCGGCCATCGACAAATAGAAGATGTTATACATCGATAAGGAGCGGACTCGATATATTATTGTTATGGGTGCATAATGCTTAAAGTCCGCCTTTTGTTATTTGGACCATGTTTCATCGTTTTCCTGCTGTTTTTATCACTTAAATCATTCCTTAAGAGATCGGTAAAAGCAAGCGAGCCCCAGGATTTCGGATCCTCTCGTTTTGACTCATGGTTTTATTAAAAGCATGACTATATAAGAAGAAAAGAGATCCTTTGGCACTGATGGAAAAGGAATTGAAGATCTTAAGGAAACTGTGCAGCCGCAGACAGGCAAAAGATAGAAGTCTCTTCGGGTGTGGAGAGTCGCTATTCAGGAGGTGATGTGGGAGAGGTCACCCACAGGTTCTTTTTAAGAAAGCTGCAATCATTTCTTATATATGCTCTAGTCGCTTCTTCTGTTTACTAAAGGGTTCTAAGTGCGCAATATTAAGTTTTTTTCTTGTTTAGCCTTCGGGTGTGCAGCAGTATGTAAATCCTCTGTTTGGGTCTTGATATCAACCTCTGTTGTCTAAATCGGGTGATAACTGTCATGGATCTGGTGCCTGGGTTGGCCCTTGAGTGATTCTGATAGATCTGTTGTTTGGGTAATTCTGAAGATTTGTTTGTACTTAATGACCATTTTATCTTCTTGGATCCAGTCTAAAAATTAATGAAACGTGGTCCTTGAACGAAGTAGGGGGTTGTAGCCCCCTTCCAGGAGAGACTGGAGAACGAGAGAGAGTTGTAGCTCTCTGCAGGTTGCAGCCTGCGCACTGGTAAAGGACTGCACGAGTACAAAATCATTGTAAAAGAAATTCTATTTGAAAGAAGATAGATACATATTGTAGCAGGTGGTTTTCACCCACATTGGGTTTCCACCTTATATCTGGTGTTCATGTGTGTGACTTATGTGTGATGATCTGTTCTATTTTGCTGCACCAGTTTACTGTTAATATGGTTCTAATGCACTCATTAAGGATCAACTAACTGAATCATAAGAAGTTGTGGAAGTAGCATATATGAATCTGAATATGGAAATGAAAAGGTTTTATTAATCTGATAATACTGATTCAACCCCCCCTCTTAGTATTATTTCCAACAATTGGTATCAGAGCACGTCCTTCAGAGAAACTTGATCGCTTGAAGGAAGATCGTTCACTATGAGCAACTACGAGAGGGAAGCATCAATCAGGCCACCGATTTTTTATGGGACAAACTTCAATTATTGGAAGGTAAGAGTTACTACCTATCTTCAATCTCTTGGTATGGAAGTTTGGGATATCATAGAGACAGGCTACACTTTTCCTTCAGCTACTCCTACAGTTCCGGCCGAGAAAAAGAAAAATGAAACAAATGCTAAAGCAGTCAATACTCTGTTGGGATGCTTATCTCAATCAGAATTCGTAAATTCTATGCAATATAAATCTACAAAAGAAATATGGGACAAGATTGTCTTGAGCTACAAAGGAGATGAACAGGTAAAGCGTGCTAAACTTCAAACCCTCAGGATTCAGTATGAGAACCTCAGAATGTATAATGATGAAAGTGTGGCTAACTATTTCCTTAGGGTATATGAGATTGTTAACTACATGAAAAACTTGGGTGAAGAAATAAAAGAAGCTATTGTGGTTGAAAAATTTCTAAGATCCTTGTCCAGCAAGTTTGAATCTAAAGTGTCCGCCATAGAAGAAAAGGAGAATATACGAACTCTCACCATGTCACAACTGCATGGAATTCTAACCACTTATGAAATGAGAAAAGGAGGTCCTTCAGATAGGAGAGAAGTTGCCTTCAAGGCTTCAGGCAAAGGAGAGTACCTTGAATCAAGTCATGTGTCAGAAGAAGAAGAATCAAATTTTGTCAGAAATCTTCAACGAGGTACTGGCAGATTCAGAGGTAAGTTACCCTTCATATGTTTTGCTTGTGGAAGAGTAGGTCACTATGCTACCAAATGTCCTCATAAGGATAAGATTGACAAGGGAGAGGAACTGTTAGATGGAACAAGAAACATAATGCAAATAAGAAGAGCTATTACATCCATGAAGACAATGATGGTCTATCAAACAGCGATGAAGATGAACGAGGTAATCCCTATAAACTTTTAATGGCTTTTGAAGATGATGATTACATGGATGTTCTAGATATAGATAGCTATTATGAGGAGATGTCTAGACTCAAGACATGCTTAGAAGAAAACAATGTGATCATTGAGACTCTGCAAATCCAACTTGATGAAAAGAAACAATCACTTGAAAAGTTAGAATGTGAAATTGTTGGGCTTTGAAAAGAAATTGAGAAAACAAAGGCTCTCAATCTTAAATTTGTTAAAGGAACTGAAACTCTCGATGAGATAATCAATGTACAGTGCTCTCCTCTAATTAAGACAGGTCTGGGGTATAATGGAGAAACATCTCAAGCATCCACCTCGAAGAGTTATCTCGATGCTGCAAGAATATATGAGCAAAAGCCAAACAGAGATCACCAGGTAAAACAGGGACAGATTTCATCAAGAATAAACAAAGACTACTAGACAAATCAGGGAAAATTCACCTTAAGGATGAACAAAAGCTACAATCAGCCAAGATCCTCTCAATTTACCTCAAGAATGGATGAAAATAGAAATCACAATCATATGACTGGTAAATTTGATAATCGCAGAGGCTTCTTCAATGGCCAATGTTTCTCTTTCCATAACTTTGGTCACAAAGCAACTCAATGTGTTGCCTACAAAACAATCATGACTAGAGAAGCCCAAAAGCAAAGAAGTATGACTGGGACTACAAAAAGGACCTATAACAACTTCCCGGCTCTTGAAAATGAAATTGAATGCTCTATCTGTAATAACTTTGGTCATGAAGACTCTGAATGCAGGAGTAGGTTTCGGCAAACAAAGGAACAAGATTCAAGCACCAGAACATGGAGAATAAAGGAACCTCGACCAGAAATATGTGGGCGTTGGAAATAATACTGAGAGGGGGGGTGAATCAGTATTATCTAATTCTTTTTCAATATATTTATACTTTGAATTATTGTATGTCAGTACCATAAAATAATGAGCATGAACAAGAAAAACAGATAGTCACACCAAAGAACACCAGATATAAGGTGGAAACCCAATGTGGGTGAAAACCACCTGCTGCAATATGTCTCTATCTTCTTTCAATTAGAAATTCCTTTTACAATGATTTTTTACTAGTGCAGTCCTTTACCAGTACGCAGGCTGCAACCTGCAGAGAGCTACAACTCTCTCTACTGGAAGGGAGTTACAACCCCCTACTTCCTTTCTTTCAAGGACCACTTTTCATAAATTTTCAAACTGGATCCATGAACATCAATCAATCATCAAGTATATCTGCATCAAACAATCCCCTTTTCCCAATTAGCACTGAATCAATTAAACACTTCTCTGACAGTTGTACCTAGAACACAGTAATAGTAATCACACACCAAATTCTAAACCCAGAAGACTGCAGCAATAGACAAAGGCAGCTAGATCATAATTTAAAGATATACGCTACTTCAACAACCTGAAACCTGCGTGCAGATCTATAAAGGATAATTCCTTCTTTCAAATATTCAGACACTAATTTACCCAGATTGTCAGATTTATAGATCAAGCATGCGCCTCATATAACAGATCAAAGTCATACAAAGATACTATTATTCAAGCATAAATATTATGACCCATCAATAGAACTTATCTTTCTTTATGCGCTAAGGCTCCTCCTTCATTCAGATCCAGATCTGCACCATAACCCAATCACAAATATTTCAGATCTAGCACTTATTAGATATTCAATTCATTCGACGATGCTTTGCCAAATGATCTCCTTCCTCTTTTATAGTCTTAGGCCTTCCACAATACCATGATCCAAAACCATAGGATCAAAAAAACTGTTGGACTAATACCATGAACCAACCATGAAAGTGCGTGAGATCAACACTTTTGGATGCAATACCACGGGCCAAAACCATAATAAACCAATACCACAAACCCAATACTTGGGATCAACACTTCTGACAAGGTACCATGGTCCAAAACCATAGGTTCAAATACAAAGGACTAACTACCATGGACCAAAGGTAAGTTTTCCAACATATACGCGCTTTTCCTTGCATGAAAGTGCGTGAACTTTTTCTCTACATGCAATACCACGGACCAAAACCATAATAAACCAATACCACGAACCCAATACTTGGGATCAACACTTCTGATGAGGTACCATGGTCCAAAACCATAGGTTCAAATACCAAGGACTAACTACCATGGACCAAAGGTAAGTTCTCCAACATATACGCGCTTTTCCTTGCATGAAAAAACTTTTCTCTCCATAAAAGTGCGTGAACTTTTCTCTACATGAAATAAACTTTTCTCTGCATAAAAGTGCGTGAACGTTTCTCTACATTATAATTTATTATCTGAGATGAGTGGGTTGCCATCAAGTACAAAATATGTATCATAATGCCAACAATCTCCCCCTTTGGACTTGATGGCAACAACAACCAATCACTCTCCCCCTTTGACATCAAGGGCAAAGGGTTATGCTCCCCCTAAGAACATGATCCCCCTGACTGTAAACCAGATCTGCAAAGAAGAACCATAATCCATGACCATGAAAGAGATAGAGACGTATTGCAGCAATATTCAGACCAGCATCCATGATCTCCTTTTGTACTTCCTCCATAATGCCAACAATGCATGATATGCTCCCCCTAAACCTGTGCCATTCGATCTTTGACCAATCCGGAATCCAGCACATGTACACATATACTTCAGATGAACCTTGCGTAAAACCAACATTCAGAAGAGATTCAACAACAAGATGATGCATCAACAACCCCCAGCTTTTGCCTGAGGTATTCAAAGGTCTCCCTAGGTAATGGTTTGGTGAGTATATCAGCAACCTGTTCCTTAGAAGGAACATACTCCAACTTGACCTTTTGTTCAAGAACTTGTTCCCGGAGAAAGTGATACTTGATTGGTATGTGCTTGGTTTTTGAATGCATGACAGGGTTCTTTGAAATGCTGATTGCACTTGTATTATCACATAAGATGGAGATGGGTGGTGTACAAGTGATTTGAAAATCCTTCAAGGTCTGCATCATCCAAAGGGGTTGAGTGCAACAAGATGCAGCAGCAACATATTCTGCTTCAGTTGTAGACAAGGCAATCGAACTCTGTTTCTTGCTGAACCAAGATACTAATCTGGAACCCATAAAGAATGCACCACCACTTGTGCTCTTCCTATCATCCACGCTTCTGGCCCAATCTGCATCTGTATAAGCATGAAGTGTGAGATCTGTATCTCTAGGATACCATAAGCCATAGTTTTGAGTCCCTTAAATATATTTGAAGATTCTCTCCACTGCCTGAAGATGAGTTTCCTTTGGATTTGCCTGAAATCTTCCAACTATTCCCAGTGCATGCATGATGTCTAGTCGGGTACCTGTCAAATAAAGTAGACTTCCAATCATAGATCTGTAAGTTGGTTGATGCACTGCTGCTGATTCATCATTTGCACTGAGGTTACATCCTGTGACCATGGGTGTACATACTGGTTTTGCTTCTTCCATACCATATTTCTTCAAAATCTGCTTGAGATACTTGGTTTGAGACAAGAAGATCCCTCCTTCATTTTGTTGGATTTGCAAACCAAGAAAATATGTCAATTCACCAAGCAAGGACATTTCGAATTCTTTCTGCATCACCAAGGCAAAGCTTTGACTTATGGATTCTTCATTGCTGCCAAAGATAATGTCATCTACATACACAAAAAGTATTAGCAATTTGTCATTTTCAATTTTTATATAAAGATTTCTATATGCTGATCCTTTTGAAAAACCTTGTTGATGAAGATATTTGTCCAAACGATAGTACCAAGCCCTTGGAGCTTGTTTAAGAGCATAGAGAGCCCTTTTCAATCTGCATACAAGATTTGGATCATTTCCAAGAATGAAACCATCTGGCTGCTCAATGTATACTTCTTCTTCCAAGCCTCCATTCAGAAAGGCTGATTTCACGTCCATTTGAAATACTTTGAACTTTTGAAAGATTGAGAGAGAAAGGAACATTCGGATGGCCTCAAGTCTTGCAACAGGAGAAAAAGTTTCTTCAAAATCTATTCCTTCTTGCTGTGCATACCCTTTACAAACAAGTCTGTCCTTGTTTCTAATTACTTCCCCATTTTCATTCAACTTATTTTTGAAGACCCATTTTGTCCCTATAACATTCTTATCCTTTGGTCTAGGAACCAACTCCCAAGTGTTGTTCTTTTCGATCTTCTCAAGTTCTTCATCCATTGCTTTGACCCAACATTCATCTTTGCATGCCTCTTTTACATTTTGTGGTTGAGTGGATGAGAGTAATGCCAAATAACTTGAAGCTTCTGCAATTGTTCTTCTTGTTTGTACACCTGCTTCTTTTTGCCCCAAAATCTGAGATTCTGGATGATTCTTCTGAACATACCTAGATGGAGTCTTCTCTTCTACCCTTATCTGTTCCTCTGGTGCTTCTTGAGGTTCTTCTTCTTCATCATTCTGTCTTTGAGGGTAGTCTTCATCTTCTTCGATATTTTCATGATTTACTTGCCTAGGTATGTATCCTTTTTCATCAACCACTACATCAATGCTGTCAACAATTCTTCCAAGTCTTTTATTGTAGCACTTATATGCTTTGCTGTGTGGAGAATAACCAAGAAGAATGCCTTCATCTGATCTAGGTTCAAGTTTGCCAAGTTGCTCATCAGTATTCTTAATATAGCATTTGCTCCCAAATATTTTGAAGTGTTTTACCGAAGGAGTCTCACCATACCAGAGTTCATGAGGATTTTGAGTGCTATTCACTCGGACATTTGTTTTATTGAGAATAAAAACCGCAACATATGCAGCTTCACTCCAGAAAGTTGCGGGAGTTCCGGACTCATCAAGCATAACACGGGCCATTTGTTGGACTGTTCTGTTCATCCTTTCCACCACTCCATTTGCTGAGGAGTTATAGCTGTAGAGAATTCCCTTCTTATCCCATGTTCTTCACAGAAATCGAAAAATTCATTTTAGGTAAACTCCCCACCTCTGTCCGACTTGAGGCACTTAATTTTTTAACCTGATTGATTTTCAACCAAGGCTTTGAAGGATTTGAATTTTTCGAATGCTTCGTCTTTGTGCTTCAAAAGTCCTAACCAAACAAACCTGGAGAAATCGTCAATGAATAATATCAAGTATTCTTATCCTCGAGGTGACCTCGTCCTGAAAGGACCACATACATCTGTATGGACTAGTTCAAGAGACCTGCTGGCTGATCCTTCCTTCTCCGGGAAGTTGGTTCTGGTTTGCTTACCAAACTAACATGATTTGCATATAGTGTTGTCTGAAATTTTGATATCTGGAAGACCACGAAATGCCTGATATTTGCATGCCTTCCTTATTTGTGAAAACCTTAGGTGCCCCAACCTCCGGTGCCATAACCAATGTTCATCATCCTTGCTCAAATAGCATTGTTGTTGTCCTTCTTCAAATATGTATAGATTATTTGGAGTTCTTCTACATTTGATCACTGTTTTCCCTGTATCAAGATCACGAACGCTACATCCATTTGATCAAAATATTACCTCGGTTCCTTGATCGCACATCTAACTGACACTCAAAAGGTTATGCTTCAAGCCATCAACATACAAAAAATTTCCAGCTTTGACCTTTTCTTTTAACTGAGCTGTGCCTTTTCCTTTTATAGTTGCTGGAGTATCATTTCCAAAAGAAACTTTATTTCCCTTTTCTAAAGCAGAATATGATTCAAGTTTTTCTTTATCACCTGTCATATGCTTCGAACATCCATTGTCGATGTACCATAGATTTTCCTGTCCCTCTGCATAAAAGGCTATCCCACATCTTTCTAATTATGGTTCCTTTATTCTCCATGTTCTGGTGCTTGAGGCTTGTTCGTCTGTCTGCTGAAATCTGCTCCTACATTCAGAATCTTCATGACCGAAGTTATTGCAAATAGAACATTCAATTTCATTTTCAAGAGCCGAAAAGTTGTTATAGGTCCTTTTTGTAATCCCAGTCATACTTCATTGTTTTTGAGCTTCTCTAGTCATGATTGTTTTATATGCAACACATTGAACTGCTTTGCGACCAAAGTTATGGCAAGAGAAACATTGGCCATTGAAGAAACTTCTGCGGTTATCAAATCTACCACCCAAATGATTGTAATTCTTATTGTCATCTGTTATAGAAATTTTTGTGCCTTACAACATAGAGCATGAAATGTCAATAATCTAAGGGATCCAAAGTCCCTAAACATGTTGTTCTTACCCTTAGAGGAACAAGGTCAGCAAACCACGGCACTGCAAATCAGTTCTCCATTGAAAAACACTCAAAAACAGGTCAATTTTGGATCAAAGCAGCTGCTCCACTAAGCATCTGCGCTGAATGTCAAAAGCTCTATGGTGTACCTGCGCTGCATAGCAAATGCAAAAAAGGCTACCTGCGGTGGTCGTACTTTGACATGTGGAGGAATCTTTTCTCAATGTGCCAGTGCCCAGGAAGCTTCCAAAATGACACTTGGATCAGAAGATTCGCCTAATGATGAGTAAAGAGGTTCTAAAACTCCAAGTGGAAGGTAGAAACTCCGAGTGGACTCAAGGACTGAAGAACAACTGGAGTTGAAGAGGACAACAAGTCACACATCAAGCTGACTTATCTTCACTCCAAAACTCTATATAAGGATCTCATCCCATGGGATCTGAAGGGCGGAATTTGGTGCAAAGAATTGCTGTTGGTTTACAGTTGAGAGTATTGGGTGATTGCTTGAGGGAGGTGAAGAAGAGATTTCTCTCCGTCGGGAAGGTGATGCTGGATTGGACCTCTTATGGTTGTATCACCTCCTGAACCTTACTTCCTTATATTAATAAAGCATTTGAGGTTCTTCTATTCACATGTGTTTCAATGATGTATTGTCTTACTTGCGTATTTGATTTATGCTAATCCTTGAATCGATTATGAATGCATGCTTCTTGTAGTTTCCTTTTCTTATTTTATTTGCAGGATCTCGTGTAGCTGGGCCCGTGAAAAGACTTGGAGCTGGGAGCAAGCGGCAAATAGAGGAGATTGGATAGACCATTTTCGCAAGACATCGGTAAGTGGATCTCTTCCTTTTATCTCTTGCATGTCATAAAGAAGTAACTTTAGATAGCTTTGCTTCAGCTGTTGCTAAGGAACTGTCACCCTTAGAGTGGGTTAGGGTCATTCTGAGTTGGATACTTTCCCCCACAACAGACTGGCGACTCCGCTGGGGATCGTGTCTTGTTGGTAGCTTGTGTTTCTTGCTATTCATTTCTTAAACAAAGGGAGTACCGAATCGAACTGCATTCGAGTCCTTCGAATGCAAAGTAGAGGGCAGCTACTCTAGCCCAATGCTGGGCATGTTTATGATTTGAAGAGCTGATCCACAAGGACTCTTTTTAGCTCTTTGTGATAGTGTTCATCTTCCTTTAATCATCCTCTAGTGTATACTTGACTGATAGCCTCTGATTTGGCCAAAAACCATTGATTTTTGAGCAAACTGTGACCCAGAATCTGAGAGAGACGAGAGTTGTCTCTTCAGTGCAGCTGCAGCAAAGGCTACCTGCGCTGCAACGCAGGTCCCGGAGGGGCTACCTGCGCTGCATGTCAGATTGACAGTGCAACACCTGCCCTGATCCAGTTTCCCTTGTGCAACTGGGATTCCCCACTGTCTGTTGCCTAGTTTTCAGTATTGTTTTTGCAGCCTGTTGTCAACCTGTATACCCAGCTGAAACTACTTTTCTTTGCCTTCATTCCGCCTCAGTTGTATGAAGAAACTGTGATTGTTCTTATTGTATTTCTTGCTTTCATTCACAGTTTCCCGTAGCGAAAGTGAACTAGTCTTTCTATGACCTCTTGGATCTAGACCTATGAGAAAGTGTCGTTGTGATTCTAAGAGCTAGTTTATTGCTGTTCATAGCTGCTTGAGCATTTGCTTTCGTTATATGGTTCGAATTTCAGTATTTCTTGTGTTGAAATGAGTGAATCTTAAGGTGTTCTTTTGATTATTGGACAAAAACGTGTTTGCTTTCGCTTGAAATTGAATTTGAAATTATACAACAGCTTTCTTTTTGTAATACATCAACATTAAGGAAGAAGAAAAGAAATACTTGCATTGTGCATGTGCATTTTGATAGTTTGCATGTCGATTTAGGAAAAAGTGCATCAGTGTGTGCTCTATGATCTGTTTGAAAAGATGATGTCTTTCTTTTCCTTCAGTAGTTAAGATTTTCATAAGTTGAAAGAATTGAAAAAGCTTTCTTATCATTCTTAGACTGCATTTAGGAGTTGTATCATACATCACGTGGTGATCCATAAAGGAAAACTGTTAAGCAAGATCAACCTAAAAAGGACTGAATTTATCTAACAACGCTTTGAAACATAATGAAACACAGTAGAGGTCTAGGTAGAGACGTGAACCAGCGTTGTTAAACCTAGTGACTGTCGATCTCTACGAAGGTGGGTGATTCCTCCTGAGGGACGATAACACTAATACGGACTTGTGCCCCCGTGTACCGTCGCGTATATTGGGGGACCCCTATAGGAACAAAGCCTTTATCCATAGGAAGCCGTGTCGGTCGCCCTACTGATCGCGATGCAGTGAACACAGCATTCACGAAGATCGGCCACTCGTACCGTAAAACGTATTCTGTGGTTTCGCGAAAGGTTTGGCACACCCTCTGCCTAGAACTCCAGAGTAGTTTCTTTTGGCCTTTTTCAAACTCTATAACTGAAAAAGTCCATCCGAGCATTTGTCACTTCGGGCTCGTTAATACATCGAAGGAGACTAGAGTCATCTTTAGCTTTTTCTCGACTCTTAAAAAGTGAAAAAGCAAGTTGTGTCTAAAGCATCGTCATATAAAGTTCATTCTAAACGGAACATAATCACCCCTTATTCCTGCGTTGATCTTGAGGTTGAGAACATGGAACACACCAGCCAAGGGATTCCACATGATGGGAACCCTAGCCCTTTCTCCTCTTGGGGAGAAATTGGTGCGCCCCACATGGCCACATTGTCGCTTCCAGGACTGACAATTGGCCTACCAGTTTGGTTATTCTCAACCGCTGTAGTTCAGACCACCACGGTTCCTAAACAGTCAAGTCAACAGTTAGACCAATCTAGAGCTACCCTCCAGCCTTCCACTTCTTATGGATCTTCCTCCGATCCTTCCTCTTCGAAGGGTCGAGCCGCCGAAAGCAGAGCTCCCATGGAGAAGAAGAAGGATTCCGATCCTTCCTCTTCGAAGGGTCAAGCCGCCGAAAGCAGAGCTCCCATAGAGAAGAAGAAGGAGAAGAAGAAGAGAGAAAAGAAGCAGAAGGAGCCTAAGGCGACTGGGGGCAAGCAAAAGACATCTAACAGAAATCCACACACAGCACGGACCGGGCCCAAATCGCCATGTGTCATATGTAGAGGAGACCACCTCCACCGTGATTGTCCCAGTATTCCCCGGATACTAAGGGACTGGTCCCCTCGCTTGCACAGTTTGGAAGCGTCAACCTCTGACAACCAGGTTGAATGCTTGTCGTCGACCAACGAAAGTGAAGGTTCTAGACGACGAAGGGGAATGAGATTCCCCTGCGAACTGTGTGAAGGAAATCACACCCTCCGTCGTTGTCCCTTTTTAGACGAAGCAAAGAGAGTTTTGGAAGATCAACCGGTTGCACCGCTGCTACTTCCTCCTGGATATCAAAAACTCGTGCCAAGTCCTTCGTTGGTCGAAAATACAGCTGCCCCGCTCATAGGGCCAGCTGAAGTGTTAGTCACTGAAAGTGAACCTACTGAATCCGGACCGGACAAAAGTCCAAAGGTCAAAACGGCAGTTGACCTGGTTCTCCCTTCAGAAGTTTCATCTTCAAATACCACAGTCACTGAGGATTCATATTCAGCTGACACCCCTACCGAAGAGAGTAAGGATGACACCGTCCAGATTCTTTTCATCAACACCGATTCTGATGAACATCAGCGCAATGTGCCCACTCCTTTATCGCAGGAAGGAGCATCGTCAGGGTCATACCCGGCCGTATATTCGGTCCCACCACCAAGCAACCTGGTTGTGTCCTTTGATTGGAACCAACTAGGCAGACCCCGGTTACCAACCAGTATACCATTTAGAATTATAGTCCAAATATACCAAATGGTGATGGCTGGAACTATCATTGATGAAGGGGCATCTGTGAGTATCCTGTCCTCTATTGCTTGGAGAGCACTGGGTTGCCTAGCGCTTTTACCTGAGATAAGGAATCTCTCGGGTTTTGACAAAGGAACCAGTCGACCATTAGGGATTCTACCTAATGTGCCTATTACCTTGAAAGGGAAGGTTGTCAAGATGAATTTGATGGTCGTCCAAGGACCCTTAGATTATAACCTACTCCTTGGACGAGACTACATATACTGCATGGAAGCAATAGTCTCCTCACTCTTTCGAATAATGTGTTTTCCATACGAAGGAAGAATGGTCAAGCTCGTAGACCAACTTTCATTTCCGGGATCACGCATCACAAATAGTCACATACCTATCCTGAATGGTCTATTTGATCAAGAAAGGTCTCTATCTCTGGTTCTTCTTCCTGATGAGTGCGAGTGATTCGGGAAAGTAGGGCCGGAACCCAGGGCGCATGCATCCTAGTCTGCTCTGGAGGTAGAAAAAACCTTGGGTGTAAAGTAGAATTTCCGCGGGAGAATATGACTAGTCCGTACCCCGTCCCCCCCTTCATCTTCGTAAAACAGAAGAGCCGGCAAGAGCTCTCATGCAGAAGAAGGGGCAGTTAGGAATGGGGTTGTTCTGGAAAAAGATTCTTTTGTTAAAGTTATGTGGGAGGACGGGGGCCCGTTACTCACCTTTGTCTAAATAAGTAGGCTCTGCCAAAGAAGGGGATCCATTTGCGGCAGCAAGTAGTAACCATCTTTGGGTAAAAGGCAAGCCTCACCCATTAAAACAAATGTTTTAGAGGATAAGTAGGGGCAGCCTCCAAAGAAAGAGATTCTATTGCTGCAACAAATTGTAACCATCTTTGTGTAACCTAATGATAGACATCGCCGAAGAAAGTTCTGTTTGAAAGGATTAGCAGAACAATCTTTGGGTAACCTGAAAGAGGTAAGCCTCACCTGTTGAAAACAAAGGTTTTTAACGGAAAAGTAGGGGCGACCTTGAAATTAGACTTACACCTGGGGGCATGCAAACCTCTTGGAATGCAAGCGCGGGCGGCTTTTTAGTTTTAGATAGGACTAACCCTGCTAACCCGTAGATAAGTCGATACCCGGCTTGCAAAAAGAGAGGATATGGAGCAATACGTAGGGAGATGAAGCTCTTTAAAAAATAGCGATCTCCCATGAGACCTTCCTACTTTATGACTAGTAAAAACGAGCAGTTTTGGCATAGTTCATGTTCGTTAAAAAATAAACGCAAAAACGAGCAGTTTTGGCATAGTTCATGCTCGTTAAAAAATAAACGCAAAACCGAGCAGTTTTAACGCGGACTTCATGCTCGTTAAAAAATAAACATAAGCATGTGAGCAAGCTTCCCCCTAGAGTTCAAGCTCATCCAGAAAAATGAACTGGTAAATAATCATTTGAGACCGTAAATTCATCAGCCATAAAAGCCTTGGTCGTGTTTGTGCACCATCACCTCCACTTTTCATTTGGCCGATCATTCACATCCACTTGATTGTTTACCTATTTTGAGGAACAGCTGCGAAGAGTGATCCCTCCTAGCCATCCTTGTAATACTGTCGTGATTGGAAAATTCCAACCTGTACCTGGAATCTGCTGCTATCCCTGTTTATCACTCGTTCCTCAAAATACGAGTCTTCTTTGAGCTCTTTTCACTAACTCGTAAAATATGAAAAGTTTGCCGAGTTTTGGCCTTCCAGCTCGTTAAAAGGACCGGAAGAGCTATCCCTCCTCTAGATTTTAATCTTTTTGGACCTGAGGGATTATTGCACAAAAAGATCGAGCGCTTGTCTAGTTCGGCTCGATAAAGCTATCGAACATTCATCCCTTCTGTATTGTTTTATACTTTTTCGGACTTAAGGGATTAGATGACGAAAAAGGACCCCTGGAGTCCACTTTATGTACCCTTTTCAGACTCTCTAAAAATGAAAAGGACCGAGTTGTCTTTGTCGCTGGGCTCGTTAAAAATATTGGATAGCGACAAACTTGTCTTTAGACGAGAACGAGTTTCCCTATCGCTAGGCTCGTTAAAACATAGCGATGGGCTTGCCCGAAGGGCAGGTTATAGAACAAGCATATGTTATCCTCCTCAAACTTGACAAAAATAAAGAGGTACTGGTCAGAAATGACTGGGGAAAAATTGGGAGAACCTCAAAGCTTAATGGTAGCAAGTCGCTCTTGAACATGACACTTTTGCCTCCGTAAATATCGGGTTGGGTTATTATCATTCACCGGTCCCTTCACCATGGTCTCGCCATACCATCCATACATGGGGTAATGCTACCGATCCATCACATCAGTGTCGTTATATGTTCAAGAGATGTCATTCAGAAAGTGTCAACCGGGTCCCATCCACTACCATACATCATTTTTCATCCTTCCATGACCGCCAACCTGAATCATATTTCACAGATCGTTTTCACCATCATCACTAGCTTCGTTCCGTGTCACTGATGTGGGATTCATTAAGGCCCTCCTTTGACGGATCACTTCTTGTCGACATCAGCTCATTATCCAAGAAGTTGATCTAGGAACACCCCCTCAGTACTTTGAAGCTTGCATGCCTCAATGGCAAGTTTCTCACTTCCGGCGATAGGTATACATTAATGACCTTCGACCAGGAGACTTTGCGTGGTGTTCGACGTCAGATCCTATATTCACGCCACGTGAATTGTGCTGCAGTACCTTGAGGGTCATCATTATTATCGGTGATTCCTCTCGCGCTTGTTAACAGTTTACATTATTGACTGGTAATCAAGCGATGTCTTTCCATGTTCGACTTCAAGAAATTCTCACATGGATCGACTTGTACTAGAGTGAAGATCAGACAAGTTTGAAGACCCCGGATCTAGTTTCATCCATCCGGGCTGCGATATATATTCAGGAGATAAAAACATAAACATGTGCAGCAGATGATCATCCTACTAAAAGGATGATAATTAAAAGCAGAGAATTATCAGTCTATTATCAGACGATCGTCTGTTTATGTACAGCGAATGTATTTATAAAGCTGAGCATGGGAAATGTCCACATCAGCTAGATCATTAAAATAAAGTATGAAAAGATGATGTATTGTATTGTATTTTGTTACAGGTCACCTCCCGATGATTGAATGAACTTCAGATCCTCCTAATAAAGCATTTCACCCGATAAACGACCTCATACTTTAGGGGGCAACTGTTGTAGACATTTTTGTGCCTTACAGCATAGAGCATGAAATGTCAATAATCTAAGGGATCCAAAGTCCCTAAACATGTTGTTCTTACCCTTAGAGGAACAAGGTCAGCAAACCACAACACTGCAAATCAGTTCTCCACTGAAAAACACTCAAAAACAGGTCAATTTTGGATGAAAGCAGTTGCTCCACTAAGCATCTGCGCTGAATGTCAAAAGCTCTATGGTGTACCTGCGCTGCATAGCAAGTGCAAAAAAGGCTACCTGCGCTGGGCATACTTTGACATGTGGAGGAATCTTTTCTCAATGTGCCAGTGCCCAGGAAGCTTCCAAAATGACACTTGGATCAGAAGATTCGCCTAATGATGAGTAAAGAGGTTCTAAAACTCCAAGTGGAAGGTAGAAACTCCGAGTGGACTCAAGGACTGAAGAACAACTAGAGTTGAAGAGGACAACAAGTCACACATCAAGCTGACTTATCTTCACTCCAAAACTCTATATAAGGATCTCATCCCATGGGATCTGAAGGGCGGAATTTGGTGCAAGGAATTGTTGTTGGTTTATAGTTGAGAGTATTGGGTGATATCTTGAGGGAGGTGAAGAAGAGATTTCTCTCTGTCGGGAAGGTGATGCTGGATTGGACCTCTTATGGTTGTATCACCGCCTGAACCTTACTTCCTTATATTAATAAAGCATTTGAGGTTCTTCTATTCGCATGTGTTTCAATGATGTATTGTCTTACTTGCGTATTTGATTTATGCTAATCCTTGAATCGATTATGAATGCATGCTTCTTGTAGTTTCCTTTTCTTGTCTTATTTGTAGGATCTCGTGTAGTTGGGCCCGTGAAAAGACTTGGAGCTGGGAGCAAGCGGCAAATAGAGGGGATTGGATCGACCATTTGCGCAAGACATCGGTAAGTGGATCTCTTCCTTTTATCTCTTGCATGTCATAAAGAAGTAACTTTAGATAGCTTTGCTTCAGCTGTTGCTAAGGAACTGTCACCCTTAGAGTGGGTTAGGGTCATTCCGAGTTGGGTACTTTCCCCCACAACATCATCTATTCTTGAAGCAAATTGAGAAGATTTTACGTGTGGCTGGTTGTAGCTTTTGTTCACCCTTAAGACAGATTTCCCCTGGTTTACCTAGTAGTCTTTGTTAGTTCTTGATGTAATTCGTCCCTGCTTTACCTGGTGATCTCCATTGTGCTTTTGCTCATTCCTTCTTGCTGCATCAAGATAACTCTTTGAGGTGGATGCTTGAGATGTTTCTCCATTATACCCTAGACCTGTCTTGTTTAACGGAGAATGCTGTACATTGATGATCTCATCCAAAGTTTCAGATCCTTTGACAAACTTAAGATTAATAGCCTTGGTTTTCTCAATTTCTTTTCTAAGGCCAACAATTTCACCTTCTAACTTTTCAAGGTATTTTTCTTTTTCATCAATTTGAAATTGTAGAGTATCAATGATCATATTATTTTCTTCTATACATGTCTTAAGTCTAGAAATCTCTTCATAAAAACTATCCACATCTATAGCATCCATGTAATCATCATCTTCAAATGCCATTAAAAGTTTATAGTCATTACCTCTTTCATCTTCATCACTATTTGATAGACCATCACTGTCTTCATGAGTGTAGTAGCTTTTCTTATTTGCATTATGTTTCTTGTTCGATCTGGCAGGTTCCTTTCCTTTGTCAATCTTATCCTTATGAGGACATTTGGCAGCATAATTACCTACTCTTCCACAAGAAAAACATTTAAAAGGTAGCTTACCTCTTAACCTTCCAGTACCCCGTTGAAGATTTCTGACAAAATTTGATTCTTCTTCTTCTTCTGGCACGTGACTTGATTCATAGTAGTCTCCTTTGCCTGAAGCCTTAAAAGTAGCTTCTCTCCTGTCTGATGGACCTCCTTTTCTCATTTCATAAGCAGTTAGAATTCAGTGTAGCTGAGACATAATAAGAGTTCGTAGATTTTCCTTTTCTTCTATTGCAGACACTTTAGATTCAAACTTGGGGAACAATGATCTTAGGACTTTTCCAACCACAACAGCCTCTTTTATTTCTTCACCCAAGTTTTTCATACAATTAACAATCTCATCTACCCGAAGGAAATAGTTAGCCACACTTTCATCATTATACATTCTGAGATTCTCATACTGAATCCTGAGGGTTTGAAGTTTTGCACGTTTTACCTGTTCATCTCCTTCGTAGCTCAAAACAATCTTGTCCCATATTTCTTTTGCGGATTTATATTGCATAACCTTCCCGAATTCAGATTGAGATAGACATCCTAGAAGAGTATTAACCGCCTTTGCATTTGTTTCATATTTCTTCTTCTCAGTTGAATCTGTAGGAGTAGATGATGGAAAAGTATACCCTGTTTCCATAATGTCCCATACTTTTGTACCCAAAGATTGAAGATAGGCAGTAACTCTTACCTTCCAATATATGAAGTTTGGTCCATCAAAAATCAGTGGCCTGATTGATGCTTCCCTCTCGTAGTTGCTCATGATGTTAGATCTTCCTTCAAGCGATCAAGCTTCTTCAGAAGGACCTGCTCTGATACCAATTGTTGGAAATAATACTAAGAGGGGGGGTGAATCAGTATTATCTAATTCTTCTTCAATATATTTATACTTTGAATTATTGTATGTCAGTACCATAAAATAATGAGCATGAACAAGAAAAACAGATAGTCACACCAAAGAACACCAGATATAAGGTGGAAACCCAATGTGGGTGAAAACCACATGCTGCAATATGTCTCTATCTTCTTTCAATTAGAAATTCCTTTTACAATGATTTTTTACTGGTGCGGTCCTTTACTAATACGCAGGATGCAACCTGCAAAGAGCTACAACTCTTTCTCCTGGAAGGGAGTTACAACCCCCTACTTCTTTTCTTTCAAGGACCACTTTTCATTAATTTTCAAACTTGATCCATGAACATCAATCAATCATCAAGTATATCTGCATCAAACAATCTCCTTTTCCCAATTAGCACTGAATCAAGTAAACACTTCTCTGACAACTGTACCCAGAACACAGTAACAATAACCACACACCAAATTCTGAACCCAGAATACTGCAGCAATAGACAGAGGCAGCTAGATCATAATTTAAAGTTATACGCTACTTCAACAACCCGAAACCTGCGTGCAGATCTATAAAGGATAATTCCTTCTTTCAAATATTCAGACACTAATTTACCCAGATTATTAGATTTATAGATCAAGCATGCGCCTCATATAACATATCAAAATCATACAAAGATACTATTATTCAAGAATAAAGATTATGACCCATCAATAGAACTTATCCTTCTTTATGCGCTAAGGTTCCTCCTTCATTCAGATCCAGATCTACACCATAACCCAATCACAAATATTTTAGATCTAGCACTTATTAGATATTCAATTCATTCGATGATGCTTTGCCAAATGATCGCCTTCCTCTTTTATAGTCTTAGGCCTTCCACAATACCACGGTCCAAAACCATAGGATCAAAAAAATTGTTCGACTAATACCATGAACCAACCATGAAAGTGCACGAGATCAACACTTTCGGATGCAATACCACGGACCAAAACCATAATAAACCAATACCACGAACCCAATACTTGGGATCAACACTTCTGATGAGGTACCATGGTCCAAAACCATAGTTTCAAATACCAAGGACTAACTACCATGGACCAAAGGTAAGTTCTCCAATATATACGCGCTTTTCCTTGCATGAAAGTGCGTGAACTTTTTATCTACAAGCAATACCATGGACCAAAACCACAATAAACCAATACCATGAACCCAATACTTGGGATCAACACTTCTGGCGAGATACCATGGTCCAAAACCATAGGCTCAAATACCAAGGACTAACTACCATGGACCAAAGGTAAGTTCTCCAACATATACACGCTTTTCCTTGCATGAAAAAACTTTTCTCTCCATAAAAGTGCATGAAATTTTCTCTACATGAAATATACTTTTCTCTGCGTAAAAGTGCGTGAACTTTTCTCTACATGAAATATACTTTTCTCTGCATAAAAGTGCGTGACCTTTTCTCTACATTATAATTTATTATCTAAGATGAGTGGGTTGCCATCAAGTACAACATATGTATCATAATGCCAACAGTGGGAGAGCATTTTATGCAGAAGGACAGGAAAATCAATGGTATATCGACAGCGGATGTTCGAAGCATATGACAGGTGATAAAGAAAAACTTGAATCATACACTACTTTAGAAAAAGGAAAGAAAGTTTCATTTGGGAATGATACTACTGCTGCCATAAAAGGAAAAGGTATTGCTCAATTGAAAGAAAAGGTCAAAGCAGGAAATGTTTTGTACGTTGATGGATTGAAACATAATCTTCTAAGTGTCAGTCAGATGTGCGATCAAGGAACCGAGGTAATATTTAGATCAAATAGATGTCGTGTTCGTGATCTTGATACAGGTGAAACAGTGATCAAAGGCAAAAGAACTCCAAACAATCTATACATATTTGAAGAAGGACAACAACAATGCTATATGAGCAAGGATGATGAGCACTGGTTATGGCACCAGAGTGGGGCATCTAAGTTTTTTACAAATAAGGAAAGCATGAAAGTATCATGAAGTTCGTGATCTTCCAGATATCAAGATTCCAGAGAATACAATATGCAAATCATGTCAGTTTGGTAAACAAACCAGGACTAACTTCCCTGAGAAGGAAGGATCAGCTAGCAAACCTCTCGAACTTATTCATACAGATGTATGTGGTCCATTTAGGACAAGGACACCTCGAGGAGAGGAATACCTTATATTATTCATTGACGACTTCTCCAGGTTTGTTTGGTTAGGACTTATGAAACACAAAGACAAAGCATTTGAAAAATTCAAATCCTTCAAAGCCTTGGTCGAAAATGAATCAGATCACAAAATTAAGTGTCTCAGGTCTGACAGAGGTGGGGAATTTACCTCAAATGAATTTTTCGATTTCTGTGAATAGCATGGAATAAAAAGGGAATTCTCTACAGTAAGGACTCCTTAGCAAAATGGAGTGGTGGAAAGGATGAACATAACAGTCCAACAAATGGCCCGCGCCATGCTTGATGAATCTGGAACTCCTGCAACCTTCTGGGGTGAAGCTGCATATGCCAGGGTTGTTATTCTCAACGAAACAAATGTCTGAGTAAACAACACTCAAACTCCTCATGAGCTCTGGTATGCTAAGACTCCTTCAGTAAAGAATTTTAAAATTTTTGGAAGCAAATGGTATATTAAGGATACTGATGAACAGCTTGGCAAACTTGAGCCTAGGGCAGATGAAGGCATTCTCCTTGGTTATTCGCATTATAGTAAAGCATATAAGTGTTATAATAAAAGACTTTGAAGAATTGTTGACAACATTGATGTAGAAGATGAAGACTACCCTTCAAATCAGACTGACAATGAAGAAGAAGAACCTCAAGAGGCTCTAGAGGAATAGATAAGGATAGAAGAAAAGACTCCATCCAGGCATGTTCAAAAGAATCATCCACAATCTCAGATTTTGGGGCAGAAAGAAGCAGGTGTACAAACAAGAAGAACAATAGCAGAAGCCTCAAGCTACTTGGCATTGCTCTCCTCCACTGAGCCACAAAATTTAAAAGAAGCATGCAAAGATGAATGTTGGGTCAAGGCTATGGATGAAGAACTTGAGCATATCAAAAAGAACAACACTTGGGAATTAGTTCCTAGACCAAAGGATAAGAATGTCATAGGGAAAAAATGGATCTTCAAAAATAAGTTGAATTAAAATGGGGAAGTAGTTGGAAACAAGGCAAGACTGGTTTGTAAGGGATATGCTCAGCAAGAAGGAATAGACTTTAAATAAACTTTTTCTCCTGTTGCTAGACTTGAAGCTATCCGAATGTTTCTTGCTCTCTCAAGCTTTCAAAAATTCAAAGTATTTCAAATGGATGTGAAATCAACTTTTTTGAATGGAGATTTACAAGAAGAAGTATACATTGAGCAGCCAGATGGGTTCATTCTTGGGAATGATCCTAACCTTGTATGTAGACTGAAAAAGGCTCTCTATGGTCTTAAACAAGCTCCAAGGGCTTGGTACTACCGTTTGGACAAATATCTTCATCAACAAGGTTTTTCAAAAGGATCAGCAGATAGCAATCGTTATATAAAAAATGAAAATGACAAGTTGCTAATACTTGTTGTGTATGTAGATGATATTATTTTTGGCAGCAATGAAGAAACTATGATTCAAAACTTTGCCTCGGTAATGCAGAAGGAATTCGAAATGTCCCTGCTAGGTGAACTGACATACTTTCTTGGATTGCAAATCCAACAAAATAAAGACAGTATCTTCTTGTCTCAAACCAAGTACCTCAAGCAGATTTTGAAGAAGTATGGCATGGAAGATTCAAAACCAGTATGTACTCCCATGGTTACAGGATGCAGTCTTAGTGCGAATGATGAATCGGCTACAGTTCATCAACCAACATACAGATCTATGATTCGAAGTCTACTTTATTTGACAGGTACCCGACCAGACATCATGCATGCAGTTGGAATAGTTGGAAGATTTCAGGCAAACCCAAAGGAAACTCATCTTCCGGCAGTAAAGAGAATCTTCAAATATATTCAAGGAACTCAAAACTTTGGCTTATGGTATCCTAGAGATACAGATCTCATACTTCATGCTTACACAGATGCAGATTGGGTTGGAAGTGTGGATGACAGGAGAAGCACGAGTGGTGGTGCTTTCTTTATGGGTTCCATATTAGTATCTTGGTTCAAGAAGAAACAAAGTTTGATTGCTTTATCTACAGCTGAAGCAGAATATGTGGCTGCTACATCTTGTTGCACCCAACTTCTTTGGATGATGCAGACTTTACAGGATTTCCAAATCACTTGTACTCCACCTATCCCCATCTTATGTGATAATACAAGTGCAATAACCATTTCAAAGAACCCAGTCATGCATTCAAAAACCAAGCACATACCGATCAAGTATCATTTTCTCAGAGAACAAGTGCTTGAACAAAAGGTCAAGTTGGAATACATTTCTTCTAAGGAACAAGTGGCTGATATATTTACCAAACCATTGCCCAGGGAGACTTTCGAATACCTCACGCAGAAGCTGGGGGTTATCGACACATCATCTTGCTGTTAATTCTCAGATTGGTGCTTGTACGCGAGGTTCTGATGCGGTATACGCGTACAAGGTTCAGGGGGAGCATAATTCATTGTTGGCATTATCGTATTACAGAAGGAGGAACATGTTGGGTAAATGAACTGTATCTATCCATGGCAATAAAGATGCTGAATTATGCTATATGTAGGCAGTATAGCGCGGTTCCTATTTTATATATAGCCAGAATAGCTCGACTTTCTGTCCTAATGACAGAGGGGCAAAATCAGGAGGAGAAAGCTCTCAAGGGGAGAAATAGTTAGGAGAAGCAAATATTCGCCCTTTGCCCTTGATGTCAAAGGGCGAGAGTGATTTTTGGATGGTGTTGTTGCCATCAAGTCCAAAGGGGGAGATTGTTGGCATTATGGCATTATGAACATATGTTGAACTTGATGGCAACCCTCCCTTAGACGATCATTTCTCTTATAGAAAGCATGATGGAGCAAGAGGAGCCAAGAGGATCCAAGAGGAGACAAGAGGAGCCATATATATGTGTATGTCACATATATATGCCAAAGAAGAGGAGCATACACAACTATCGGGAGCCTATCGGAGTAAGAAAGGAACTCTCATATGCAAGGAGGTCTCTGGAAGACACTACCAAGACAGAAGAGCATATCAGGAGCTTATCGGTAGCCATCGGGAGCCATCGGGAGCAACAGACACAATTATCGGGAGCGCAGACAGAGCCATTAGGAGAACAGAAGCAGTTATCGGGAGCCATTGAGCCATTGGGAGCTTATCAGAGCAATAGAGGCACATTCTCATATATAAAGAGCTTATCGGGATGAATCGGGCGTATAAAACCCTTGGATGCATGCTTAATCATTATCGGGAGTCATCAGGCCATATATGCATGCTTTAACACTATCGGGAGTTGTTGGGCGCCAAAATCCCATATATTTTCATTTTACAATAATCAAAGGCATTTCCCCTTTTAGCGGATAAACACAGTTATATGTGTTAATGTATATATTTCGGCATATATGCACGTCGAGGGTTCGACTATGTGACACCGCTGAAACCTCCGATTGCGAGCGGACCCGATGGTGGCATTAAACTTGGTCCATAATAATATCACATCTGCGGCAATCGCTCAAGCCCTGCCTCACCCGAATGCCAATTGCGACAAGAGGAGGCGAACCCGATGGAGGTATTAAAGGCAGTCTATAACCATATTTCATCCGCAGTATAAAGGGTCACCCACCCCAATCCTCCGATTGCGATACCATATGGACCCGATGGCATATCAAATGTGCTTTATAATAGTATCGCGTACGCAGTATATCGGAATGCATAAACGGTCGTCCACCCCAATCCTCTGATTGCGATAAGAGGTGGCGGACCCGATGGGAACTTTAAAGGGACTTTATAATATATCGCATCCATCGCAAACCGCCGATAGTGATAAGGAGCGGACCTGTTATAGACAATTTTGTGCCTTAAAGCAACAAGCATGGATTGTCAATAATCTAAGGGATCCAAAGTTCCCTAAACATGATGTTCCTACCCCTAAAGGAACAAGGTCAGCAAACCAACAGCTCTCAGATCAGTTCTCCACCTGAAAACACTCAAAAACAAGCAATCTTGAAATCAAAGCAGGTGCTCCACTAGGTTTCTGCGCTGAAACTCAGTTGCTCCATGGCGTACCTGCGTTGCAAAGCAAGTGGGACAAAGGCCACCTGCGCTTAGCGAGAAAGGACAAGTGGCACAGTGAGTCATTGCTTTGGAATCTTCCAAAAATGACACTTGGATCAGGGATTTCGCCTTGTGATGAGTCAGAGGCTTTGTTTCTCCAAGTGGAAGCAAGGTTCACCAAGTGGACTCAAGAACTGAAGATCAACTAAAGATTAACTGAAGAGAGAGAGGACACAAGGCAGCTACACATCAGTTGCAAGCTGACTCATCCTTTCTCAATTCATCTATATATTGAGCTCTCTCCTATGAGCTCAAGAGGCTGGAATTTTGTGCAATGTAATGATACGCTGTTGGTTTCACTATTGAGTTATTGGGTGACTGTTTGAGAGAGGTGAAGAAGAGCAATTCTTTCTGCTGGGAGGTGTTGCTGGGTTGGAGCCTTCAATGGTTGTAATACTCTCAGAACCTTTATTTCTTCATTAATAAAAGCTATTGAGGTTCTTCTATGTGCTCTTGTTTCAATAATATATTGTGATGATTGCATGTTTGGTTTACACTAATCCATGAACCAGTTATGATTGCATGCCTCTTGTAGTCTCCTTCTTTGTTATTTTGCAGGATCTCATTGTAGCTGGGCGAGCAGAAGAACAAAGAGCTAGGAGCAAGCTGCCAAAAAGAAGAGTTTGCATTTGACATTAAGCGCAAGGCAACGGTTAGTGCATTTCTCCATTCTCTTTTGCTTTCATAAAGAAGTAAACCTTAAGTAGTTTGTTTTACAGTTGTTGCTAAGGAACTGTCACCCTTAGAGTGGGATAGGGTCATCCGAGTCGGATACTTTTCCCTACAAAAAACTAGCGACCATACTGGGGATCGTATCCATTTGATTGTGTTTGTAGTATTTTGCTATTCATTTCCTGAACGAAAGAGTACCAAATCGAAAAGCTTTTGACTATATCAAAAGCGAAGTAGAGGGCAGCTACTCTTGCTCATTTTCTGAGCAAATTCATGATTTGAAGAACTGATCTACAAAGATCCTTGTAAGCTCTTAGTGATAGCTTTGCACCTTCTTAATCATCCCTTTGAGTGTGCTTGACTGATTGCTTCTGATTTGAGCAAAAACCGTGCATTTTTGAGAAAATTATGACCCGGAAACTGTGAAAACGCAATTCTCGTTTTCCAAAGTAGGTAGTACACAGGCTACCTGCTTTGCAACGCAGGTCCCGAAGGGACCACCTACGCTGAGAGCCAGTTTGGCTGTGCAGAGCCTGCGTTGGCCCAAATTTGCTTAGTGCATTTGGGGTTTCCTCCTTTCTCTTGCCTGTTTTCACTTAGTTTTGCTGCTAGGTGTCAGTCTTGTGCCTGTTTTGAAACCAATATTACTTGCCATCATTCTGCCTCTGTTATATAACAAAATTGTACTTGTTTTTTGTATTTCTTACTCATTTACAATTTCCCATAACGAAAATTAAACTATTCATGCTTTTGGCCTCTTAGATCTGAACCTGTGTTAGGCATTTTGATGGTCTAAAGAGTTAGCTTGTTTGCTGTCCATAGCTTATTAGTCTTTTTACTTTCGTTAGTATGGTTTGATTTCATGTATTTCCAGTGATTAAGCAAGTGAATCTTAGGGTGTCTTTTGATTTTGGACAAACTTGTTTACTTTCGCTTTAAATCGAAATCAAAGTTATATAACCACTTTCTTTTTATATCCATCCACATTAAGAAAGGGAAAAGAAAATACATGCATTGTGCATTTTGCATTTGACTGTGTGCTTGACGATTTAGGAAAAATTTGCATTTTAGTGTGTGCTCTATGATCTGTGTGAAAAGATTTGCCTTTCTTTTCCCTCAGTAGTTAAGGTTTTCAAAGTTGAAAGATTGAAAAGTTTGCTTCTCATCTGAGACTGCATTCAGGAATTTGTTATATACATCTCGTGGTGATCCTTAAAGGCAAACTGATAAGCAAGATCAACATTAAAATAAATCCAATTTACATAACAACGCTTTGTAACATAACGCAAACACATAGAGGTCTAGGTAGAGACATGTTCCGGCGTCGTTAAACATAGTGACTGTTGATCTCTACGAAGGTGGGTGATTCCTCCTAAGAGTCAGTGGCACTAATACGGACTTGTGCTCCCACATACCGTCGAGTATATATTGGGAGACCCCTATAGGGAATTATCCTTTATCCATAGGAAGCCGTGTCGACCGCCCTACTGATCGCGATGCAGTGAACACAGCATTCACGAAGATCGACCACCCGTACCGTAAAACGTATTCTGTGGTTTCGCGAAAAGTTTGGCACACCCTCTGACTAGAACTCCAGAGAAGTTTCTTTTGGCCTTTTTCAAACTCTATAACTGAAAAAGTCCATCCGAGCATTTGTCACTTCGGGCTCGTTAAAACATCGAAGGCGACTAGAGTCATCTTTAGCTTTTTCTCGACTCTTAAAACATGAAAAAGCAAGTTTGTGTCTAAAAGCGTCGTTAATAAAATTTATTTTAAGCGGAACATAATCACCTGTTATTCCCACGTTGATCTTTCAGTTGAAAATTATGGAGCCCACCAACCAAGGACATAACCTTGGAGGAAGTCCAAATCCCTTCTCCTCTTGGGGAGATGTTGGTGCGCCTCATATGGCAACATTGTCACTTCCAGGATTGACAATTGGCCTACCTGTATGGCTCTTTTCAACTAATGTAGTCCAGATCGCCACTAATCCTGAGCAGTCGAATCAACAGTCAGAACAGTCTAGAGCTACCCACTAGCCTTCCACTTCTTACAATTCTTCCTCTGATCCTTCATCTTCACAAGGTAGAGCCGGCAAAAGTCAGCCTCCCATGGAGAAGAAGGAAAAGAAGAAGAGAGAAAAGAAGCAGAAGGGGCCTATGGCGAAGGCGACTGGGGGCAAGCAAAAGACAGCTGACAAAAACCCATACACTGCACCGACCGGGCCTAAATCGCCATGTTTCATTTGCAAAGGGGCCCACTTCCATCGTGATTGTCCTTGTATTCCCCGGATACTAAGGGACTGGTCCCCAAGGTTGCACAATCCGGTAGCATCAACCTCTGGTAGTCATGTTGATTGCAGTCCGTCAACTAGCGAGAGTGAAGGACGAAGAGGGAGACCAAGATCACCCTGTATATTGTGTGAAGGCGATCACGCCATCCACAAATGTCCATTCTTAGATGAGGCAAAGAGAGTTTTGGAAGATCGCCCGGTTTCACCGTTACGACTTCCTCCTGGATACCAAAAACTCGCGCCTAATCCCTCGATAGTTGAAAATCCAGTTGATCCGCTCAAGTGGTCGGCTGAAGTGTCGGTCATTGAGAATGAACCTACTGAATCCAGACCAGACGAAAGTCTAAAGGTCGAAACGGCAGTTGACCCGGTTCTTCCTTCAGAGGTTTCATCGTCCAATGACTCCGTCATTGAAGACCCATCTTCAAATGACACCCTCACTGAAGAGCATAAGGATGACACCATCCATATTCTTTTCATCAACATAGACTCTGATGAGCATCAGGGCAATGCGCCCATTCCTTTATCGCAGGAAGGAACATCGTCAGGGTCATATCCGGCCGTTTATTCGGTCCCACCACCAAGCAACCTAGTTGTATCCTTTGATTGGAATCAGCTAGGCAGACCCCGGTTACCAGCCAGTATCCCATTCAGAATCATAGTCCAAATCTACAGAATGGTGATGGCTGGAACTATCATTGATGAAGGGGCATCTGTGAGTATCCTTTCCTCTATTGCTTGGAAAGCACTGGGTTGCCTGGCGCTTTTACCTGAGATGAGAAATCTATCAGGTTTTGATAAAGGAACCAGTCACCCATTAGGGATTCTCCCCAATGTTCCAGTTACATTGAAAGGGAAGACAGTTCATATGAACATCATGGTCGTCCATGGACCCTTGGCATATAACTTACTCCTTGGACGAGACTATATATATTGCATGGAGGCAATAGTGTCCTCGCTCTTTAGAGTCATGTGTTTTCCGCACGAAGGAAGAATGGTCAAGCTCGTAGACCAACTTTCATTTCCAGGATCATGCATTGCAAATAGTCAAATACCATCCCTTAACGGTTTATTCACTCAAGGAATGCCACCGCCCCCGGTTCTACTTCCCGATGAATGCGAGTAATTCGAGAAGAAAAGAATGGGGACCCAGGGGGCATGCACCATGGCCTGCCTCGGGCAGAGAAAACCTTAGGTATAAAGTTAATTTCCGCAGAAGAATGGACTAGTCCATACCCCGTCCGAAAAATGAAGAGAGGGTTGTTCTAGGATAAAATTCTTTTGTCAAAGTTATGTTGAAGCGGAAGAATCGCTCCCTTTGTCTAAAGAAGTGGGCTCTCCTAAGGAGGGGATCTCTTTGTGGCAGCAAGAAGGCACCATCTTTGAATGTCAAGCCTCACCCATTAAAACAATATGTTTTAAAAGAGAAGTAGGGGCAGTCTTCAAAGAAAGAGAGGAAATTGATGCAACAAGTAGTCACCATCCTTAGCAACCTAATGATAGACATCGCCGAAAAGAGAGTTTAGTTTGTGGCAGCAAACAAAACCATTTTTCGGATAATAAGTAAGAGGACCTCTCCCCCGTAACACCAATGTTTTATCTGTTGCGATCTTGCAAAAATCAAAAAGTGAACTGATGGGAAGACAAGTACCATCGGCACCGAAAAATAACGAGAAGACAAGTATCGTTAAAAATATAGCAAGACGACAAGTAGAAAAACAAAGGTGGGACAGAGGAGAAAAAGAGCCTTGAAATTATACTTTATACCTGGGGGCATGCAAACCTTTTGGAGTGCAAGCACGGAACGACTATTTATTTTTTAAATTTTTAGGTCCTCCCTTTAAACCTGTAGGTCTAACCCGTTAAACTCGTAGGATTAGCCATTTCCAGCTTGCATAAAGAAAGGATGAAGCGCAAAAGTTAAAACCTGCCAAATTGGAGTAATTAGTGAGGTATCGCTCCTTAAATAAGATTACCTCACCTAAAGCATTCCTTGTATTAAGACTGGTATAATCGAGTAGTTTTAGGAATGTTCATGCTCGTTAAAAAATAAACGCAAGAATCGAGCAGTTTTGTACAGAGTTCATGCTCGTTAAAAAATAAACACAAGTTGTGAGCAATCTTTCCCTGTAGTTCAAGCTCATCCAGAAAAAATGAACCGGTAAACAACCTCGAGAAATGTAACCTTTGAAAGCCATATTAAAAAGCCCTTGGTCGTGTTTATATGCCATCACCTCCATCCGTTCATTTGGCCAATCGTTCACCTCCATATGTTTGTTTACCCATTTTGAGGAACAACTGCGAAGAGTGATTTCACTTAGCCATCCTTGTGACACTGCCGTGATTGGAGAATTCCAACCTGTACCTGGAATCTGCTGCTATCCCTGTTCATCACTCGTTCCTCAAAAGACGAGTCTTCTTTGAGCTATTTTCACTGACTCGTAAAATATGAAAAGTTTGTCGAGTTATGGCCTTCCAGCTCGTTAAAAGGACCGGAAGAGCTATCCCTCCTCTAGATTTTAATCTTTTTGGACCTGAGGGATTATTACACAAAAAGATCGAGCGCTTGTTTTGTTCGCCTCGTTAAAGAAATCGAAAATTCATCCCTTCTGTATTGTTTTATACTTTTTCAGACTTAAGGGATTAGAAGACGAAAAACGAATTTTGGAGTTAACTTTTCATACCTTTTCAGACTCTCTAAAAATGAAAAGGACCGAGTTTTCTTTGTCGTTAGACTCGTTAAAATGATTAAATAGCGACAAACTTGTCTTTAGACGAGAACGAGTTTCCCTATCGCTAGGCTCGTTAAAACATAGCGATGGGCTTGCCCGAAGGGCAGGTTATAGAACAAGCATATGTTATCCTCCTCAAGCTTGACAAAAATAAAGAGGTACTGGTCAGCAATGACTGGGGAAAAATTGGGAGAACCTCACAGCATTAATGGTAGCAAGTCGCTCTTGAACATGACACTTTGTCCTCCGTATCACATCGGGTTGGGTTGTTTCATTCACCGGTCTCATAACCATGGTCCTCGCCACACCGTCCACAATTGGGGTAATGCTACCAATCCATCACATCAATGTCGTTATATGTTCAAGAGATGTGGTTCTGTAAAGAGTCAACCGTGTTCCACCCACTGCCATACATTATCCTTCATCCACTTCATGACCGCCACCCTGAATCATACATCACAGTTTGTTTTCACCTCATCACAATCACTAGCTCCGTTCCGTGTCACTGATGTGGGATTCATTAAGGCCCTCCTTTGACGGATCGCTCCTTGTCGACATCAGCTCATTATCCAAGGAGTTGATCTAGGAACACCCCCCTCAGTACCTTGAAGCTTGCATGCCTCAATGGCAAGTTTCTCACTTCCGGCGATAGGTATACAGCAATGACCTTCGACCAGAAGATTTTGCATGGTGGTCGACGCAAAGTCCTTTATTCCCACCATGTGGATTGTACTGTCGTACCTTGAGGGTCATCATCCTTATCAGTGACTCCTCTCGCGCTTGTTAACGGTTTACATCATTGACCGGTAATCAGGCGATGTCTTTCCATGTTCGACTTCAAGAAATTCTCACACGGATTGACTTGTACATCGAGTGAAGATCGGAAGAGATTGAAGACCCCGGATTTAGTTTCATCCATCCGGGCTGCGATATATATTCAGGACATAAAGAAATTTGATATGTACATCATTACAATAGATGATCATCCTTCTCAAAGGATGATAATTTCGGCAGAGAATTATCAGTCTACAATCAGACGATCGTCTGTTCTATGTACCAAAATGTATTTATAAAGCTGAGCATGGGAATGCCCGCCTCAGCTAGATCATGAAAAATGTATGAAAAATAATGTATTGTATTGTATCTTATTACAGGACACTTCTCAGCAGATTGAATGAACTTCGGATCCTCTCAATAAAGCATTTCACCCGATAAACGACCTCATACTTTAGGGGGCATCTGTTATAGACAATTTTGTGCCTTACAGAAACAAGCATGGATTGTCAATAATCTAAGGGATCCAAAGTTCCCTAAACATGATGTTCCTACCCCTAGAGGAACAAGGTCAGCAAACCAACAGCTCTCAGATCAGTTCTCCACCTGAAAACACTCAAAAACAAGCAATCCTGAAATCAAAGCAGGTGCTCCACTAGGTTTCTGCGCTGAAACTCAGTTGCTCCATGGTGTACCTGCGTTGCAAAGCAAGTGGGACAAAGGCCACCTGCGCTGAGCGAGAAAGGACAAGTGGCACAGTGAGTCATTGCTTTGGAATCTTCCAAAAATGACACTTGGATCAGGGATTTCGCCTTGTGATGAGTCAGAGGCTTTGTTTCTCCAAGTGGAAGCAAGGTTCACCAAGTGGACTCAAGAACTGAAGATCAACTAAAGATTAACTGAAGAGAGAGAGGACACAAGGCAGCTACACATCAGTTGCAAGCTGACTCATCCTTTCTCAATTCATCTATATATTGAGCTCTCTCCTATGAGCTCAAGAGGTTGGAATTTTGTGCAATGTAATGATATGTTGTTGGTTTCACTATTGAGTTATTGGGTGATTGTTTGAGAGAGGTGAAGAAGAGCAATTCTTTCTACTGGGAGGTGTTGCTGGGTTGGAGCCTTCAATGGTTGTAATACTCTCAGAACCTTTATTTCTTCATTAATAAAAGCTATTGAGGTTCTTCTATGTGCTCTTGTTTCAATAATATATTGTGATGATTGCATGTTTGGTTTACACTAATCCATGAACCAGTTATGATTGCATGCCACTTGTAGTCTCCTTCTTTGTTATTTTGCAGGATCTCATTGTAGCTGGGCGAGCAGAAGAACAAAGAGCTAGGAGCAAGTGGCCAAAGAGAAGAGTTTGGATTCGACATTAAGCGCAAGGCAACGGTTAGTGCATTTCTCCATTCTCTTTTGCTTTCATAAAGAAGTAAACCTTAAGTAGTTTGTTTTACAGTTGTTGCTAAGGAACTGTCACCCTTAGAGTGGGATAGGGTCATCCGAGTCGGATACTTTTCCCTACAACAGGACCCGATATATTTATAAAGCATGATTAATGGCCATATCGAATCCGATCCATCGGATCACCCATCGGCAAATAGACAATGTTATATAGCGATAAGGAGCGGACCCGATATATTTATAAAGCATGGTTAATGGCCATATCGCATCCGATCCATCGAATCGCCCATCGGCAAATAGAAAATGTTGTATAGCGATAAGGAGCGGACCCAATATATTTATAAAGCATGGTTAATGGCCATATCGCATCCGATCCATCGGATCGGCCATCGGCAAATAGACGATGTTATACAGTGATAAGGAGCGGACCCGATATATTATTGTTATGGGTGCATAATGTTTAAAGTTCGCCTTTTGTTATTTGGACCATTTTTCTTCGTTTTCCTGCTGTTTTTATCACTTAAATCATTCCTTAAGAGATCGGTCAAAGCAAGCGAGCCCCAGGATTTCAGATCCTCTGGTTTCGACTCATGGTTTTATTAAAAGCATGACTATATAAGAAGAAAAGAGATCCTTTGGCACTAATGGAAAAGGAATTGAAGATCTTAAGGAAACTGCGCAGCCGCAGACAGGCAAAAGATAGAAGTCTCTTCGGGTGTGGAGAATCGCTATTCAGGAGGTGATGTGGGAGAGGTCGCCCACACGTTCTTTTTAACAAAGCTGCAATCATTTCTTATAAATGCCCTAGCCACTTCATTTTGTTTACTAAATGGTTCTAAGTGCGCAATATTAAGTTTTTTTCTTGTTTAGCCTTCGGGTGTGCAGTAGTATGTAAACTCTGTTTGGGTCTTGATATCAGCCTCTATTGTCTAAATCGGGTGATAACTGTCATGGATCTGGTGCTTGGGTTGGCCCTTGAGTGATTCTGATAGATCTGCTGTTTGGGTAATTCTGAAGATTTGTTTGTACTTAATGACCATTTTATCTTCTTGGATCCAGTCTGAGAATTAATGAAACGTGGTCTTTGAACGAAGTAGGGGGTTGTAGCTCCCTTCCAGGAGAGACTGGAGAACGAGAGAGAGTTGTAGCTCTCTGCAGGTTGCAGCCTGCGTACTGGTAAAGGACTGCACCAGTACAAAATCATTGTAAAAGAAATTATATTTGAAAGAAGATAGAGACATATTGCAGCATGTGGTTTTCACCCACATTGGGTTTCCACCTTATATCTGGTGTTCATGTGTGTGACTTATGTGTGATGATATGTTCTATTTTACTGCACCAGTTTATTGTTAATACGGTTCTAATTCACTCATTAAGGATCAACTAACTGAATCATAAGAAGTTGTGGAAGTAGCATATATGAGTCTGAATATGGAAATGTAAAAGTTTTATTAATCTGATAATACTGATTCACCCCCCCTCTCAGTATTATTTCCAACAAAAGCCACAAAAATAACAATAGAGGGATTCTATGGGGCACAAAAATAACAACATGGGGGTAATAGGGGCACAACGATATAAATAAGGGGTATAACTGCAATAGTAATGGGGTAATCACTAGTATTATAGGGACCCAACATGCCCCTCTCCTTCAAAAAAGTGTTTTCCTCAATGCTTGAGTAGTTCTAGATACTTCTACATAAAATTCTCCTCCTCCGATGTGGAATCTTTAGCGTATAAGTTCTTCCACTTGATAAGATACTCTGAAATTGATCGATTGCGTAGCTGTCGAGTTCTTGTTTTTGTGACTTCCTCTGGTTCCAATATAATTTTTCCTTCCTCGTCAAGTTCTGGCAATATTGTTTGAACTAGGAGCTTGTCGCCTATAACCTTCTTTAAACATGAAACATGGAAAACTGGGTGCAATCGAGAAGCTGCAGGAAGCTCCAGTTTGTATGCCATAGTACCAATCTTTTGCAACACCTTGTATGGACCATAATATTTAGGTGATAATTTATTATCCTTCTTAGCTTGCTTTAGGGACATTTGCTTATATGGTTGTAGCCGTAGGAATACCCAATCACCTACATCAGAACTTCTTTCACTGCGATGTTGATCTGCCTGTTGTTTCATTCTATTTTGTGCCAACACTAGGTTATCCTTTAAGAGTTGGAGGACTTGTTGTTGATGTTCGATGTGATGTTCCACTGCCTGAACCTTAGAATTTTCTCTTAAATATGATGTGATGGATGGTGGCTGATACCCATAAAGCGCCATAAATGGGGTCATTTTTGTTGCTGTATGGAAGGAAGTGTTATACCACCATTCAGCTAGAGGCAACCATTTGAACCATTGTGTCTGTTTATCAGATACAAAGCAACGAAGATATCCTTCCAAACATTTTTTTACTATCTCAATTTGCCCATCAGATTGAGGATGATAAAATGATCTATGAGCTAACTGAGTACCAATACAAGAAAATAATTCTGTCCAAAAATTTCGAGTGAAAATGGGATCTCTATCACTTACAATAATCTTTGGGTTTCCATGTAGCTTTTGAATTGTTTCCATAAATGCAGTAGAAACTATACTGGCTTTAAATGGATGTGATAATGCACAAAAGTGTGCATACTTGGTAAGTCTATCAACTACCACCATGATGACACTCTTTCCCTCAGACTTGGGTAAACCTGTGATAAAATCCATTGAAACCTCCTCCCAACGTTGGCTTGGAATGGATAAAGGTTGTAATAGACCAGGTGTCTTAATTGTTTCAACTTTATTTCGTTGGCAAACCAAACATTCCGCCACAAACTTTTGAACATCTGATTTAAGGCCATCCCAAAAAATTCCTTCTTAACCCTATGGTAAGTTTTTCAAAATCCTGAGTGCCCTCCTAAGGGAGAAGTGTGCAATTCCATAAGAACCTTTTGTTTTAGCTGGGAATTCTTACAGAGGTATAAGCGATCTTTGTAACATAATGAATCATTTTGCTAGCTAAATGTATCAGACGTACTGGAATCTTGTTGTAGCTTTCAAATAAGTGCCCACACTTCTTCATCATTCTTCCATTCCTCCCTTGCTTTGTTTATCCAATCTGGTTGGATAATAGAAATGGCGCACAACAATGCTTCCACATCCTCATCCTTTCTTGAGAGTGCATATGCCACCACATTTTGCTTCCCTTTTTTTGTAGATGATTTCAAATTCATAACCCAACATCTTTGTGACCCACTTTTGTTGCTCTTCAGAGGATAATCTTTGTTCTAAAAAGTATTTAAGGTTATCATGGTCCTTTTTTACCTTGAAGTGTCTTCCCATTAGGTAGGGTCGCCATTTCTTAAGTGCATGGAGTATTGCCAACATTTCCTTCTCATAAATAGCTTTGCTTAAAAACTTTACATTGATTGAACGACTTTCAAAAGCGATGGGTCTTTCATATTACATTAGAATAGCACCAATTCCATTTCCTGAAGCATCACATTCCATAATAAAGGTTTTTGTGAAGTCCGATGTAGCTAAGACCAGTGCTTGGCACATTGCCTCTTTAATAATGTTGTTAGAGATGTTGCTATTCTCCCATAATTCTTAACAAACTTGTGATAATACCCTGTCAACCCAAGAAATCCTCGCAGTTGCTTTATGGATGTGGGGATTTTGCATTCCTTAATGGCCTTCATTTTGCTAGGGTCTACCTTAACTCCTTCATGAGATACAATATGACCCAAATATTCCACCTCCTGGACTCCAAAGAAACATTTGGATCTTTTTGCATATAATTGTTTCTCCTCCAATAGTTGTAGCACCCTGTCAACATGTTCAACATGATCCTTCCAAGACTTGCTATAGATTAGTATATCATCAAAAAATACTAACACAAGGTTTCTAAGGAATGGTTTGAAAATTGAATTCATCAAACCTTGAAATGTTGAAAGTGCATTAGTAAGGCCAAAAGGCATGAACAAAAATTCATAATGACCCTCATGAGTTCTAAATGCCGTTTTGAGAATGTCTTCAATCTTCATTGTGATTTGATGATATCCTGAACGAAGATCCAACATGGTGAAGTAAATTGATCCATGAAATTCATACAGTAATTCATCAATGACAGGAATGGGGAACTTGTCTTTAATAGTGAGCTTGTTGAGCTCCCTATAATCCAGACACATGCGCCATGATCCATCCTTCTTATGCACCAATACTACTGGAGCAGAGAAAGAACTTTGACTTGGTTGAATTATACCAGCCTCTAGCATTTCTGCAACCATACGTTCAATTTCACTTTTTTGAACATAGGGATATCTGTACGGCCTGATATTTGGAGGAACACTTCTTGGAATCAGATGAATAGCATGATCATGATCACGCATAGGTGGGAGACCTTTGGGAGTCTCAAATACCTTGGAATGATTGTCCAGGACTTTTTGGAGATCTGGAGAAATAGATGATTCCGATGTGGAAACATCTAGCTAACATAATTGTGCAATTACACCTATTTGTTCCTTTTTTAGAAGCTTTGTCATACCATTAGAGCTGATTACCTTTCCTGGTTTCCTTGCAATACCCTTTAATTCAACTTCCTTTCCTTCTGTAGAAAATTTGATGAAAAGTTCTTGAATATTAAAAGCTATTGTACCCAAGGATTTTAGCCATTGGACTCCTAGTACAACATCGGTACCTCCCATTGGAATGGAAGGAATTGGGCTAGTAAATACATATTCTCCTATGGATAGCTTGATATTATGGCACCTTCCAGAGAAATTTATTGTTCCTCCATTTTCAATCATCACTTGACACTCTGGTGCTGGATATAGGAAGCAATTCAATTCTTTTGCTACCCTACAATGAATAAAATTGTGGGTGCTTCCTGAATCAATCAACACTATTACCTTTTTCTTCTCGATTTGTCCTTCTATCTTGATGGTTTCAGGAGTGGTAATTCCCACCAATGCATTACAAGATATGGTCGGATTTATTTGTTCTTAATCTAGGCTTTGTTCCTAGAGTATATTTTCTTCTTTTGACCTTTCTTTCTCCTTTTCTTCTTACTCTTCACAATCTATGTAGAATAATTTCTTCTCAGCAGACTTATGACCTTTAGTGTATTTGCTATCACAACTGTAACAAATCCCTTTTGCTCTTTTCTCTTCCAATTGTTGTGGTGTCAACCTTATAGGTTGTGGAAGACTAGGGGCAACAACACTTCCGTCTTTATAGTTGTGAGTGGTATGCTTCCTGGTTGCCATAATTTTGCTTTCCATTTTTCTTGCTAACCTGAATGCCTTCTCTAATGAATCAGGTTCCCAAAGGCGAACATCATGTTGGATATTATCCTTTAAAGACCCTATGAACACATCAATCCTATGCTCCTCACGAATATCTGTTACCCTTATGTTCAAATTTTGGAACTCCTCAATGTGCTCCATTACTGAACCCTTTTGTTTGAGACTTATCAATTGGCTAAAAAAAGTGTTGCTTTTTGTATCTTCATAATGTGCTATCAATTCTTCCGTAAAAATTGCCCAAGTGATTAATTTTTTATGAGAGCAAAGCCATTGATACCATACAAACTGATTTCGTTCCAAATATACAGTTGCCATACGTACCATTTGTGTGTTTTGCACATTATTGAGATCGAAGAACTGCTCCATCTGCAATATCAATGTGGCGGGATCCTTGCCATCAAACTTCCTCATATCGATTTTTGGAATATGGTGGGTCTTTGATCCAACGTTGGAGTCTATGGAATCATGATTAACATTATTTTGTTCACATCATGAGTTTCCTTTACAACCTTTTCACCATTAGTAAGTATTTATTGTAGAAAATTTGTCAAATCTGTCTTCAAATCTGCCATGTCTATCTTCAAATTTGCCATGTATCTCTTCAAATCTATCTTCAAATCATCCATATTAGCTTCCATGCCCTTTATCTTAGATTCCACGCCATTTATATTAGATTCCATGCCATTTATATTAGATTCTGTTAGCTTTTCTGAGCGTGGCATTTGTTGCACTTGTTCTTGTAATTTTGATATGTCATGTAGAATTTTTTTCTCTTCTTCATGAGTCATGCTAAAGCTTTCAAGTTCCTTACCAGGTGTTTTCATTTTCTTTCCTCGGGGCATCCGTTACCGATAATAATGCTTTACGATGCCCTTTGAATTCCGTTAAAACAAGCTTACACAAAAATTTAAAAAAAAACTACATACCTTTTTTCACTTTATAGAAGCCTGATATTGAATCTGATGTATCTCTGTAATTTTGGATCATCCAGTTTTGAAATTGTGACGTGTAGTAGCCTTATACTTCCTATTTCCAATGCCACAAGTCTCACCCAAATTGGATTCTCCAAGGAATAGTTATGTGAAATCTCCCACAATGACTTAATTTTAGACTAGTTCAATAGAGCGAACTTGTACGACGTGCCACGAGTCACTGTTTCAACCTTTGGATCTAAAACACACGTACACGAAACTACAGTTTGTCCTCTTTCTGTACCTTCTTACGAAATTTCAATCCAATCCAGAGAGAGAAAGTTATGACTATTTTCCCCAGGTCACCTGTTTTGAATGTAATTCAGGAGTCTGCAAAAAGACCAACTTCCTCAGATCATATCTCCGCAAATATCGCACGAAAAGCTCTAAAATTCGGAACCAAGGTTCAGCGTGATTTCTTATCAAATGGGTTTTTTTTGTGACTTTTGCAGCATCACATAAAAAAGGTTATATCGAAAATTCCATGATGACCTGTTTGGAGCAACCAAACCCTAGAATCCAAAGCTCTGATACCAAATGGTATGAAACAAGCTCAAGAAAAGATAGAAAAGATAGATCAATGCCTTAGAATTCAGCCTCTTCAAGGGGGAAACCTCCTTTACATTACATAAATGAACAATTCTTGGATGATACAAATGACAAAACCTCCTTTCTATATATTGGAGTCTAAGGAGTCACAATATAATCCAGCCGACCTAACAATAATAATATAAAGCCACAAAAAATAACAATAGAGGGATTCTATGGGGCACAAAAATAACAACATGGGGGTAATAGGGGCACACCAATATAAATAAGGGGTATAACTATAATAGTAATGGGGTAATCACTAGTATTATAGGGACCCAACAGATTTTTCCCATTACTATTGTAGTTATACCCCTTATTAATATTTTTGTGCCCCTATTGCCCCCATATTGTTATTACTGTGCCCCATAGAATCCCTCTATTGTTATTTTTGTGGCTTTATATTATTATTGTTAGGTCGGCTGGATTATATTGTGACTCCTTATACTCCTATATATACAAAGGAGGTTCTTTCATTTGAATCATCCAAGAATTGTTCATTAATGTAATGTAAAGGAGGTTGCCCCCTTGAAGAGGCTGAATTCTAAGGTGTTGATCTATCTTTTCTATCTTTTCTTGAGTTAGTTTCATAACAGTACACTTGCCTCTTTTTGCCCCAAAATTTGAGATTCTAGATGATTGTTTTGAACATATCTGGATGGAGTCTTTTCTTCTATTCTTATTTGTTATTCTGGTGCCTCATGGGTTTCTTCTTCCTTATGAATCTGATTTGACGTTGAGGGATAGTCCTCATCACCTTCAAAAACTTCAGATCTTTCCTACCTAGGGGTATTTCCTTCTTCATCAATCACTACATATATACTTTCAATAATTTTTCCAAGTATTTTATTGTAACACTTATATGCTTTGTTGTGGGGAGAGTAACCAAGGAGAATGCCTTCATCTGCTCTAGGTTCAAACTTGCCAATACTTTCATCAGTCCTTCTAATGTAGCATTTGCTTCCAAAATTTTTGAAGTATTTTACTGTGGGAGTCTTACCATACCAAAGTTCATGAGGAGTCTGATTGTTGTTTACCCGTATATTTGTCTTCTTAAGAATAGCTACTGCAGCAAATGCGGCTTCACCCCAGAAGGTTGCAGGAGTTCCAGATTCATCGAGCATAGCATGAGCTAATTGTTGAACTATTATGTTCATTCTTTCCACTACTCCATTTTGTTGAGGTGTTCTTGCAACATAAACGTCCCTTCTTATGCCATGTTCTTCACAAAAATCAAAAAATTCATCTGAGGTAAATTCTCCTCCTCGATTAGATCTGAGGCATTTGATTCTGCGATCTGATTTGTTTTCAACTAAGGCTTTGAATGATTTGAACTTTTTGAAAGCTTCATCTTTATACTTCATGAGTCATATCTGACACATCCTTGAAAAGTTGTCAATGAACAATATGAAGTACTCTTCACCTCAAGGTGACCTCTACCTAGTTGGACCACATATATCAGTATGGACAAGTTCAAGTGGCCTGCTAGCTGATCCTTCCTTCTCATTGAAATTAGTTGTGGTTTTCTTACCAAACTGACATGATTTTCATATTGTATTGTCTGGAATTCTGATGTCAGGAAGATCACGAACCGCCTAATATTTGCATGATTTCCTTATCTGAGAGAAGCTAAGATGCCCCAATATTCTATGCCATAGCCAGTGTTCATCATTCTTGCTTAGATAGCATTGATGTTTCCTTCTTTGAATATGTATAAATTATTTGGAGTTCTTATTCCTCTTATCACTATTTTTCCTATATCAGGATCACAAACACTACATCCATTTGATCGAAATATTACCTCAGTTCCTTGGTCGAACATCTAACTGACACTCAATAGATTATGCTTTAAGCCATCAACATACATAACATTTCCAGCTTTGACCTTTTCTTTCAACTGAATAGAACCTTTACGTTTTATGAACGCAGGGGTGTCATTTCCAAATGAGACATTATTTTCCTTTTCTAAAGCACTATATGATTGAAGTTTGTCTTTATCACCTATCATATGTTTTGAACATCCACTGTGGATGTACCATTGATTTTCCTATCATTCTGCATATAAGGCTATCCCAAAACTTTCTAGTTGTGGTTCTTTCTTCCTCCATGTTTTGGGGTTCAATGAAGCTTACTCGTTCTGAGTTGTTTTCCAGAACCTGCTCCTGCATTCAGACTCTACATGACCGAAGTTGTTGCAAATAGAACATTCTATTTCATTTTCAAGAGCAGTAAAGTTATTCTAGGTTCTTTTCATTTTCCCATTCATACTCCTTTGTTTTTGAGCTTCCCTAGTCATGATGGTCTTGTAGGCAACACATTGAGTGGCTTTATGACCAAAGTTATGAAAATAAAAACATTGGCCATTGAAAAAATTCCAACGATTATCAATCCTACCAACCAATTGATTGTAGTTTCTATTGACTTCCATTCTTGAGCCAAATTAAGAATGATTTACCTCAGGTTGATTGAAGCTTTTGTTCATCCTTCAAGTAGATTGCCCCCGACTTACATGGTAATCTTTGTTCATTCTTGAAGCAAATGGTCCCTGATTTTCCTGGTAATCTGCATTATGCTTTTGTTGTCGATTGTCAACTTGTTCACTTCTCCTTGCTGCATCAAGATAACTTTTGGAGGTGGAAGGCTTCTGTGCTTGCTTCTGTGCTTGAGACGTTTCTTCAGAATATCCGAGACCTGTCTTGATTAGAGGAGAACGCTGCACTTTGATAATCTCATCCAAAGTTTCAGATCCTTTAGCAAATCTAAGATTAAGAGCTTTTGTTTTCTCAATTTCTTTTCTAAGTCCGACAATTTCACATTCTAACTCTTCATTATGTTTATCTCTTTCAGCACGTTGGAATGTCAAAGTGTCTATAATCATGTTCTTTTCTTCTAAACAAATTTTGAGCTTAGAAATTTCTTCATAAAGATCTTCTTCATTTATAGCATCCAAGAAGTCATCATCTTCAAAATCCATCAAAAGTCTATCATCATTTCTTTGTTCATCTTCATCACTATTTGAAAGTCCATCATTGTCTTCATGTGAATAATAGCTCTTCTTACTTACATTCTATTTTCTGTTCCATCTGAGAGTTTCCTTACCTTTGTCTAGTCTATCTTTATGATGGCATTTTGCAACATAGTGACCTACTCTTCCACAAGAAAAGCATTTGAAAGGCAACTTACCTCTAAATCTTCCAGTTCCCCGTTGAAGGTTCTTGACAAAATTTGTTTCTTCCCCTTCTTCTGACATATGTCCTGAGTCATAGGAATCTCCTTTTTCTGAGGCCTTGATTGTGGCTTCTCTTCTGTCTGATGGTCCCCCTTTCCTCATTTCATAAGAAGTTAGAATTCCATGTAGCTGCGACATGGTAATGCTCTGTAGATTCTGTTTTTCTTCTATTGCAGAAACTTTTGATTCAAACTTAGAAGACAAAGATCTTAGAACCTTTTCAACTAAAACAACCTCTTTTATTTCTTCACCCAAGTTTTTCATAAAATTAACAATCTCATCTATACGTAGGAGATAGTTAGCCACACTTTCATCATTGTGCATTCTGGGATTTTCATACTGAGTTCTGAGGGTTTGAAGTTTTGCTCGTTTTACCTGTTCATCTCCTTTATAGCTCAGAACGATCTTGTCCCTTATTTCTTTTGCGTTTTTGAGCTGCATAACTTTGACGAATTCTGTTTGAGATAGACTCCCTAATAGAGTATTGACAGCCTTTGCATTTGTTTCATACTGCTTTTCACCAGCCGGATCTATAGGATTTTCTGATGGAAATGTGTACCCTATATCTATGATATCCCAAACTTCTATACCAAGATATTGAAGATAGGCTGTGATTCTTACCTTCCAATAGACGAAGTTGGTCCCATCAAAAATTTATGGCCTGATCGATGCTTGTCTCTCGTAGTTTCTCATGATGATAGATCTTCCTTCAAGCGATCAAGCTTCTTCTAAAGGACCTGCTCTAATACCAATTGTTGGAAATAATACTGATAAGCGGGGGTGAATCAATATTATCAAGTCAATTATTTTTCAATTCAGCCACAGATTTGTATATCCTACTTTAGTTAGATAAACTAGCGTATATACGCAACTTCAGTTAAGGAAAACAACGTATAACTCACAGACTTGTACTTTAGTTATTCTTCCGATGTTAATCTTAAATCTGTGTGTCAGAACCATATAGACATCAACCAGGAACAGAAAAGTAGTGCAGACTGTCACACATAAAAACACAATATATAAGGTGGAGGCCCAATGTGGGTGAAAACCACCTGTTGTGATATGTCTCTATCTTCTTTCAATTAGAAACTGCTTTTTACAATTATTCTTTACTGGTGCGGTCTTATACCAGTACACAGGCTGCTACCTACAGAAGGCTACAACCTTCTCCCATTCTCCAGCTACACCTAGAAGGGAGCTACAACCCCCTTAGCTCTTGTACTAGCTGAGGTACTAGTACGCAGGCTGCTACCTGCAGAAGGCTAAAACCTTCTCTTTTCTTCCAGGGACCACGTTTCATAAATTTTCAGACTGGATCCATGAATAACATCAATCAAGTATATCTGCAATAATCAATCTCCTTTGTACAACCCAATATAGGATCAACCAAAACACTTCTCAGAATGTTGTCACCAGAAAACAGTAACAGTAACCAGACACCAAATCTGAACCCAAAACACTACAGCAAAACACAGAAGCAGCTAAAGCATATTTCATGAAATGTACGCTACTTCACTAAGCATAAACCTGCGTACATACGCAACTATATCAATGCCAACCAGCGTATATGTTGTCTTATTTCTCTGAACCTGTGTGTATACGTGCCTCTGATGTGCGGAACCTACGTACAGATCTATAACAAACAATTTTCTCTTTTCAAGTATTCAGACATCAATTATACCCAGTTTATTAGATTTATAGATCTACTCATGCGCCAAATACAACAGATCAAAAACCATATAGTGATACTACTATTCAAGCCTTAAGGTCTTGATCAATAGAACTTATCCATCTTTTAGCGCTCTGGTTCCTCCTTGGATCAGATTCAGCAATGTACCATAAACCAATCACCAGTGTTCTAGATCGTGCTCCTCTTAAGATATTCAATACTTGAATCGATACCCATGCCAAATGATCTCCTTCCCTTTTTATAGTCTTAGGCTTACACAAACCATGGTCCAAAACCATTGATAACCAATACTAGGGACTCAATACCTGGGTTCAACCCTTTGGATGCAATACCAAGGACCAAAACCATAGGTTCAAATATGTCGGACTAAATACCATGGACCAAACATAAATTTTCCCACATGTACGTGCTTTTCTCTGCATGAAAGTGTGTGCATACGTATATGCTCTTTTTGATCGGTTATCCCACGTATATACGCGAGTTTGATACGAGGAACCTGCGTATACCTCATTTCCTTCCATTTTGAGAGCCTGAACTGTGATCTGCCATTTGAGTGAGTTGACATCAAGGACAACGCTTGCGCCATAGTTCAAACCAGTGCCATAATGCCAACAGAGTTGTATAATTCTGGTTCAAGGGCGAAGCATCATTATTCAAACGCTTTCGATAGTCACATATTGGAGTCAGAAGGGGTGATAGAGCATATATGTTGTAAGACCATGGTAAATGCGATGAGCGATTGTGATAAACGAAATTCTAGGTAAATGTACAAAGGCGAGGATTGGTGGAAAAAGGTATGTTTGTGTATGTTTTTATGTGTATTCTCGTGTATTTCGAAGAAGTGTGTGGTCCCAAATTTCTAAAGCAAAATCAAATAGTTGTACAATTCTGGTTGAAGGGCGAAGCATCATTATTCAAACGTTTTCAATAGTAACATATAGGAGTTAGAAGGGGTGATAGAGCATATATGTGGTAAGACCACGGTAAATGCGATGAGCGATTGTGATATAGCCAATTCTCGGTAAATGTACAAAGGTGAGGATTGGTGGAAAAGGGTATGTTTGTGTATGTTTTTATGTGTATTCTCTTATAAGAGAATTACAAAGGATTAAAGGATTATAGTAGCTAAATTGTAAGAAGGATTTTGAAAGTTTTTGAAGTAGCAAAGTTTGAAGATACAGCTGAAAGCTAGTGAAAACAACATCCCATTCAAAGTGCAAGTGAATGTGAGGACAAGATCAGACAGAGATCTTAAAGGTGAGCCGATATGTTATTATTTTAATTTGAATTGAAGATTGGAGAGTTGTGGTCTTTATATTGATGCACAGGTAGCAACAGAGGAAGGTGAGAAGATTGCAACAACCTAGAGAGAGGAGTGCTCAATTGGTTCGAAAGGAAAGAACCAGAGAAATGCCAACAGACTGAACTCATAGGAGAGAAGCTTAGTAAGGCATATGTATTAAGGGGACTTGTTACTGCAGGGGTATTGTTGTAGCTCACAAAGGTAATTCCACAAAGGATGTGGTAGAATTGCTAAGAGATAAAGGAAGCTGGTAAGAGTTTCTAAGTGAAAGTAGAAATATGGTAGAACCTTGATGAACTCCAATAGAGATTGGATAAAAGAGGACAATTGTGTTCTTGGAAAGCACAAATGAGTTGATGCCTATAAGGAGAGAAGAGAATTTCTCATAGTAGGTTCCAGAGACAGAGAACCAATTGCTACCCAGAAGATAGACTGAGGAGACCTTGGTGAGGTAAGTGACAGCAGGGGGGATTTGCTATTGTAGAGGCTTTAGTGCAACTCATAGTGAAGTGAGTGAGGAACTCATAGAGATGGAGAGGATGATGACTAGTGACAGTCATAACAGAGGTTCTGAAAGAAACCACCACCGAGGACAAAAGAAAAGAGATGCCAAGGAAAATGGCATACATAGAAAATTAAGTAAAGAACAATATGAGAGGGAGAAGGTTGAGATAGCAGTTCATCTTGAAGTGTTCATGGAGATGTTGGAAAGAAATTAAGTAGACTAGAAATATGGTTATGTCATGACAAAGAAAGTGAAGTGGCAAAGGTTGCAAGAGAAGAGGAACCAATAGGTGAATATGCAGATAATAAAGGAGTTAAGGGAACTTGAACAGATTATAGATGTCAAATTGGAGATAGAGAGACCCAAAAGAGTTGAGCTACTGCAAAAGGGAGATGTTGAAGAAGATGTTGAAGTTTTGATATGTGAACCAGAACGTGGACCATTACTTTTTGAAAGTGATGAAGATCCAGAGGAGTTGGATCATATGAATGACTCAAAGTAGCCAGAAGACTTGATGACTAAAGCATTAAGTGAGACCAGGAGGTCTTGTAATTTTAAAATTAATGAGTTGTGTATGATTTCAGGTTTGGAAGAAGATAGGCAGTCTTTTAAAGCTATCAAAAATATGAAAGAATACCTTCCAGAAGATGAAAGTTTTGAAGCAGAATATGGTAAGAAGACTGGAAAAGAATCATTTCGCTACAATGGAGAAGTGTTGAAAGACATCATTGACATAGATGATGATAAGGAGAGACTAGCTAATAGTCTCAAGAGTTCTTTGAGTTTGAATCAGCATACTTGTATGCTGACAGAAGAAGAGAGATTTGAGCAGCATATTGTAGTGTTGCAAAAGGAAGAAGGGGTATAAAAGCCTTATATTTTTTATTATGATGATTGTCTTATAATTGAAGATTTTGTTGCAGAAACTAGAACATATTTGGCATAGGTGGACAGTGAAATGAAAGAACAAGGGGAAGAACATCTACTGAAGGATGTTAAGAAATACTTAGTAGAGGAAGAAGGACCATGTGATGATGGGTCAATAGCAGATGAAGAAATGGGAGATTGTGTAGAATTTCCATAGTTCACTCCAAGTAAAATCATTGAGTTATATGGAATTAGACTTTCAAAGAAGAAGTTTGGAAGAGAAGATGATAGATGTTCAAGATAAATTGTTGAAGAAGGATGACAAAGAAGTTGTCATAAATGATAATCAAGAAGAAGTTGATAGGTGCAGGAAATTGAAGCACGAAATTGTTTTGAAAGACAATATAGCAGCAGCACAAAAGGTGAAAAATAACATTAAGGAAGAGGGCAAGGATGAAAAGGAGGCTATCAGAATAAATGAAGAACAAGCAAGAATAAGAGTTCAACAATCGAGAGATGAAAGAAGTCAACAACCTGAGGATATACTAGATAGAGAAATTGAACTAATAGGAATGTTGATGATAAAAGTGTCTCAAAAGAAGACAACGATAAGGAAAGTGAGAAGTAACAACAAGAGGAAGACAGTAGCAGACTATGACAGCATGGCAAGTGGAGCATTACAACATAAGGTATGGAGACCTGCAGAACAACAACAGACAACAACAGTAATAGAACACTGGACAAGCAAAGACAAGTTACAAAATAAAGTATGAGATCTAGGAGGAAACAACTTTCCAGACTTATGACCAGGTGGTCATAAATTTTCTTACTTGGGGAGTCTAATGCAAGAGCATTCAGCTCAACATTATCATTGTATTTTAGTAGACATAGGGGGTCTTGTGTTTCAAGGAATTTGGTTTTGTAAGTATTGAACTAATGTAATTATTTAATGTTTTGAGTGATTTTAATGAGAATATGAATTAAATGAATATTGTGACGCATAATTGTAAATGTTCTCAAATGTAGGAGAACATGAGAGATTTAGGATAGTTGAGTGATGAGAGGATTGAGAATTGATTGTAAATCTTAGATTAGGAGTCAGTTAATGATTTTGTGTATTAAAGAGAATCCTTAGGAATGAGGAATAGATTTAGGAATTTTGTTGAGGAGTTTATGGATCTAATCCAAAAATTGGTTTTAGAATCCCTTTGTATAAATGTATGCCTAAAAAGCATGAACAGAGGTTGGAGAGGTTGGATAGGTTAGATAGATAGCAGATTGGAATGTGTTTGTAAGCCCACAGGAAAATAATGAATAGAGGCCATTAAAATAGAATGTTGGGCTGAGGAGAGACAGAGTGTCTCATTATGCAAATATGTGTTGATATATATATATATATATATATATATATGCACAGAGATTCGATTTCTATTTGTATAAGTGTGTTGTTAAGAATCGAGGGCGAATTATGAGTGAATTAAGTGTATTTTGCATATCATAGTTGCAGGTAGAGTGCGCAGTAAATAGCCAAAGGATCAGAACCTGAAGAAACCCCAAACCAATAGAAATGCTGAAGAAATAGCGTAAAATCACAAGTAAATAGAATAGTGAAGAAGAATCGGCGAAGAGTAGTTTTGTAAGGGCGGCATCAAAACCGTAAGAAGTATTGAAGGATGAGCTTCCATCCCATAAAATATTCAACGCATGGTAGCAAGCAGGAGAGAGGAAACCGCTTTTCAGGCAGTTAATCCTTGGGTAGGTTGCTCACCCGAAAACTTTATGAACGGTCAGATCTATCGCAAGTTAATCGATGACGAATGATCAATGACTGGTTTCATTGATTGGATGTAATGTCAACCATTGGATCGCGAGCCTGATCAATAGTTGAGACGTAATCGCATATTGGAGGGTTACGAGGTGAAGGATGGTGCAATAGCCGATAGCAATAATCGGTGATCGGAGGTTGGGTGTTTTGGAGATCGAAGCAACAAGGTGGAAGGACTTGGTATTAATGGACCCGAAGAATATTATGGTTGTGCGTATATAAAATTTGAGATCCGTCTTATGTTGTTGGGGTGGGCTTTCACATGTATTTCGAAGAAGTTAGTGGTCCCGGATCTCTAAAGGAAAATCGAAGAGTTGTATAATTCCAATTCAAGGGTGAAGTAGCATCATTCAAACGATTCCGATAGTCGCATATTCGAGTCAAAAGGGGTGATAGAACATATATGTGGTAAGACCACGGTTACTGCGATGAGTGATTATGATAAAGGAAATTCTCAGTAAATGTGCAAAGGCGAGGTTTGGCAGACAGAGGTATATTTGTGCATGTTTTCATGTGTATTCTCTTATGAGAGAATTACAAAGGATTAAAGCGCCGATAGAAGGGTTTTACAGTTAAGTCCAGTTATAACCCAAAGTTAAAAAGGGTGTTTTTTTATATATGCGAGGAATAAGGATTTACAAAGGTTTGTGAGGATTTAAAGAGTCCCGATAGTGAAAGGAATGAAGGGTTAGACTATATGGTTAGCTTAATAAATGTTTCCATATAAGTTCTAATGAAAGGGGCCTTAACCTATTTTTTATTATAATGAATCTTTGACCAGAAGGTCATATAATTCCTGGGCAGAAATGGTTTATGCATATGTCTATATGCATGCTATGGGTAAAGCAGGGACATCCCTACATAATTTCCTTTACCGTGTTAATCTATAAACAAGATATACATGAGGCGTATATGTACCAAGGCAAGTCCTGATTGAGTTTTGTCCAACAAAGGTAGAGATCAAATCAATGATTAGTAAGTGTTTTGAGCCACCCCACTCAGATGGAAAATAGTGAGTATCAAAATCCTCAGTTATTCACCTCTCATGTCTGTGGAGGGATGTTGGAATTCTCTAGTCCCTACTTACGACTATGACCAATTTAAGAATGGATTAAATTTATCGTATTATAATTCTCTTATAGATTTTATGGATTTTTTTCTGACTCCTGAGTCTCACCTGGACTCTTATTTCATGGTCAGCAGTGCTTCATTGTTATAATGATGTCATCTTCAACATGCCTAGACTGCAGTGAATTACAATACTACATTAATTCTCTTTTATTTCAATCCTGGAACATTTCCGGAAAGTTCATTATTTTGGGATGTTAATTTGATTTAATGTTTCAAATATAATACAAAACATAATTTATCTTGTCATATTTTTAGTTGTCGGTTTTAACCCCTTGTAGAAATTTCCTGCATACAAATTCTAAAACACAGAAAATAAACAATGCAAGAGCATAACACATAAAACACATATATACAGAGATATTCCCATGGATCCCAAAACTGGGACTACCAACACGATTTTTCATTATGTTCCTTTCAATGTTACAATACATATTTATACATGTTGAAGCATCCAATACCATGGACCGAAAACCATCGCGTCCAAAATCCATGTGTGAAAATCATGCACAAAACCATAGGTAGGTCCACCCAACCTAATATAGGGTCCAAAAATAAAATTTCCCACGGCACTGCCCCAGACCCCATTAAGGGGGGTTACCTACACCCCTCAAACCCCCTATGACTCCCCTCACTATGCAATCAGCACAATGAAGGGGGGGCTCTGACCCCATTCTAACCCCTCGGTTAATTACGTGGGCTAGTCGTGCAAAGAATATAACACAACGCAACATTCTCCCACTTGTTGTTTTCTTTCCACAGGGGGCCCCAAGAGAGCTTAGTCATTTATCCAGCCTTGCAATGCCCATTGTTTCTCTACAACAGGAGAACTACTCAGAGCTCATAGATTTTGCCAATGCTTCTGCAGTATTCTTCAAAGTGTCCAGCTTTACTAGCAACACCTTTTTTTCTTCTCTCGTATTCCTCACAAAGTGATACTGAACATCATTGTGCTTTTTCTTTAAATGATATGTAGGGTTCTTTACCAAGAAAATTTCACTTTGGCAATCACAGTCTATCCTTATAGCTCTTGGTACTAACCCCATACTTGAACACAATCTCTACAACCAAACTATTTCCTTGCTTCCATGAGTGACTACCAAACTGTTTCCTTAATAGTTCCACTACAGATTGTTTCTTACTCATCCAACTGACTACACCTCCAAATAGGCTAAACACATACCCACCTGTAGATCTCCTCCAATCCATAGATCTAGCCCAGTCTCCATTAATTAAACCATGAATATCCAAGACTCTATCCAATCTTGGTCTTCGTTGGTAGCACAAACGATAATCACTAGTGCCACGCGAAAACCTGAAAACATGCTTTAGTGTTATCCAGTGCTCTTTCCTTGGTTTTGACATGAACCTGCTCAATAATCCCACTGCATGTGCAATGTCTGGTCTAGTACAAACCATCGCATACATCAGGCTACCGAGTGCACTTGCATATGGAACACGGGACATGTCTTCTTCCTCTTCTTGTGTCTTAGGACACTGTTCAGTAGATAAATTTACACCTACAGGAATAGGAACCTTCACTGGTTTACTATCTTGCATATTAAACCTTTGCAATATTGTCTCAGCATACTTCCTCTGGTTTAACGAGAGCCTCCTCTTTGTCTGATCTCTTTTAATTTCCATGCCCAAAATATAGTTTGCAGCACCAAGATCTTTCAAGTCAAATTTGGAGGACAATTGAATCTTCAAATCCTGGATAATTTCCTTGTCATTTCCAACCAGCAACATTTCATTGACATACAAGATTAGATAAATAATACGGTCACCAATTAATTTAAAATTCACACAATGATCTACTTTGCTTCTGGTGAAGCCTAGTACCATTATAAATGTATCAAATTTATAATACCACATCCTTGGTGACTGTTTTAACCCATACAGAGACTTCTTTAACTTGCATACCATTTGTTTCTTACCCTTCACTGCAAAACCTTTATGTTTCTTCATGTAGATGTCCTCTTCCAGACCCCTATGAACAAATGATGTCTTCACATCCATCTGTTCTAACTCAAAATCAAAAGCAATAGCAACAGACCAGAGTAATCTGATAGAAGGTACCTTGGAAATAGGAGAAAAAATATCACCAAAGTCAATTCGTGGCACCTGGAATAACCTTTTGCTACCAACCGAGCTTTGTGTTTCTCCACCTTTCCTTCTTCATTTATATTCTTCTTGAACACTCATTTTGTTGGGTCCCTATAATACTAGTGATTACCCCATTACTATTGTAGTTATACCCCTTATTTATATTGTTGTGCCCCCATTACCCCCATATTTTTATTAATGTGCCCATAGAATCCCTCTATTGTTATTTTTGTGGCTTTATATTATTATTGTTAGGTCGGCTGGATTATATTGTGACTCCATAGACTCCTATATATAGAAAGGAGGTTTTGTCATTTGTATCATCCAAGAATTGTTCATTTAGGTAATGTAAAGGAGGTTTCCCCCTCGAAGAGACTGAATTCTAAGGCGTGGATCTCTCTTTTCTATCTTTTTGTGAGCTGGTTTCATAACATTTGGTATCAGAGCTTTGGATTCTAGGGTTTCGCTGCTCCAAACAGGTCATAGTGGAATTTGTGCTATAACCTTTTTTCTGTGACGTTTCAGAAGTCGTAAAAAAAACCCATTTTATAAGAAATCGCGCTAAACCTTGGGTCCAAATTTCAGAGCTTTTCGCCTGATATTTTCGGAGATATGATCTTAGGAAGTTGGTCTTTTTCCAGACCAACTGAATTACACTCAAAACAGGTGACCTGGGGAAAATCGTCATAACTTTCTTTCTGAGCATTGGATTGAAATTTCGTAAGAAGGTACAGAAAGAGGGCAGACTGTAGTTTTCGTTTATATATTTTTCAGAGTCAAAGGATGAAATAGTGACACGTGAAACTTCTTACAAGTTCGCTCTACTGAACTAGTCTATAATCAGGTCACTGCGGGAGATTGTGCATAACTATTTCTTGGAGAATCCAATTTGGTTCAGACTAGTGGCATTGGAAAGAGGACACAGAAGGATACTAAATGTCACAATTTCAGAACTGGATGATTTGAAATTATAGAGATACATTAGATTCAATATCAGGCTTCTATAAAGTAAGAAAAAGATGTGTAGTCTTTATTTTTTATTTTTGCGTAAGCTTGGTTTGAAGGAATTCAAAGGGCCTAGTAAATCATTATTATCGGTAACTGATGCCCCGAGGAAAGAAAATGAAAACACCTAGTAAGGAACCTGAAAGCTCTAGCATGACTCATGAAGAAGAGGAAGAAATGCTACATGATATATCAAAATTACAAGAACAAGTGCAACAAATGTCACGCTCACAAAAGCTAACAGATGCTAAGATAAATGGCGTGGAATATAAGATAAAGGGCATGGAAGCTAAGATGGACGATTTGAAGATATATTTTGAAGACATATTTGAAGAAAGACATGGAAAATTTGAAGACAGATTTGAAGACAGACATGGCAGATTTGAAGACAGATTTGACAAATTTTCTACAAGAGATACTTACTAATGGTGAAAAGGTTGTAAAGAAACTCATGATGTGAACAAAAGAAATGTTAATCATGATTCCATAGACTCTAATGTTGGATCGAAGACCCACCATATTCCAAAAATCGATATGAGGAAGTTTGATGGCAAGGATCCCGCCACATGGATATTACAGATGGAGCAGTTCTTCGATCTCAATAATGTGCAAAACACACAAAAGGTACGTATGGAAACTTTATATTTGGAACCAAATCAGTTTGTATGGTATCAATGGCTTTTCTCTCGTAAACAATTTATCACTTGGGCAATTTTTACGGAAGAATTGATAGCACATTATGAGGATACAAAAAGCAACACTTTTTTTAGCCAATTGATAAGTCTCAAACAAAAGGGTTCAATAATGGAGCACATTGAGGAGTTCCAAAAATTGAACATAAGGGTAAAAGATATTCCAGAGGAGCATAGGATTGATGTGTTCATAGGGTCTTTAAAGGATAATATCCAACATGATGTTCGCCTTTGGGAACCTGATTCATTAGAGAAGGCATTCAGGTTAGCAAGAAAAATGGAAAGCAAAATTATGGCAACCAGGAAGCATACCACTCACAACTATAAAGACGGAAGTGTTGTTGCCCCTAGTCTTCCACAACCTATAAGGTTGACACCACAAAAATTGGAAGAAAAAAGAGCAAAAGGGCTTTGTTACAGTTGTGATAGCAAATACACTAAAGGTCATAAGTGTGCTGAGAAGAAATTATTCTACATAGATTGTGAAGAGGAAGAAGAAAAGGAGCAAGAAAGGTCAAAAGAAGAAGATATACTCCAGGAACAAAGCCTAGATGAAGAACAAATAAATCCGACCATATCTTGTAATGCATTGGCGGGAATTACCACTCCTCAAACCATCAAGATAGAAGGACAAATCAAGAAGAAAAAGGTAATAGTGTTGATTGATTCAGGAAGCACCCACAATTTTATTCATTGTAGGGTAGCAAAAGAATTGAATTGCTTCCTATATCCAGCACCAGAGTGTCAAGTGATGATTGCAAATGGAGGAACAATAAATTTCTCTGGAAAGTGCCATAATATCAAGCTATCCATGGGAGAATATGTATTGACTAGCCCAATGCTTTCCATTCCAATGGGAGGTGCTGATGTTGTACTAGGAGTCCAATGGCTACAATCCTTGGGTACAATAGCTTTTAATTTTCAAGAACTTTTCATCAAATTTTCTGTGGAAGGAAAGGAAGTTGAATTAAGGGGTATTGCAGGGAAACCAGGAAAGATAATCAGCTCTAATGGTATGACAAAGCTTCTAAAAAAGGAGCAAAGGGGTGTAATTGCACAATTATGTTCGCTAGATGTTTCCACATTGGAATCATCTATTTCTCCAGATCTCCAAAAAGTCCTGGACAATCATTCCAAGGTATTTGAGACTCCCAAAGGTCTCCCACCTATGCGTGATCATGATCATGCTATTCATCTGATTCCAGGAAGTGTTCCTCCAAACATCAGGCCGTACAGATATCCCTATGTCCAAAAAAGTGAAATTGAACGTATGGTTGCAGAAATGCTAGAGGCTGGTATAATTCAACCGAGTCAAAGTTCTTTCTCTGCTCCAGTAGTATTGGTGCACAAGAAGGATGGATCATGGCGCATGTGTCCGGATTATAGGGAGCTCAACAAGCTCACTATTAAAGATAAGTTCCCCATTCCTGTCATTGATGAATTACTGGATGAATTGCATGGATCAATTTACTTCACCAAGTTGGATCTTCGTTCAGGATATCATCAAATCAGAATGAAGATTGAAGACATTCCGAAAACGGCATTTAGAACTCATGAGGGTCATTATGAATTTTTGGTCATGCCTTTTGGCCTTACCAATGCACCTTCAACATTTCAAGGTTTGATGAATTCAATTTTCAAACCATTCCTTAGAAAATTTGTGTTAGTATTTTTTGATGATATACTAATCTACAACAAGTCTTGGAAGGATCATGTTGAACATGTTGACAGGGTGCTACAACTATTGGAGGAGAAACAATTATATGCAAAAAGATCCAAATGTTTCTTTGGAGTCCAGGAGGTGGAATATTTGGGTCATATTGTATCTCATGAAGGAGTTAAGGTAGACCCTAGCAAAATTAAAGCCATTAAGGAATGGAAAATCCCCACATCCATAAAGCATCTGCGAGGATTTCTTGGGTTGACAGGGTATTATCGCAAGTTTGTTAAGAATTATGGGAGAATAGCAGCACCTCTAACAACATTATTGAAGAAAGATGCATTTTCATGGACTCCGGAAGCAACAAAGGCCTTTGAACATCTTAAAGAGGCAATGTGCCAAGCACCGGTCTTAGCTACACCGGACTTCACAAAAACCTTTATTGTGGAATGTGATGCTTCAGGAAATGGAATTGGTGCTGTTCTAATGCAAGATGAAAGACCCATTGCTTTTGAAAGTCGTCCAATCAAGGGAAAGTTTTTAAGCAAAGCTATTTATGAGAAGGAAATGTTGGCAATACTCCATGCACTTAAGAAATGGCGACCCTACCTAATGGGAAGACACTTCAAGGTAAAAACAGATCATGATAGCCTTAAATACTTTTTAGAACAAAGATTATCCTCTGAAGAGCAACAAAAGTGGGTCACAAAGATGTTGGGTTATGACTTTGAAATCATCTACAAAAAAGGGAAGCAAAATGTGGTGGCAGATGCACTCTCAAGAAAGGATGAGGATGTGGAAGCATTGTTGTGCGCCATTTCTATTATCCAACCAGATTGGATAAATGAAGCAAGGGAGGAATGGAAGAATGACGAAGAAGTGTGGGCACTTATTCGAAAGCTACAACAAGATTCCAGTATGTCTGATACATTTAGCTGGAAAAATGATTCGTTATGGTACAAAGATCGCTTATACCTCTGTAAGAATTCCCAGCTAAAACAAAAGATTCTTATGGAATTGCACACTTCTCCCTTAGGAGGGCACTCAGGATTTTTAAAAACTTACCACAGGGTTAAGAAGGAATTTTTTTGGGATGGCCTTAAATCAGATATTCAAAATTTGTGGCAGAATGTTTGGTTTGCCAACAAAATAAAGTTGAAACAATTAAGACACCGGGTCTATTACAACCTTTATCCATTCCAAGCCAACGTTGGGAGGAGGTTTCAATGGATTTTATCACAGGTTTACCCAAGTCTGAGGGAAAGAGTGTCATCATGGTGGTAGTTGACAGACTTACCAAGTATGCACACTTTTGTGCATTATCACATCCATTTAAAGCCAGTACAGTTTCTACTGCATTTATGGAAACAGTTCAAAAGCTACATGGAAACCCAAAGATTATTGTAAGTGACAGAGATCCCATTTTCACTGGAAATTTTTTGACACAATTATTTTCTTGTCTTGGTACTCAGTTAGCTCATAGCTCATCTTATCATCCTCAATCTGATGGGCAAACTGAGATAGTAAACAAATGTTTGGAAGGATATCTTCGTTGCTTTGTATCTGATAAACAGACACAATGGGTCAAATGGTTGCCTCTGGCTGAATGGTGGTATAACACTTCCTTTCATACAGCAACAAAAATGACCCCATTTATGGCACTTTATGGGTATCAACCACCATCCATCACATCATATTTAAGAGAAAATTCTAAGGTTCAGGCAGTGGAACATCACATCGAACATCAACAACAAGTCCTCCAACTCTTAAAGGATAACCTCGTGTTGGCACAAAATAGAATGAAACAACAGGCATATCAACATCGCAGTGAAAGAGTTTTTGATGTAGGTGATTGGGTATTCCTACGGCTACAACCATATAAGCAAATGTCCCTCAAGCAAGCTAAGAAGGATAATAAATTATCACCAAAGTATTATGGTCCAACCAAGGTGTTGCAAAAGATTGGTACTATGGCATACAAATTGGAGCTTCCTGCAGCTTCTCGATTGCACCCAGTTTTCCATGTTTCATGCTTAAAGAAGGTTATAGGCGAAAAGCTCCCAGTTCAAACAATATTGCCAGAACTTGACGAGGAAGGAAAAATTATATTGGAACTGGAAGCAGTTATAGAAACAAGAACTCGACAGCTACGAAATCGATCAATTTCAGAGTACCTTATCAAGTGGAAGAACTTATCCGCTGAAGATTCCACATGGGAGGATGAGAATTTTATGCAGAAGTATCCTGAACTACTCAAGCATTGAGGACAACACTTTTTTGAAGGAGAGGGGCATGTTGGGTCCCTATAATACTAGTGATTACCCCATTACTATTGTAGTTATACCCCTTATTTATATTGTTGTGCCCCCATTACCCCCATATTGTTATTAATGTGCCCATAGAATCCCTCTATTGTTATTTTTGTGGCTTTATATTATTATTGTTAGGTCGGCTGGATTATATTGTGACTCCAAAGACTCCTATATGTAGAAAGGAGGTTTTGTCATTTGTATCATCCAAGAATTGTTCATTTAGGTAATGTAAAGGAGGTTGCCCCCTCAAAGAGGCTGAATTCTAAGGCATGGATCTCTCTTTTCTATCTTTTGTGAGCTGGTTTCATAACACATTTGCTTCCAATGGGTTTCCTTCAAGTCAGAAACTCCACCAGATCCCAAGCCTCATTTTTGTTCAAAGATGCCATTTCATCAACCATGGCCTATTCCAGAGTTTGCCATCCTCTGAATCTACTAATTCCTTCACAGTTCTAGGATCACCATCGGTAACACATAAAAAAAAATTTGAATAGAAGTCAGATGGAGTATACATTTCCAGCTACCTTCTTTCTCAAACTGATCTTCTAACACCTGCAGTTTGTGGCTCTTCATCTTCTGATTCCTCCTCTACTATAGAGACTGATTCTTCCTCCTAAAGTTCAAACTCTATCTTCTCGGGTACCTTTGGTTGGACTTCATGTTTAATAACATCTTTCGCCTCTCTGAACACCACATCTTGGTTGTACACAACCTTCCTTATTACTGCGTTCCAAAGCTTATAACCCTTTAAACCATCCTTATACCCAATAAAGATGCACTTTTCATATTTACTATCCAACTTGGTTTGTTTCTCCTTCGGAACATGTACATATGAATCACATCCAAATACCCTCAGATGTAAAGAAAGGGTTTCTTAGCATTCCATACTTTTTTGGAGTCTTATCCTCAATGCTAATGAAGGTGATTTGTTAACCAGGCAACATGTTGTCTCCACCTCCTCTACCCAAAATTCCTGTCCTAACCCAATACCATTGGGCATGCTTCTTGCCCTTTCCATCAATGTCCTGTTCATTCTTTCTGCAACTCCATTTTTTGAGGTGTATATGGAGTAGTATTTTGATGTGCTATACCACACGTCTTACAGAATTTTTCAAATTTCTTTCTGCCAAACTCTAGACGTTATCTGTCCTCAGCGCTTTCATCTTCTTCTCTGTCTGGTTTTCCACTAGAGCCTTAAATTATTTAAACCTATCAAAGACTTCAGATTTCGTCTTTCGGAAATATATCCATGTATTCCTTGAGAAGTCATCTATAAATGATACATAGTACACAAAGTTAGCCAGTGATGGAACCTTCACAGGTCCAAACACATCACTGTGCACAAGCTCAAATATATGTTTTTCCATCTTACAACCAAAGGGGAAACTCACCCAATTTTGCTTCCCATATACACAATTTTCATAGAAATCAAAATCCAAAGAGCTATTACTCATAGATTCTACCATACCTTTACCATGAAGTATTCAAAGGTCCTTTTCTCCAATATGTCCAAGCCTTTGATGCCACAGCATGGTCTTCTCTCCAGAGACCACTAGATTTTCTGCTCCACTTTTAGGAACCACGGAACTGTTGCACCCATCAAAAACAGTGCTACCTTGTAGCTTGTATAGAGTTCCAATTCAAACTTCATGCATCAATACCAGTGCCCCCTGAACCATCTTGTAGTTATCCTTCTCGAACACTATTTTTACACCTACATCATCGAACTTGCTTACAGGAATCAGATTTTTGGTTAATGGAGGAATATGTAGAACACCTGGAACTGTTCTAACCTTTCCACTTTGCAACTTCAACTTTACTTTTCCACGACCAATGATTCTAGCCTTCTTGTCGTCCCCTAAGAAGACATTACCACCATTATATTTCTCATACTCGCATAACCACTCTCTATGGGGAGTGAAGTGAAAGGATGCACCTGAGTCAATCAACCATGCCTCATGATCTACATGTGCACTTGAAGAACCCAAGTACACATCCCCACCTTCATCTTAGGTGGTTTTCACCTCTGCAGAGGGAGCATCATCGGATCCCTTTCCTTTATCAGAAGCTTTAGATTTATAGTCCCTTTTGTAGTGCCCTTCCTTTCCGCATTTCTAGCACACCACCTTTAAAGGTTTTCTTGGAGATTTAGATCTCCCTCTAGATTTAGATCTCCCACCTAATGACTTATTTTTCTTTATGTTCTGGGACCATCCTCGTATAGACAAGGTATCACCATTATTGCTCTCCATATTCTTTCATCTCATCTCCTCCGTCAGCAAGGATGAGACTATTTCATCAAACTGCAAGGCAGTTGTATTGCTACATATTGCAATAAACAAACTATCCCACGAATCTGGTAAAGAACACAACAAATTGATGCACCTATCTTCATCTAAAATTTTAATATCAACAAATAATAATTGACTTACCAAAATATTAAATACGTTCAGATGCTCTGTTACTGAGTCTCCATCTTTCATCCTCAGGTTATACAGCTCTTTTTGCAGGAACAGTTTATTCACCAAAGACTTAGATTGCTACAAAGTCCCTAACTTGTCCCACAAAGCCTTCATTGTAGCTTCCCCTGATACATTCAACAATATTGAATCTGAGACAAATGATCGTATTGTTCTCTTTGCCTTTCGATCTAATTTCTTCCATTCTTCATCGGACACTCCCATTGGTTTAATACCTAGATCTACCGCAATCCACTTATCTTTATCCACCAACAGATCCTCCATATTGAGTTTCCACAACTCAAAACTCCGACCATTAAATTTCTCGATCTCTATCTTTCCACTGCTCGCCATCTTCTTTCACCACCAGAATCGATCTCACAAATCTCCCATTGAACAGGGTCTACCACAGGCCCGAGTGAAACCCCTCAGCAACAAAGGCATCCCCTTGAAGCCAAAAAGAGCTCTAATACCAAATGTAGGATTTAACCCCATACAGAAATTACCTGCATACGAATTCTAAAACATAGAAAATAAACAATGTGAAAGCATAACACATAAAACACATATACATAGATATTTTCCCCTGGATCCTAAAACTAAGACTACCAGCTTGATTTTTCATTATGTTCCTTTCAATGTTACAATACATATTTATACATGTTGAAACATCCAAAAACCATGTGCAAAAATCATGCAAAAAACCATACGTAGGTCTGCCCAACCTAATATAGGGTTCAAAAACAAAAAATTTCAGGGTGCTGCCCCAGACCCCATAGAGGGGGGTTACTTGCACTCCTCAAACTCCCTATGACTCCCCTCGCTACACAATCGGCACAACGAAGGGGGGGCTCCACGCCCCTTCTAACCCCCGATTAACTATGCGGGCTAGTCGTGGAAAGAGTGTAACACAACCCAACATGAGTGGGCCTTTGATGTGAGTGTATCAAAGGGACACTAATCAAATAGCGTCCTTTATGGATTTTTAATGTTTTTGGTTTTACTGTGAATTTGAGAAGGTAATATGATGCAATAATTTTGATTTATTTTTCATCTTTCTCCTCATTTCCAAAAGTGTGTGATAATGTGATCTTTTTTGAGGTTTTGTTTTGTTTCCATGAATTATGTTAGAACGTCTTGTTGATGTAATTATAGTAAAAAAATTTCTTTTAGCATCCTTATTAGAATCACTTTACCACCGATATGTTCACATAAACCTCCTTTGTGGGTTTTTTTATTAATGTCTTTATGGTGTTTAATTAGTGTTTTTATGCCTTATATCAATTTATTAGTTTTTATTTCGATTTTGTTGGGACTTAATTTTTAAAACAATGCGATACCATCTATGGGGATTTATTTCGTTGGAAATTTCATGTACTAAAGTAATGGTTTATTTAATCGAGAGAATATGAATAGTTGTAATAGGACTTTTTTTTTTGTTTTTGGAAAGATATTCTAGTACAAGTATATTAAAGTAGAACTATAATGATATAGGTAATTTTTTTAATTTTTTGCATTGAAAAAATATGATGGTTTTCATTTTTATATATCACAGATTTGTAGTTTAGTTGTATTAGTGGATGGTTCACATGTATAGGGAGGATTACTAGATTATGGTTGATTTTTTTTTACTATGGCTAAATAGGACTAGTTAACAAAGGTTGGCCATGGTCGAGGATGATTGTCAATTATTGACCATGGTTGACCATGGTTGATGATAGTGAAATTACCATATTTGTTGAGGGTTGACCATCCATGATGGTTAATGATGATAAATGATGGGTGACAAGGGTTGACCATGGTAGTCCTTGGGTGACAAGGGTTGACCATGGCTAATTATGTTTAATTATGGCCAACTATGGATGTAATTAGATATACGTATTGAACTTTTTAGTAAAAGATCTTGAAATATATGTTTGAGCAAGTTTTCAACATGTTTGAGATGTCTTCAAGAAACCAAAACTTTGAAGTAAGTGTTTCTTATGATTAGAGGTGAAGATTGTGAAACTACCTATTAAACAAAATAGTAATCAAACATAATGTTGTCTCTATTCCTCAAGTAATAAAAAATAAAAGGTAATAATAGTAATAAATAAATAATAATGTGATTCAATACACTTTATTATATTATAACTTTTTCTATTAACAAAATTGGAAACAATTTCTTTGCCAAAAAAAAAATCATAATAGACATATTACATTTGAAAAGAAAAATAAGGATGATAATTCATATTCATAAACATAATATTTATTTCATAAATTATGTTTATTGAACCGAGAAGCACTATACATACATGAAAGAAAATTTGTTAATATTTTTAAATGTCAAAAAAGATATATATAGAAAAAAACAAAAAACAAAAATTAAATGATTGCTTGATATATTCTAATTAATATTTAAATTAAAATATATAATTATAAACAAAAATATTTTATATATAATTATGTGAAATATACATAAAATATAAATAATAGTTATAAATCGAAATAATTGCTTGATAGATTTTAATTAATATTTAAATTAAAACATATAATTATAAACAAAAATATTTCATATGTAATTATGTGAAATACACATAAAATATAAAGAATAACTATAAATCAAAATAAAGTTTATCAAAATAAAGTTTATTCATATTTTTAATGATAATATTTCATTATTTCATATTTAAATTTAATTAATAATTATAAAAAAATTAGTGCCTATAATAATTTTTTAAATTATTGGATAAAGATCGTTGAACGCTGGTTGATAATATCAATACATTACACGTATATAAGTTAAAATTAAAACTATAAAGTTGATTGTATGAACAATTATTCTTGGATAAAGATCGTTGAACGCTGGTTGATAATATCAATACATTACACGTATATAAGTTAAAATTAAAACTATAAAGTTGATTGTATGAACAATTATTCTATAGATTATCCTATTTTAAATGGGACAAAATTGTTTAATATTTATTTTTGCTTTGAATAAGAGACTGAAAGAGGATTTGAAAGAAAATGATGGTTAGAACATTTACATGAAAAGAATGATATTTAGACTCACTAATAATTATTAATTTATATAGCATGTATATTCAAGAGAAATTGTGATTGGAACATGGAAACAAAAGGGAGAAAAATTTAAGTAATTTGAACATTATTTAAAATTAATTAGAGAAAATAACATTGCCATTTGTGAAAGAAGATTCTCTATATGAAATCTTATAGAAAACAATGTAATATTTCAAAACATTAGACCCTTGAAGATTTTATTTTATCTTATGAACACCTAAAACATTACACAAAATTAATAGAAACACAATTTATGCCATTTACATTATAACCTCTTTCACTAGATAAATTCAAAAAATAACGCTAATATCATTCTAGTTAAACACAAACTATTAATGTTTTGATAAAATATATGCTTCAAAAAAAACTCTATATGATAAATGTTTAATATAATATAATAATTGTTCAAATTTTTACTCAATAATTTTCTAACATAAATTTTGACATGATTTTATATATGATAAATGTTTAATGTAATATAATATAATATAATAATTGTTCAAATTTTTACTCAATAATTTTCTAACATAAGTTTTGACATGATTTTATATATGATAAATGATTAATATAATATAGTAATTGACCAATATTTTATTCAATAATTTTGTAATAGAAATTTTGACATGACGTTGAATTTTAGTGTGTAAGGTAGGTAGTTTTTTTACTTGAAGTAGAAATTATGCTGGGAAAAAATGCATTAAAAATAATGGACATTGGTCAATGTTAAATTAATAATTGTCAATAGGAAAATTCAATTTTATGGATTTGGCACAAGGACATGCATTAAATTTAGTGGGTTACTCCCACATAAGTCTTGAGGAAAACATAAAAAATGGTGACAAGTACGGGTAAATATATTTATTTGCATCTAATTTTTATCTTTTATTTTATGCAGAGACTTGCTTAAATTAAGGTGGGAAGTAATTGATGGTAATATGTTGTCTACCTGAGTATGCGTGATTTTCATGGATTAACAAAAAAAAAATGCTTTACAAATATCTAAAAAACATGGATGAATATTGCAACCATATTCATAAATTATGGGATAAAACATGTGAGACAATTATTACGTGGGATTATCTTCTAAAATAAGACCTTCAAGTTATGGTCCAATCAAATATGTGCAAAATATTTTTTTTAATAATATTGAAAAATAAATATTTATTTCTTGACGTTAAATTGGTTAATGGTGAACTAATAATAGCTAAGAGGGAAATTGATTGCTAAAGTCCTGACTTGGAAGAGATTAATAAAAAACTCTTTAAACAATTTATACATGCTATTGAACTCTATTTTTCATGGTATATTTAAAGCAAGGATTGGAACAATATCGTGTTTCCTTTATGGGAGGATCTATCACATTAGATATATACTATCTAATTTCGATAAAAGGTATAATGCTTTCATAAAACCTTTCATCATAGGTAAAAATCATATGGAAAATGTTCAACATAATATAATAACTATTTTACCTAAGATATTTGTAGAAAGATTTATTCAACAACTTTGTAATACAAATTTTGATATATTTGGATTTCATATTAGGATTAAGTCACTCTTTAAAAGTGTTACACATGTACTTGAATTTTATTGTATATGGAGTATTCCAAGCAATGGTTGGAACATTGTCATCATTACTTCTTTTATGGGAAGATGTATTGTAAGAGCTTTCTATTACTAATGATATAAAGATACATAGAAGACCTCCATTGAAGGAGGCCCAATGTCGGTTAAGGTAACTATGAGAAATGAACATATACAAATAATTTTCTGAGCATGCAACACACTATAGCCAACTCATCAAGAAAGGAAGAATTGGAAAATACCAACTCTAACTCTCACCCTTAAGCAAAACATAGGAAGTAAACATAAAGAAAAACTTGGGTCTTGTTGCACATTTTTTGTTAAAGTTCTGACGAAGCGGAAGTACATTTTTTTCAACAGGATCGGATCATCTATCTATAGTTGATGCTTCATTATGAACCTATTTTGCAAGTTTTGTAATGTAAATGATTCTAAGAAGACGATGAAAGTATGTAACAACCTAGGTAAGCTTATTATTTTGGCGAGAATTTCATCCTATGAGTTTTTTTTGTCTCACTAATTCATTTGCATTTCTAACCACAGATGGTAAGAAAAGTTTTTCCCTCGAACCTAACCCAAAATCTAGGGTGTAATTCTTTGTCACATTCTTAGTTGTGTTTTGGTGTTGTATTCGAGCCTTATGTAAAATTGTTTTGGGAGTATTTTAAGTCAGTTGGCTAAATCATTTGATTATAAATCACTTGATCTAACATATCATATTGTGTCGCAAATTGGGTATGTCATTTGAGGATCTAAGCCGAATGGGTATCCCCCTCTGCGGGTTGAATTGTAAAAATATTATGTAAAAAATATTTTAATGCATGGTCCCTCATATTAGACACCATGGTTAAAATATTAGAGGGTGGACAAAAAAATAAATCTCCTTATTTGTAAGTTAATTATTTTTTGTAGCACAAATAATTAAATCCTAAGCCATAAAATTAATTAATTAGAGCCAAATTAAAATGTCTTAGGAAAATTAAATTCTCAAAGTGGAAAAATTCGTTGGTCTTAAAAGAAATAATTTTTGAAGGTCCTCCACCAAGGGAATGTTGGATATTTCAAGAAAAATTAGAACCTTCGACCTTGGTGGTTATGTCAAAGTCATTTTTTTGAGAAAATTAGTTCAAAATAATTAATTTTGAACTAATAAAAATGGAATTAAATGAGAAATTAGAAAGTTTCTCAAAAATATAAATTCAATGGCTAAGAATAAAATATGATCAAGTACTTTTCGACAGCCGAGACTATTTTGACATGGATCAAGCAATTTAGGTGTTATTTTTCCACTTGGAGAATTTATCTATAAATTAAAGAGCCATTTAAGTCTCTAGCCATCTGATTTTTGTCTAAGAAATTGTTGGTGAAGAATTCATGTAAACTATTGTCTCACTGAGAACTATTTTTTTGTATTATAATAAAGACTGGGGTGAAATTCAAGGTGTTCCACTTTAATTGATTTGTGATATGTACTGACTATGGGCTTCCCTATGTCGTCATGATAAATGGTAAGATCTATTTTCCATTAGATGGAAATAAAATCATTCTATTGATAGTTTAGCCTAATCTTAAGTGATTTGATTCACCATATGATTAACACGTTGTCTTGAGATAGATGCATACTGTTTGCATGTACTTCAATCCATGGGCTCTAGGTACACTAACTATGAGCATGAACCAACTTTGCTTGGATCCCGAATATTTATGTGGTGGATTAAATCTTTGCTAATGTTGTAGTGTGCACGAGATTTCTAAAGTGTTACTTTTAGCTATTTATAAAAGAAAATAGTTATATATATTAAAAAAAAAAAAAAAAAAAAAAAAAAAAAACCATTTCTCATAAAATTATTTTTCGAGATTTTAGGATTTTTCATATAATTGTTGTTTGGGTGTTTTATTTTCATTTTTTGCAAGTGAAGTCAAGAGAAGAGGCTGAAATAGAGCTAGATCTAGGCCCTTGAGAGTAATATCTGGTCTCTAGAAATTTTTGTAGTGCCAACCATCAAGAAATTTGTAGCAAAATTCATATGTGGAAGAGAAAAATATTTTTGAAGCAAGGGTTTCATTTTTAGCCAACTTAAGCCCAGATCCAGTGCTCCTAGGGTCAGTGTCTCCCTTCCTTGGCCTTTGTCAACATTTTTCAGCCTCTACATCATCCTCAAGTGCCTCCAAAGGGCTGGTGTCAACCCTTTAGGGCCTCAACCATCCTTCTTAGGCCCTGGGTCAAGGTATTAATGCCTTTTTTGGCTTGGTCGTGAGGCCTAGAGGCCTCAGACTCCCTCTCCGGCCCTCCTTTCTTAGGCCTCGCCCTTATGGGGCCCACAACAGCCATTTTAGGGCTTTTTCCCTAGTCGTCCAACCATCTAGGGGTTCCTCTCTCCTGTGTCATCCTTTTTTGGCCTCTTCTACCTTCCTTTCCATTTTCCTTAGCCTCCTAGCCTTCTTAGCCCTCAACACTAACCCTATTAGGCCTAGCGTTGGACCACCTTAGCCTTAATCTTGCCTAAATTCACTTTAATATTTTGTGGACTAAATACTTGATGGTTTTGTAGATTTTGGCCTCAATAAAATTTATCTTTCAGGTGGCAACTTGATCCCAATGTTTTAATAAATTTTGGCCAAGGGAACTTCAAGGCCTTAGTCCTATAGTTTTATCTCTAAACCATAATTTTCCATTGTTTTATTACTGTTGTAATTTTTAGTTTATAACGGTGATATCATAAGCCCTAAAATCACATTTAAATTGGTTAAAATAAGTTAAAATTTTGAATTTTGAATTTTGAATTTTCCTAAATTTTGGCCACTTGGGCATCAAGGATGTAGCTTATATATAAGGTTTTGATTCTTGGAATTTTCTATATAAATCACTGAATCAGTTCTAGAATTTTTTAAATAACACACTCTAAAAGGTCTATAAACTTGACTTTTCTGGTTTGGTAAATTTTCTAAGTTTTGAGTCGAATTTGGCATTAATAGCTCACTGAGTCACTTTTCATGCACTTTTCTTACTGCTATAATTAATATTTCATATCTGATATAATAATGTAAAAATACATCCTAAGGCTAATACATCTAATTCTTAAGTTTGCTAAGTTTATTTGGTACCTGTGTTTCTGTTTATGACATTGGGAAAGAATATACACTTTGAAGTTGGCATCTAAAGCTAATTTAGTTGAAGTTTTCATAAGTCTTTTACTATTTCCATAAATTTCACTTGTTTCTCATAAATTGATCATTAGAACATAAGGTGAATAAGTGTTTTCATAGCTCTATATTTTGTTGTTTCTCCCTTCTAGCATTTACATTATGGACGTGGCTAACATTTTGTTTTTCTTGTGAATTTATGTGCTATAAGAATTCATATTTCACATCTAATAGGCTCAATCACTAAAAGTAATTGAATCATAACTCATCTTGGTGATAAGTCTATTGGGAATATTTTTATCTTGTGACTCTGGTTGAATTTCTCTTAATAATTGCATTGAGTAATAAGATCACACATAATCTTGTTTAGAAACATCTTTGGTAATTGTGATTGGAATATTATAACTTTGTGGCTAGTTGATAAGTGGACAAATTGCTCTAAATTATTGTCAAGAATTGGTTAAGCACCTTGTGGATTAATTAGTAGTTGAAGCTTTCATTTTTACCTTTAAGAACTTATCTTGTTTAAGATTGTTATCTCATCATTGTTAAGTACTCTTACTATAAGATAGTTCAAATTAAGTACTTAAATAACATAAATTAATCTTAACTCAAGATAATTTCAATCATAATCATTTGAAAATAATCGTAAGAAATAACTTTCATTAATACCTTACATCCAAGCACAAGCTTGGTTGGTAGACTCCTAGGGCAACCCTTTTCCAATTATCTTAAGGGACTCAACCCTGTTTAGTGGTTAACATAGTGACCTTGTGGTCATCACAGCAATAATCTCTATAGTGCCAAAGGCACTGGGTGGTTGGAACACAGGGGGAGTTATCGTTAATTATCCAACAGCTTGCTTCCAGATGACTTCCATCTCAAAACATTCTCTTAAGACTATTTCTCAAAATCGTTAAGGGAGAGGTTCAACTTAGAATAGGCCTTTAATCTAAAATTAACCAAGACCCTTGCATCACACCTAGTTCTTAGGGATTCCATCTCATTTAGGTTAGTCTATCATATTAAGAAGTGGGTGTATATCTAGTTACTTGGTCTAAATTTTTAGTAAGCAAGAATCGTGACTCCCTAAGGCCTTGGTCTCATCTAAAATCTAATCTAGTATTTAGTCTTGTTAAATTCTACTTATTAGCTCAATCACTCATCCATGTCTGCTAAACAGGTTGGTTCCAAACTTGATTTCCTTCACCCCATTTCCATAGGATAATCCCCATAGTCCACTGTTCGGAGACAGCTAGAATGGAGTGCACATGGATCAAAGTGATAGCCTCCACCCTGAGCAATTGTCATAGTGTCTATACAATCTGGGCGACAACATTTTTTGGCACCGTTGTCTGGGAAATGCTTCTTGTTGCTGGATTTTATGACAATATCTAATAATCTTCTAATCATTTTTGATATTTTCATTAAACCCACCAATGCCACACTTTTTGGCACTCTTCTTGCATCATTCTTCATCTTCTCATCACCTTATACTTTTTCTTCTCACTATTATTCTCATATTTTTCATTCACACCATTAACGCCTGAATATTTTGGTTGGCTTCCTCGTAGCTTGGATAACCCTCCTCCCGACCCTGAAAAGGTTATAAGAGGCCGGTTAAGAAATTTACATTCTAAATATCATTTAAATTTTCTTGGACACGGAGCTCTCCTTGATCTCCATTTTATTTTCATCGACCATCCTATAAAACAAGACATCATGGGTGACTTCTATAGATTGTTCAACCTCACCAACATTCTGGGATATCCACACGATTTTTTGAATGAATCCCATTTGAGTAAGTTGCATCTCTTCCAAGGGAAAAATGTTATTAATTATAAAGGTCATATAAAAAAGTTCAACGTCTTTATCCAAAGATTCTCTCATATTACTAGATATAATCATGAGGGTGTTCGAATGAAATTATTTTCTTTTTCTCTAGAAGATGATACCCTCGATTGGTTCCAATATAAAGCTGACAATTTCCTCGATTCTTTGAGATCCCTTCTAGATGCAATTAAATGTAAGTATGGAGATAAGAGTGAAGGAAACTAATTTTTTTAATAATTCAATACTATTAATAAAAGAGAAAATGAAACATTTGAATAATTTAATCAAAGATTTAATAAATTATTAAGGGACATGACTCAAGATTACAAGCCTCCTGCAAGACAATTCTGGAACAATATCTTGAGGGTTTCCTTGTAGAGATATAGTATGAGATACTACATGCTTATCGCAACACTTTAGATATTTCCCAAAGCATAGTTCAGGAATTGAAAAAAGATAAGAAAGCCTCAGGAAAGTCATAAATCGTTAGTTTTGGAAGATTCCAAATCAACCTTAAGGGAAAATAAGTTAAAGAAGAAGAATATGCGACAAATAAATAATTGACTTTATTAATGGAAGAAATAAAGTATGAACATTCCATACAAGTAGGAGATATGTAAAATCAATTAATACAATTGGAAAGGTCCATAATGCAGAGTATGTCTCCTAGATATAACAACATCAATAGGGGTAACAACACCAATCCATGGTTGAGAGGAAATCCACCAAATGGTCAAAGGCCTCCTACACCACTTGAGTCTTCCAATATGATTGATGGACCCATTCCTTTCTTCAAACCTTGTGAGATTTTTCATGAAGAGATTACATGTGCCTTTGCTAAAATAATCTTGGAGGAGAGTGGAAATCAACCGGATAATAAACCAAGTCAAGGTAACTCGAAGGAAAGTCAATGTGTCGATATGATATCTTCATCATTTTCCATCAATGCATTCAATGAAGAAAAGGACTATGCTACTCAGGCATATGGTGAAAATCCATATGAAGAGAATATACTAGAGCTTGCTAAGATAAAGGCCACACAAGGGGAGGTAAAGATCAGAGTCAAAATAGAAAAATTCCATTTGAAAGGTATAAGTTACGGTTAAAGGTAGGTTGGGCAGTCTGGATCAATAAAATTAAGATGTTGGTTCAAGTCTTAGAGTTGTTGAAGATTGCATCGCAAAGGACTTAATTCCTTTTAGGAATTACACAACAAGAAAGGTTTGATACTCAATCTAAAGATGAAGAAATCGTATTAAAATATTTAAAATTCTATATGACTAATGAAGACCATCAATCTTTATTCTTGACATTCGACATAAATGATCATTTTCTCCATAATTGCATGCTTTACTCTAGTGCATCTACAAATTTTATGACTAATAAAGTTATGGAGTAGTTAAACTTAAGGATATCTAGACCTTGTCATAACATTTTGTCCATGGATTATAGAAAAGTTGAAGTCCTTGGTGTGGTTCAATATGTACAAGACTCATTGGTTGATTACCCATACAAGAGCATCACCATGGACATAGCGGTAATTGATGCACCAGATGTGTGGGGAATGCTTCTTTATATGAATCTTGCAGTTGATCTAGGTGGATATATTCAAATGGATCTATATTATGCCATTATTCCAGTAGAAATGGGTAGCATCGTCAGGCTATATAGAGAAGTGGATAGAAGGTATCATGTGGAGGTCCCAAAGAGATTGGAAAAAGGTGAATAGATTATGCCACAAGAAAATATTCCTCATTTCAAGTCATATTTTGTTCAACCAGTCTCCCACTTTTCTAGATTCCATTGCCCATCCCCTCCTCCAAGTAAAAAGAGAAAAAAATTCAAATTTCGCAGAGATATGTAGTAGATTAATGAGCTATTACACCGATCAAGGAGGGTCAAGTTTTAGGAGGGAATATCTGAGAAGCAACCCATTGATATACCAATCAACATACAAATGCTTGAGATCATTCCAAATAGATGATATATGATGCCATGGGGCCTCATTTTTTGTATTATCTATAACCCTACTCCATTTTGTTTCATGGAATTAGATAGTTTTATTTCACGCATTTATATTATGTCCTTTTTGTTTCATTTTATTAGAGTAGATTTTCTATTGCAGTGACATTTATTATATATATATATGATGATTTCAGTTTTTAATGGATATCTATTTGTTGTACATTTGTTTTCTTGGATGCAAGATTCTGGGGTTCTAACGTTACTTCTTGGAAGAAATGTGTCCCCATATGGAGCAAGATGTTACACAGTTTTTGTCAAAGTTCCAAGGAAGCGGAAGTACAAATGTTTTCAACATAATTGAGTCATCTATCAACAATTTATGTATCATTGTGAACCCATTTTACAAGTTTTGTAATGTAAATGGTTCTAGTAATACCATCAAATTATTTAACAACCTAAGTAATCCTATTATTTTGGCGAGACTTTCATCCTAAGAGTTCTTTCATCTCATTGATTCATTTGTGTTTCTAAACATGTATGGTTAGCAAAATTTTACCCTCCAACCTCACCTAAAAGCTAGGTTATAATTCTTCGTCAAAGTCTTAGGTGAGTCCTACCATTGTAGCCAAGTCTTATTTAAAATTAATTTGGTAATAATTAAATATAGTTGGCTAAATTATTTTATTACAAATCACTTGGTCTAGTAGAACATATTGTGTCATAGATTTAGTATGTAATTTGAGGGTCTAAGACAAATAGGTATTCCCCCTTTGAGGGATGAATTGTAAAAATATTATGTAAAATATATTTTAATGCATAGTCCCTCATACTTAGACACCATGTTTAAAATATTAGAGGGTGTAAAAAATCATTAAATCCACTCATGTGTCAATTAATTAAATTTTCTGGAAAAAATAATTAAATTCAAAGCCATAAAATTAATTAATTAGATTCAAATTAAAATGTCTTAAGAAAATTAAATTTTCCAAGTGGAAAATTTTTTTTATGTTAAAAGAAATAAGTTTTGCAAGACCTCCACCAAGGGCATGTTGGATATGTCAAGAAAAATTGGACCCTTGGACCTTAGTGGTTAAGTGAAAGTTAATTTTTTTAGGAAATTAGGTCAAAATAATTAATTTTGAGCTAATAACAATGTAACTAAATTAGAAATTCGAAAATTTCTCAAGAATAAAATATCAATGGGTAAGATTAAAACATGATCGATTATTTTTCAATGAGCGAGATTATTTTCAGAAGGATCAAGAAAACTAGCTATTATTTTTCCACTTGGAGGATTTATCTATAAATTATAAGTCATTTCAGTGTCTAGCCATCTTATTTCTTGCTAGGAAATTGTTGCTAAAGCATTCGTGTAAACTACTGTCCAACCGGGAACTCTTTTTCTATCATAATAAAGACTTTGGGGTGCAATTCAAGGTGTTCCATTTTCATTGTTTTATGGTAAGGTTTTCCATGTTCCTAGGATGTGCTGATAAATGGTAATATATGTTTTTCATTAGATGGAGATAAAATCATTCTATTGATAGTTTTCAACTAATTTTAGGTGATTTGATTCGCCATATGATCAACATATTGTCGTGAGATAAATACATAGTATTTGTAGGTACTTCATTCCTTGGTCTCCAAGTTCATGAATTGTGTGAAAGACACAAAGTTTCTCGGATCCCGAATATTTATGTGGTGCATTAAATATTTGGGAAGGCTATAGTGTCGATGGGGATTATAAAGTGTTATTTTTAGCCATTTATCAAAGAAAATAGTCATAAAAAATTGTATTTCTCAAAAATTTATTTTTCAAAACCCTTGTATATTTGTAAATTTGTAAAATAATTTTGTAAATAATTTTGTAAATTGTTTTTGCTAATTGGGGTTTTGGGGTTTTAATATTTTGTATATATTTAGGGTTTGTTTATTTTATTTTAATTTTTGAAAGCGAAATTAAGTAAAGAGGCTGAAGTAGAGATAGATCTAGGCCCTTAAGGGTAATATCTAGTCGCTATAGATTTTGGCACACCTAGACATTGAGAAATTTGTAGCAAAATTCAGATTTGGAAGAGAAGCAAAATTCTAAAGTAAGGGTTTCATTTTTTAAGCCTCTCAAGACTAGATCCAACCCTCCTGGAGATAACCTCTTCCTTCCTTGGTTTTCTTCAACCCTTTTCAGCCTCTGCAACATCCTTAAGGGCCTCTAAAGGGTTAGCGTCGGCACTTTAGGACCTCAACCCTTCCACTTAGGCCCTACGTTAAGGTTATAAGGCTTTTTTAAAGCTTTTTGTGAGGCATAGAGGCCCCATCCTCCCATTACAACCCTCCTTACTTAGGTTGTGGCCCTTGGCAGTCCCATGGATACTCTTTTACGACCTTTTCGCTAGCTGTCCATCCCTCTTGGGCTTCCTCCTTCCTGCAGCTACTTTTTCTTGGCCTCTTCTTACTTCCTTTCCCTTTTCCTTGACCTCCTAGCCTCCTTAGCTCTCAACACTACCCTTATTAAGCCTAGCATTCACCCTCCTTCACCTTCATCTACCCTAAATTTACCTATGATTTCTTTTGGGTTGAATACTTGGTGCTTTTGTAGGTTTTGTGCCTCAAAAAAATAAAAAATTTCAGGTGGCAACTTGATCCCAACACTTCGAAATCAACTTGATCCCATGGATTTGTAACTTGATCCCAAGGGTAAGTAACGTGATCCTTAGGCTTTGCTCTCTAAACCATATTTTTTCATTTTTGTATTACTGTTGTAATTTTCAGTTTATAATAGTGATATGATAAGCCCCAAAATCTCATTTGAATTGGTCAAAATAAGTTAAAATTGCAAATTTTAAATTTTCCTAAATTTTGGCCACTTAGGTATCAAGGACCTAGACTAGATCTAAGGTTTTGATTTTTTCAGAAATCACTAAATCAACTTTGAAATTTTCTGAATAACACACTCTACAAGGCCTAAAAACTTGACTTTTTAGTTTTAGTAAAATTTTCTAAGTTTTGGGTAAAAATGGCATTCAAATCTTACTCTTCGTGCCATTTTCTTACTATTATAATTAACATTTTAGATCTAATATAACAATGAAAAATACATCCTAAGAAGGCTAATATATCTAATTCTTAAGTTGGCTAAGTTTATTTAGTTGTTGGGTTTCTCTTTATCACATGGGCAAGCATATACACTTTGAAGTTGGCATCTAAAGCTTATTTACTTATTGTTGTCAAAATTCTTTTACTATTTTCATAAAAGCCACTTATTGCTCATAAAAGGATTTTTGGAACATGAAGTTCACGTGTTTTCATAGTTCTATATTTTGTTGTTACTTATTCCTAGCATTTACATTGTGGAAGTGGCTAACCTTGTGTTTTTCTTCTGTGTTTATGTGCTATAATAATTCATATTTCACATATAATAGGCTCGCTCACTAAAAGCACTTGAATCATAAATCATGTTGGTGATAAGTCTCTTGGGCATATTGGTATCTTGTGAATCTGGTTGAGTTTCTCTTAATAATTGGCATTGAGTAATAAGATCACACATAATATTGTTTGGAAACATTTTTGGTAATTTTGATTGGCATCTTATAGCTTTGTGGCTAATTCATAAGTGGATAAATTTGTTTAAGTTATTTTCAAGAGTTGGTTGAGCACCTTGTGGATTAATTTATAGTTGATGCTGGCACTTATATCTTTAAGCGCTTATTTTGTTTGCGATTGACATCTCATCATTGTTAAGTACTCTCACTATAAGATAATTCACATTAAGTGCTTAAATAACATAAACTATCTTAACTCAAGATAAAATTACTCATAATTATTTCGCAAACATCCTAAGACTTAGATTTCATTAATGACTTACCTCCAAGCATAAAATTAGTTGATAGTCTCCTAATGAAATCCTTTTCCAATTAACTTGAGGTATTAAACCATTCTTACTAGGTAACACAGTGGCCTTACAGTTGTCAAAGCCACAGTCTCTGTAGTGCCAAAGGCACTGGGTGGTTGGAACAGAGGGGGAGGTAATTTTAATGAGGCCACTACCTACTTCCCCTTGGTTTTCATCTCACAACCTACTATGAAGTTTATTTCTTAAAATAGTTAAGGGAGAGGTTCAACATAGATTAGGCCTTTAATCCTAAATTAAATAATACCCTTGCATCACACCTAGTTCTTAGGAATCTCATATCATATAGGTTAGTATATCATATTAAGAAGTGGGTGTCCATTTGGTTACTTGGTCTAAATTTGTAATAAGAAATAATTGTGACTCCATAAGGCATTGGTCTCATTTTAAAATCTAATCTAATGTTTAGTCTTTCTAAATTCTATCGAGTATCTCTCATCTATGTCTCCCAAATGTGTTGGTTGCCAACTTGTTTTCCTTCACTTCATTTTCATAGGGAGTACCCCCTTTAGCTTGTTATTATGAAACATCTAGAACAAAGTCTGTGGGGATCAGAGTGATAACCCCCACCCTGAGAAGTTGTTATGGTGCATGAACAATATAGGCTACAATAGTTCCCAACAGTGAGGGTTAATAAGGTAACTAAGTACAAACTCTCATAATAAGAGAACATGTGAAAAACCCGTACCAAAAATTCCTCTGCAAAAATAGAAATATGTTAGTTCTCAAATAATCATGGAGCTTAAACTGAAAATCCCTCAACGATCCACTAAATGGAAATAATAGAGGCCTAATCCAATAAGAAAGTATGAAAAGTTGAAGTACCAAAACTTTGAAGATGAGAGTCATGGAACCTCAATGAGGTTGGTTGATCTATAAAATAGATATGTTACAAAAGAATAGAGGAAAATACTATCAAATTCCCCAAAAAAAATTTAAAGAAGTGGTAAAGAACTAGGATGAAAAATTCAAAAAAAAGAAACACCCTCAACCAAAACACAAATAATGAGGCTTGTAAATATGGAAAACTTATGTCAAACATAATACAAAAACACTCTTGAAGTTATCTTAACACTATCACCATCATACTGATGAAAGACAAGAAATAATAATAACAAAGAAATGACGATGATGTCTTCCATAATCGAACCCCCCACCTTCCCCTATGAGACACAATTGTAGTAGGAATGAGGATCAATAATCTTTGTCATCAATAAACACCCCCCTTTTCCCTCACACCCTTGAATAAAAACAATAGAGAAAGGAACACCAATGATCAACTAACAAGAGAAACTCTGTATGACTGCACAACTATTGAAACACAATGATATGAATTTTGTAAACATTTATTCAAGTGTTGCCATGACCATCCATCAATCCAAAAACAATCATGATAATCAACACTGCTCCATGGTTCGTCCTTTCACATCTCTTCTACAGTAATCTGAATGCAAAGCTACTATGTGACCAAGATTGTTGATACTTTATTGATTTCCTCTATTCATTATGAGGACGATCGCATGACCTAGTTTTGGCTTTATAAAATCAAAGTTGGGTATGGTATTACTATCATTTGGAATGAAATTGGTAGTCATGTCTTTGATTTCTTTATCACAATTACTAGAGGCACGATCTTCAAACATATTAATTTGAATTATTTTGACAACAAACAACACATCTCCAGTATTCACTGAGCTACATGTAGGTAATGAGGAAGCAGAAAGATTGGATATAAGACCTAATCTTGATGTATGCATTGTAGGATTAACAGAAAAATAAATAAATAAATAAAAATAAAAATAAATAAATAAATAAAAATTACCTATCCATTCTTCCCAAGTCCTCCTTCCATATATCATTTTGTAAACGAATTGAGAATGGTGTATTTTCTAATGTTAGCTGAAGCTAAAGTTCCATTATCAACATTAGTATCTGAGTGTGATATCTCAACAATAGTATTCTCCTTCTTAGCATTACAAAGGGGAATAATTTTGAATTTATGTTTTTGTCTGCACTCTTGTAAGTTTTGAATGACCTCATCCTTCTCAATAAACTAATGTGACATTGCATCACAATCTTGGTTTAGAGTTTGACATTGATCCCATCATCTATTGTTATCTTCTCAAAGAAGATTTTCTTCTTTAAGAAATTTTTATTTTATTTTTAATGTGGTTCACAGACATTGAGTGGCCTCTACATCCATAGGAAATTCTAGTAGATCTACCGACCGGCCAAACTAGGAAGGCCTAAACCCAAGGTTGTCGAGGAGATTTGAGCCCTTGACATCCCAATAGCTAAGGTACTTAGCAACATGAACTCGGCCAATTGAATTATATCTTGGGGCTCCTTCCTTATAAAGAAATTGTGTTAAGTATTTTAAGAAATAAAAATCCATAACTCGCTGATTCTTTTTCTCCTCATGGTTACAAATTTTTTTCCTCAAAATTTCATTTTTTGAGTCATACAAGGTTTCAAATTCCTAAAAATCATCAAAGAGGTAAATAATTTCTTGAAACTCACCTGTAATATTCTGAAAATACTTGCCCATGGCTGACTCCAGATTGTCAACCTTCATGACTTTCTCAATCATTCTAATTTAAAATTGATTCTTAAGTGTTGCATTCTCTACTTGCAAAAGAATTAGACTGACTACAACTAAAGGACCTCTTTATGCAGCTAATATGTTATTGTCTTCTCTTCAACTTTCTCTAGTCTTCTACCCATATTGATAACAGCAAAATGGCAAATGTATTTTCACTAGCCATAAGAAAAAAAACAACTACAAAACAAAAATGGTAATGATAACCACCAAAAATTTACATTTCTAATACCACATAAATCACACTAATCCTCCTAGTTTTTCATGACTAGGGAAAAGGTAAGCCGTTCATAACCACCAAACATAAAGACATCAAATATATCACCCAAATATATATGGTCATTCTAGAAAAGAATTAATATTACCCCTTTTTTAATAAGTCAATCATAATTTTTTTCCTTTTTTGAAAAAAATAAAAAAATCCAAGCATAAAATTCTTGCCACAAACATTGTAAGTAATCACCATTTTCTTTAAATATATGAAATAAGTACGAAATTGAAAAAAACTACAACCATATTGGTTATGCATCAAATCTAGGAATGTAGAAGTAGCAAGGCAAAGACTGGATCATGTTGGCATTGGTTTTGTTTGGCTCGTAGATATATCCAACAAGGCCACCAAATGAAATCTTGATCCATCATGGTACGCTGAAATCCTAGCCTCAAATCCAATCCCACATAGAATAGATCATTGAAAAGCTTGGGTTCACCATGTCGCTGGACTCTTGAAAAAAATTTGTGTTGGTAGCAACAAATGCATAATTAAAATCAAATAATCTAAAAAGATATTAATTACGTCGATAGGAATCCCGCCTATTGGAATTGGCTACTTTAATAATTTTCTTAGTTAATATTTTTGATTGGATGATCTTAATTGAAATATGTAAGTATATTCTCGTTGTTTCCACTTTATCATTGAATAAAATTGAAAGTCATATCTTCCTTTCATATCTAAATCAAGTTTTTAAACGTTGTTTAAATTAACTTTTTACCAAATCATGATTACAAGATTATTGTGCCCCTTATTTATCTCCATGTATGAGGATTAAGGTTTATAATTTTAAGAAATTAATGTGGAAGGTGCATGTAAAATAGATACGTGTTTGTTTACATTCTAAAATGTATGCATGATTAAACGTGGAAGAGTAAACTGCAACAATATGGAGGTATAATGAAAATGTTTCCTACACGTTCTCATAAATGTGGCCTGGTTATTTAATGAATCTTATTCAATTTCTCATGTAACAGCTCCTCTTTAATTTCTCCTTCATGGCATGCCCTTTTTCGTGGTACAAGAAGACGGTTTCTATTCCTCATATTTCTCCAAATTAATTTTTCTTTCTGTGTCATGCTTATTTCACTAAATCAAAGATATTTTTTTATCATGTAATGGATCCCAAAAATTCTCTCTAGATTTAGTGACTAAATTTTAATCGTGATGATATCCAACCAACTCCCATTCCCATGGAAACATCCCCACAGATTCTATTAGTTCATTCTCTTTCCAAATAGGTGGTTTTTTCAAAGGCTTGCAGAATACTGAAAGGTGTGCAACTAATAGCCTTGGTGGCATTGATATTATTAGTGTTAAACTGGTAATGTTTGAACTAGAACTGTAAGCCTTACTTTAGCTTTTGAAAAATTAAATGTGGTGGTCATTGTCAATTTGACTTCATTTTTTTGAGGTTTATTTGAGAATGTTTTCTACAAATGAATTTAATATAAACTTTTCAGGAATTGATTTTTCTTTTAATATATTGCACACTATTTGCCAAATTTAGGTTAACCTAAGAGCTCAATTTCTCAAAATGTGACTAGAGAGCCACAAAAATTATATCATTATTTACTATTAAATTGCAAGGTGTTGAATGGTTAGTTTCCTCAAAGTAAAAATTTTAGAAGTTTTTTGCAAGATCATCTCTTCATTTTGGATCTAAGCATGCAACTCTTCAATTTTCATTAGGTCACTTTACAAATTAGGGAACATTGATGATGAAGATATGCATAAAAACAACCATAGAACAAAGGCGTCCTCTTAATTTACATGTTCATTTGATAAAAAATTCTTGAATTTTTTTGTTGGAGTTTTATGTTTTCTAATAGAGCACCATTCAACTCAGCATTCAAAGACCTTGATGAATGCTCAACTATTTGAGACATATAAAAATATATAAAGCTTCTGACATTAAAGTCGATTTTTTACCAATTAAATTCATACAAGTTGTCCCAACACCAAATGACCATGTTTTTTACTTATTTGATATTTGGGTTCTATAGTTTCAAGGGAGTCATTTAAAGTTTGTACAGATTCTCTAAAAATTGAATAGTGGATACATGTAATCTTTCTCTTTGGATTTTTTAGACATACCCTAGGCCGCTGGGTGATTTAACTTTTTGTATTTACTCAATGATAGGTGCCTACATTTATTATTCTAAACTCTATTATTTCTTATGAGAATAGAAAGGATAATTTAATATTTTAAAAAATAAAAATCTATGTATGCAGGAACTAATGATTTATATTGTTTTTTCTATTTATAATTTGATAGATTTTGTTTCAAATGTAAACTAAATTTTTATAATGATTGAATTTTACAAAATGCTCATGAAATTATTTGATATTATTCTTTCAATTGATTTATGTTTTAACTTTTAATTTTTGCATGATAAAAATAAATAAATAAAACTTTCATTTGAAATGTACAAATAAATTCAATATTTTGATTTTCTTCTTTCATATTCAACATATTGATTTTTTTTAGAGGGTTTGAACTATAACATTTAATTGATTTCTAATATAAAATGTCAACAGTAGATTTTGTTTTAATTAGTTGTAAAAAGAGCATTAAATAAAAGGTTCCACTCATTATTATTTTGTGTTTCCAACTATAAATTTTGATTCATCTTCAATATGAAAAACAAAATTAGAATTTGTTTTAGTGAATTGTAAAGGAGAATATTCAAAGAGAGTTTCCCCTCATTATTTTAGAATTACGTGATTTGAAATGACGTAGAGCTTCTTCTAGGATCCATGATATAGAAATTAAAAAGTTTAGAAAGATGAAATTTATAAAGTGTTTATTTTCAGTATAAGTTTAGTGTTTAAAAATTGAGGCTTTGATATTTCAAATAATTTCAACTTCTTCTTCCCAATTCGAATTAAAGAGTTCAAAAAGATGAGATTTATAAAGTGTTTATTTTATGTATAAGGTTAGTGTTTCAAAATTTAAGCTTTGTCATTTCAAATAATTTGAATTCGTATTCCCCATTCAATCTTTCCAAAATATTTTCAATTAAAATATTTGTAAAATATTCAAATTATATTAACTCCATGATTCAAATTAGCAATTTTCATAAATGCATATTGAGAATAACAACCATAAATTATTTACATGGAGAAGATTGTTCATAAAAGTAGAGGTAGCAAATTTTGAATAAACTTCAATTTGATTAGATTAATTGACATTTGTTAGAATTCTAAATTAAATGCATCTTCAATTTATGATGTTAAGTGAATGGATGATTCAATATTTGACTTTGTCCATAGAAACTTTAGTCACCATTACTTATCAGTTGTCTTTGTTTATAAATGTAAAAATACTAGGGAAAAAGATACTCTTAAATATCATAAAATTTCTTATTCTAAAAGTAATTCCATAATTGAATTTTTGCATTGTGGTCATTCTACAGATATAATGTATCTCCACTTCATTTCCAGAACATATATTTAATGGTTTGTCACGGTTGGTATAATGAAAGAAACTCAATGCCATTATTTTCTCTTCAATCAATATGTGTAACAATTATTACATATTGATTTAGTGATAATCATTGAAAATGAAATAAAGGTATCAAATTCCTTTCATTATACCAATATCTTAAAATTGTTTAAAATATCCCTACTCAAAATGAAGTGGATAATCACTCATATGCAAAACTTTGAGTAGTTAAGTATTTTGGATTTATAATATTAATCTCATGGGTCAACGAATGTGTACCAAGGTCAATATCCATGGACACTTTAGCCACCATTACTAATCATTTGCCTTTGTTTATAAATTTAAAAGTATTAGTGAAAAAGATACTCTTAAATATTATAAAATTCTTTATTCTAAAAGTACGTCCATAATTGAATTTTTGCATTGTGGTGATTCTACAACGATACCATATCCCCACTTCATTTTTAGAACACATATTATTAATGGTTTGTCACTATTGGTATAATGAAAGAAATTGAAAGAAATTCCGTGCCTTTATTTTTTTTCAATCAATATGACTAACAACTATTATTCGTATTCATTTAGTGATAATCATTGAAAATAAAATAAAGATATAAAATTTCTTTCATTATACCAATTTCTTAAAACTATTTAAAATATCCCTATTGAAAATGAAGTCTATGATCACTGATATGCAAAAGTTAGAGTAATTAATATTTTGGGTTTATAATATTAATGCACTGGGTCAACGAATGTCTGCCAAGGTCAATGTCTCAATGTCACATTACATTGAAATTTCTCTATGGTCAAATATGGTTGACCATGATCAATCATTTTAAACCATAGTCCATCACGAACAACCATTATCACCCATGCTCAACCAAGATGAGACATGGTTGAACTGGTCAATATACTTAGTCATGGTCAACCATTATAAACTATTTTTTATAATATTAATTCCTTGGGTTTATAATATTTATAATCCTTGTGGTTTATTTCTTAGGGTTTATAATATTTGTTGTAATAGAGTTTATGATATTGGGTTTAATAGTGCTCAAAATATTGAGTTTAGTATTAGGGTATATAATATAGGTTTTACAATATTTAGGTTTATAATATTCAAACATAGTCAAATAAAGCCAACTATTGGTTTCATTAAAGTCAATCAATTAATATTAGGTTTTATAATAAAGGATTTATAATATTCAAACATAGTCAAAAAAGTAAACCATTTGGTTTATAATATTGGGGCTTCTAATATCAGTGTTATAATATTGTGTTTAGTGTGAGGGTTAATAATCTAAATATTAGGGTTTGTAATATAAATCCTAGGGTTTAATATTAACAAAATATGCTTTAATTTCTTGGGTTTATTTATTAGGGTTTATAATATTTAATATTTACAAACCATGGTTTTATTGTTGGGGTTTAGTTATTAAATATTATAATATTAATGTTATTATTTATCATCCCTTGGTTTATAACATAAATCCTAGGGTTTAATATGATTCTGTTGGGTTTATAATACTAATAATACCTCAGGTATATCATATTAATCCCATCGTTTGATCATATTGGGTTTAGGGTTTATTTAGGTTTATTAATCCCTTGGGTTTATACTATAGCTCACTAATATGTATGAACACATATTAGGGTTTATAATATTAATCCCTTGGGTTGATCAATCACTTGGCTTATAATATCAATACTATATTGGGTTTATTAATACCTTGCATTTATAATATTAATCCCTTAGATATATAATATTAATAATACTCTTAGGTTTATTATTCTCTTGGGTTTATAATATTAATAATTTCTTGGGTTTGATATTAGGGTACAACCTATAACATTCAAATATATTCAAAATAAAGTCAAGTGTTTGTCAAACATAGACAAACATAATGACTAATCAAAGTCAACATGGTCAACCATGATCAATGATGGCTAATGATAATCAACAATGGTGAACCAAGGTAAAAAATAGCTAACCAAGGTCATCTAATATCAACATGATTAGAATGGTCAACTAATGTGTATAATACATTGCAATTTACCTATGGTCAACCATGATCAACCAAAGCCTACATGGTCAATTATGATCAACCATTATTTACCATGCTCAAGCATGGTCATACATGGCTGAATGTGGTCAACCATGGTTATTCATGGTCAATGATTATCAACCGCTAGTGATTTTGAGCAACCATGGTTGAATATGGGAAACCATAGTGAATGATGATCACAATCTCACTAACATAGTCATGATGTGGCAATCATCTTAACAATGCAACAATCATTGTGACAGTCATTGTCACAATGACACATTACATTGCAATTAGTTCAATATCACATTGTGACATTGAATAAAATAGATTTTAATATTCTACCTTATATTCATGGGTTTAAGGATTATAATTGTAGGGTTTATCATATTAATTCTAAGGTTTCTAATCCCTTGGGTTTATTAACACTTGGTTTTATAATATTAATCCCTTTATTTTATAATATTATCCATAATATGTATAATAATGTATTATAGTTTATAATCTTAGATTTGATATATTAATATTAGGGTTTATAATATTAATCATAATATTTGATATTAACAAAATATTGTTTAAATGTTGGGATTTATTTGTTAGGGATTATAATATTAATCCCTTAGGTCAAGAAATGTATATCAAGGTCAACGTCTCAATGTTACATTACATTTCAATTTCCCTATGGTCAGCCATGGTCGATGATGATAAACCATGGCTAACCATGGTCAACTATTATGAACCATTATCACCCATGCTCAGCAAAGATCAGACATGGTTGAATGTGGTCAACATGTTGAGCTATGGTCAACCCTTATCAACCATTGTTTATAATATTTATCCGTTGAGTTTATAATATTTTGTTTAGCGTTAGGGTTTGAAATTCTGGGTGTTTAATCTATCCAACATTGTAGTGTGACAAACATCGTCGCAATGTGACAATTGATGTCACAATGATTGTCATGGTGATACATTACATTGCATTTTACTCAATGTCACATTACAACACTTAATAAATTAGAGTTTAATATTATGGTTTATCATATTGGGTTTAGGGTTTATTCTGATTTATAAATTTGGGTTTAGGGTTTATAATGCTAAGGTTCATAATCATATGTTTTATTATATTAATCATAGGGTTTTTAATCCATTAAGATTAGAATATTAATTCCTTAAGTTTATAATATAAATCGCAAATATGTATTAAAATATATTAGTGTTTATAATAGTAATAATCCCTTATGTTTATTAATCCCAATAGTGTATAATATTAATAATCCATTGGGTTTATTAATACCTTGTGTTTATAACATTAATCCATTATTCTTATAATATTAACAATCCATTGGGTTTATTTATCTCTTAGGTATATAATATTTATTTGTTGGGTTGATCAAATTGGGTTTAGTATTTATTATGGTTTGTGTTTAGAGTTTATAATATTAAGGTTTATAATCATAGGGTTTAGAATATAAATCTTAGGGTTTTTAATTCCTTGGGTTTATAATATTAATCCTAGGGTTTATAATTCATTGGGTTTATAATATAAATCCTAGGAACTAATGTGGTCCCTTTGGGTTTATATTATTAACGTTTTGGGTTTATTAATCCCTTGAATTTATAATATTATTAGTCCTTTGGGTTTATAATATCGATAATCCCCAGGGTTTATTAATCCCTTAGGTTTATATTCTATCTCTTTAACATGTATGAACATATATTAGGGTTTACAATATTATAGTTTATAATATTAATCCCTTGAGTTGATGAGTCACTTGGTTTTATAATATCAATAATTGAACAAAAAAAATAATCAAATAATCTAAATGAAGTTTCCAAAATACCATAGTGTCAAATAATATAAAGAATGTTTCCCATAAAAAAAATTTAAACATTCCCATAGTCATATTTCTTAAAGAATTTCTAGCTAAATTTTTAACTAGATTCTGACAAAAAAAATTCCATCCAAGCAAAATTGTGATCTATTTAGACAACTCCAAAAAAAACAGAACAACTTTAGATATATGCTATTTTATTTTTAATGAGCTTATAGGCATTGATTAGGAATGTGAAATTGCCTTCTTATCTAAAACAATTGATAGCAAAAGCAGAAAATGAAAAAATAAAGAAAGCATTGTAATCATAGCATTAATGAGCAGTGGGTGACAAAAATTGAAGAGAACAAAATGTGGAGCAAAGGACTTGCTCTGCTTACTCTTCTTAGTATTACAAATCACTTAAACAAGATTACATTGGAAACATTAGTCATAAATGACTAGATTCAAACTCGACTTAAACTCAACTAACTCAAACTGAACTGGGACACTTGGAGGGACGATTTTGACACCTAACAGGTGGTCTGGATTAGATTCTCCAACACTCTCCCTTAATTAAAACCACATAAAAACATCAATTAAGATACGTGCTCGTCTATGTCTCAGCTAGGTTTACAATTTAAAAATTGACCTCAACTTTTCTTTTTCTCTTTTTCCAAATCCTATAACCTCTAAATTTCATCAGCATGTCATTGTTGTAGGATTCAAATTTCATTTTCTTCAGTTGTTGGTGCAGGTATTCCATAGTTCGAGGTTATATAAGCATATCATGGACTTCTTCAAAAAATTACTTGTATGTGGGCTTCTGCCACATATTGTCTTCCATAGTGTTCTTTTCATCACCAATCTGCTGCAACATAAGATTATAATAAAATAATATTTCTTTAAGACTCCAATACTTCAAAATTTTATTAATTTGTTCAACATCCAAACTGTCTTCAAGGATCATTTCTGCATCTTCTATGTAGACTTCATCTAGACATGGTGTTGGAAGCCATGCTTCAAGAAAATTAATTGTTCTTCAAAATCATTCTCTATACCTGCACATTGAAAATCAACATTAGAATTAAGAATATTTGGAGAACCACATTGGTTATGTTCCTTCTGCTCTACAATGAAAGCATTTTCCTGTTGCACTTCTTTCTCAGCTGCTGCTTCTCCATTTATCTCTATTTTCTCTTTTTAGGCTTCCTTCTTTGCCTCTTCCTCTGTTTTTGTGATAAATTGTGCTACTGCAAATAGGTTGTCTTCAATTGTTTCACCAAATAACATCATGTCAATATTATGTTTCTGTTGCATCACCTGCAACCATTCATCATTACCCAACAATTCTTCATCAAAATTTACATTAGAAATATTAATTGATGTATTCACATTATCATTGACTACTACAATGGCAGTTTCATTGTCTTCAACAAGCTCTATTGCTGGATTCACAAAACATTCATCAGCAAGCCCTATTGCTAGACTTACCAAACTTTCATTAGCAAGCTTTGTTGCTGGAATCACCAAATTTGCCTCCACCTGTGACTGTGCATAGTGGGATTCTTGAGCATCTACGTGCTCCTTCCCTCTTGATTCTATGACTTCTTCACAGACATCTTCCACATGTGACTGAGCACAGTGGGTTTCAATAATCCATTCATCTAGATGTAGATCTTCTTCTATAGATCCACCTTCATCTTCAACTTCAATATTTCCCCCTAGACCAAAACACCTTGCAAGGGTATCCCAAGCCTCTTTGGTTGTCTTGGCTTCTCAATTTAGGGGTATAATACTGTCATCGATAGATTCTTTTATGCATTTCAATGCAAAGGCATCCTTGTGCCTCTTCACTTCTAGATCTAAAAAGATTCAAACATCTCATGTAGTCACTTTGACTTTCTCAGCCTCTTGGCTTTTCCCATTTGATCGCTGACAGAATGTGACTCAACAAAGAAATCAAACTTCAAACATAGCAACACACTTCTCTGCTACACAACTTTAGAAAGATTTCATAAAAAATATTACAATTGTCGAGAGCTAATTGGAATAATACACTCTTTTTTCTCTTTAATCTCCTTTTCGAAACTTTAAAATATCTCTTTTAAATAAGCCTTAATAAAAATTCTATCCCTTTTTAAAATAAACTTCAATATCTTTTCGTAAAAAAATCCATGGCCCTTTAGCAATACCACCATATTTCAAATATTATATAAGCCCCTTTAGAAAAAAAACATTACATGCACCTCTTTTCTTTTTAAATAAAAGAACCTTTTAAAAAGTTTGAAACTCATTAACGTGAGCCTTCAAAAAAATATGATGATATAAGAGGATGAAGACTTTGAAATAATCTTTGTTGACTTTTCATATAAAATTCCGGTTGCAGACTTTTAACGAATGAATTTCTAAATTTTGTTACCTTAAAACTAAGTGCATTGAATAAGGGCTGCGTGGTAACTCTTCTATCAATCTTGTTACCTTAACACTATGTGCGTTGAACAAAGGCCATTGATAACTCTTCTATCGATCTTGAAGGACAACGTTAAAGCTCTAACACACTTCCCATCACAATCAACCCACGATAGTTTAAAAATGATGCAAGGAAAGGTCGATGAGCGTGCTTTCTCCTATGATTGTTTTGCGTTAGTAATGTTACTAACGCACTAGTTTTAACGCATGGAAATCATTAATTTCTACAAAAAAAAAATCAATATGTTTCACTTTCACCTTGCCATAGTTGGTTTCTTGGTTTCCTTGCTGCTTCTTCGTAGGCTTCTTCAAACTTTTGTTGCTCTGTCAAAGAGGCTTACGCTAAACTTATGTTGCTCTCTTAATGAGTCTTACCCTTTCTCTTCACTCACGTTGTTTCTCTCTCAAAGAGGCTTACGCTTTCTCTTCACTCACATTGTTGCTCTCTCGTAGAATCTTATACAAACTTGTCTCTCTCTATTGCTCTCAAGGAGTCTTATCCATGCTGAGCTCTAATACCATGACACAAATTGAAGAGAACAAAATGTGGAGCAGAGGACCTGCTCTGCTTACTCTTCTTAGTATTACAAATTGCTTAGATAAGATTACATTGGAAACATTAGTCATAAATCATTGGAGTCAAACTTAACTTAAAATCGACTAACTCAAACTAAACTGGGACACTTGGAGGGACGGTTTTGACACCTAACAGGTGGTGGGGATTAGATTCACCAACAATGGACCCTGGAGGAGAGACTAATTATATCTAACAAATTTAAGCAGATTTGATTTGAGTCAAGTAGATATCACTCAAGAATATCTGTAGAATTGGGATAATAGGTTCACAATTAAAAAGGAAACTTTATTCACAATAGCAAGAATTTCCTTTTTTTTTTTACAAAATCCTTCAAAAACAAAAAAAATCAACACTGAAGAAAGAAAGGCTCGTCTAATATCATATAATATCAATGGATATTATAAAAATATATTTTATTATTAACCAAATATATTAAAAACTTCTATTATATAATAAGAAAGAAATCTATTTATAGATTAAAATAATTACAAGAAATAGAAAAGTACAAATGAGTATATATCCGTACTATATTAAGTAAATATTTTATATTACTAACCAAGTAAATAGAAAACCTCTATTATATAATAATGAAAGATGCCCAGTATGGATTAAAATAACTATAACAAATACAAAGATACAAATCCAAATATACACTTACTATATACTAAAGCTAGCTCAGGAAGGAAACATTGGAAAACTGTAAATGTGTTGGAAAACCTGCACAGATGAATCTAGCTAGTAAAGGTTGAACATCCAGCTTTGCAGAGCAAAAACACTAAAGAAAATAGAAAGAACAAAAAGAATTATTGATTTAGAAAATAGGTTACAATGCTCATGATATAGCATCACTGGGTGAAGATTCCAAGGAAATGCACCATAATGGTGATCAACGAGAGGACCCAACACCTACAGCAAGTTCTGGAGAGAACTAGCCAGTTGTGGAGTGAAAGGAGGAGCAAATCAGGGAGTAAATCATGCAGAAAGGATCTTGCATGTAGTTCCATACATGCATAGACATTTAAATGCACCAATCTAGTGAAGATTCCAATGTTGAAGCCTTGCATGTTAGTGAATGCTCTAACTAGGTGTTCGCATGTGCCAATCATGAAGGTCCTAGGTCTTTAGTACCTCCAACACCCCCCATGAACACCACTGTGGGGAAAAATAGAAAATGGGCTTTGGCAACTAAGGTCAAAGGTCACCCAAATTACCGTGCAATTTGTAGTAAAATTGAGAAAGAGGGAAAACCTCATGGGAACGCCCCACCCCGCCACCCCCCCCCCCCCCCCCCAAAAAAAAAAAATACAATGTAATCAAAAGAAAAGAGTAAGAAAAGACAATTGCTAAGCAACTGTGTCCTTCACTCCAAGACGATCACACAGAGAGTGAAACTTCTACTCAGGGAATGTCTTGGTGAAGATGTTTTCATTTTGTTCTGCTGAAGGATAGAACTACAAATCAATGACCCGATCACGTACTAAGTATCTGATGTAGTGCATATGGATCTTTGTGTGCTTTATTCGCTATCGTTGTACTGGATCCCTGCAAAATTTGACAGTGCTCTGGTTGTCACACCAAACGACAGTGGGCTGCTGGAACTAGATGTCCAACTCAATGATGAAGTGATGTATCCACAAAGCCTGAATGGTGATGTTGACTACTCCTCTATACTTGGCCTCAGCTGAAGAGAGAGAAATAGCAGCCTAATTCTTGCTCGACCAATAGATTGGGCCAGACCCCGGACAGAGTGAATATCCAAAGATTGACTTGTGATCAATTTTGTCGCCCACCCAATCAAAATCTGTGAAGTTTAGGAGATTCAATGCAGTGCCTGCTGCATAGTGAATAACGAAGGTGATAGTACCTTGCATATATTGGAGGATGCGTTTGGCATCTTTCCATTATAGCTCATGCGGCTACTTCATGTATCTGGAAACTGCCCCTATTGCATATGAGAGATCTAGTCTGGAGTGGGTGAGGTATAGTAAGATCCCAACTAGCTATTGGTAGAGAGTACTATCAGCTGATCGACTGTCACCTCCATCCTCAAGGTAGACGCTAAACAGAAAAGGGGTCGGTGTTGTCCTGCAGTTAGTCATGTGAAATCTCTCAAGGAGATCCCGTGCATACTTATCCTGACAGAGTTTGATGCCTATGGCATCCTAGCTAATCTCACGACCAAGAAAGAATTGTGATGAACCCATGTCTGTCATCAAGAACCTATCATGCATGGTCCTCTTGATTGCAGCAATGGCTGAAGGTGAGTTGTTGGTGATCAGGAGATCATCCACATATAAAACTAATATAAGAAGAGAGTCATGTGTCCTGAGCATGTGAAAATTCACATTTGGATCAGACTTACATCTTTCAAAGTTTTGTGATAAGATGAAAGAATCCATCTTCACATACCAAGCACTTGGGGCCTACTTTAAGATGTAGGGAGACTTCTTTAGTCTGTAGACCAAAGATGAATCCTGAATAAAACCATGTGGTTTCTACATGTAGATCTCCTCAGATAGGTCTCTATTAAGAAAGGCATTCTTCACATCCATCTGATGTACTTCCCACCCCTGGGCAGCCGTAATGGCAAGTGCAAGGCATATGGAATCCATATTTGCTACTGGAGCAAAGGTTTCATCATAATTAATGCCATGCACTTACTGCAAGCCTTTGGCTACTAGCCTAGCTTTCTATCTGGTGATTTTCCCATATGCAGCACTCTTGGTCCTGTAGACCCATTTGCATCAGAAAAGTTTCCTTCCCAAAGGAAGGGGGACCAGATCCCAGGTTTGGTTCTCAAGGAGGGAGTTGTACTCCTCCTCCATGGATGACTCCCAAGAGTTATGCCCAATGACCTCAGCATAAGACTGTGGATCAGAAGACTGAACCAAATGACACTGCCAGGATGGCGTCGATTCAGTGGCAGTGAGGGAAAGAGGAGGATCAATAAACTCTGAGCTAGTCCTCCGCAGATCAGAATTATCCCCCACAAGACCATTTCTAGCAACTGGGTGGTATTCTACATATATCTCACTTAAGCTCCTTGTTCTCTGATTTATAGCAGGGGAATTTGATTGATTGTTGGAAGCCCGATCTAGGCTTGGACATGGATAATCATATGCATGCACTAGAGTTGTATATGAAGACTTTGTCTCTACATCTGCATGCTCGACCATGACAACTACATGTTCTGTATCTCCATCTCAGTGTACTGAGTCATCATCTCAGTCATGAGGTAGATAAAAGGTGTTTGCATGTGGCAATTGAGGTTCATGCAAGAGACTTTCCTCAAATTGGACACTTCGCTCAATGATGAGCTTGTCCATAGAGGAAATTAGGAGTTGGTAGCCCTTCACACCATCAAGATATCCAACAAAGATGCACTCAATGCTCTGTGGATCAAGAGCTTTCCTCTTTTAAGAGGGGATCTTGGCCCATGCTTGGGAGCCAAAAACACGGAAGTAGGTGACCTCCATTTTAGTGCTGCTCCAAGCCTCAAAGGGGGTTTGATCCTTGACAAATCTATGAGGAGATCTATTCTGGATGTAGTTAGCATAATTAAGTGCTTTAGCCCATAGCTTATGAGGTAGTGACTTAGCATACAACATTCAGGAAGCCACCTCTTTGAGAGATCGGTTCTTTCTCTCAGTAACTTCGTTTTACTACGGAGTGTATGGAACTGTGTGCCACAATTGTATGTCAGACTCAAGTCAAAGGTTCTAAAATGTTGTGTTAACATACCCCCCCCCCCCCCCCCCCCCATGGCCTATATGAAGGGCTTTGATATTTCTTTATGACTGTGTCTCAACTAATGCTTTGAAATCTTCAAACTGCGCAAAACTTTAGATTTGACCTTGAGAAAATACACCCAAGTATATCGTGAGAAATCATCAATAAATGTAAGCATATACCTCGATTTCTTGATGGAAGGATCAGGAAGAGCCCCCATGAGATCACTATGGATCAAATCTACAGGAGAGGATGCTCTGTGAGTCTTGCGGGTGTCAAACGTTTCTCTCAGATGCTTTCCAAGGACACACCCTTCACAAACTCCTTTGGAGAAACTGATATTTAGCAATCCTTCCACCATCTCATGCTCACTTAGCTGCTACATATACCTGTAATTTAAGTGACCAAACCTCTCATGTCAAAGCCTACTACTATCATCAACATGTGTAAGCAATAAGGAGGATGCAGATTCAATAAATTCAGAAAATGTATACATTCTAGATCCATTGTTTACCTCACCGGTTGCAATTTTGTAGCTGATATGTAGGTCATATATGTTCACTACATCTGGAGTGAATTCCACTCTCTTTTCAGTGCCAAAATGAGTGATCTGATAGACTGAAAGCAAGTTTACTGAAAGTTTTGGAACATGAAGCACATCTTCAAAGCTTCCATGTAAAAGTTCCACTCTACCTTTTCTGGTAACCTCAATGGATGAGTCATATCCCATGAGGATGGGAGGTCCTTTGCATGCATCCAAAGAGGAATAGACTTCCTTTGCAACAACCATATGATGTGATGCACCAGAATCTATAATCCATGCATAAGGGGAAGAGTTAATTGCAACTAAAGCATGAAAATATTACCTTTCCCGTGTGGTGGATCCTCAGTTTTCTTCTTGGCACCCTGAGAGATGTGGTCACCAAGGTTGTGGTTCTGAAGGATTTCTGCCATTTGGTCAATTTGTTTCTTCATGCAAGAGGATTACAGATGGAATCCTCGATGACAGTAGGTGCATTTGTCTCCTTTCTTCCTTTCTCATTTTTGGAGCCGGAGGAGTCATTGAAGGGCTTGGTGTACCCTTCCTTCTTTGGATGGGAATGCACTTTTCCCTTGCCTTTTTGCTGTTGATTTTTCTGATTTGAATTAGACCTATGATTTTTATTATGGCTGCCATCATGCAGAGCAAGTGCATGCACTTTTGGAGGATTGATTTTCCCTATGCCAATGAGTTTATCTTGCTCAAAAGTGGGGGACTCCATGAACTCTTTGAGAGAAGGCATAGTGTAGGATTTACTTGTTGCAACCCTTACTATATGAAATGTAGACACAAATATGGAGTATTTTGGTCCGTGCTTTGACATAATAGAGGTATCATGGCAACTTTCCTCCTTGGATTTGTCAACTCCATAACCCTTGAGTTGTAGCAATAGATCATTATATTTGTTGAAGAAGTCTTGAATTATGTCATAGTTTTGTGAATCCAATGAGACCAAATCCACTTTGAGTAGATGTCATTTCATCTCACCCTATTTTCCTAGAGTTCTTCAACCTTTTTCCAAATCTCATTGGGAGTACTACAAGTAGATAGAGGAAACTACAACTCTGGGGAGATGCACATGCATATGGATCCATGAGCCTCATCCATGCAGTTGAGGTACTTGGATTTTTGTATAGCAAAAGTGGGTTCCACTTCTGTAGCCATGGTAATCCTGTAAAATCCTTTTTGATGCAAGTATCAAGCCATTTGGTCCTATCATTCGTGATAGTTGTATGGTGTTAGGATTGAGGCTTTGGGAAATTTCATTTTTCTGTTGATCTTCAATCTCCAAGTTGTAATTCCTACTAAATAAAGTATTGGTGTGCCTTTTATCTTGCAACCTGTGGGCTCTGATACCATGTAAATGTGTTAGAAAACCTGCATAGATGAATCTATCTAGTAAAGGTTGAACACACAGCCTTGCAAAGCAAAAACACTAAAGAAAATCGAAACAACAAAAAGAATTATTGATTCAGAAAATAGGCTACAATTCTCATGATATAGAATTACTGGGTGAAGATCCCAAGGCAATGTGCCATAGTGGTGATCAATGAGAGGACTCGATAGCTACAACAAGTTGTCTATAGAACTAGACAGTTGTGGAGTGAAAGGAGGAGAAAATCAAGGAGTAAATCATGCAGAGAGGATCTGTTATGAAACCAGCTCACAAAAAAATAGAAAAGATAGATGAACGCCTTAGAATTTAGCCTCTTCAAGGGGGAAACCTCCTTTACATTACATAAATGAACAATTATTTGATGATACAAATGACAAAACCTCCTTTCTATATATAGGAGTCTAAGGGGTCACAACATAACCAAGACGACCTAACAATAAAAATATAAAAACACAAAAATAACAATAGAGGGCTTCTATCGGGCACAACAATAATAATATGGGGACAATAGGGGCACAACAATATCAATAAGGGGTACAAGTACAATAGTAATGGGGTAATCATTAGTATTATAGGGACCTGACATGCCCCTCTCATTCAAAAAAATTGTTGTCCTCAATGCTTGAGTAGTTATGTATGCTTTTGTATAAAATTCTCATCCCTGCATGTGGAATCTTCAGTAGATAAGTTCTTCCACTTATGAGAAACTTTGAAATTGATTGATTTCGTAGTTGTCGAGTGCTTGTTTCTATGACTTCTTCTGGTTCCAATATATTTTTTCCTTCCTCGTCAAGTTCTGGCAATATTGTTCGAACTAGGAGCTTGTCGCCTATAACCTTCTTTAAACATGAAACATGTCAAACTGGGTGCACTCGAGAAGCTTCACGAAGCTCCAATTTGTATGCCATAGTACCATTCTTTTGCAACACCTTGTATGGACCATAATACTTTGGTGATAATTTAATATCCTTCTTAGCTTGCTCGAGGTATATATGTTTATATGGTTGCAGCCGTAGGAATACCCAGTCACATATATCAAAACTTCTTTCGCTGCAATGTTGATCTACTTGTTGTTTCATTCTATTTTGCGCCAACAGGAGGTTATCCTTTAAGAGTTGGAGAACTTGTTGTTGATGCTCGATGTGATGTTCCACTGCTTGAACTTTAGAATTTTCTCTTAAATATGATGTGATAGAGGGTGGCTGATATCCATAAAGTGTCATAAATGGGGTCATTTTTGTTGTAGTATGGTAGGAGGTGGTATACCACCATTCAGCCAGAGGCAATCATTTGACCCATTGTGTCTGTTTATCAGATACAAAGAAACGAAGATATCCTTCCAAACATTTGTTTATGTTAGGGTTCAAGAGAAATAAATATAACAATCAAGAAATACACATTCAAACCATGTACACCATGATTATCTGGAAAACCCCAATTGGGGAAAAACCAACCAATAATAGATCTATTATTGTCCTTGGCTCAAACACAGCCAAGCCAGCCAACAACCTGAGCTTTCACCGCTCAACCATGGCTCACTACAATGGAGAATACACAAGCCTTTTAAGGGCTTCAACTGCATGTAATACCATGGGCTCAATACCATGAGTCACCAATACTAGGTGCCCAAACCACAACTGTTAACCATAACTGTTGACATAACCTCAACTCCATCATAGGGTCAAGTTTATCTAACAGTTTACTTTCTCAGTTTTCCCATCAGATTGAGGAGGATAGGATGAGCTATGAGCTCACTGAGTACCTAGACAATAAAATAATTTTGTCCAAAAATTTCCAGTGAAAATGGGATCTCTGTCACTTACAATAATCTTTTGGTTTCCATGTAGCTTTTGAATTATTTCCATAAATTTAGTATAAATTGTATTGGCTTTAAATGGATGTGATAATGCATAAAAGTGTGCATACTTGGTAATTCTGTCAACTACCACCATGACGGCACTCTGTCCCTTAGACTTGGGTAAACCCATGATAAAATCAATTGAAAACTCCTCCCAATGTTGGCTTGGAATGGATAAAGTTTGTAATAGACCTAGGGTCTTAATTGTTTTAACTTTATTTTGTTGGAAAACCAAACATTCTTCCACAAACTTTTGAATATCTGATTTAAGGCCATCAAAAAAAAAATACTTCTTAACCTTCTGGTAAGATTTTAAAAATCCTGAGTGCCCTCCTAAGGAAGAAGTGTGCAATTCCATAAGAATATTTTGTTTGAGTTGGGAATTCTTACAGAGGTATAAGGGATCTTTGTACCTTAACAAATCATCTTTCCAGTTAAATGTATCAGATGTAATGGAATCTTGTTGTAACTTTCGCATAAGTGCCCACACTTCTTCGTCATTCTTCCATTCCTCCCTTGTTTCATTTATCCAATCTGGTTGGATAATAGAAATGGTGCACAACAATGCTTCCACATCCTCATCCTTTCTTGAGAGTGCATCTGCCACAACATTTTACTTCTCTTTTTTGTAGATGATTTCAAAGTCATAACCCAACATCTTTGTGACCCATTTTTGTTACTCTTAAGAGGATAATTTTTGTTCTAAAAATTATTTAAGGTTATCATGATCCATTTTAACCTTGAAGTGTCTGCCCATTAGGTAGGGTCGCCATTTCTTAAGTGCATGTAGTATTGCCAACATTTCCTTCTCATAAATAGCTTTGGGTAAAAACTTTCCCTTGATTAGACAACTTTCGAAAGCAATGGGTCTTTCAACTTGCATTAAAACAACACCAATTCCATTTCTTGAAGCATGACATTCCACAATAAAAGTTTTTGTGAAGTTTGGTGTAGCTAAGACCGATGCTTGGAACATTTCCTCTTTAAGATGTTCGAAGGCCTTTGTTGCTTCTGGAGTCCATGAAAATGCATCTTTCTTCAATAATGTTGTTAGAGGTGCTGCTATTCTCCCATAATTCTTAACAAACTTGCTATAATACCCTGTCAACCCGAGAAATCCTCACCGATGCTTTATGGATGTGGGGATTTTCCATTCCTTAATGGCTTTAATTTTGCTAGGTTCTACCTTAACTCCTTCATGAGATACAATATGACCCAAATATTCTTCCTCTTGTACTCTAAATAAACATCTGGATATTTTTTCATATAATTGTATCTCCTCCAAAAGTTGTAGCACCCTGTCAACATGTTCAACATGATCCTTCCAAGACCTTTATTTAGATTAGTATATCATCAAAAATTACTAACATAAATTTTCTAAGGAATGGTTTGAAAATGGAATTCATCAAACCTTGAAATGTAGAAGGTGCATTGGTAAGGCCAAAAGGCATGACCAAAAGTTCATAATGACCCTCATGAGTTCTAAATGTTGTTTTCGGAATGTCTTCAGTCTTCATCTTGATTTGATGATATCATGAACGAAGATTCAACTTGGTGAAGTAAATTGATCCATGCAATTCGTCCAATAATTCATCAATGACAGGAATGGGAAACTTATCTTTAATAGTGATTTTGTTGTGCTCCCTATAATTCGGACACATGTGCTATGATCCATCCTTCTTGTACACCAATACTACTGTAGCAGAGAAAGAACTTTGACTAGGTTGAATTATACCAGCCTCTAGCATTTCTGCAACAATACGTTCAATTTCACTCTTTTGGGCATAGGGATATCTGTACGACCTGATGTTTGGAGGAACAATTCCTAGAATCAAATGAATAACATGATCATGATCACGAATAGGTGGGAGACCTTTGGGAGTCTCAAATACCTTGGAATGATTATCCAAGACTTTTTGGAGATCTGGAGAAATAGATGATTTCGATGTGGAAACATCTAGCGAACATAATTGTGCAATTACGCCTTGTTGTTCCTTTTTTAGAAGTTTTGTCATACTATTAAAGCTGATTATATTTCCCGGTTTCCCTGCAGTACCCCATAATTAAACTTCCTTTCCTTTCGCAAAAATTTTTGTGAAAAGTTCTTGAAAATTAAAACCTATGGTACCTAAGGATTGTAGCCATTGGACTCCTAGTACAACATCAACACCTCCCATTGGAATGTAAATCGTTGGGCTATTCAATACATATTATCCCATGGATGTATTGATATTATGGCACTTTCTAGAGCAATTTATTGTTCCTCCACTTGCAACCATCACTTGACACTCTGCTACTAGATATAGGAAGCAATTCAATTCATTTACTATCTTACAATGAATAAAATTATGGGTACTTCCTGAATCAATCAACACTATTACCTTTTTCTTCTTGATATGTCCTTCTATCTTGATAGTTTGAGGAGTGGTAATTCCAGCCAATGCATTACAAGATATGGTCAGATTCATTACTTCTTTATCCAGGGTTTGTTCCTTGAGTATATCTTCTTCTTTTTACATTTCTAGTTCATTTTCTTCCTCCTCTTCGCAATCTATGTAGAATAATTTCTTCTCAGCACACATATCACTGTTAGTGTTTTTTCTATCACAAATGTAACAAATCCCTTTTGCTCTTTTTTTTTCCAATCGCTGTGGTGTCAGCCTTATAGGTTGTGGAAGGCTAGGGGCAACAACACTTTCATATTTATAGTTGTGAGTGGTAGGCTTCTTGGTTGCCATAATTTTGCTTTCCATTTTTCTTGTTAACCTGAATGAGGTTCCCAAAGGCGAACCTCATGTTGGATATTATCCTTTCAATTCCCTATGAACACATGAATCGTATGCTCCTCTATAATATCTTTTACCCTTATATTCAATTTTTGGAAGTCCTCGATGTGATCCATCATTGAACCATTTTGTTTCAGACTTATTAATTGCCTAAAGAAAGTGTTGCTTCTTGTATCCTCATAATGTGTTGTCATTTCTTCTGTAAAAATTGCCCAAGTGGCAATTTGTTTACAAGAGCAAAGCCATTGATACCATATAAACTAATTTGGTTCCAAATATAAGGTTGCAATATGCACCTTTTGTGTGTTCTGCACATTATGAAGATCGAAAAATTGCTCCATCTGTACTATCCATGTTGTGGGATCGTTGGCATTAAACTTCCTCATATCTATTTTTGTAATATGGTGGTTCTTCAATCCAACGTTAGAGTCTATGAAATCATGATTGACCTTTATTTTGTTCTCATCATGAGTTTTCTTCACTACCCTTTCACCATTAGTAAGCATTTCTTGTAGAAACTTCGTCAAATCTGTCTTCAAATCTTCCATGCCTGTCTTCAAATCTATCTTCAAATCATCCATCTTAGCTTCCATATCATTCATCTTAGCTTCTACATCTTTCTTTAAACCATCCATCTTAGATTCTGTTACTTTTTGTGTGAGTGACATTTGTTGCACTTGGTCTCGTAATTTTGATATATCATGTTGCATTTCTTCCTCTTTTTCATGATTCATGCTAGAGCTTTTAAGTTGCTTACTAGGTGTTTGCATTTTCTTTCCTCGGGGCATCAATTATCGATAATAATGCTTCACTATGCCCCTTGAATTTCGTCAAACTAATTTTTCGAATCAAGCTTATACAAAAAGTTAAAAAATCTACACACCTTTTTTCACTTTGTAGGAGCTTGATATTGCATCTGATGTATCTCTGTAATTTTGGATCTTCCAGTTCTGAAATTGTGACGTGCACCAGCCCTCAGTGTCCTCTTTCCAATGCCACCAGTCTGATCAAATTTAAATTCTCGAAGAAAGAGTTATGCACAATCTCCCAAGATGACCTGATTATATACCTTTTTCGAAGAGCGAACTTGTATGAAGCACCACGTGTCACTGTTTTGACCTTAGGATCTGCAAAATATGCACATAAAACTACAGTCCGTCCTCTTTTTGTAACTTCTAACGAAATTTCAATTTGATAATCAAAACAAAAGTTATGACTATTTTCCCGAGGTCACCTATTTGGAATTTAATTCAGGAGTCTGCAAAAAGGCCAACTTACCCAGATCATATCTTCACAAATATAGCGTGAAAAGTTCTAAATTTTGGATCTGAGGTTTAGAATGATTTCAACCCAAATGGGATTTTATTTTAGCATTTGAAATGTCACAGGTAAAAGTTATAGTGCAAATGCCATGATGACCTGTTTGGAGCAGCAAAACCCTAGAATCCAAAGCTCTCATACCAAATGTTATGAAACAAGCTCACAAAAAAGATAGAAAAGATAGGTGAACACCTTAGAATTCAGCCTCTTCGAGGGGGCAACCTCCTTTACATTACATAAATGAACGATTCTTTGATGATACAAACGACAAAACCTCCTTTCTATATATAAGATTCTAAGGGGTCACAATATAACCAAACCAACCTAACAATAATAATATAAAGGCACAAAAATAACAATAAAGGGATTCTGTGGGGCACATTAATAACAATATGGGGACAATAGCAACACAACAATAGTAATAAGGGGTACAAATATAATAGTAATGGGGTAATCACTAGTATTGTAGGGACCTAATAGGGTCTTGCATGTAGTCCAATGCATGCATGGACAACCAAAAGTTGCAATTTGGTGAAGATTCCAATGTTAAAGCCTTGCATGTCAGTGAATGCTCTAAGTGATTGCATGTACCAGTAATGAAAGCCCTAGGTGTGTAATACCTCCAACAAAAACAACACTCATCAAGAAAAGAAATGTCATAAAACAACAACGCTAACATGTATCCTATTTTTTATTATGATATTTTAAGAATTCCATATTTATGTATGATTTTTCGACATAAAAAGAGAAGCACTCTTCACTCGTTAATGTTATGTAAGTCTTTTATCTGGTATGTCCTTTGCTTTATTCACGGAATCTAATATTTTATTGTCTTCAAAAATTCTTCAGAGCTGACTTGGTGTTCACTTCATTAAGCATTTTCGAACCTATGTAGAGACGCATAAGCTTAGTTTGCGAAAATTCACTGTACCAAAAATTACACAATAACTTCCTTAGCCACACTGCCAACAAGTGGGTGATATCAGATACAGAGATTTTGTTTGGCGGTGCCTACCGATCCAACATAGTGTTTTGTTTTTTCCTTCTTCTAGAATCTAGTAAGAATAACTCAAAAGACTAGGTAATCAAAATGTTTGAATAGTTTTTATGATAAAAATAGGTTTCAGCATTATTAAAAACTTTTGGAAAACGCAAAATCATGAAATCCTTAAATTTGACTACAGCTATAACCAAGATTTTAAAAAATAATTAAAAAAAATTCATAATCTTAAGCGAATTTCTAAACTATTTTGTGGGTTTTTTCAGACCAGACGATTTTGTTTTATACAAAGCTAGTGTACAACTCGTTTTAGCGTATGGCTGAAAATGATTTCCTCTCTGCCCAAGATTAACGGTTTCTTGAAGTATCTGAGCATTGCAATACATGAAAAACTACCTTCGCTGATTTCATGGCACCCTCTCAGGGTTCTTCACACCTGTAAACTCTGTACAATTATAAGGTTTAAACGCTGCAAGCTTTCCGAGCTCGTGTACAGCTTCTATGACATGCTCCAGCCTTGCAACCATTTCGATTATAAGCGATGCAGACGCGGCCAATGGAAGTGCCTCGGCAAATTCTACCCCATATCTATCTTTCATGGAATGACAACAGGAGGCTGACAAAGTACGCTTTCTTTCGTTGTCTATGTCCTGTGTTCTAGCCGGGGTATCCAATTCTTCTGAGGACACTTCATCTTGTTCAGAAATGAGGTTATGCTGGACATCCTGGAATATCTCTATAGGTTGATGATCCAGGTCTTGTTCAGTTTGAGCATTGAGATTTATGGTCTTCGCAGTTGAAATACATTGATCTGTACAACAGAATGGCTGGATGGTGTGGAACAGTTTTGAGCGAAGACAGAATGCCGTACTGAGTTCTTGTACAGCTTCGTGCAGGCTCTCCATCAGGATCTGTGAGGGAGGGCATTGCTCCATGCATCTTATGCTCTCTGCTAGCCGTCGCAATACATGGGCTACCTGGAAGCCCACTTTGGTGAATGGTTTCTCGGTTGCCGCTATGGTAAAGTGAGATGCCTGAAGCATAAACGGGGATGGGACGTTGTTAAAGCCTTGACTCAAAATGGATAATGTTGATTCGATAAACAATACTTGAGGGCTCACCTGAATCTCTGAGCGGAGACATCCATGGAGGCCAACAACAGAGTATGCCATGTGACGAAGTGTCCCTCCCACTTTAACATATTGTTTCCAGGGATGATGGAATCTGAATTTACCATGTCTCGGCTCCCAACTAGCAAAACTTGCCTGAAAAATCAGCAACCAATGTATTGACAGTTTGGATCAGAAATATTCCCATTTCCTGTTAGCAAGTGACCAGAAATTCGACCTATAGACACTTGCAACAGGATCTGTTTATTGAAAGGCCAAATAAAGTGAAATTATATATACCAGGGATTCTTCGCTGGCCTTAGAATCTAAGACATCTCTGTATCCCTTGGGGATTTGGTCTTCTGCGATTTCTCCTTGCTCTAGGACGTCGGGGTCCTTCAAATAGTGGAGCACGCATCCTGTGTCCATGCATTATGTGACAGAATATTATATATAGTGTTACTGGCAAATGTACTAGCTAACATCATTTTTGTGATCCCGTAATTTATGTACCTTCTATGGACTTTGATAACCCTTCGATCTTATGAATAATGGACTTGTGAAGATCCTCGCCTGCCCATATTGGAGAAACCATTAAACTTATGATGAGGCAAATGGCGAATCCAAGGGCTATCGTAGCAAGTCGTTGGTATGCAATATGAAAACTGTTGTCAAAGCGGAATCCTGAGACCGCTACCATATTGAAGGTGAGGAGGAAAATCAGGACGCCATAATCGTATTTGCGTTTTATGTTTGGTAGAAAGCGAAGATATGTTGCCCCTGCGCCTGTACAAGGCAAAGGGAATTGCAGTTAGATTATTAGATATCGGTTTCAACTCTCCTTTCGCCCTGTTTTATACTGATCAGGCACAATATGGACATTAACCCTATAGAGGCAGAACGTCGCAAACATTGAAAGCAACCCGATCCCACACAAAAATGGAGCTGAATGCTTCGAACAATAGCTCTACAATGCACCGGTTGCACAACATCGAGAAAATGATGTAAGACAGAGGGAATGTGTGGCTAGCCAACTCCAACTAAGGTCATTTGGTTTCAAGAATTTATATGTAAAATCAACAACTCGCTTTAAGTAGGCTTCCGTAAGCTTCTCTCTCAGTTGGAAGGCAAGATTGAAAAGAAATTGAAGATACTGATACCAAATCAGCCTACAGTTTTACTTGCCCAAACCATTACAATCTGGCAAATAATATATTTTCTCAAGCTAGAGCCATTACAATCAACCAAGTAAGCTTTCCCCACCTACCCCTTATAACCCCAATTAACAACAACGTATATCCATACCTCAAACATTTTCACTCATCACTGCCTCGAGTATCTATCGTATATCAAGAACCTATGTCCACAGCTTTGCCCATTATAAAATGATCTATAATTTCGAATTCTTAAAAAAATAAAATAGCCACAACGCGAAGCAGTAAAATAGGGCTAAATTATAATGAACTCCATGAAAACTGCATTGAAATATCGGCTTACCTAAAACAAAGCATCCAATGCAGGTGACGACGCCCTCCCCTAGACCGTCGAAGATATCTGCAATGAACCTTACAATTACACCAAAAGTGCCTGCTAGCAATGTGCCGATTGCTCTATTCAAGCCCTTACTCAAAGTAGCACCTGCAAGTTACCATGACGCAATATGGGGTAAGAAGCCATAAAGCCTCTGTCAAAACATTTATCCCCAAAGCTAATGCAAATTGTACAGACTGATTGCATTGTCATCCTGAAAACAAATGTAATTGTCTAAACTGGTCTTGAACATTAAGAAACAATCCAAATTACCTGCGGTAAATTCAAAAACCACCACAACAGTCATGATAGCCCAGATGGCATTATGACCGACTTTATGAAATAATTTATCCGTTAGATAGAACAGAGATACTACTGATAATGCAAGCCCGACTTTGATTGCATGTATAATTGTCCGTGGATCATCCTTGCCCAACTGCAAAAAATCCCTCGAGAATTTCCTTAAAATGAGCTTCAGTGTCGGGATTTTGTTCAAACTTCTAAACACATTCCATCTTTCAGAATATTCAGTTGCACAGTTCTGTGGTCTCTTCATTGCAATGTCGATGTTGCAGTGAGCCGACCTTTGATCCGCCATTGACAAACCGGAAACAACAAACTTTCAGATAACAATACTTGTTATTTTGACACTATATTTGTGTAGAGTACGTTACAAAGGCTTGCAATAGCAGGTAAACTATAGGACTCCTAGGATTCTACTCCGAAGCGTGTTGAATTTGTCCGAATATGGCGCATGTCTTCTTATATGCGCATGGATTCATCTGTACCAGGCATTAAATATTCTATATTCTCTATAGTGGGTAATTAGCTGTTTGCATCAAATAAAAAGTTAAAAAATTAAGTCACAAGTTATTGAGAAAGAAGTGCCCCATATGGATCATCTAAAGAGCGATGTTTCCAAGCTCTGCGAAAAAGGACTTTTGCACAGATGGGCATCCCTCATATGTCTCCTGCTTTATCACGGATATCGTGATCAGATTCGAATAGTGACGTGTGGCACTGTTTTTGTGGTGATGACGGGAGGAGGTCGGCGGTAGGACTAGAAAATGGGTAAAGCGACGCGGACTGTTGTGCCCTAGTGCGGAAAAATATGTGAACTAATATATTATCTGTCCATGCATTTTCAGACTTTCTTTTTGAATATTTAACCGGAAATGTAGGTGAACAAAAATAGTATTAGTCAATAATATTTCAGACTTGCTTTTTGAATACTTAAGCAGTAACGCAACTCTAAGTGAAATGCAAAATTAGTGAATTGTGGCCCCAAAAGCGATTTTTAAAATCAGATATGCCTATGTTTTTGTGTGGAGGGTGTTTTATGTTTTATTACCAAGGAGATACACAAAAGTATTCTTGTTTCGATATGTATTTAAAAGTATATAAAAATAATAATAGATAGTTTTAATTTAAAAATTAGTAAAATAAATTTAAAATAAGAGTAATAAAGTTCATGAATTTAAATTATTATATTATAATTTATTTTTATTAATAAAATTATAAATAATTTGTTTAAAACAATTCATAATACATATATGGTGTTAAAAGAAATAATGATAATATTTTAAAATTTCATATTGAATTTAGATAATAGTTTTTTTGGTGTATATTATATTAAAAATTAAAAATAAGAAAAATATATAAAATTAAAAATGATAGTTTTATATATAAAAACAAAATTTACATATAATATGAATAACATTCTGAAGAATCATTATAGATCTATTTTAATTTTAAATTCATAAATATTCAGAATAATCAAATTTTTCATATTTTGCATTCAAAATAACATTTACATAAGAAGAAAAAAAATAAATTGATTAGTTCTATACTAAAAGTCAACCTAATGCTTATAATTTTGACCTTAAACTACCTTGTTTTAACAATTTAATTTTTTAATGAACCATTTTGCTCAAACATATTAAAATGATAGTAAAATATATTTCCAATCTCATATGAATTCCTCAATAATTTTACATGGTTTATACCAATATTTCTAATATGATTTTGAATTTTTTTCCTTTTATTTAGACTCGACTCATAGAAATTTGAACCTTGAATCTCATTGTTGACATAATACTTCATAACACAACAATTCTCAATTCAACTTGTCCCATGGGTTAAGATTGGATGAACTTTTAAGAATAAAAGATAAAAATAGTAAATTTTCTTGTAATGTAATTTAATTTATTATCCTAATAAATTAATGTTAGTGAGAAATTAATTTTTATTTTTTGTTAATTATATTATTTTAAAGAAAATCTATATAGTGATCCTGATGTGGTAATTGAGCTATTGCAAGTGAAACTAGACTAGTATCCCACTAGTGTAGCTTTAGCTCATATGAAGTGTTCATCCAAAGTCATAAAATCATAGAGCATTTATCTTAATGGGGAGTCCAATTCGATGGTGCGAGGTGCCTCAATCCCCCTTAGAATTGGACAACATAAAATCCATTATCTTCTTAGTCAACATTGATACTATGTAATTAAGTTCCTCATCTATGTCTAGACTTTGTCAATGTTGAGTAGGATCTCCTTTTGAGTATTTGAATTTTTAATTAACACTTCTCCCATTATTGCTTTACCTATGAGTATAGATGGATGGTCTATTACATAGATCTAGTTTATCTACTTCTTTGTTCCTAGTTTTTGGAATCAAGCTTCCCACGTCATCCTATATGTCAACATCTGAGATGAATCTCCCCTCTATCCTTGATTCTCTTTATGCCTTTTCTTATTTTTCTTTTGATTTCAGTTGGATTATTTTATATCCCATTGACCCAACAACTCTTGGCATTATGTCATAGAATTTGGAGAATGATGATAGATAGGATGATAATAATGAAGAGAGAATCAAAGGTCCTAGGCTAATAAGAGGGATAAAACAAATTTGTGAGACTTGGTGTTAAATCTATAAAGGTAATAGGGAAACCAACATTGAGGTGAAGAATAGAGGGATATATGAAATGTCAGGTCACCCATAGAAGAAAAATTAGAAATAGATGAAGGAGGTTTCTCTATCAACAACTAGGAAGGGAATTATCCAGCTCCCACATGTAGAAAAATCTAAGACTAACAACAATGTAGTAACCATGGACTAAGGAGAGATCTAAGGGCGCAATGAACCCCAAATATTCCCCTATCTACATGAAGAGATGGGGAAGACAAATAAATCTCTCATAAACCAAAAATGGAGCTTGCACTTTGCCATGTAAATTCAAGATTGAAACTAAGGCACCCAAAGGGACTAGAACCATAAGAGAATACCAAATAAGGACAACACTTCTTCAAGCCAAAGCCCTAGAGAGAAAAATCAAAATGAATTTAATATTGCCACCATTCAACAAAAAGGATTTTATTTTGATCATCTAAAAATAGTAGAGAATAGAAAATCCAAGAGAGTTGAGTGCTCAGAGAGAAATAATGCCAAAATGTTATTTTCTTTCTTATCTAAGGCCTCTAAATGATGCCAATGATTCATACCCTCATTTGTTTCCTCCACATAGTATCATTTTCGTCATATCAACATGTGCATGATAATGATTCTTGTAGGGAAAGGTTACCAAAGTCTCTACCTTCAAATGAAAACTAGTATAATTGAAATAATTACCTCATCTGCATGATAGTCTCTTTGATGCAACTACCAGGTTGGAGGGTCATTAACCCTCCACTTTCTCATGGTGGTCACCTTTATTACTTATTTCTAGTGCTCTCATAATTAAATACATGAATTTGAGAAGGATGATCCTTAAATACAATGTTCAATGTTTCATTTTAGTGGTTCCAATATTGACTCGTTTCAAAATATAACCATAGGAATATTTTTATAGTTGTTACCTTTGTCTAATAACCTATCTATGAGCTCATTTCCTATACTTCTCCCATCTAAAATAATGTATTTTTGCGATTCTAGGAAGTGGTGTTTTATTTTCTCTAGTCCCCCTTTTAGTCTCCAAATTTTTGAAAGTTTAAATGGGGTGATCCATGCTACAATTCTTTGGTCATTTGTATGACCAGTTAGGAATCCCTTTCTATAATAAAACTTAATTTTTTGTCTTTGATTAATAATTGTACATCTTATTCCAAATCAAAGAGTTCTACTAACTTATTTTTAGTTATTTCAACTGAACCTGTTATGAAACCAGCTCACAAAAAGATAGAAAAGAGAGATCCACGCCTTATAATTCAGCCTCTTCGAGGGGGCAACCTCCTTTATATTACATAAATGAACAATTCTTGGATGATACAAATGACAAAACCTCCTTTCTATATATAGGAGTCTAAGGGGTCACAATATAATCCAGCCGACCTAACAATAATAATATAAAGCCACAAAAATAACAATATAGGGATTCTATGGGGCACAGAAATAACAATATGGGGGTAATAGGGGCACAACAATATAAATAGGGGGTATAACTACAATAGTAATGGGGTAATCACTAGTATTATAGGGACCCAACATGCCCCTCTCCTTCAAAAAAGTTTTGTCCTCAACGCTTGAGCAGTTCTGGATACTTCTGCATAAAATTCTCATCCTCCCATGTGGAATCTTCAGCGGATAAGTTCTTCCACTTTATAAGATACTCTGAAATTGATCGATTTCGTAGCTGTCGAGTTCTTGTTTCTGTGATTGCTTCCGGTTCCAATATAATTTTTCCTTCCTCGTCAAGTTCTGGCAATATTGTTTGAATTGGGAGCTTGTCACCTATAACCTTCTTTAAACATGAAACATGGAAAACTGGGTGCAATCGAGAAGCTGCAGGAAGCTCCAATTTGTATGCATAGTACCAATCTTTTCCAACACCTTGTACGGACCATAATACTTTGGTGATAATTTATTATCCTTCTTAGCTTGCTTTAGGGACATTTGCTTATATGGTTGTAGCCGTAGGAATACCCAATCACCTACATCAAAACTTCTTTCACTGCGATGTTGATCTGCCTGTTGTTTCATTCTATTTTGTGCCAACACGAGGTTATCCTTTAAGAGTTGGAGGACTTGTTGTTGATGTTCGATGTGATGTTCCACTGCCTGAACCTTAGAATTTTCTCTTAAATATGATGTGATGGATGGTGGTTGATACCCATAAAGTGCCATAAATGGGGTCATTTTTGTTGCTGTATGGAAGGAAGTGTTATACCACCATTCAGCCAGAGGCAACCATTTGACCCATTGTGTCTGTTTATCAGATACAAAGCAACGAAGATATCCTTCCAAACATTTGTTTACTATCTCAGTTTGCCCATCAGATTGAGGATGATAAGATGAGCTATGAGCTAACTGAGTACCAAGACAAGAAAATAATTTGTCCAAAAATTTCCAGTGAAAATGGGATCTCTGTCACTTACAATAATCTTTGGGTTTCCATGTAGCTTTTGAACTGTTTCCATAAATGCAGTAGAAACTGTACTGGCTTTAAATGGATGTGATAATGCACAAAAGTGTGCATACTTGGTAAGTCTGTCAACTACCACCATGATGACACTCTTTCCCTCAGACTTGGGTAAACCTGTGATAAAATCCATTGAAACCTCCTCCCAACGTTGGCTTGGAATGGATAAAGGTTGTAATAGACCTGGTGTCTTAATTGTTTCAACTTTATTTTGCTGGCAAACCAAACATTCCGCCACAAACTTTTGAATATCTGATTTAAGGCCATCCCAAAAAAATTCCTTCTTAACCCTGTGGTAAGTTTTTAAAAATCCTGAGTGCCCTCCTAAGGGAGAAGTGTGCAATTCCATAAGAATCTTTTGTTTTAGCTGGGAATTCTTACAGAGGTATAAGCGATCTTTGTACCATAACGAATCATTTTGCCAGCTAAATGTATCAGAAGTACTGGAATCTTGTTGTAGCTTTCGAATAAGTGCCCACACTTCTTCGTCATTCTTCCATTCCTCCCTTGCTTCGTTTATCCAATCTGGTTGGATAATAGAAATGGCACACAACAATGCTTCCACATCCTCATCCTTTCTTGAGAGTGCATCTGCCACCACATTTTGCTTCCCTTTTTTGTAGATGATTTCAAAGTCATAACCCAACATCTTTGTGACCCACTTTTGTTGCTCTTCAGAGGATAATCTTTGTTCTAAAAAGTATTTAAGGCTATCATGATCCGTTTTTACCTTGAAGTGTCTTCCCATTAGGTAGGGTCGCCATTTCTTAAGTGCATGGAGTATTGCCAACATTTCCTTCTCATAAATAGCTTTGTTTAAAAACTTTCCCTTGATTGGACGACTTTCAAAAGCAATGGGTCTTTCATCTTGCATTAGAACAGCACCAATTCCATTTCCTGAAGCATCACATTCCACAATAAAGGTTTTTGTGAAGTCCGGTGTAGCTAAGACCGGTGCTTGGCACATTGCCTCTTTAAGATGTTCAAAGGCCTTTGTTGCTTCCGAAGTCCATGAAAATGAATCTTTCTTCAATAATGTTGTTAGAGGTGCTGCTATTCTCCCATAATTCTTAACAAACTTGCGATAATACCCTGTCAACCCAAGAAATCCTCGCAGATGCTTTATGGATGTGGGGATTTTCCATTCCTTAATGGCTTTAATTTTGCTAGGGTCTACCTTAACTCCTTCATGAGATACAATATGACCCAAATATTCCACCTCCTGGACTCCAAAGAAACATTTGGATCTTTTTGCATATAATTGTTTCTCCTCCAATAGTTGTAGCACCCTGTCAACATGTTCAACATGATCCTTCCAAGACTTGCTGTAGATTAGTATATCATCAAAAAATACTAACACAAATTTTCTAAGGAATGGTTTGAAAATTGAATTCATCAAACCTTGAAATGTTGAAGGTGCATTGGTAAGGCCAAAAGGCATGACCAAAAATTCATAATGACCCTCATGAGTTCTAAATGTTGTTTTCGAAATGTCTTCAATCTTCATTCTGATTTGATGATATCCCGAACGAAGATCCAACTTGGTGAAGTAAATTGATCCATGCAATTCATCCAGTAATTCATCAATAACAGGAATGGGGAACTTATCTTTAATAGTGAGCTTGTTGAGCTCCCTATAATCTGGACACATGCGCCATGATCCATCCTTCTTGTGCACCAATACTACTGGAGCTAAGAAAGAACTTTGACTCGGTTGAATTATACCAGCCTCTAGCATTTCTGCAACCATACGTTCAATTTCACTTTTTGGACATATGGATATCTGTACGGCCTGATGTTTGGAGGAACACTTCCTGGAATCAGATGAATAGCATGATCATGATCACGCATAGGTGGGAGACCTTTGGGAGTCTCAAATACCTTGGAATGATTGTCCAGGACTTTTTGGAGATCTGGAGAAATAGATGATTCCAATGTGGAAACATCTAGCGAACATAATTGTGCAATTACACCTCTTTGTTCCTTTTTTAGAATCTTTGTCATGCCATTAGAGTGATTATCTTTCTTGGTTTCCCTGCAATACCCCTTAATTCAACTTCCTTTCCTTCCACAGAAAATTTCATGAAAAGTTCTTGAAAATTAAAAGCTATTGTACCCAAGGATTGTAGCCATTGGACTCCTAGTACAACATCAGCACCTCCCATTGGAATGGAAAGCATTGGGCTAGTCAATACATATTCTCCCATGGATAGCTTGATATTATGGCACTTTCCAGAACAATTTATTGTTCCTCCATTTGCAATCATCACTTGACACTCTGGTGCTGGATATAGGAAGCAATTCAATTCTTTTGCTACCCTACAATGAATAAAATTGTGGGTGCTTCCTGAATCAATCAACACTATTACCTTTTTCTTCTTGATTTGTCCTTCTATCTTGATGGTTTGAGGAGTGTAATTCCCGCCAATGCATTACAAGATATGGTCGGATTTATTTGTTCTTCATCTAGGCTTTGTTCCTGGAATATATCCTCTTCTTTTGACCTTTCTTGCTCCTTTTCTTCTTCCTCTTCACAATCTATGTAGAATAATTTCTTCTCAGCACACTTATGACCTTTTGTGTATTTGCTATCACAATTGTAACAAAGCCCTTTTTCTCTTTTTTCTTCCAATTGTTGTGGTGTCAACCTTGTAGGTTGTGGAAGACTATGGGCAACAACACTTCCGTCTTTATAGTTGTGAACGGTATGCTTCCTAGTTGCCATAATTTTGCTTTCCATTTTTCTTGCTAACCTGAATGCCTTCTCTAATGAATCAGGTTCCCAAAGGCGCACATCATGTTGGATATTATCCTTTAAAGACCCTATGAACACATCAATCCTATGCTCCTTTGGAATATCTTTTACCCTTATGTTAAATTTTTGGAACTCCTCAATGTGCTCCATTATTGAACCCTTTTGTTTGAGACTTATCAATTGGCTAAAAAAAGTGTTGCTTTTTGTATCCTCATAATGTGCTATCAATTCTTCCGTAAAAATTGCCCAAGTGATAAATTGTTTACGAGAACAAAGCTCACTTGTTTTGAATGTAATTCAAGAGCCTACAAAAATGCCAACTTCCTCAGATCATATCTCCGAAAGTATAGCACAAAAAGCTCTGAAATTCGGACGCAAGGTTCAGCGCCAATTCTTCTCAAATGGATGTTTTTTGCGACTTCTGAAACGTCACAGAAAAAAGGTTATAGCGAAAATGCCACGATGACCTGTTTGGAGAAGCGAAACCCTAGAATCCAAAGCTCTGATACCAAATGTTATGAAACCAGCTCACAATAAGATAGAAAAGAGAGATCCACGCCTTATAATTCAGCCTTTTCGAGGGGGCAACCTCCTTTACATTAAATAAATGAACAATTCTTGGATGATACAAATGACAAAACCTCCTTTCTATATATAGGAATCTAAGGAGTCACAATATAATCCAACCGACCTAACAATAATAATATAAAGCCACAAAAATAACAATAGAGGGATTCTATGGGGCACAGAAATAACAATATGGGGGTAATAGGGGCACAACAATATAAATAGGGGGTATAACTACAATAGTAATGGGGTAATCACTAGTATTATAGGGACCCAACAGAACCTACCAAAATATAGAGGATGGTTCCAATGTTAGATATAAGATCTCCTCCATGATTGGTAGGTATAAAATTTCCCTTTGATGTTCCATAAAAGTTTAGTTTAATGAAACTTGGGGGAGTAGGACTCCATTTTCTTAGACTGTTCCACTTAGGTTGACAAGTTATGACTGAAATAATTAGTGAAGGGGATATTCCCAAAGAGTTTACAGTCAGAGCTTTTGAAGAAATACATACCTAATAATCTTTAGGAGAGTAAGAAGAGGCTAGAGTTTATTTTTTCATGCTACTAAAAACTCCTTTCCACAATGATTAATTAGAGTTTAAGATATATTTAATATATGCCTAATTATTTTCTTTCAATTCCCATAGGATGAATCTAAGTTGAATTTTCAGAAAGAGGGAACCTTTATCCCAAAGAATAGTGGGAAGGGACAAGCATCAAGAAGTTGTTCTATGTGTTCATAATCTAAGGTTCAAAGATGATAGAAAGATGGACCTTGAAGACAATTTCATTGTAGTTTATCCTAAGTTATAATTTTACCATGAAATATGGGCCAAAGGAAGAGAGAAACATTCAACCATATTTTTAATTTGCAAATATTTTCCCCAACTTTATCATCTAGAATGGAAGCCACATTTGTTGATATGATGTAAGATTCTTTTAGGTTCTAATTTCTATTTTTCTTATATTTCCATTTCATCTTATTTGGCCCTTGTTTGTTTTTAATTCTCCTAATCATAAGCCATTCCAAAATAACTCTTAGGTTATGTTTCTCGCTACCCAATTCCATAACTCTTTTGGTAAGCATGATATCTACTTTTTTTGCTTTGTTGGAGGTCTCCAATAGTCGAAAATACTTTGAGATGGTTTTGTTGGTCCATATTGTATTGTAATTCTTCTATGTTATATGTATCCTTCAATTTGCATGATTTATTCGATGAAGCCTCTGAAAATAAGGCATAATTTCCCTATATGATTTTCCAAAAGTGATGAATTTGTATAAGAAAAGGATTCTACAACACAAAGAACTGGATTTATAGGAATTTTAATAAATAAAAAAACAAGAAGAAGAATACCCAATATGGTGTCTTGGTTGTGGTGCTCATGTTGGGACCACCCAACTGAATATGCAATTTGCCACCTAGGAAGTTCTATAGGACTTCCTAGCACAAGGAACCTCCATAGGCTCCCCAACCTTCCAAGCCCAATTCCAACCACAACCATAGTGTGTCTGAAATAGATCAACACCCTCTAATGACAAACTAATCTCAGTAGTCACTCCTCCCTGTCCTCCTCTTCCTTCTCCTAACTTCAAGCCCTAAAAGAAAAAAGTAAATAAAAGTCCCTCCCTTTATTCTCCTCATATCAATTAATTCCTCTCTTCCTCATCCATCTCAAAAACGTTTCATTCATTTCATGAATGCCCCCAATATATTAGAATTCAACGCCTTGAACACTCCCACGATTCCTTCAAATTCAATGTCTTTGACTTTCCACTTGACACCCTCCTCAAGCCACACCCCTCCTTGTTAATTTTTTAGTAGATTGGGAGGTACTCAAATCCCTAAGATTACGGGTTTGGAGCTTGGAGCACCATAATAGGTCATTGTTGGCCTGGAACCCAAGGTTGGGGTTTTTCATCCATCAATGTTTGGGCCAAAACCATGGAGCATTTTGGACATATGATGGATTGAGATGATATAGGATAGGGATGAGAATCCAACACATTGAAAATCATCAAAGCTTGAGATGTCCTTGGTCAGATGTGAATTTTTGAAGTTGACAATGGGTTTTTTGGCATTCACGTTATGTAGGATTGAAGCGGAAATGTCCAAAAGGCATGTCTCTTCAATAATTTGGTGGAGCCCTTCTTATGTATAAATAGAAGGCGAACACAATCATTTTAGACATCTAAGAGTAAAATTTCATAGAGAATCATTACTTTTGGTAGCTGTTGTCGAAGAAGGAGAAGGACAAGTAACTGAGGGAAATTTTTGAAGCATGTTTGGTGGGTTCAGGAAGGCTTCTGTATAGTAGAGGCAAGTTGTGTTACTTTTGGTTTCTTTGGTACTAGTTTGAGGGTGGTTTATCCTTGTTATAGTAGGTAGGAGGCCCTGTAGTCATTATAGAGGCACCACAGACCTGTTATGGGCATGTTAGGAGGATCGTAAGGCCTATTTCCCAGGGTAGAAGCAAGGGAACAGGAAGTGTGGGAGACAACTAAATAAAGAAGGGAATTCACACTAATTTTAAGGTCTATTGCACTGATTTTAGAGGAATGTTAAGGTTTGCATTTATTCCTAACTAGACTCCATGACTACAAAAATGTAACAACTCTCAAGTACAACTATGTGGATGATTTTGTGTTGAATTTGTTGGTAGGAAGATCAGATTTGTTGCAGCTTGTGGAAGCCATGTTTTGGGGTTGACTTGGGTGGATAGAAACCCAACTAGGAGCACATTTCATAGTGGGTATTGGTTGTTGGATTAGGTTCCATTGGACTGGTGGAGGGAAACATCTTGGAAGCCAAAAGTAGTTGTGGGCAAGCAGTGATAAATGGAGATTAACAATTGAAGTTTGCATGAAGTTGTGGAGCCCAATGCATAGTACATTGATGGACTAGTGGGATGCTATATTGGCAGATTGGAGCTCAGGTCTAGAAGAGCAGATTGGATTAGCCAGTGTTCATTGTAGCATAAACGACTTGCAAGAGTGATAGGTGGAAACCATCCTAGAGTCTCTATGTGTTGTCTCTTGCTGGACTAAAGGTAGCTAGAGAGGAGATGAGAAGAGAAGGACCAACATGATGAGATATGACATAAATGTTGTGATTTTGCATTGGAGATGTAAGATTCTCATTGTATCTTGTATTCTTGTACTTTTGGATAATTGAGGGCCATTATCCCTTGTATGCGAGCCATAGACAGTTGTATTATTCAATTGGTTTAATATAACAAAGATTGGGCTATTGTACTTATTTGTACAAAATTTTGTAAAAAATTGTCTATACTTGTGCATGTGAGATTTACTACTATTTATATTCCGTTGTGTTAAGTAGATTTGTCGAGATTCTTGATTTCGTAGTGTCGAGGATTTTAAGATTCTATCGCAAACACTAAGGTCATGGAAATTCAACATGGTATCAGATCATGTTAGACTAGCATAGGTTGTGGGAAAACTTCATTCAGGAATAGTTGTAAGAGGAGGATCTATATCAAAAAAATAAGGCTTCAGATGATGACTTGACACTTACAACATGAATGAATGGTAAGCAAAAGAAGGACTTGATTAATTTCAAGTGTTTCAATTATGGAGAGATGGGTCATTTTTTGTCGAGATTTCTGATGAAGGAGAATATGGGATATGATGAGGGGAAGAAAAGGAAGTAGGTCATCTATGTTGCCACCTTTTTAGAGATAGATGCTCCCATGAGAAGGTTGGAGGAGGAGCAATTTTATATAATCTCTCATTTCTCATAGGGTACTATCGATGAGGATGGATAGTACCTGGACAATGGTGAATTTAAACATATGACGGGGTCATAGGAGGTTTTCGAGTCTCTATTTGAATGGTATTCAAAATTTCACATTTTGTTGGCCAACAATATTCCAACAAAGATTCAAGGATAAAGAGTTGTTCCATTTACGATGGAGACAAGATGAGTGATGTGGGTCCAAGATGGACTATTTGTACCAAGACTTAGATATAGCATGATATTTGTCTCAATGATCAATAAGAAGGGGTTTGAGGTCTTATCCCAGGATGGAAAGGAAAGACTCAGGCCCAGAGGCTCTAGCTCTGCATTTATTGTGCTTTGGAGTTAAAGAGCATGGTCTGTACAAGCTGATGGGAAAACATATGGATCATGGGAAGAAGAAGCAGTAGGATGGGGTGTAGGTTCCATACAAGTAGGTGTGGGTTTAAGAGGGGAATGTACAAGTTCCAAAAAAGGAGATCTATGTTCCATAGACTGAGGGAGAATCACGTTCTAGAGGAAGATACTAGGTTCAAAGGGAGGCTTTCAATCCCAAGTAGAGTGCATGGTCAGTGGGGAGCATGGGTGCTCTTATAACTACCAAGAAGGAATGATGGAGAGAGTGGAAGTCATTTTAGGAGAAGAAGAAGAAGTAAGATACTTCTAGTGACAGTGAAACTTCTAATAGAGGTATAGTTCATACTACAAGGATTGCTGCAGTTGTGAATGCCAGGAGTTGGGTGAGTGTTGTGAGTAGTGATGATGATGATGATGATGATGAGTTACTTCATAGTCTAGGAATTACCTCCCTCGCTAAGAAGAAGTGTTGATTTTTGAGTAGCTTGGGAGATACTCCAAACCCTAGGGTTCGGGGTTTGGAGGTTGAAGCACCACAATAGGTCATTATGGGTTTGAAGCATAGGGTTGGGGTTTTAAGCCCATTAATGTTTGGGCCAAAAACATGGAGCATTTTGGACATATTATGGATGAATATGATAGAGGATGGTAAGGAGAATCCAACACATTGAGAATCATCGAAATCTAAGATATCCTTGATGAGATATGAATTTTTGAAGTTGAAAATGAGTTTTTGGGAATTCAAGTCATGTAGGCTTGAAGTGGAAATGTACAAAAGAAATGTCTCTTGAAGAATTCAGTGGATACATTCTTATTTGTATAAAAATAAGGTGAATGGAATCATTTTAGACATCCAAGAGCATCATTTCATAGAGAATCATCACTTGTGGTAACCATTGTTGAGGAAGGAGAAGGCCGAGTAGCTAAGACAATTTTTAGAAGTTTGCCTTTTGGCTTGAAGAAGGCTTAGGTATAACAGAGGTAAGCTAAATTATTTTTAGGTTGTTTGGTGTTGGTTTTAGGGTGGTTTATCGTTGTTACAAGAGGTGGTAGGCCTTGTAGCCATTGCAGAGGCGCCGCATGCCTATTCTAGGAATATTAGGAGGGTCATAAGGTCTATTCCAAGGACATAAGAAAGGGAACATGCAGCATGGGAGGTAGATAAACAAGGAAGGGAAGTGGCACTAATTTTGAGGTTTGTTGCAGTGATTTGAGAGGGTTATAAGGGTCTACTTTTATTCCCTAACCAGACTACATGACTAAAAATATGCACTATCTCTCAAGTACATGTATGTAGATGATTTGTGTTGAGTCTATTGTTAGGAGGATTAGATTTATTACGGCCTCTCTAAGCGATGTGTTGGGGTTGATTTGGGTGGTTTGAGCCCCCAACTACAAGTTAATTTCACAATGGATATTGGTTTTTGAATTTTGCACCATTGGACTCTTGGAGGGAAATGTTTTGGAAGCCCAAAATAACCCTTGAGAATCAGTCATAAAGGAAGTTTGACAGCTAACTTATGGGTGAATTTGTGGAGCCTGATGTGCACTACCTTCATGGACTAGTAGAATGGTAGATTAACATATTGGAGCTCATATATTGGCCATCCTAGAAGAGCAAATTGGATCATCTTATGCTCATTGTAGCAGAAGCGAATTGCATCAGTGATAGGAAGCATCCCTCCTAAAGTCTCTATGTGTTGTCTCTTGATGGACTAAGGGGCAGCTAGAGAGAAGATTAGAAGTGAAGGACTGACATGACAAGATACGACATAGATGTTGTGATTATGCATTGGAGAAACAAGATTCTCATTGTATCTTGTATTCTTGTACTTTTGGCGCCATTATCCCTTGTATGGGAGACTTAAATAGTTGTATTCTTCAGTTCATTTAATATAACGAAGTTTGGTTTGTTGTACATTTTTGTACAATATTTTGTAAAAATTTGTCTATATGTGTGCATGTGTGATTTATTGTTATTTATTTTACATTGTGCAAAGTAGCGTTGTTGAAATTCTTGGTTTCCTAGCATTGGATATTTTAATATTTTATCTCAGAAGCCAAGGTCATGGAAATTCAACACTCCTTATCACTCCACCAACCCCTTTGTCCATTAATTAACACTATAATGGTTTATTCCCCAACTACCCTCATTAATTGAATAAAATAGTATTATATTTGAAATTTTAATCAAACCTACATAATCCTATAAATTTATTTAATAAATAAATCATGTTTAAAATTTAATAATTAACTATAAATATGGTTTTAAGGATAAGTAATCTCTAATCAAAATAAGAGATTAATCAAGATTAAGGCTAACCATAACCTTGATTATTAATAAGTATTAAAAATTAATTAATCATTTAACATATTAATTTTTAGAATACCAACGTACCCATGCAAGGTGGGGGTATGTAACTAGCATATGCGTACCTCATATGAATACTAATAATACTTATTGGAATCAAGCAAAAAAGTAAATCACTCAATAGTTAGGCTAATAAAACAGTGTAAGATAGTAGGATTAGGTAGGGGAATTACATGCTAAGAGAATGTTGCCAAGCATTTCCTTCCTTCAATATAATGGGACCATTCTAAGTAAATGAGCAAGGGAAGTAAGAAATTAGGTATATTATCCATTACTTTGGAGGTAATCTTCTAAATAAAATTACATAAGATAGTGGGGTTAAAAGAAAAGAGATTCTAACCTTTAATATATTTTAGATCAAGAGGGATGAATGCAACATCTCATGAATAGTGTATTAACATTGTTATTCTAGAATTTTCTACCAATTTCCAAATATCCTTGTAAATAAATGACCAATAGGCTTGGAAGAAATCCAAGGTGAGCCTTTTAGGCCCTTGTGATTTTCATTTTGGCATCTCCATAACCACTTGTTCAACTTCAATAGGAGTGATCTCTCTTAACAAGGAAACATTTTATACCATTGTGACTAGAGAAGGGATGTTTTAGATTATTCTCCATATGGATAGTTTGTGATATGGTTGTGGTTTAGTAAGCGGTTATTGATATTAGGATATGAGTTATTATTCTTTCCTAGTTTTACCTTGATGATATTTGATACAAAAGATTATGTTCTGTTGATGATGTTATTTCATAGTTTCATGAAAAATCTCTATATTTCTCCCCCTTCCTTGTGCTAGTATACCTCATACCTTTGTTTCCATAAGATATGTTCTTGATTATAATGTTTGTCCAATATTTCTTGGATGATTTATTCCTTAGTCACTATATCTTGTTATTTTCCTTATAGAATTATCCTTTATTATATTTTCTCCATCTCGATTTCTAATTTCTTCTTTACTTCATGTAATTTCCAAACTCTTGTCCATTCCATATTTTCAACCCATTTTTAAGATATTATATTTACATAATCATTCCACTATTTATTGGAGATTTCTTCCACCAGATCTTAAATTTATCTTGAAGGTGGGACCTTATCCAAAATGGTTTGAACCTGAAAGCTCAATTGTTTGGAATACCCTTCTAGACTATTGTTAGACATATAGGTGAATGATGTGATATATATTTTGACAAGATGGATCCTTTAACTACAAATCCTATAAGTTTCAGTGTTTCTGAGAGTAATTAGTGATAGAGATGAGAATCTACTCAGGCTTGTCCTCCTCTCTAATTGTTCCATGTGTAAGTTCCATATCTTATTTAATAATATACTAGATTTAATGTTTCTATCATTTCCTTCAAATAGGATGAATATTTTTATAATTTTCATATTCCTCCTCTATTTCCACTTAGATAATTTACAATGCTAAAATCCCTACGTATTTATCAAGTATGTATCTTCTATCAATCTATGAATATATTAAAGATTTCAAAGGAAATTTAGTTTGTTTCCAAGTTGTATATTGGTACAATATACATTAGTGTATACCTATAATTTGCAGATCCCGTCTTTTGAAAATTGGTATCTATATATTTGTAGGTTGCTAAGGAATATGATAATTTAATATCCATGTGATTTCAAAAGATAGTTATTCCTCCTAAAACTCCTTGAGCATCAACTATAGTTTATTGACACCACTCCAAACCGTGTTTTCATCTTTAAATATTTTCTTACTCAATCATTTTATTTCCTAAATCATTACTATTGGTGAATTTTCTTGTAAAACTTTTTCATGATAAGTGTGTGCTTCGATTTTTCATTGAAAACTCTCATGTTCCAAGAAATGACCTTTTTTCATAAATAGGGGTGCTAGCTTAGAAGTATTTCATCATCAAGGTAATCCCTCCATACATCATCTATTATTCTCCCAGTTCTTATTTTTCATTTGTGTTGTTCTAACCCACAAGGATTCAAACATTGAATTGCATGCTTTACATATTACTTCATGACAAGGCGGTCACCAATTGAGCTATACCCCATGGGTATCCCAGTTCCTATATTAATTACCCTTTGCTCTTCATTTTTTTTATCTTCCTTTGCATATTTCAATTTCCTTGATGATTATCTTCTTAACTCCTTGGGAAGATAAGGTTATATTTGATTTTCCTTTAGGGTTCTGGTGGAGTAGTTCCTACGATTTCATGTATGCTTTGGAGATGAGTTATATGTCCTTATTAAAGGTCAATATTGGGTCCTTATGTTTCCATGATATTGTATAGATGATAGGTCGAGCACTCCTAATTCCATATCCTCTGCCTACTCTACCTCTATTGGTTCCTCTTTCTCATGAGTCATCCCAATATCCCTAATATTCTTGTTCCTGTTTTGATTGAGTAATCGTCTTCTTTTGATATATTCCTCCTTTCTTCCTTTTAGATTGTAGGTTGGGTTTCTCTCTTCTTCCTGCTTTTCTTATGCGTTTTTAGTTGAATTAAAATATATGTCTAAAAGGATGGAGTCTTTATTGTTGCGCTTTTATTTTCTATTGCTACTCCTCCTATCAATTTATTGGTTCTCCTTCTATTAGTGACTCACTCAAACCCATCATGACCACTGTCAATTTGTGTCTTTCATCGTTGGTGTTACACAATTAGTGGAGATTATATGAATATATGGACTGCATGTTCATGACATTCCCTATGTTTGAAATGTATGTGCTTCTAATCTATGGGTTGAATCTAGATCTTACTTTATTAGTTAAGGAATATGTTAGTCGGAAGTAGTTGGTAGATGTTCATTAGCACATAAATGTAAGCATAAAAATCATATATTCTTTGCATGTTTCAAAACATGAGAAAGGTTACCAAGGAAATTCCAATCACTTCCAATATATGAAGGTCCAAAATTCATGAGGGAGTGAGCATAATATAATCTGGATAGGGGAAACTATAAAATATCTTTTTTGTTGGGATAAATATCTTGGTCCAAAAATGCATGTATAACCCAACCAAGTGGATAGTATAAGGAAAACCATTTTTCCTCCCTCAAGACTATTAAGGGTAGCTGTGAAGAATCCTTTAGACCCTACTTATAGTTCCACATTTTCTTTTGGCTCCCAATTGTTTTGGATCTTCTATTTTGTGGTTCATTTAATAGGCCAAAGACCCATATTTTTTTCAATTAAGCCATGATCTTGCACATTATTTATCTTCTTTGTTATCCTTGTTGACATGAGTTCATATTTTGCGACCTTTTTGGCTTGGGTTAAGCAAGATCACATATTCTTCTATTGTGTAATACCTTACCCAAAGTTTGTCCCTTTGCTTCATATCCTGAAGTGGTTGGATCCTATTTTTTCTATGGTGGAGGACTTACAATGACTGTGTCAAACAGGGTATTGGAGACTTAGTAAAAATTATAGATTGAGCCTCCCCTATCTATTACATTGTGGTAGGAGAAGGTTGATCTCCCTCCTTGAGAGATCGCCATTATGAAATCTAACTATAGTCTGCTTCAAATATCTGTAACTCGGGCTTATTTTAATCACATAATACTTCCTTTTTTTGTCAGTACAGTGGTTGATACTACCCAAGATTTGGACCAGTGACCTTAAGATCAAGGAGTGCCTTAACACTGTACCCAACTACCATCTATTTAAAACCCCATGAGCTTTTGGGAATTGTTTTTACCATATATTTACACTATATTAGTATGACAATTATGAATACAATTTTAGAAAACAATATAATGATATTTAATAGAATTTTAAAACTAAAATGTTAATTATGACATTTTCAAATATTTAAAAAATAATATTTATTTTTTAAAGGAACTAATCTTTAATTTAAAATAAAATAGTTAATTTTATATTTATAAATTTCTCTAATTTATACAAGAATCAAATCTTCCTTGATGATTTATAAAAATCTTTATCAGTATTTCATGAATTAAAAAATAATAGAAATTTTAACAAATTAATTATATTTAGCATCTCAAAAATTTTAATTTAAAATCAACTTATTTTAATTAACATAGTAAAAGAAATTATGAACTCAAATCCTAAAAATGGCATCTCTGAGTTTAGGCAAGAGAAATCTTGTTGAAAGTGTAGTTGGAAATGCATTTGAAATCATTAAACATAGGCTTGAAGGAATTAAAGATGTTATAAGGAGTCAAAGCCGCTTAAATTTTGTGGCTATTGTAGATGCTACAAGTGTGAAGGAACTCGAGTGCTTGGTTGGAAACTATGGAAATCAACCATTTGATGTTGTACACTTAAAGAAATTAGTGATCGGAAATCGACTAGATTAGATTATTTAACTAATGAATTTATATATTAGCAGATAATAAAAACGATAAATTTTAGGGCTTCTAATCATGTTATAGTTCAAAAACATAGTTGATCTAGATCTATAGTTGGGAAGGATGGCCGCACTCTAGATCTCACCCCTTTGGTTAAGCGACCTTGCTCCAGATATAATTGTGGATATTCAAGAGGCCACGATGTGCTTGGCGTTGAACAATGATTGTTGCAAGGTTCTTTATTCTATAAGGATGAGGTTTTTACCCTTGATCTGGCGAAGTTTATGATATTAGTGAAATTAATGTTAGGGTTTCCTTTTTCTTGTATGTCAAAGCCACATATCTTGTCTCCTCACTTGCAACTAGGATACAGGATATGGTGATAATCCAATATGGCAATATATTCAGCTCCTACATGAAGGTCATCAACTTCAAGATCAGAAATCCCTCAATGACTACGACATAGTCAAGGATGTCTTGATTTACATTGTAGCAAGAGTAAGAGGTGGAGATAAATGTTACAGTGTGTCCTCCTCACCACAACCCAAACTATTTAAGGATGTCCTAAAACCTTTACCTTCACCGATTAATCTTAAGGATCAATCTGAACTTACATTTGTGGTGGAATAGGTAGTGGAAGCCCCTTCTCTTAAAGTGGGTAATGTTATATGTAGATCTGTGGTTGCAAATTATGAACAACAAGTGATTATTTATTGTTCCAATGGTTTTTGGCCCAAAACATCTACTCTTCGGGAGTGCGGACACTAGATGTAGTCTCATAATAATGTGTTGGAAATATTCTCAAAATGATTCTTTGTTGTTCTCTTCAGTAATTTAGAAGGCCAATAGAAATGTCTTGATCAGTGAGCCTTTTTTTGGGACTGGTCTAGCCTCTCCATTTAACCTTGTTTTCCAAATTTTACTCCTCCCTCCATGTCGACTCTGGCAACCCTTGTTTGGGTAAGGCTTCCTAATTTGCCTATCCATCTGAGACACCCAGAAAACATTAAAGTTGTGGAAAACTTACTAGGATGATTCATGAAAATAAAATCTAATAGGATTGCAAAAGGAATCAGCACATTTTTTCATAGATGTGTTGAAGTAGACCTCAATAAATGATTGCTGGAGAAATTCCTTCTCAAATGGAGAGTTAGGGTTTATTCTCAACTGATGGACTATGAAAACACTACCTTTCACTGTGAGACTTTTTAGTAGCCCCGTTACCTTCATAATTCCTACCCCAATTAACAAGGACTACATTCAAACCCATATGCTAGGAACAAGAACTGTGAATGTGAATATCCTAAAGGAAACAAAGTTTACAAAACTACCATGTCTTACGAGCAAGACAAATCACAAAAATAAAGCCACCTACTACCAAACTTGCACCTTCAAACTCAGTTGAGCCTCACATTGAGTCATCTCAACCATCAATAGAGGAATCTCCTCCTTAGATCAATATGGAAAGTGACTCACCCATAATTTTTGGCAACATCAATGAGTGGGCATAAATGTACCCATGAATCATATAACTCAAATAGTGACAAGGAAACAACAAATATGCTAGAGAACTCACCATCAACGAAATGTCAACATTGCCTCATCTACATCTGCTCTCGATAACCCCTCAAAATGGATAAATGTCGCAAAGGAGAAAAAAAAAACACAAAACCACAAAAAATCATGTGATCTAAATGTATGGAAAAACAATATCATTATATAGTGAATTATACAATACATGATGTATAATACCTTTATATATTAAAAGAAAGTTATTGAATCCAATTAAATAATATAAATAAAATACAACAAAGGTATATTTAAACATTATGCATTATTGTATTGAAATCAAGCTGTCATCTAGATTTAAACTTTTTTACTTTCAAAAGAATTAATTGATTTAATATAAATATTTTATATTTTTATAAAAAAATTATTATCTAAATTAAATTTTTAAAAATATTAAAAGGAAAAAAACAGTTTTGAACTCATCTTTTTTAAATGTGTCTTAGAAGGTTCGAATTTATAATTATATTTTGACCTTATAAATTTATAATAAATTAATGAAAGTTAGAATATCTAACTATTCTACCTCCTCCTAGTTGTTATCATAAAATGTTAACTATTATACCAATGACTCCTTAACCAGCTGCGCTAGTAATAATAATATTATGTGAAGCACGTCCAGGTTGCGCTGGCGATGGTCGAGGGCATTGATTGCACATCACAAGGGAACATTGATATAAATTCCACAACAGTTTAATTCCTTCTTGTTGATTGAAATATAATATTGATTATCAAAATCCCATTGTTTAATGGCTACGAGAAATAATATTGATTATCAAAACCCCGTTCTTTTAATGGGCAAGAGAGAAACCCTGAGACTACAAGAGTTATCAATAAAAAAATATCACATTCCCTTGCGGTCAGTAAAGGGCCAACTTTTCGATTGTTGACAGGAGGTCCAGTAATAATAGTGATTCTCATATTATTATAAGCAGCTATTCCTAGGAGTATAGAGGTTGACGTCATGATTCAAGATTCAATATTTTTCTGAGACAACCTAAAAGGGGCAGCACAGTTATGCAAATAAATGGCATCAAGAAGAAGACTACACCATATTAGAGTAAGCGATATTAATTAGGTTGTTTCGTACCGTAATGTTGTTTTTTTTCATGCTTTCTGTCTGTAAACTTAAAGCCCCTGAGTCATGTGATTTAATTATTTTATTTCCTTTGCCCCGTTAGGCTATGAACTAGATCGACCTTCACGGCATCGATCTGCCCGGATCAGTTACATATACATGAGACTTCTATGTACCAAGGAAGGTGCAGACTGAGTTTTATCTAATCAATGAAGGGCATGTCGGTGATCAGTCCTCAGTGCTTTTGCGCCGGCCCACTCAGATGGAAAACACCAAGTATCAACTTCCCCAGGTATTCACCTGTCTGTTATCACAAGAGTGCACCTGCGCGAACATTGAAAATGTCCTTTGACCTGTTGTCGGCGGGCTGTTGGAATTATCGAGGAAATAGTCTATAACGCTATTTTTTGAAAGTTTTTCTGGCGGATTTTTCGGGTCTAAATCTGGCAGGAATTTATTGGAATCCCAAGTTTGATAGCTAGTTTCTGCACAATGAAAGCCTCCCAGAGATTTTTCAGGGTGCTGAATCCAAATATGCAATTAAAAAACCATTTTAACTGCAAGAAATCAAGATTTGACCTCAATTTCTTCCTTCACATTTCGTGACCAGAATCTTTAAAAAATCGCATAGACAACTCCATTATCGAGTCCCGCAACTCAAGGATGGATCAATTCATCATATTATAATTTTACAGTCCCGTATCCAACATGGGTACATTATTATATCGACGTCATCTTCAACATTCGTTGACAGCGGAGGATTCCAAAACACATTAATCTCTCCCTTTTTTCTTCCTTCTGTTGCGTAATATTCGTTATTTTAATATTAATTTGATTTTTTATTTTTCGAATGAAAATACAAAGTGTGATTTCTCTGGTCAGTATTTTTCGTGGGTCCTCGATTTGATAGTGTCAAGTCAGACTAATCCGATATCCTCACTCTATGGTTTTTTTATGGAGATAGAGAGGCGCCCTCAACATTACGTGTATCACTTTAGTTTTTCCACCAGCACTCTCCAAGATCCTCACTCTATGCTTTTTTAATGATTTTGGTTTTATTGTGAAAGTGACATGTTAATATGGCCTAATAACTTAAATTCTCATCCATTCCAAACACGTTTTATCACGTGGATTTTAATTGAAATAAGTTTTGTTCTCTTTTTTTTTTTAAATACACTTTTTTTCATCTAGATTATGTCTAAAAGGTTCATGAAAAGTAATTTTTGTCTAAAAATCCTTTCAGCGTCTCATTTGCAAGCATCCTCATTAGGTTTACTTTACCACCTCACATAAACATCCTTGGTGCTCTTTCATTAGCCACTTTATGCTATTTCATTAGCGACTTCATGGTGTTCGATTAGTGTCTTTATGCCTTCTATCAATTTATTAGCTTTTATTTATAATTTTTTTGGTTTAATTCTATTAATATCTTTATATAATCTTTTAGGATTTTGTTTGGTTGGAGATCATGATATTATTTATTTGCTAAAAAATGTATACTTTTATTTAACTATAAGTTATTTTTGAGAGGATATATTTCTTTTTGGAATTTTTTTTGGTTGGAAATATAAATAATTAGGATTTGGTATTATTTATTTTATAGAATATGATAGTTTAAATTAAATATCGATTATGTTTTTGGAAGCTATATTAATACAATTATATTAAAGGGCGTCCATATATATTGATCGATGTTATTTTTTATCTAAAAAAATTAATAGTATTGATATAAATATATCAACTATTTCTAATGTTGTTGTGTTTATTGATGGCTCACCGACATGGGGAGGATTGGTAGGCTATGGATGACTTTGGGTGGCTAAGGTTAAATATGGTCAAGTTATAGGTGACGAAGGTTGCCATGTTGGCCAATATTGACCATGGTGACCACAATTAGCCATGGTTGGGCATCCATGACCATGGTCATTATGGTTTACCATTGTTGAGCTACTTTGACCAAGGTTGAAAATTATTGACTATGATTGAACATGTTGACCATGGTTAACATGTGGTTTTGCCATTATTGAGCTACTTTGACCAAGGTTGAAAATTGTTGACTATGGTTAAACATGTTGACCATGGTGAACATGTATGACCTTGGAAGAGCTTTTCTAACCAGGTTAAATATGGATGAACATGGCGAACCATAGTTGTCTGTATATGAAAATGGTTGATCATGTTGACTATGCTGATAATGGTTAATCATGTCTCCCATCGTTTACCTTAGTTGACCATGTAGGCCATAGTTGATAATGGTTTGACCATGTTTGACCTGAGTTGATTTTTTTGCTCATGTTGAGTAGAATTAAGTTTGATTTGACCATGTTCATTTTGATTGACCATTGTCATCTATGATTGACAATGGTCATGGGGGCTTCACCGTATTGACCAACATCTTACCACATTCATTCATGAAGAGGGTTTTGAATTTGTGAAAGCTAGAGCCAATATATTATAGCTTTTGCAGTGGGATGTGGGGTAGGGACATGGTTATAGGAATTAAGGGGTTAAGAAACAAGAATTTTCTTCAAATAAGGGAAACCTGTTATAAATATAAGTTTTTTGGATGACAAAGATGCATTGCAAGGATGGTTCAACAAAAATATTTTGGGATTATTTTATCAATATTTATTGTGGTTAAAGGTATTCTTTAATATCCCACAAATACATGCATTATGAAACAACTTGACTAAGTTGATATCTTGTAAATAGAGTTGACCATGGATGAACATGTTTGACTATTTTGACCATGCTTGACCATGGTCAATCATGGTTAGGCATGGTTTACCATGTTTTTCCATGGTGGACCATTTTTTTTTTTTAACACAAAAGAGTGCAATTTATATTAACTCCACACCTGTTCGTGATAGAAAATCGAGTAATTTACATTTCCATTACATCTCTAGGCATCTTAAGCTGCAAATGTGGGCTTTCTAACCAAGCCAAGTTGTCCAAAAAAATATCAAAACAAGAATGCACTCCTATTATTCTACCAGTATATACTCGACAAAATTACGATACAAAAAAAAAATACATAAGAAACCTGACATAAGATCACAAACTAGTCTTTAGGAACAACACGACGGTTGAAATCAAGGCCCAATCATTTTTCTGCAGGTGGATAATTTTACTTGCAAACTGAATTTGGATATCCTCGAGCATTCTTTTGAGTTCCCCAACTTCATCTTCTAGCTCCCAATTTTCTTGCTCATTACCATTATCATCTCCTGGTTCTCAATGGTCACCTCCCTCTACTGGTTCAAGACTATCTGTAGTTCAACTATATCACCATGTAATTATGCATGTGCACCTAAAAAAGATTCATAGGAAGGAGGAGAGAAGTTCACCAGGGGAAGGTATTTGACAACCTCATGCACACCACTTCTAGCCACCCTTCCTAACCACAGAAAATGATCACCCCAAGAACTAGTTGTCATAGTGAGTATTCTGTCGAGAACCTCTCCCAACCAGTGGTTAATCGCTTGAAGAGGCAACAAAATCCTGACTGAATCTGTTGTCGAATGCATCCCTGAATAATTTTTCAACCGAGCCAACTTCACAAAATACAAATGTTAATTTTTCATAGGCCTACATTGTTCTTTGCTTTGATAATTGCATATCTTCATTAATACATTATGTTCACCCCATAGCATCATAATATTATTCAGATTTACAACATTTTTCATAAAGAGATGCAACTATTTAGAAAGAACAATAACATCATCATCAATGTAGCGGAACATAAAGAAACAATAAAAGGAAAGCATGCACACATATAGACACTAGGATTAGTCAGAGACTAGAGCAAAACCCACTATGGGGAAAACCCTTGCTAATCTTCTTGTAATAGATTGTCATTAAATGATTCATCAAAAGATAGTACAATGATCCATATCTTCACAACAACTATAATATCCACGAAATGTATCTAAACATCAAAACTCTGATTCTAATATATGTAATGTATTGTCATTGCTTGTAGTCTGCTATCGAATGATGCTGCCACTGAGCGAAATCTTCAGAATACTGAAATATAATGTTTGAGTAGCATACACAGGGAGAAGGAGTTGTGCAAGTGACTATGGAAGACCTGAATTCTCATTTTGAATTGTGTCACATCGACTATGGAACAGGGAAAATTTTAAGAACCCCCCCTAAATTTATAAATATAATAAATGGGCGAATCTCCATGGTATATAGGAAAAATGGAAGGCGATTTTATGAATAATGTAATATGTATATATAAGGCGAATCTCTCACCAGGCATGGCGAATATTTTACTCAATTATAAAATCTTGTAAAATCTTGTAAGATCTTGGCGAGTCTTTCACTAAATAATAAAACTTTGTAAATTCCTAGTGAATCTTAGCATAGGCTACATGCGGGTTTAATTCCCCCATTTAAATAGGTTACATTCCAGGTGAATACCATGGGTCAATACCATGTGCCATTTTTGTTGTTATTAATTCTAATATTAGGGTTAATAATGGTTTTTGCATGGTATTAATAACAATCTAGTCCATGGTATTTGTCCCATAATGTTTTGGCCATAGGTTTCACCTAAATATAACCCATTTTTTGAGTGTTCGTAAATATAAGGTGACTTATGGAGTAAATATAAAAAAAATGTTTTATTTGTTTACCATACCTCTCGTTTATTTATATTTTTATTAATTTACCATACCTTTTTTACAAATATGGTATTTGGCCCATAGGATTCACTTAAATAAAACCTCTTTGTTGAGCCTTCATAAATAGAACGAGGGTTATGGACTAAATATAAAAAGAGGTTTTATTTATTTACGATACGTCTAGTTTATTTATATTTATATTTATTTACCATACCTGTTGAGTAAGTATAAAAAGACTTTTTATTTATTTACCATACCTCCACTTTACTTATACTTTTATTTGTTTACACCCTTACATGTATATAAGGTGACTTATGGAGTAAATATAAAAAACTTTTTATTTATTTACCATACATCCACTTTACTTATATTTTTATTTGTTTACACCCTTACAAGTATATAAGGTGACTTATGGAGTAAATATAAAAAATGTTTTATTTATTTACCATACCTCTCATTTATTTATATTTTTATTAATTTACCATACCTCTTTTATAAATATGGTATTTGGCCCATAGGATTCACTTAAATAAAACCTATTCTTGAAAATGGGCGAATGGAAGGTTGTAAGTCCTAATTTCAAGGGCTAAATTTACCTTTTTTACCCTCTCCCTTAAAATAAGGTGGGCTATTTGAGGTGATTTGTAAAAATGTACTATGATACAAAATATTTGCCCACTAAAAATTTAAAACCCCTTAATTTCGCCAAAGGGCGAACATTCGCCCCTAAAATTATCCTTGTTATGTAAACTTGGAAGGCCCCATACCATTCTGTGTAGGCATCCGGGTACGAAACATCCCTAAACTCCTAGAGTCTCCCATGAAGACTCTGTGCCAACATCCAAGGGTTCCTGAACGCTCTCATGACATCTTTGTTCTAGCATCCGTGGACTAAAATACTCAGTTCTGTGCCAACGTCCAGGAATCAGAAAACCCTAGTTCAATGTGAGCTTCACCTTGTAGTTTTAGGTCCTTATGCGAGCTTCCTTTGTAAGACCTATGTGATTCAAGACAAAATATCAATGTCTCCAGATGAGCTTCAGGTCACTTCTATTTATAGGCTTCCATGAGGGTCCACTTGACCTGATCCAGAGTATATGTATGAATAAAATAATTCACAACTCAACTTCCGCTTATCCAAATTGGTTGATATTTAGGTCGTTTTTGGTCCTATTAAAAAGAGGAATTAAATGAAATCATAATATCCATCAAATGATTAGTCCAAACTCGAATTTGACCATAGTTTCATATTTTAACACTCCCTCTCAACTAGTGAGAATTCCACCTACCAATATCAGACCATCGATCAACATATTATCCATTTCAAGTATCTCCTCATCTCGAATCATCAATGTACATATCTTGCTAATTCCTACTTAACTCTTGATTGTTCTTGCTCATATGATAAATATTCTTGAATCTAGAAGAAGAATAATTCGCCATCAGAGGGGAGCTTAAGCTACCACCCTCCATGGGGGCTTCACTCAATGAACCTTTGACATATCACGTGCTTTCATGACATATTAAACAATTGATCCAGGTGGATGTTGGTGGCCACCCACCAACCCATTTGGACCCTCAAAACTCTCTCTTTCAGTCTTTTCAGTTTCCTAAATTGTAGCACAGTTTAATATTTTTAGCAGTTTTTCGGGTCCTGAACTTCCAGAGCTGTTTTGAGGCCCTAAACGATGTTTTTTTGGGATTCTGGGGCAACATGGGTCCATGGACCCATGTTGCCTCCCAAAGTGGTAGTACTCGGATAGATCTCTCTAACAAGCTATCATACACGTCAAACGGAGATCGTATGCCAAAGTTACGACCCCGGGAAATTGATGTACCAATTTACCCAAACAGGGCCCACAATTTGGCGTTTCATCTTCTAGGGTTAGGTTTCGGGATGTGAAGGGTTTTCCATTGTTTCTCAACAATAAATAGGCCTTCGAGCCTCATTGTAACTCAGTTCGGAATAGTTCAGAGGCATGTAGCCGCACATCTCTTCTCAGAGATAAGCTACCATCGCCCTAGCTGGTTTATTTCCATTTCTGGTTGTAAGCATATTTCAGTATTTTCCATTAATGAAATGAAGTATTATTTCCGCTGCATCTATGTGTTTATGGTTATTGCATCTCTGTATTTATGGTTATCTCTGTAATGTATTGCGTTCCCATTTAAATCCGGATCAGTGGTATCGGAGCGGTCTGCTTTTTCTCTATTTTTTCTTTGCATGTCCCCAACGAGGTCGGGATATAAGGAGTTAGGGCTTGAACTGGTCGAACCTTTGCAAGACCAGACTCGCAAATCCCGACGGCCTCCCATGGCGGATGAGAAGAAAGACGAGGGGGCAGGAGATCCTATCAAAATCCTGCTCGAAGAAGCGCTCAAGCGGAAAAGGAATGCGATGATGAATAGCTTTGCGCAGATCCTTCAGCGGCTACCCAGAGGCGACGCATCGGCTTCCAACAGTGACTCTGGAAACGCCACACCATTTAAGGTACAAGTTAATTTTGAAATCCCCATCTTCGAGGGTCAAATAGACGCAGATGCCGTAGATAAATGGTTAAATCTGCTAGATGGGTATTTTTCTGTTCATGAATTTTCAAGTCGGGAAAAGATTGTTTTCGCTCTTCTCAAAGCAGCCCCCCACGTCAAGGACTGGTGGGAAACCTACTGCGAGCAGAAGGATGAAAGTACAGGCTCACTATTTTCAGCCACACCCACTTGGAATGACTTCCGGGATGCCATCAAGGAGCAGTACTACCCTGTCGGAACCTATGAGGAAAAATACATCAAATGGACCACACTGCGGCAGGGACGAGACCAAGATGTGTCGGAGTTCACAAACATTTTTCATACCCTTCGCACACAGTTGGGTATCAAAGATTCTGAGCTGCATCTGGTACTCAAATATCGTGGCTGCCTACACAGATACATCCAGGAAGAGATGGGGTTCTTGAACATCCCCTCACTCGGCACAGCATACCGATACGCTGTCAACATCGAGCAAAAGTTCAAACAGAAGAAGCGAGACTTTGGATCTGCAAATCCGAAGCCCAAAGGACAAAGCCAAGGCAGGGTGACCCAAGACAACCCGTCGATGCCACAAGAAAAAAAAAACACCACGAAGCCAAAGAAGGACACAGGGAAGTGGTGTGAGTTCCACAAGAGTCCCACTCATAACACAAGTCAGTGCCGAACCAAGCAGTCGTTGGTGGCCGAATTGAAGGCTTCCGAATCAGATGCATGTTCCGATCCTGAGCCAGAACCCGACAAGGGGAATGGTAAAGGGAAGCAAATCATTGATGCGGATCCCAGCGCCACTGTTGCCACCGCCAAGATCCAGAAAGATGAGCCCGAAAATCCAGAGGAAGGGGAGCGCCTTTTCCACTCACAGATGTGGGTGAAGGGTTCGCTGCTACAATTCATTGTCGATAGTGGCAGCCAAAAGAACCTTGTTTCAGCAGAGGTCGTGAAGCGGTTGGGCCTACCGACTACACCGCACCCGCAGCCGTACAGTATCGGGTGGCTTCACGAAGGACGAGATATCAAAGTTCGCCAGCAATGCCGCCTTCCCTACAGCATCAAGCCCTTCACAGACGAGGTATTGTGTGATGTTACACCTCTGGATGTTTGTGATGTATTATTAGGCCAGCCATACTTGTGGAGGCGACATGCTGTGTATGAGTCAAGGCCTCGTGCTGTCATTATTTCTTTGGATAATTCATTATACAGGATACGAGAGGTAGCCCCACCTACTGCCACATCCTTGATCACTACCAAGAAAGGCAGCAAGCTCATATCACAGACCAGGAAATTCATCTGTCTGGTTCACTCCCAAAGTAAGGGGAAGATCGTTGCTACATCCATGACCCCTGCAAAGGGTTCCTCCATGCAGCAGCAACAGCAAAGGGATAGGGTCATGAAAAAACACAGGAACAACTTCTCCTCACCCACATGGGTACCACACAAGTTTCAGGTGGGCAACAAAGTCTGGTTGCATCGACAGAAAGAACGCCTTACCAGAACCCATCAGAAGCTCAGACCACTCCGACATGGTCCTTACAGCAGTACCAAGGCTTTGGAGCACATCATTCCTCCATTCCTTCGTCGGCACCAAATGTTCAATGTGGACCATTGTCAACCATGCTTCCCACCATCACTGGACACATCAGAGATTGCAGGACAAGTTCAGCAGATGGAGGAACTCAACGCAATGGGGACCATTGCTTCCTAAGGGGGGAGGAATGATCCAGGTGGATGTTGGTGGCCACCCACCAACCCATTTGGACCCTCACAACTGTCTCTTTCAGACTTTTTAGTTTCCTAAATTGTAGCACAGTTTAATATTTTTAGCAGTTTTTCGGGTCCTGAACTTTCAGAGCTGTTTTGAGGCCCTAAACGACGTTTTTTTGGGATTCTGGGGCAACATGGGTCCATGGACCCATGTTGCCTCCCAAAGTGGTAGTACTCGGATAGGTCTTTCTAACGAGCTATCATACACGTCAAACAGAGATCGTATGCCAAAGTTACGACCCCGGGAAATTGATGTACCAATTTACCCAAACGGGGCCCACAATTTGGCGTTTCATCTTCTAGGGTTAGGTTTCGGGATGTGAAGGGTTTTCCATTGTTTCTCAACAATAAATAGGCCTTCGAGCCTCATTGTAACTCAGTTCGGAACAGTTCAGAGGCATGTAGCCGCACATCTCTTCTCAGAGATAAGCTACCATCGCCCTAGCTGGTTTATTTCCATTTCTGGTTGTAAGCATATTTCAGTATTTTCCATTAATGAAATGAAGTATTATTTCCTCTGCATCTATGTGTTTATGGTTATTGCATCTCTGTATTTATGGTTATCTCTGTAATCTATTGCGTTCCCATTTAAATCCGGATCAACAATACCTTTAATTTGACTACATATTGGAAAATACCCCTAAAAATCACATTATTTAACCCCCTACAAATATGAACCCAATATACCTTCCCAATTTTAAAATCCTTACTTTCACTAGATATTGTAGGTATCCATTTTTTCATTAATATTTTTTATACCCCATTATATTTTTCATTAACTTTAGGCTCCATTTTTTATACCTGCCAATATAAAAATCCTCTACCCCCTATATATCCCCCATTATATTATGTCATTGTTTCCTCAATAAATATCCCCCAATATGAACCCACGTGGTATGGTATTGCTCCCCCAGTGAAGCCCCCATGCCACCCTATATTCATTGGGCTACAACCCAGAATATGTATCAGTGGGCTACTACCTGGAATATCTATCAGTGGGCTACTACTCGGAATATCATTCAACAGGCTACTGCCTGGAAATATCTGTTAACAGGCTACTACCTGGAAATATGTTAACGAGCTACTACCTGGAAATATGTCATCAAGAAACTACCTAGAAATTTCATTGGGCTACTAACCAAAAATATGTCATCGAATAATACCTAGAATATTGGGGAGTCAAATCTATGACCGACATCAACATCAGAGAGCATATAATTAGAGATCACACCTCAACCTTTAACCACAATGGGGAGCTACTAATCAATTTGGAACCTCATGGAGGGACTACTACTGCAACCCCATATCGAGCAGTATGTGATATAGGGGAGATACTACTCAACCCATCATATTGCCTATTGATCCTCCCATCAATGATCCTGAATAGTCAAGCGGTAGAACACCTCCATCATAATCCTATCTTGGGAAAGACACCCGACTTGCCAAAGGTAAGGTTATCATGTCCCCAAACCTCCTCAACCATTGGCCAGATAGAGAGGGATAATTCCAACAAGCCTAGCTTGTGGGTATGATGCCAACTAGGGTATATTCTGCAATGACCAAGATAGGGTGAACTACTACTCCAACCCTATGCGTAAAGTCATTTTTTCTAGAGTTCCCTCAACCCCAAGAGACCCCTATCTCAATTCCATACCCTCAGAGCTCAAACAGGGGGAAGTGTTAGTTTTGTTGGGTGTGGAGCCTGATTATCTTCTATATTAAAAGGTATCACCACATTGGACCCCAGTTCGAAATGGGGGCGGCAACGCTGCCCATAAAATATTCACTGCAGGGGTGGTCTAGGGGGGGCGGCACCCCCGAAGCTAAAAACAGTTGTAAAATAGCCTTGTAAAAGTATAGTAATTTCTAGTCAATCTAGGTTGTTCATTAGGCGGATGATCTGACGGTAGAACTTATGTTTAGTTTAGTGTTTTTTTTGGCCTATAAGGCAACCCCTCTCTTTGTATGAGGGAATTGTACTTGAGGCTGTGTAATAGATGTGTATTTGGTAAGTGAGAAACAGAGAGGTGAGACTGTGAGAGAAAACAGAGGATATTACAGCAGATTTGCTGTAGGTTGTGTCTCTTCATTTTGCTGGATAATAGAAAGGAAGGACTGGCTGTTCGGGGTGGATGTAGCCCAAACTGGGTGAACCACGTATATCTGTGTCTCTCTTGTTTTGTGCATTTTCTATGTTTATATTTCTGCAATATTTTATGTGTTTCATTGCTCCGTAATATATAATTTTCTAACAAGTTTTTGGCAGCATCGGATGTGCTCTAAACATGAAAATTGGTGGAGAGGCTAAGGTACATGAGTTCTAAAGAACCAAAAAATTGTTTGGTGAAATTCCACCTGGATTGTATTTTATTAAGATAATTAATATTTTTAATGGGGTTCCTAAGTCTAAACTTAGGAAAATTAAGTAATAATGGGTATTAATCAAAATGTGCATGAGAATGTTCTAGAAAGTGGATCAAGTCAAGTTTTAATCTTAGCTATTGATTAGAGAATTAATCTTGGTCATTGAAGTCTCAATGAGAAAAGTATAAGAAGGACGTCTAGGGTTCATTTAAACACACACAGAGGATGAATTGATCTAGAGTTCGAAATTTCTAAGGTTAGGAAGCTGAGAAATTCGAACTTAGTGATCATTATCTAACAGAGGGGCATGGATAGTTTAGGAATACTGAGTAGAGCGACGCAGAGCCACTAGTGGAGGTAGCACAATAGCTAGAGGGACTAACGTTGGGCCCATTTGGGCCCACTTAGGCCCGACGCTAAACCAGGGAGAGCTAGCATAGAGGAGAATTTTCCCTCATAGAGGAATTCATAATTTTGTTGGGGAGCTACTGGAAGAGCCAAGGAAGGTTGATGTAGAATCTCCAAGAGATAAAAGAGACAACACATAATTGATGTAGAGCTTTTGAGGTTGACGTAGCACCTACATAGGGTCAACTCAGAAATAATTGGGGTTAGCCAAATCTACTACCGAATCAGACACAAACTGCTAGGTGAAGTGAGGTAATCACACTCATTTTTTTGACATTATATTTTTCTTTGTAACTGGATTAGTGGGAGGGAAACCAACATTGTATTTATAACTACTACTTAATAATATAAAACACTCAGAGTTGTTGCACCAATTTTCCTACATTTGGTTTTTTTCTGGGACTATTTTTTCCAAAACTAACGGTGTCCTATTATTATAGACATTTTTGGGCACTGCAACCCCAATCGTAAATGTCCATAAACCAAGGGCTCCTAAGTCCCTAAAGGTGTTGTTGCAACCCCTAGAAGAACAAGGTAAATGGATTACAGCATCTCTGAGAAGTTCTCCATGAAAAATTACTCAGAACTAGTCAAAACTGGACCATTTCACCTGCTCCATGGTCAAAGTGTGTTGCATCCCACCTAAATACACATAGTAGGTGCGATGCATATTGAAAAACCCTTCTGTGGGGTGCGATGGGTGAGAGTGGAAAAATGGCAGGGTTAATCCGCAAGGTGGAGGAGCATGGATCTTCCAGAAACTTCTCCTATGACACTTGCCTCTCTGTATTTTCCCAGGGATGAGTAAGATATCATCAATATCCAAAGTGGAATCAAGAACTATCAGAGAGAGGACACTAATGAAATCTAAGAAGCTGACTCACCTCCCTTGCAAACATCTATATATGGATCCCTCATCCCAGAGAGCCGGAGGCTGGAATTTTGTATCTTATAAGGAAGTGTTGATGGTTTCTTGGTGCAATATCATAGTGTTGGGTGATCTAAGCTTTTCATGAGGTGAAGAAGGGCTTTCTTGCTGAGAGGATGATGCTGGGTCTGAACAATTGGTTGTAATCCTCTTTGATCTTTCTTGATTATCAATAAAGCTATTCAAGTTTTCCTCCACATTCTTGTATGATTGATGTTATATGCATTTGTGTGGTCAATATACATCTGGTCCTATATTGTTTATGATAATAGATCTGTGTTATTGGATAGTGTTATGCCGCTTTGATTCTACAGGTGCTCTTTGAAGCTGGGTAGACGAGGAAGCGAGTGGCGAAGACCTATCAGAAGGGAGAGGAATCGAGCAAGGAACCAAGCGCAAGACAGAGGTTGGTCTCCTTATTCCCCTCTCATCTATTTCTCATAAAGGAAAACGAAATTAGTTTTTAGGTTGTTTGTTTCTAAGGTAGCTACCAGCCTTAGTGGGACTAGCAGCTCTGCGTAGACACTATTGTTCCTGATAACACCTATATATCTTGTTCTTTTCTCAGTTTCTTGTTTCATGTAATCAAATTAAATTGGTGTAGGCTACAGAAGTAATTTACTTCAATATTTTTTAGAAAATAACATGATAATGTATATTAAAAACAATTAGGAGAAGTAAATTCAATTTTGTTGCAGTAGGGGTTCCTTGAGTATAGGAATTTTCACATGTTATCAGAGAATTTATTTTTAAATAGGGAGAGAATACCCAACATTGAGCAAAGAGGCCAATAGTTGCATTTGGGAGCAATTCAGATCCCCTTGAAGCGATTTCACAGTCCTTGCCGAGAAATAAAAGATTCTAAGGAAATATCTCTCTGAGAGAGTAAAAAAACATGTATAATTTCTAGTTCATGAGCTTGCAGAGGTAGAAGGAGTGACATAGAGCCTCGGTGTAGTGCTTGAAGGGAGTAGTTTCTACTAGGGAAGAAATCTATCAGAAAAGAGAGAAGACACATAGAAGGGGAATTTTCTCCTCAAATTAATTTTCTCGCCAAAAGTTCAAAATTTTCACTTGTCGAACAGTAGGCCAGTGCTGCGCAGTGACTGGAGGAGTAAATTCGACAATTTGGGTAAGATGGCATCACATGGGCTTAGAGATCAGGACATGTTGGAAGTAGCTTCCAACCATGTCATATGAAAGACCAGAATATTAGTTGTTCTATAGGAGTACAATCTGAAAGCTTATGTCAAGAGTGGTGTGGATGTTCCTACAGACAATGATTAGAAGAAGAAATACAAGGCCGAGAAGCGAAAGGTAAAGAGGTTCATACTCTATGGAGTTTGAGATCATGTGGACTCACACTTACAGGGAAAATATACAACCCAATAAATTTCGGAAGATTTGTCTTCATTGTATCAAGGTTCTTTCCAGCAACGAAAGATGTAATTAGAAGAAAAATTGCAGCAGACATTGATGCAGAAGGGAGAAGGGATTAGCTCCTATCTTCAACGTCTTTGGGACACTAGAGACCAGCTTGATGAAATGTGGTCTACTCCTGAGTCTACAACGACGATAAGGATGACCCTAAATGGAGTCTCGGATCAATGGAAAATATTCGTCCAAAGTATATTGGGCAGGGAAAGACTACCCTCCTAGGAGGAGATGTGGGAAGCTCTTCAACAAGAAGAATTAAGGAGGGATCTGGTTAAGGTCAACCTTAATGGCAGCAGTGGGAGTGGCACTAAGACCATGCAGGAGGAGGAGAATGCAACCCTAGCATCAAAGAGATAGTAAAAGTAGAAGCAGAAGAAGGACATTTCGAAGGTGAAATGTTTTAGATGTGATGATATGGGCCACTTTGCATCCTAGTGTCCTTTGAAGCAAAAGGATAAGGATAGGAAACATGATCCTAAGGTTTCTTGAGTAAAAATTAACGAAGATGAGTTCTCCATGAGTTGCCAAGCATCTCTGGGAGGGAAATGGGGTGAACTACATGTGGGTAGGATCCTTGAGGAAGCCACCTCTTGGATCAATTCCTTGCTACGGGAGCCCAAGATTCAACATTAGCAAGATCGACATAGTGCCAAATGATGCAGTGGGTTGGTTGGAGAGACAAACATTGTACTTGAGACTAGAGGTTGATCAACACAGAGCAAGGTTGGCAATAGTGTAGATGGCATAGTGTAGAAGTCAGTAGTTGCGTAGAAGATTCAAAGATTCAGAGACTAGTAGCAGTCAAATTCCAACATTCACATGGTATTATGTTGAACATAATTAATTAAGAAATTTAAAATTATTTTTCATTGCTAAGGAGTAGCAGTTGGAAAATGATGCAGTGCAGAGCTAACAGTGGTAGTGTTTGTAGTAAATGTAGAGGGAGTTGTTGTACAATTGCGATAATGGTAGTGGCAATGTCATGGGAAGTAGTAAAGTAGCAAAAAAAACACAGTTTTGGTGGAATAAATAGTGCGGAAAGGGTATGCTTAAGAGATAGAGCAGCATGTAGTTGGACATTGTTGCTAGAGCACGTTCCTTGCGAAGAGGGAGTGTTAGGTTTTGGTAGTATCGGATATGCTCTATCCGTAAAAATTGGTGTAGAGGCTAAGGCACATGAGTTATAAATAACCGGATTGTAATTTATTTAAATAATTAATATTTTTAATGGGGCTCCTAAGTATAAACTTAGGAAAATTAATGTATTAATGGGTATTAGTAAAAATATGGGTGAGAATGTTCTAGAAAGCAGATCAAGTCTAGTTTTAATATTATCCATTGATTAGAGATTTAATCTCGGTCGTTTAAGTCTCAACGAGAAAAGTATAAGAAGGAGGCCTAGGGTTCATTTAAACACACACCAAGAGAATGAATTAATCTAGAGTTCAAAATTTTCGGGGCTAGGAATCCGAGAAATTTGAACTAAGTGATCATTTTGCAGCACAGGGGAAGGTATAGTTTTCGAATACTAAGAGGAGGGGTGGAGAGCCACTATTGGAGGCTTTAAAACACCTAGAGGGATTAACTCTAGGCAAATCTGGGCCCACATAGGCCTGACACTGAACCAAGGAGAGCTAGCACAGAGGAAAAACTGACCTCACGCAGAAATTAATAATTTTGTTGGGAAGTTACCAGAAAAATAATGGAAGGTTGACGCAGAAGCTCCAGGAGGCAGGAGAGGCAACACAGAGTTGTCGAAGAGCCTGTGAGGCTGACACAGGGACTACGCATGGCCAACGCAGAAATAACTGTTGATAGCCAGTTTTGTTGTCACATCAACTAGAAACTGTTGGATGAAGCGAGGTAATCTCACTCGATTTTCTGCCATTATATTTTTCTTTGTAGCTAGATTGCTGGGAGGGAAACGAACATTGTATTCAAAACTACTGCTTAATAATATAAAACCCTAAGATTTGTTGCACCAGTTTTATCGCATTGGGTTTTTCCTGGGACTATTTTGTCCAAAAATAATGGTGTATTATGTATCTTATTCTTTGATTAATTTCTTGTTTCATCTAATAAAATTAAATTTGTGTAGGTTACAGAAGTAATTTACTTCAGTACTTTTCAGAAAATAACTTGATAATGCATATTAAAATCAAGTAGTAGAAGTAAATTCAGTTTTTCTGCAATAGGGGATCTTTGAGTATAGGAATTTTCACAGGAAGAGTATGGATCATTATCCTCGACCAATGCTTCTCTAATCATACTCATAGAATTATACTTGTATCAAGTAATCATCTTCTATTAAGAACAATTGTCTCCTGTTTATATAGAAAATCAAATCAAATATCATGTTAGAGCATAAATAATCACATAAATCACAAAAGGATACCAAAATCATCATCCCTCTCAAGGAGGTTCCAACCACAAGCTTAAGCTTGTCTCGTACAACTTCACTCTCTAAATATATGAGAGTATTGCGGTCCCAACTATATATGTGGGATTTTCTGCCAGTCGGATGTCACTCTATGTAATCACAATGTATCCATGTCATATCTAGATCATACTCAGATATCTCTCTAAGGATCTTCTTCAACCTGTTCATAGCTAGTTATGCTGGCAACATCATAGTCAACCTCATTTGTGTCACGAACCTCTCATCATGGAAGGTCTCATACTAAGGCACCACTCATATTTGATCATCTCATCAATAATGAACATCAACATATCCATATAGTCATATATCATAGGAAGAATATCTCAGACCAAGGATAGATCATATCATGCAAACACCTCAAAGGATTCTTGGCAGAAATGTGTATGAAGCTGCTCAATAATGAACTTATTTAGGTACCATGCACATCATATATATACAGATGGATGTTCTAAATGAAACATCAATTCTTTGACAATCCATTGTCAAATACCATATCAAGTTCAACATCATCTCTAACTTCAAATTGAAGTGTCCAAGGATTTGCATTTCCAATTTTGAATGCTTCTTTAATTGATTCACAATATAGATTATATTTTCCCAACTTCAGAAATCGATTCATCATGCCATGATACATTATTACGAGCTTCACAAGCCATCTCCTCCTTATATCATCAAAGGCTCTTTACCTAACAATAGTCAATCTCCAGTATATAAAAACAAAAATCAAAAGAAAAGGCATACCTTGGAACACTTATCAGGTAAAGGCTTGAATCAACACTTCATTCAAATTCATGAGATAAATTTCAATGTAGACATATCTAGACCGAGGGAGCTTGCTTCATCCAATTCTCACTGCAACCATAACACTTCACCAAACCATTATTCTTTTATAAATCCTTATTTTGCAATAAAATTAACTTGTCAAAGTTTAGAAGCCATATCAATAAAAGGTCATCAATATCTTAGAGTCAATTCTTTGAATCAAATGATAGGTAGGGCTTTCATCAAGTCATGAAATCATATATTTTCATACCAACAGGTTGTCATCAACAATTCAATATTAAACAAGTCATTGTCATTGGAAGTAACTATCCTCATCTATCATTGTCATCAAGGAAAATCATTAGTCGTCAAGTCAAAACATTAGACATCATGTCAATAATCCGGGTTTGCTATCATAGTAAAATCTATAGTCCAAGACATATCTCAATCATTGAGTCACATATCTAGGTCATCATTAGATATCATACAACTCTGATATATCAATCAACCAAAATATTTCAAACTCTTGTGGCACAAACTTCAAACATAATTACATATCTATATGTATGTCATGGTCACTTGCAAAGATTTAAACTTCCATACTTTCAAAACTTTCAAATATCTACTACTTATCTAGGGAACTATCATCCTCCAGGTGAACATCTTGATTTCTATTTTATACAACTTTGAAAATCTTCAGATGATAATAAATTGTAGTCAAATCCATGGATGCTCTCTTTAGGCTAGCATGGGAGAGACTTTAGTTTCTTCGACGTTACCTGGGCCTTAGAATTCATGCATATAGGGACGAATATTCCCAGTTTTATGCCTTTTTATGGAGCAGAAACCCTAATTTCTATATGGGCTTTAGACCTAGGACCTTGTAGCAGATCAATAATGTCATATGCACATAAATAATATTTCAATATACATAATGCAAATATTAATAAGAGTAAGAATCTTGAGAAGAGGTTCCCCCTTTGACTAGGAATCTACTTCATTTGTCTTCTTTCATGTCATCAACATGTGTTTACTAGAGTCATGCAACAAAAAATCTATTAGATCCTAAAATCAAATACATATCCTTCATGGTCATAACATGCTCATGTTACCTACTAAATCATGACATCAATCTCTCATCAAAAGTTAGATTCACATTATAGGAACAATGGATAGGTGTGACAATATACTTCAAATATTATGAACACAATATCACTTCTATCAAGTCAATCCATTAGGTTTAGGGCATTCAATTTTACCATATTCCATGACCACATTTAGTAAGATATATAGAGTATCAATCTGATAGTTATATCAGCAAGCTTACCTAGGACCAAGTCAGGTCATTCAATAAAACTTTACCAAAACAACAATAGTGTCAACATACTTTCATAATACTTATCACAATCATAGTATCAATGATATAACCTTCTATAAGAGATCCATCATGTCTTATGCATGTCAAGTGTCAAGAGTATCATTTACTAGCCTTATTCACATAATTAGGATCTCTAAGAACAATAGATGTTAGTGAAACATAAAGTTATGCCACTATATCCAAGATCAACAATAAGTAGTCTCATAGAATAAAGAAGATCAATATGATCAAAATATTCAATACTAGGTGCACCATTTCATCATCCAAATCTCTTTCAAATGCAAGCATGAGCAACTTGTGAAGGAGATGTTCTCAACCTACCATAAACCTTACCTAATCATCTAATATTATAGCTGAAACATAACATTGAAACAACATTTCTTTCATCCTTCGTAGTGCTGAAATACCTGTGCACCTTCTCATAGGTAGCTTTTAGGGCTTGTCAGCATTTCGTCAAGTGTCCCTTTACCTCTTTCCAGATATAACTTTTGTTTCATGCATGTCAAATGATCCTCAAGAGGGATCTACTTATCACATCTCATCAAGGAGGTTAGAGACATTCATATACTCAAATATAAATGCAGGAAGTATAAGCAATGATAAAAAAATAATCATAATAATCAACTCCATAATTCTAAACAAGAGTAAAGACACAAAGAAAAATCATAAGTCAAGGAGTAATTATGTTCAATGGGAGGTGATCCCCTCCCTCTTGAACCAAACTTCAAGAGTCATCACCATCCATGGTACACATAAGAATGTTTCCTTCAATCAAATTTATCAACGAATAGGTCATCTAGGGCTTCATCAAATCTATCACAAGTGCTTGAGCATCTTAACATAGACCACATTATAGTTTCATACATCAAATCTCAAGAATTTTCCATAAACCAGGGTGTCTCTCAAACCCTAACCATAAAATCCTTATGCACTAACTACCTAGGGTTTCCTTCATACCCTACGATTGTTGTAGGTCTCCACCATCCTCTTCTTTCATCCATCCGAAGTGTCTCCATGGGGGTGATATCCATGGATTTTCTTCAACCCAGCTCTGATACCATGTTATTTTTTGATAGGGCTACATTTTTTTTCTTTGTTAACTGCATATATTCATTAATACATTAAGTTCACCCCATAACATCATAACATTATTCAGATTTATATCATTATTAATGAGCATATGAAGCTATGTGGAAAAAACAATAAAATCATCATCAACACAGTGGAACATAAAAGAATAAGAGAAGAAAAATATGCAAACATAAAGACACCAGGATTGATCGAAGACCAGGGAAAAACCCACTATGGGGAAAACTTGCAAATATTCTTCTAATAGATTGTCATCAAATGATTCAGCAAAAGAGAGTATGATGATATATTCACAACAACTAGAATATCCATGAAATGTATCTAAACATCAAAACTTTGATTTTGACAACTCTAATGTATTGTCATTGCCTATAGCCTATTGTTGAACACTGCTCTCACTAAGCAAAATATTTGGAATACTGGAATATCATGTTTGAGTCTCGGACGCAGGGAGGAGGAGTTTTGCGAGTGAATATGGAAGAACTGGATTTTCTTTGTGAACTATATGACAACAACTATGGTAGCTCGGATGCTCCAATACCATTATGTCCAGGTGTCTGGGGACCAAACTACCCTAACCTTCCAGACGCTCCCATGAAGACTCTGTGCTAGCGTCCAAGGGTCCCTAGATGCTCTCATGACCTTTTTGTGCCAGAGTCCAGGGACTAAAATTCACAGTTCTGTGCCAACATCAAAGAATAAGAAAACCATAGTTAAGTGCGAGCTTCACCCTACAGTTTCAGACCCTTGTGTGAGCTTCCTCTGTGAGACTTGTGTGAGCCAAGACAAAATAGAAGAGGAGAAGAGATATTGATCAATGTGTCCAAATGAGATTGAGGTCTCTTCTATTTATAGGCTTCCATGAGGGTCCACTTGACGTGTCCATTGGTGCATGTGCATTGGGCCAAGCTGATTAAGAATATGTGTATTAATAAAATATGCATAACTCAGTTTCTGTCTGTCCAAATTGGGTGATCTTTAGGTCGATTTTGGTCCTCTCAAAAATAGGAATTGAATGAAATTACAATATCCATCAAAGGAGTATTAAAAATGGGAATTTAACCGAAGTTTCATATTTTAACAATAAAGACTCCTAGGAATGGCTATAGAAGCTACCCGAGAAATTGTTACCATCCAACGACGACTAAAGCCCTTCAGAAGAAGCCGACCACTAACAATTAGTGGGACAGAGTCGAACACAATCACTGAGATGAAGATCCTCATGTAATCTCCCATGAAATAGATTGAGCCAAACCAAAGTTGCGTACAACACAGAGGATTGGTCGACGTACCCCCAAGATCCCATGATGACTCCGTTCTAGTTCTATGAAATAAAATGACCCTTTCTTCAAGAATCCTTGCCTTCAAGTGGGTGAGCCATATAATTTTAACCAGGAGAATTAAATGTCACTCACTCGCAGAGGAAATTCGCATGAAAGAAGTTTGAGCAAAATGATGGTAAACCAAAATCCGAGCGATGAACGTGAGAGCTGTTGAGCCTCAAACCTACACTCCTTTACACATCCTCTCAACCTCCTTTTCCTATTCATTTCCTTCTTTTTCCACTCATTCCCTCCATCAAATTGCTCAAATCGTTGTATTTTAGGAATTTTTACATGGTTTGCTAATTATGCTAATGACTGTTGTTGGTTTAGAATTTTGGTTCAAAGTGCTGCGTTTCCGCAGCTCACACAGGGTTTCCGCAGCTGATCCCGGTTTCTGCAGCCAACCCCGGATTCCGCAGCTGTTTTCTTAAATGGTATGTTCCAGGTGTCCTCCAGGAAGAAGAGCCACATGGGCAAGTTCGTGGAACCAAGGACATGGTGTGTGTCCCTCCAGCTCACCCAAACTAGTCATAAAAACCCGTAGTCAACGAGGAGGCAAATCCGGTCAACAGAGGTCATTGGCGGTGGCACGGCTCTGCGTGTTCTATTTTGGAGCACGTGAAGAACAGGTGGCACCTTCTTCAGCCACGAAGACAGTGGGAAACAAGAATCCAACAGCGGATTGAATGCCCACAACGACCGTTGCCTAAATCCGAGGACGTAGCCAGATTACGTGTTTTTACACAGCTGCTTGAATAGCTGAAGTTTCGTTAAGTTAGTTTTCTTTTCTCTTTATAAATAAAGCGTCTTTTAACGCTGGATAGTTAGTCGTTTTGTAGTCATGTTTTGTAATTGTTTTGAGTTCCCCACTGTACTTTTAAACTTGTTATCAATACATGAGAAGACTGTTCTGTTTCTAAGCGTGTAACTGCTCTTTGGATTGGCTGAAGTAGGAAGAGGGCCCCTGTTTGCTGCAGCCTCTGTAGAGTAGTTTATTTTCTTGTATTTCGTTTTCTGATTTCATGTATAATAGTTGTACATATGTCTCTTTATTTGTTGCATTTCTATATCTTTTCAACATGTATAATAGCTGTACATAAACTTTGAATTCCGTTGATTTACATTTCTGCACTTTTGTTCATGACTGATCAGTGTGTTATGCAGGTTTCTTAGGCGAGCCCGGGATAGTTTTCTTGCTTTTCTTTTTACAACTGGTGGCATGTGTGATCATCTTGTCTAGGCTGCTGACCTTTACTTTTCTGCAGTTTGATTTTCATTAGTTTTATTCCTTCAACTTGCATTTTACTTTCTACTCAGTAGTTATCAAGTTGTTCATCTATTGATGGTTCTTTTTCTATAATCTACTAACTTTATTGGAGCCAAAATATCATTTAGAGCAGCTTGGTTTATTTTGCTTTAAGACTCACATTACTGACCTGTTCATAACTGTTCTCACATCATTAAGAAGAGGTTAAAATAGTGTGATTTGTCTCACTTAGATTTCACATTGATTAGTCTTTGTAAAGTAGTTGTTATTGCTTTTAATTCAGTTAATATAGATTTCGTTTTTGTTTTCATCAACAACAGAGATATTGGGCCAATGGCATTAGTCTTTTATTTGATTTCAAGCTTTAATTTTATTTTAGTTATTGTTCAAGATTTCTTTTAGAATACTCTTTAAGTTTCAAGAAATCACTTAGAAATCATCACAATCACACACATTCACTTGCTTTATTTCATCTCCATCACATCATATTAGGAAAGATATAATCAAAAACAAACTAAAAAGATAAAAACGACAAAAGATTAAGAAAACAATTACCTAAGTACATATAGTACACCTCACTTCATCAGCTTACGAGCCCCGGGTTGACATTTAAAATTTGCAATTTAGACATCACTAAATTGACCAAACATTTTGGCACCATTGCCGGGGAAGTGAAATTAGGTAGCCAATTCTTAAAAAAAAAAACAAGAAAATTTCAAGGAAGGAAAATTAATAACCTATCAAAGTATGCTCTCCTCTTGCACCTAGAGTGACATGGAGGATCAGAAAAGAGAAAGTTATTGGTTTAATAGTTTCTTGAGTATGCTCTCTTCTTGCACCTAGAGTGACCTGGAAGATCAGAAAGAGAACTATTACCCCGACTTGAAGAAAAATAAAAAAATGACATGCATAGAGCAAGAGATTCTAGGCGAAGGTTTTTAGCTAGAGCCAAGAGTTCGATTTTTACAAGTCCATCTACTTCAAGGAATAGACAAGAGACACCTCCATCATCTCCAACTTACACTCATAGCCCTAGGATTCCTGGAATTCAAGAGGCAATAGTTGACTCTCCCACACCATCTATCGAATCTGAATTAGAAAGGAACCCTTTTCTTCCTTCCATAGGAGGACAAATTGTAATTGAAGAAGTAGAATCATCTGAGGAAGAGGGAGAAATTCCTTCTCGTTCACCCTTAGTAGAGGAACCAGAAAACTCTGAAATCTCCGGGGAGACTACCATGACAGAAGAAGGAGCATCTGGATTTGGTAGAGGTAGAGGTAGAGGAGGAGGAGGAGGAGGAAACAATGGAGGAGGTCGAGGTAACATTGGGGGAAATAGGGATGGATATAACTCATTCGGATTTCCTATAGTCGATGAGGACTCCCGAGCCACCATGAAAAACATCTCACCATCTGTCCTCCCAAACTTCCATGAGATGAGGAATGAAGACCCTGAAACATTTCTATTTGAGTTTGAAGTCGTTTGTCAAACTTATGACTATCTGGAAGACTCTCAAAAACTCAAACTGTTCCCTTCAACATTGAAAGGAGCAGCCTTGAAGTGGTTCATGGGATTACTCACTCAGTCCATTAGGTCTTGGAATGATATGAAACAAACATTTTTGGATAGGTACCTGGACTATTGTATGCCCACCAATCACAAGAATGAGGTATTCAAAATGATGCAAAAAGAAGATGAAAATTTGGAGGATTTGCTTGAAAGATTTCAATACAACTTGAAAAGAGCAAAAATGAACAACTTAGATGAGGAGACCTTAAAAGCCCTTCTACTGAAAGCCATTAGAGATGAATGGATAGATATTTTGAACATGATGGGAAAGGGAGATATATCTCAACTTTCACTCAATGATATAGCAGAACTATGTGTCCATCTCTCAAGGGGGAAGTCTAAAACTCAAAAAGGGCCTAGAGATCCTTCTCTCATCAGAGCAAACAAATATGCAACTGGATCAGTAAGTAGGGCCGAGATTGGCAATATGCTTGATGAATTTAAAACTGATATCTTAGGAAGTCTTAGTGAACAATTAGACACCCTTAAGATTCATAATAAGCAGAAAGCAGAAGCTGAGGCTTTGGCCATCTTTTGCCCAAAGTGTAGAAAGAAACATCCTCTAAGGGAATGTCCCTTGGATGCAAAAGTTGTAGAGACATGTGTAATTTGTTCAAAGAATCATGAGACCAAGTATTGTCCTTCAATCCCTGGGCTGAAAGCTGTCTTTCAAGAAGATCCAAATACACTCGAATCTCTCTGTTTTGTTTGCAAGGAGACCTTGGCAGGGGCAACAAAATCAAGGGTTTAACAACTCTATGAATTTTCAACCCCCACCAAATTGGAATCCTTGGCAACAACCTTGGTCCCAACCTCAAAATCCTTTTCAATCATGGGTACAAGGTATGTAAAATCCTTATGGGAGATTTTCTCAATTTTACCAATATCCTCCATATTTTCAAAACCAACAAGCTCCACAACTTCCAAATCAAAATCCAAAACTATCATTGCCATTTCAACAACAACAACCTTCTCAACAGAATCCAAATTCTCAACTCTTGCTTCCATTCCAACAGAATTCAAATCAACTTCCTTCTCAGCCATTGCCAAACCCCAATAATAAAAATCCTCAAAATGCTTACATGTTGGAAGGTCAGCCATTTCCTACCTATATGATTATTCCTCTCAATGAAGTACAACTCAGATCAGGTAGAGTCTTAGATAAGCCTTCTATAAATGATCAAAAGCAAAGCATTTTTGAGGAAGAATATCTTGAAGCCAATAAGGGTTCTGAAGCATCTCTTCAAAACCCAAACACTCAAAAAGAAAAAGAATTAACCCCCACAACTCCCATAGTTGAGCAACCTGCATCTTTATCCACACCTCCTTTTCCTGAAAGATTACAAATTGACAAAGGAGTGGAAAAACAAATTTGGTTGTCTGACTATAATTTTCTAGATGAATTGAAGAATGTTTGTATCAAGATTCCCTTGTTACAAGCCATTAAGGAAATTCCTATTCTAGCAAAAACAATAAAGGAGTTGAGCCTTAAAAGACCAGGAAGGAAACCAAGAGATACCAGAAGGATCCACCTGGTAGGAAAAATTGCAGATATCATGATGGGAAAAATTACTATGCAGAAATATGTAGACCCTGGTAGTCCAATTGTCAAAATACATATCAATGGGGTAGAAATACCAAATACTTTGATTGATTTAGGGGCTACTATTAACATTATGAGTAGACAGACTATGGAACAGCTAAAACTTCCTAATCTTCTTTTTACACCTACTTTATTGCAATTGGAAGATCGATCAATTATTAAACCAGATGGTGTATTAGAAGACATTCCAGTCTCCCTAGACTCTTGGGAATATCCAGTGGATTTCATGATTTTAACTCCCAAGAGTAATCTAGGAGGACATCCTCTTATTTTAGGAAGACCTTGGCTAGCCACAGTTGATGCTTTCATAAGTTGTAGGTCTGGGGATATGTATATTTCTGATGGTAATTCGACAAAGAAGTTCAATCTGTATCCTCTAGCAAAAGCAATTACAGAAATAGGGAATAATGAGTGGATTGATGATGAAGATACTATACAACCTGTCTTTACCATTTCTGAGGTTAGTGAAGATAGTCAAATTCTGAACACCTTAGAAAATTTTGAACCATCTTTAGAATATGACTCCATACAATTTCAGTTGAATTCTGACATTGAGTGTCTATCATCTAGACAAATGTCTCTTTTCTCTATGGAAGAGTTTGGTAGTTCTGCCATTGAGATTTTTCCAGGAAAAACATTGAATATCAACAGAAACTTGGAAAAATCACAACAAGGGAAGCTAACCAAAATCTTGCAAAAACATTCTACTGCATTTGCATGGGAGTATACCGATATGAAAGGCATTGACCCTAAGACTTGCATTCATCACATCTACATTGAGGAAAACAATAAACCAATCAGACAACCTCAAAGAAGGATGAATCCAAACCTTAGGGAGATAGTGAAAGAAGAGCTCCAAAAGTTACTTAATGTAAACTTCATTTACCCCATTTCAGCTAGCCGGTGGGTTTCCCCTTTGGTTATAGTGCCTAAAAAGAATGGTAAATGGAGGGTTTGCATTGATTACAGGGAATTAAACAAAGCAACTTTGAAGGATCACTTTCCTTTACCCTTTATTGATCAAGTATTAGATACTTTAGCAGGAAAAAAGTACTTCTCATTTCTGGATGGTTTTAGTGGTTACAATCAAATTCAGGTAGCACCTGAAGACCAGGACAAGACCACATTTACCTGTCCATGGGGAACTTTTGCTTACCGAGTACTTCCTTTTGGATTATGTAATGCATGCGCAACATTTCAAAGGGAAGTACTAGGAATCTTTTCTGATCTAATTCATGATTGTGTAGAGGTCTATATGGATGATTTTACAGTTTATGGTAATTCATTTGAAGAGGCATTAGATAATTTGGAAAAAGTTCTTATAAGATGTAAAGAAACAAATCTTTCATTAAGTCATGAAAAATGTTTTATGATGTTTACTGAAGGGATTGTTTTAGGACATCATATTTCAGGAGATGGGATTAAAGTTGATAGATCAAAAGTTGAAGTCATCTCCAAGTTATCTATTCCAAATTGTCAAAAAGATGTTAGAAGTTTTCTTGGGTTTACTGGATATTATAGAAGATTTATTGAAAACTTCACCAAGATAGCATCTCCGCTCTTCAAATTACTTACAAAGGACTGTGAATTAAGGTGGGATCCTGACTGTCAATCTGCATTTGAAACTCTAAAAACAAGAATATCTGAAGCACCCATTCCGAGAGGGCCAAATTGGAAAATTCCTTTCCATATTTCTACAGATGCTTCAGATACAGCTCTAGGAGCTGTGTTAGGTCAAAAGGATTTAGTTCCTTATGCCATTTATTACACCAGTAAAAATTTGACTCCCACTGAGTTAATTTATACTGTGACTGAAAAAGAGTTCTTAGCCGTTGTTCATGTAATTAACAAGTTTAGACATTACATAACTGGCTATGAAACTTTTGTCCATACTGATCATTCTGCAATTAGATATCTCATGAACAAACATGTTACTAATGGCAGAGTCACAAGATGGCTTTTACTTTTACAAGAATTCAATATTACTGTGTTAGATAGACCAGGAAAACAAAATACAGTAGCTGATTTCTTGTCTAGAATCCAAAATACTAACTAACATTCTCCCGTAGAGGATAAGTTTCCAGATGAATATCTGTTTGCAGTAACTACTAAAACTCCTTGGTATGCAGATATTTCTAACTATTTGGTTACAGGGAAGCTACCTCCACACTTATTTCCTAATGAGAAAAGGAAAATCATTTAGGAGAGTTCAAAGTATTCATGGATTTGTAATGAATTGTTCAAAACAGGGCTAGATTGTGTGATCAGAAGATGTGTTCGGGAAGATGAAATGCCTGACATCCTTAAGGCATGTCATGATGAATCGTGCGGTGGACACTTTGCTGACAAGAGGACGACCTATAAAATCCTTTCTTTAGGATATGATTGACCTTCTCTCTTCAAAGATGCAAAACAATATGTTAGAAGGTGTGACAGCTACCAAAGAGTTGGGAGACAAACTCTTTCAAATGAAATGCCATTACAGCCACAGGTACTCATCGAACCCTTTGAGAAATGGGCTTTATATTTTGTTGGACCTATTAATCCACCATCTAAACAAAAGAAGTATATATTGGTTTGCACTGATTATGTTACTAAATGGGTAGAAGCCAAGGCATTGCCTTCTGCCACTAAAAATTCAGTTGTTCAATTTCTTTTTGAGGATATTTTTACTCGTTTTGGTGTCCCAAGAGAAATTGTGACAGATCAGGGAATTCAATTTACCTCTAACTTGATGGAGAAGCTGATGGAAGAATACAAAATCAAGCATAGAAAATCTACTCCATACCATCCACAAGCAAATGGTCAAGTGGAATCCACAAACAAAGTTCTTGAGAGCATCATCACCAAAACTGTTCATATCCACAGAAGAGATTGGGCAGAAAGGCTTCCTGAAGCCTTATGGGCCTATAGAACTACATGGAGGAACACAACAGGACATTCTCCCTATGAACTTGTTTATGGGAAAGAAGTCTTGCTCCCCATTGAGTTCCAAGTCAAGACCTTCAAGATGGCAGTTCAGTTGGGGATGAATCTATCAGAAGCCCAAAAGCATAGAATGGAGCAGCTGAATGAGCTAGATGAAATAAGACAAGATGCAATTTTAAGGACCGATCTAGTTCAGTACCAAAGAACTAAGTGGCATGACAGATATATCAAAGAGAAGAAGTTTCAAAAGGGAGATTGGGCGTTTCTGTTTGATTCAAAGTTTAAAGACTTCAAAGGAAAATTTCAAACTCATTGGCTTGGGCCATATAAGATTGATGAAGTCTTTAGCAATGGAGTAGTTCGAGTCAAGACTATTGATGAGTTTCAAACTCCTCTCATTGTGAATGGCCACCGATTGAAAATTTATCATAAGCCACTCTCAAAAGAGGACTTTGTCAAAATGTTTCAAGAGAATTCTGCAATGAGACTAGTGGAGAAGAATTCTTCTCCTCCATCAGCCTAATCTTTGTTTCTTTCTGAAAAAAAAATAAAAAAATGGGTATAAGCCTAAAAACCAATCTCAGATTAGCGGTCTTATATAGAAAATATGGAGTGAAAATCAGGGACACCTGACACTCTATATTTTCCAAAAAAGAATCTCTTTCTCTCCATCTTCACTCCACCTCACTTGTCATTTCCATCTTCACCTCCATCTCATCTTCATCTCCATTCCACTTCACTCCATTCCATTTCCATTTCATTCCATTCCATTAATAAAAGTCCCTCTCAGGACTATTTCATTCAGTTAGTTGTTTTTCTAACTAAATTTGTGCAGCAAAAAGGGGAGTTGTCTTAGTTTCCGTAGCTGGGAACCGTTTCCGCAGCTCGCACCAGTTTCCGCAACTCGAAATGATTCCGCAGCCAACACACTCTGTCTCTACAGTAGCACTCTGTTTTCAAAAATCACAGTCAGAGGTATCATCATCACCAAGGGCAGCAAGGATACGAGGCATCTGCAAGATAAGAAAACAATAATGGATCAGCAACCTTAATCAACAAATGGCAAACTTATGAAGGTATGATCAAAATCTTTTCCAAACAACAATTTAATGTCATGTTATGCATAGTTATTAAATCGTGGACAGAGCCACTAAATGCAATGATTCAGCAAGATCATCCCACTCCTCCTCCACGATAATGCTTCGTCCACCTCATTCCTTTCTAACGGCCCCATAATCACTATTAATTTAAACTCGAAATGGGACTGCTCTTTCATTTATTAGCCGTACCTCTGTGACGTAACCCAATGTACCACGACTCTCCTTACCGTCATTTCCGCAGCCAATGCTGAGACGTGTGCGTAAGCCACCCGAATCTAAAGGATTCGGCCGTTATTCCGTCCACTTATCACTCCATTTCCACATGCATTGAACTCATTTCTCATGTTGTCTTCTACTCTCTCGTACTCACACCGTTTCCACTCTAATTTACGTTGCAAACTCCACAGCTCTATTCTCTGTTTCAAACCCCAATTACTATTCTGCAATATGCCTTGCATTACGTTACGGCTACTCCACTTACAACCGTAATCCACCTGTTTTTCTCATGAGTATCCTCCTTGACCATCCACACGCAGTCAAAGCTTCAGCCGAAGTTGAGGGCTGAAGATGGGGAAGCTGCTTAGAGCTGAACCTGAGGGTCCAAAGTATTTAGAAGGATATCCACAGACGAAGGAAGCATTAAAGAAAGCACAATGGCTGAAGCTTATTCAAAAATTCAGAGGGTATAATAAGGAGGTAATGAAGGCATTTGCTCGATCCTTCAATGGAAATACCGTGGAAGTAGGGGACCTGAAATTCACAATAACAGAGAACACCATAGCAACAACAACCAATCTACCTCAAAAGGGAGACAGATGGTTTAAGAACAGAGGGCTGGAAGACCAAGGATGGAAAGAAATTCTTAAGAACCCAGGTATAGACACTTCAATATTCACTAAAGGGATTCCTGTGCATGTAATTAAGGAAGAATGGACTGCATTGTTGTTACTTGTTCAAAAGTTTATCACATGTGAGGGCCGCTTTGGCACTATGTATATGTACCATGCAAGAATTAAGATGAATTTCATGGAAGGCCATGCCCTCAATTTACCCTAGTTTTTGTTAGCAAGCCTAAAGAAAATGAGTTTTACTGTCCAAAAGCATATAGGTCATATTGAATCCCACTTGTATCATCACGGGTTCATTAAAATTCTCATAGAAGAACAATTAAAGAATAACAAGGATACATGGGAAAAGTTTCTAACTAGAAACCATTTCCAAGAGGTGACTGAAGCCTCTAGCAGTTCCCCTAGAGTCCCAAAAAGAAGTAGAAGAAGAGAAAGAGGTGCTGCAACCCAAGATCCTCCTACAGAAGAAATTGAGGAAACTGCTCAAGAAGAAGAAAAGGGAGATAAAACTAAGAAACATAAAAAGGATAAAGGGAAAACAATTGTTCAAGAATCATATGCATCACCTGAACCGTCAGTAGAAGAAGACTCTCAAACCTTGGCTGATAGACTAGTACAACTCCAAGCTACTGCCCTCTCAAAGAAGAAACAGAAAGAAAAACAGAGTAGTCAGCAAAAGAGCACTAGTGTACAAGTGAGAAGAAGCGGTAGACTTAAAGAAAAAATGAGTGTGACTAAAGAAAAACAATCACATTTCATTTATTTGGGAGAAGGCACACCTGAAAAGACTCCAACTCAGCTAATCATTGAGCCAAGTCCTCCACGAGAGGAAAGTCCCTTTCAGCAGGAAAGAGAAAACAGTCCTCAAGAATTTGAGTTCAGGCCGAGAAGAACACCTGAAACTGACCCTGACGAGCAGGAGGCATACAATTATTTGGAGACCTCGGAGCAATCAGTTGCAGGTCCAAGCACTATATTGCCTCTTCATGAACAGGTCCAATCTTTAAAACAGGAGGTGTTTGAGCTAGAAGTCCTGAACCGACATATTAAACAAGAAAACAAAGCAAGGTGGAAAATATTGTCCATGACAATACCATGCTTCACTTAGGACTGTGGCAGAAGAAGAATAGAAAGTTGAACAAAAAGTGTAAGAAGCTGAGCAGGGCACCGATCAATTTGAAATTCAGGTGTTTAGTCAAGAAACCGAGGACCATTTTCGCATCAAGGAGAAAGAGAAGAAGGCTGGATGTTTTGGCAGAAGCATCTGAGCACATGAATTGAAAATAATGACAAAGTTTTGGTTGCATGAGGACATGCAACACCTTCACAGTGGGGGTATGTTGAGCCTCAAACCTGCACTCCTTTACACATCCTCTCAGCCACCTTTTCCTATTCATTTCCTTCTTTTGCCACTCATTCCCTCGTTCAAATTGCTCAAATCGTTGTATTTTAGGACTTTTTACATGGTTTGCTAATTATGCTAATGAATGTTGTTGGTTTAGAATTTTGGTTCAAAGTGCTGCGTTTCCGCAGCTCACACAGGGTTTCCGCAGCTGATCCCGGTTTCCGCAGCCAACCCCGGATTCCGCAGCTATTTTATTAAATGGTATGTTCCAGGTGTCCTCCGGGAAGAAGAGCCACATGGGCAAGTTCGTGGAACCAAGGACATGGTGTGTGTCCCTCCATCTCACCCAAACTGGTCATAAAAACCTGTAGTCAACGAGGAGGCAAATCCGGTCAACAAATGTCATTTGCGGTGGCACGGCTCTGCGTGTTCTGTTTTGGAGCACGTGAAGAACAGGTGGCACCTTCTTCAGCCACGAAGACAGTGGGAAACAAGAATCCAACAGCGGATTGAATGCCCACAACGACCGTTGCCTAAATCCGAGGACGCAGCCAGATTACGTGTTTTTACACAGCTGCTTGAATAGCTGAAGTTTCGTTAAGTTAGTTTGCTTTTCTCTGCATAAATAAAGCGTCTTTGAACGCTGGATAGTTAGTCATTTTGTAGTAGTGTTTCGTAATTGTTTTGAGTTCCCCACTGTACTTTTAAACTTGTTATCAATACATGAGAAGACTGTTTTGTTTCTAAGCGTGTAAATGCTCTTTCGATTGGCTGAATTAGGAAGAGGGCCCCTGTTTGCTGCAGCCTCTGTACAATAGTTTAATTTCTTGTATTTCGTTTTCTGATTTCATGTATAATCATATGTCTCTTTATTTGCCACATTTCTATTTCTTTTCAACATGTATAATAGCTGTACATAAACTTTGAATTCCGTTGATTTACATTTCTCCACTTTTGTTCATGACTGATCAGTGTGTTATGCAGGTTTCTTAGGTGAGCCTGGGATAGTTTTCTTGCTTTTCTTTTTACAACTGGTGGCATGTGTGATCATCTTGTCTAGGCTTCTGACCTTTACTTTTCTGCAATTTGATTTTCATTAGTTTTATTCCTTCAACTTGCATTTTACTTTCTGCTCAGTAGTTATCAAGTTGTTCATCTATTGATGGTTCTTTTTCTATAATCTACTAACTTTATTGGAGCCAAAATATCATTTAGAGCAACTTGGTTTATTTTTCTTTAAGACTCACATTACTGACCTATTCATAACTGTTCTCACATCATTAAGAAGATGTTAAAAGAGTGTGATTTATCTCACTTAGATTTCACATTGATTAGTCTTTGTAAAGCAGTGTAAAGTAGTTGTTCCTGCTTTTAATTGAGTTAATATAGATTTCGTTTTCGTTTTCATCAACAGCAAAGATACTGGGCCGATGCCATTAGTCTTTTATTTGATTTCAAGCTTTAATTTTATTTCAGTTATTGTTCAAGCTTTCTTTTAGAATACTCTTTAAGTTTCAAGAAATCACTTAGAAATCATCACAATCACACACATTCACTCGCTTTATTTCATCTCCATCACATCATATTAGGAAAGATATAATCAAAAACAAACTAAAAAGATAAAAACGACAAAAGATTAAGAAAACAGTTACCTAAGTACTTATAGTACACCTCACTTCATCAGCTTACGAGCCCCGGGTTGACATTTAAAAGTTGCAATTTAGACATCACTAAATTGACCAAACAAGAGCTCCCACACTTAATGTCCATTTCATGCCAGGTGGATTCACATATGCTAGAATATAAGTGCCCTATGTCAGGAGAGAGGGGATGGGGGGCATCAAATGACGCGAGGTAGAGTGGGCAGAAGGCAGAGTCCACGAGCGGCAGAGAGGAAGGAGGAAGTGTGTGGGGGGATGAGAGAGGAGGGAAGGTTTGAGGGGAGGTAAATATTCGAAGGGCCCGATGGTTGGAACATAATAAGTGGGAGATAGGAAAAGAGAGGCACACATGTAAAACTTATGGGATGCGTATAAAAACCTCATTTCCATTAACCGTTGTATTACCCTCATTCAAAAAACATGCCTTATAGGCCTGAGTATTCGCCTCTGGATTTAGTCCTCTTAGAATGTGGAGAAATTATGATTTACCAAAAAGACGGAGAATTATATGCTTACGTTGGAGCAATTGATTAAGATTATTATTCTAAGTTGGATAGCTGTGACGCATGTTCTTTATGACCAAGAATGAGTCTCCCATAATTATGTCTTCTTTAATTCCATTTTGATGAACTAAAAGAAGCCAAAAATATAGATCATAGGCTTTAGCTTGGTTATTGGATTTCTTTCCCATGCCCCAGGAATATTTATCAACAAATATTCCTTTGGGATTAATGAGAATCCCCCCCCCCCTCTTGGCACCCCAGGATTACGTTTTGAAGATCCATCAAACTGAAGAATTCAGATACTAGATTTTTTATTCCATTTGATGAACTTGCCCAACATCAAATGGAGGATCCAGAGAGGTTGAATGGGATGGTGATTCATAAGGGATGAGGAAGGATAGCGCCATGCCTAAGGGATGAGTTAGGAAAATCCATCCAAGTCAAGTGAGGGGTTAGCTAATGGATGGAGGAATTTAAAACAGGATGAAAGAGATTTGGAGGTGGTGTTCCTGGCAAGAGGATGAGAAGAATGAATGATCACCTTATTTAAAGATAGAAAATTTTTTAGAAGACCTATTTAGATAGAGTGATCTAGAGTTCTTCAAAATATATTTTGCCTTGAAGGGAGACCTGATAGAATTTGGGCCAAGAGTAGAAGAAGGGGATATTTTCAAAAGACCAACTGGTTCTGGGGAGAAGCGAGCCAAGTTTCAAGGACCATACCGATCTGGAATATGGACACAAAAGAAAGACATGGGTAATTCTTTCCTCCAAGTTCTCACAAGGTGGGCATTGTGACGAGCCAATAATCCCCCTTTCCCGAAGGTTATCTGTTGTGAGATTTGTTTTATGAGAGAGAATCCAACATAATAAGTTTACCTTAGGAAAAAAAATTGTCTTCCAAATTTTGTTCCAAATCGAAGCCTTAGGGGGGATATGCTGATTGAAGAGAAGGAGAGAGTAAACTTCCTTGACCAAGTAGCAGGATCTCTTCCAACCACACCTATCTGTAGAGGACTAAGTAAGGGGGGTACAACCATTTCAATTCACTTTTAGAATATCCAAATTATGAATTAAGAGGCCTAGGGTATCTCCAATGTTCCATCCTGTCAATAGGCCATGTTGGTACCAGCTAGAAATTTTATCTAAGCAAACAAATCCTACTCGTAATAAGTGTTATTTAAGGGGGGTAGTTGAAGGATCAAGTCCCAAAGGAGGTTGCTCCATGTTCTAGTATGTCCAGATGTTAATTGTGCCTCCATTTCACAAATTTTTTTTTGGATTGCTTAGAATGGGAGATGAGGAAGACTAAAGAATCTTCCAGATAGGAGAGCCATGAATTGAAGTGATATTGTTCTGTTTGTTGTTTAGATATTTAACTTTCATAATCTGTGCCCACCAACGGTTTTGCCTCGACTTAAGCATCCAAAAAATATTGTCTCTCATACTTGTATTGACCATAGTGGCGTCACAAATTCCTATCCCCCATTGTTGCTTTGGTCCTTTGATAATCTTCCAATTCACTAGGTGGAATTTTTTATTATCCTACTTCCCTCATTTCCATAAAAATTCTATGATATATACGCCAATTTGATGTAAAGCAAACTTAGTGGCTTGAAGGATTGAGAATTGATACAAAGGAATGGTTGATTAGATCGATTTCATCAAAATGGTCATGCCTGCATTATTCAACCATATCCTCCCTAATTCACAATTTTGGTTTTGATTTTGTCTAGGAGTCTTTGCCAAGCATTGGGAGCTTCTCTCCTTAGGTATATTGGAATTCCAAGGTCAATGAAGTCCTCCCAATCTCAGATGGTCTTGAATCCCATAATTTCTTCAATCTTCTCGGATTTATGTGATGTGATATTCCAAGTGTAAACGTGACTTTTGATGTCATTTGTTACGCCTCCCAAGGTTGTAAGAAACTTTTCCAAATTATATTTAAAGAGATTATAAATAACCATAGAGCCCTCTCCAAACAAGATGGTATCATCCACAAATTGTCTGCAGTTTATGCTTCTTATACCCCCTTTGTATCTAATCCCTCGAAACCTATGGGTTTCTCTTTCATCTTCCATTGTTATACTAAATGAATCCACCGTTAGAATAAAAGGGAATGAGGAGAGGGGACAACCTTGCCTCAGTCCCTTGGATGCCTTAAAATACCACCACTCTTCCATTGACCATAGGGGCAATCCAAGGGGATGAGATGCATAATGCAATCCATTTTATAAAGGTTTCATCAAACCCCATTTTCTTCAGAACCTTCAGGAGGAAGTTGTGCCTTACCCTATCAAAGGAATTAGCCATATCAAATTTATTACCATACCTTGATCCCCTCTTTTCTAGCTGGAGTCGATAGCTTCCTGAATCATGATTATGTTGTCTAATATTTGCCTTCCTGGAATGAAGCCCCCATGATTTTTGGATATCAAATGGGGTAGTATTTTTTTAATCTAGAAGTAGGAAGGTTTGAAATGACCTTATAGAAGACATTAAAAAGAGAAATAGGGTGAAATATGGAGAAGGAGGAGGGATTAGAGTATTTTGGGATAAGGGCTATGAAGGGGGAGTTGATATCCCCCTCACATGATGACAGACTTGAAGGAATATTGTATCATCTGACACAAATCTTTGTTTATCAAGTCCGAGAAGTGTCTGTAGAAGCTAGGTGAGAATCCATCCAGACCTGGGGCTCTATCTGCAAGGAAGGAGAAGGCAACTATTCTAATTTCATCATCCATCAGAGGAGTGATCATAAGAGTATTGATGGATTTAGTAATAAGGGTGGTAACATTTTCTAACATATAGTCATCACTCTCTTGGTCAATCTGTAAGTCCTCCTGGTATAACTCTTCAAAATGTTGGATCACAACCTCCTTAACGTCCTCAAACTCTGTGATATTGTGCCCCCTTGATGAATATGAGAAATGTTACTTTTACTTTCTCTATACTTTATCTACTTATAAAATAATTTGGTATTCGAATCCCCATCCAAATTCCAATTTTTTCTAGATTTAACTTATACTATTATTCTTCTATTTGGAGGAGAGTGTGGAAAGACTTAAAAGTCTCAACTTCTTTCCAGAGATCAGTCTGACTGTTTGGGGCAACCTCTATTTGTTCCTGAATAGACGCTAGTTGTTGTTCCATGTCCCTTATTATATTCTTCCTCTCTACCTTATTCTTCTCGAGCCATTTTCGAATGTCTCCTTTAAGACACTTGATTTTGGTTTCTGAGATAGAGATTAGGCTACCTTCTACCCATTGAGACCATGAGAGAGAAACCAGATCAAAGAACCCATGGGAGTCCAACCATAGGGGAGAATATATTAAGGGAATAGGACCAAGATTATGGGACGCTGAGAGGACAAGGTGAATAGCATGGCGATTCGAGCCACCCGAAGGAAGGATAAAGGACTTGAGATAGAGGTTTGGAGATAGGAGGCTATCAGAGGTGAGGAAGTGAACAAGCCGCCTAGTAATGTGGATAGGAATCATGCACTTGCTTCTACAAGTATAGAGGAATTTAGAGGGCTTGACATAAAAAAGTCTTAGGGTAAGAAATAAGTCCTCCATGTTTTCTTGCAAGGAATCAAAAACAAAAAACCCCCTCATTTCTCTTTTTGGACCAAGGAAGTGTTGAAATCTCCACCAAGGATACAATTTCATCCATAGTTAGAGTTTGTCAACTTTTCCAGGGACTTCCAACACTCCTATTTTTCTTGAAACTGTGTCGGCATATACACTGACTATAGTACAAGTCTAATGTAGCTTTAAAATCGTAACATAATTGCTATCAAACTGTTTTTTTTTGTATAACTTACCAGTTGCAAATGTGTTGGATTACACAACACACAGAGGTCTCCTGAAGTGCCTCGAGCACTTACCACTACTATATGGATTTTCCCCCAAACTTTGAAATGATTGAAGTATATTTCTACCTCGCCTAACTTCATATCCCGGAGGAGGGAGACTATTGGTCTTTCCTTTTGTATTGATCGTTTCACTTCAATGGTTCTTTTCTTGGAACCAAGTCCCTTATAATTCCAGGAGATGATATTCATTATTTACTTTTGGAGGATGTTGTCCCTTTCCAAGGACCTGTTATATTTCCTTTCTTTCCTCCTTTAACCCCAAGTTTTTCTAGTTGTTGAGGAATAGTGTGCTTGAACCCTACTTATTTTTCTTTCTCAATTTCCTCAATCCATATGTATTTATTGGTTTTATGATATGATCTTCTTATATTTATGGCTATATATTTTTCTCTCACACATTTTGATTTCTCATCAACTAATCTTGCAGGTATAGCTAGTTTGATCATTTCTTTGGAAGATAAGAAGTCCTCTTCATCCTCCACTTCATTTGAGGTGTCTTATGGGTTATTATGTATTACTATTCTTATAGGAGTCTATTTTTGTTGTTGTGGGGCCTAGGTTTTCTTATTAATAGCATGGCCACCCCGATCACTTCCATTGGGGTTATATGAGAAGAACCACCATCTACCTGGTCATTGGTAAGGGTCGTATAACGGTTGTCGACATTTGGCTTGATTTGAATCAAAACCACATTCGAGGAAGCAGTCAAAGAAATTTCCAAAGGCATGTTATTTTGTTTGTTGTTCCCCTTTCTTCACTTGACCTATTGGTAGTGCGCATTCAATTGTTTGTGCTGATTCTTTGTGTTAATTTGAGATTCTAGGTAGCTTTCATCAAAATTATAATATTCATGGCAGAATTTTCATTTGAAGGGGAGCTAGTCATAATCCACTTACTGAACATGGGTCTAGCTATCCATGCAAGGGCTGACTACAGTAGGAATGCCTTTTTCTAGGTCTACTTCCACACATATTCTTGCGCAATCAAATAGTCCACACTTTCATTCTGCATAATCAATGTACTTCCCTAGAGAGTTTCCAATCAAACAAAAGGTTGCATCGTTCTAGCCGAGGAGGGGATGATAAGGGAGTTTCACCTAGACAAGGACTGAAGAGGTGACATCAAATTTCATGTTGAAACTGCAACTTTGCCTATCGAGGTAGATTCCATGAGCTCCCATGAAATAAGGACTACATATAAAGACCAAATCTCGTTCCAGTTTGTTCTCAAAGTAAAAAGCGAAAAAAAGATTACCATAGAATGACGAAATGACTTCTCCCTTGATGACCGGATTTCACTTCTTTTTAATCTAAAACTAGACCATGTGCAGAGAAGGAAATAGCCCCATGAATAGATCTATAAGGATGTGGTTAGCAAGATGCAATGCATGTGAGCGGGTTTTGGGGGCCTTGATCTCAATATTCAGAATTTCATCAAAAATTTTCATAAATCATGAAGGAACTTTCTTCTGAAACTTTGGCACCACTGGAACTAGGGAGTTGAAAACCACGATTTCTTTAGCAAGAGCAAGATCTGGTGTTAGCACAACCATGAGATGTTATCTGATCGAATTCCGTGAGGACTAATCTACTGAGGATGGATAATTGGGGGGAGGGGTTACAAACGGAGAAGAGAAGGCAGAGGGCGATCAAAAAGAGCTTTTGAGGATAGCCATGGAATCCCTTATTGTCAAACTCTCGGGGAGCCTCTTGTAATGGCACCCTAATTTTTTATTCAGATGTAATATGTTAGTGAGTCCATGGTGGATCATGGTAACTATGCTTGAAAATGGATTTATTTGTTGCATTCTGATAGTGATATGTGTTTGTCACATTGTGAGGTTGATTATTGTTTCTCAAACTATGATGTACCTTTTTTCATCATAATGTGGAATACATTTTTGTTTGTCACATTGTGATGTCGATTTTTGTTTCTCAAATTGTGATGTGATATTTCCTTCATCACATTGTGCAATCAATATTTTTTTTTCATGATTACATATTGATCTTTGTTAACCACATTAGAATAGTGACCTTAGTTCATCACATGATACCATTGATTTAGTTCACTAAATTATGATGTCATTTTTTGTCATGTCATTATAGTGACTTTACAGGAACCAGTGAGGATGACCAAAAAAACCCTTGTTGTCAAACTCTTAGAGTGCCTCCTCTAATGGCACTCTAATTTTCAATTCAGATGTAAAATGTTAGTGATTCCATGATGGACCAAGTTAACTATGGTTGAAAATGGTTTTATTTCTTTCATTACGATAGTGATATTTGTTTGTCACATTGTGCGGTTGATTATATTTTCTCAAAATATGACGTACTTTTCTAATCACATTGTGGCATTCATTTTTGTTTGTCACAATGTGATGTCAATTTTTATTTCTTAAATTGTGATGTGATATTTTCTTCATCACATTGTGTAGACAATATTTGTTTTTCATGATTTCATATTGATCTTCGTTAACCAACTTACAATATTGACTTTAGTTCAACACATTCTGGCGTTGATTTAGTTCACTACATTATGATGTCATTTCTTGTTTGCCATATCACAACGACGTTGTTTTGTTCCTCACATTGCCATGTTGATTTTTATTCGTCACATTGCAATGTCAACTTTTGTCATTGTGAAAACATTTATTTTACACAATTCAACACTCAAATTTTGTTCAGAAGAGTGAAAAATTAGTTTTTGTTTGTCCCAATATGACATGTATTTTTTCTTCACATTCTGATATTGATTTTATTCATTTCCTTGCTCAAATTGTGATGTCATTTTTTTAGTCACATTGTGATATATATATATATATATATATATATATATATTTTTGTTTTTTTTGTTTGACATTACTGTGTTAATTTTTTAATGATCACATTGCATTAGTCATTTTAGTTCATCACATTGCAATGTGGAATTACATCACAACATTTGGAAATCGATTTTTTTCATCAAATTGTGACATAATTATTCACTTCTCGCATTGTGATAATGAGTAATATTCAACACATTGTCAAATTGAGCATTTTTTATCACATTGCAATGTCTAGTTTACTTCTCATATTTCAATCTTGGGTTTGGGTGATCATATTGAGAGATAAATTTATCTAAACACATAGAAATGTTTAGTTATGTTCATCACATTGGGACATCAAACAAGTTTTTTCTCAATATGATGTTCAGTTTTCTTGATCACATTGCAACATTGTGTTATATTCATCAAATTACAAGGTTAGTTTATGTTCAACACATGGCAATATTGTAGTATTTTTTGACAAAAATAATGTGATGTTTGGTGATGTTACATTACATTTACAACACCACCATTTTTTGCAATGTTAGACTATTCTTGTCACATTATTATGTCAACATATTGTGAAAATGAAGTTATTGCCAACCTTTTAAAAAAAATCCGTTGAAATTATTATTTGTAATAAAGATTAGAACTCTAAATTAATGCAACATATCTATATTTTTTTTTGTAATGTAATGAAAATTAAACTTTGTCATAACTTAAGACATATGGATGAAATAATTTTTGAGAATCACTTTCATAATATAATTCATTAAATTCAATGGGCTTAAATATAAGTCTCCTTAGCACAAAACATTATCATATGTGTGTATTAAATAATGGTTGCTCCAAATATTTATAGTCACTATTTCCTAAACAACTACATTTATTATTTCATCAATATCAATTAAAATATATATTTTTAGTTTACATTTATTATTTCATCAATATCAATTAAAATATATATTTTTAGTTTATCTATTATATTATTAGAATAATTATTAATATTTCTCTTAAATAATATTAAATGGTTACAATAATTATTAATGCCTCCAATTTTTGTGCCCTACCATTCTTATTAGTCCCTGCCTACCTGGGACTCTTAGCAATCGATTGTGCGTTGACTACGTATTAATCACTTGTTTGACCAAAAAATATTGTTGTACATCACAACTTTAACCAAAGTTTTCATATTACAAAATAATATAAAATTTATTATGTAATTTTTGATTGGACAATAAAGTTGGGGGTCTTATTGGGCGCTTCGCGGATTTCAAGACATTATGTTCGGGGTAAATATAAGATATCCAAAGTTTTCACAGATGAAAAGTTTTTGTTATCCAAAGTTTTACATACATTGTGCTTTGTGCTATCAATAGTGGAAGAAAAAAAAATTTCCATGTACATCAGAGCCATATCGGTGGACCGGAAAAAATATTTTTACCATTAGTAAGCGGAAGAAATATGGTTGATCCTCAAGGTTTAGGAAATTTATTTCCTATTTTAACATCAATGTGAATATGTGAAATAAATAACTATAAATAATTATAAATAACCAAGCATATTTTAAATGGCATACAAAGATGCAAAAATTAAATTTCATAATTACATATATTTTAAGATAACGTAGTTTAACATATATGTCATGTTATTATTATATAATGTTTCATTGCAAACCAAGTCTTAAAATAAATTAAAATATCATTCATTATTAGTTTGTCCTAAGTTTTTACTACTTGTTCTCCGTGTCATGCATGCAGTGTCCTGCATCGTGCAAGTGCCAGCTGTTTGCATATGCAGAGGCGTCCACGGTGCTCTACAAATGCCTTGTCCGTAGTGCGGGGTAAGCAAATGCCTTGTCCGGAGTGCGGGGTAAGTTCAGAGCAGAGAGTGTCGAGTAGCTAATTCTCCAGAGTAGGTTCAGAGCAGAGAGTGTGGAGCAGCTAGTTTGAGGAGCAGAGGAGCAGAGAGCGCGAGGAGCTTCACCTTTACAACTTGTAAGTTCCCAGACCGAACGAAGCATTCGCCATTTAATGTAATATTCACCATAAAAAAATGTTGAATTTCTACAAACGCTTAACATGGTTATTTGATGGCATGTAACTCTTTGCACTGTTCCCTTTGTCTATTCATGGTAATAGTTTTGCTTCTATCACTCAAGCTTTCACTATATTAAATAGTATCATCTTTCTATTTTGAAAAGAATTATTATTCTGAAATTTGGAAAATCTCTTTTATTCTGAAATTTGGTGGTAAACCACTAAATAGGCAAAGAAAATATCAGGTAATTTAAATAGAATTATGAATGTTTGGTAAAGATGCAAACATTTCTACTGTAGAATGAATATGAATTTACAGATGTCTAGCCTTTTTATCTTAAGGAAATGAATACAATCAAGTGAATTCTGTAAATTCGTTATATTTATCTCAAAATAAACCTCGTTTTCGGTAAGAATGCAAGTATTCTTACCAGCGCCTTCCTGGATATGGAGATTTTAGTTTGAAGATTTCATAGATTTAACTTGAAACAAATGTTATATTTAGGAAATTGCAATAAGTTTACGAACTTTATTTCAAAATGACCAAATGCATAACAAAATTCGCTCCAAGTTGTAGTAATCCTTGAACCAACTAAAACTCAATCTTATATTACACAAAGATAGAAATATGAGTAATAATTAGTTACCCTGAGTATTCCATGGAAAAGTGGTGAGCAGAGTCTAGAAGAGTAGTGTGCGTTTGAGTTCTTTAACTACCCATGGATCGTTGTCACAATTTTCATATGTCATCTATTTGTCTGGAAGAGTAGTGTGTACAATTAACTTAAACATTTTAGCACTGCATTGTATTTACCATATTGCATTTTATCTGATCATCTTATTTGGCTCCTGAATTCATTATAGTTTTAAGTTGAATTTGTTTGGTTAATATTTTAGGAATGTAAATTAATGTTATTATTAATGTAGGGGTATTAAATGCTATGCTATTTAATTAGCCATTTGAATTTGTTTAGTTAATATTTTAGAAATCTTAATGCTATTATTAGTTTAGGGGTATATAAGTTGAATTTGTTTAGTCCAATCAACATTCACATTAGGCGACTAATAATATTTCAATTGTCTAACACACAAGATCGAAGGTCCCAAAAGGTGCAGAGTGGAAGCTGAGCCTACTAAGATGTGGATTTCTTGTGATTTTAATCGCTTTCTCAGCATGTCTCCTCTTCTTCTGCACCTGTCTGCTAGGCACATAACATTTCCAGTTTTGTAAAGTCGATATACCTGTTTTCATTTTTCGTTTCAGTCGCCGTTAGAGTTTACTTCTTGAATTAATTTGTGAATCTGGATGGGTAGTCCTAAGTGATTGAATCTCTGTCAGGTTTTTGGCCCTGAGGGTGTGCATAGGTTCAATTTTCCCTAGCTCCATAGGGTCAGCAAAGGCGCAGGTTCAATTCTGCTTGAGTGCATCAGATTCAGGATCCGCTAAGCGTGAGGTCCCTTAGGGTGGGCCCGCATAGGGGTTATTACATCTCTAGATTTGTCTCGCGCAGAGAGAGAAATTCCCGTGTGTCAGAGAGATTCAAAGGTTTATTTTCAGCATCACGCCCCTTGATCAAATATTTTCCCCGAATCAATTTCCTGTTAAAACTTTGGAAGCATATAAAAAGGCAAGGTGAAAGAATAAATTAAATCTTGATTTTAAAATAAAGATAATTAATGTAATCCACTATGTTAAATATAGGCATTGCATTTTTTTGGGTTAAGTAAAATAACATAGCGAGTCCCGTACCTTCCTGTAACCTCCTCCACCAATCTCGTTATCAGGGGAGAAATTATTAGTAGCAAGTTTCAGTTATTCAAATGAGAACAATCTGGCAGTTACTCTCGCTGTAATGACATATTTATACATTAAATATAAACCATGATTGAGATAAAGATACCTGGATCATTGTGGTTCGTTGAACCTTTTCTATTTTGAAGTGATATTTTAATAAAATCCCTAATTTGTCGCCTACTTACTTGCATAGTTGTATCTAGATCCTTATGGACACTGCAATCATCACAGGTGTATGTTTTTTTTTTAAATTTCAGTACAGGCATATGCCTTTTTTTTTAAATTTCAGTACAGGTATATGTATAGGTTATAGAATCCTGAGCGTGGAGTTTATCATGCTATTCGCTTTATTAAAATTTTTCAAGCACATGACACGATGACACCAGTGACTTTGGTGTCCATGAAGAGTTCAATTGAATGAATGGTGGTGATAGATTCACTTTTCAATAAAGTTAAAGCGGTGGGAAAGTCTCTGGAGTCGTAAGATTTTGAAAAATGTTTTAAAGAAAAAAAAGACCAAGTTCGTAATCTGTAAAATCTGATTGGAATTTCTTCCATGATGGGAAACTAACGAATTATCACTTTTTAAATTGACACATCAGACAAGGTTACCAAAATTTTAAAAATTAATAAATTAGGCTGAGAGGTGTCTGCTTAATAAGTCACTCCAGTGTCACTGCATCGATCACCCTATTTTGCACAAGGGGTGAGTAAATTGCATAAACAACCAGCCGAGTTCGAAGGTGGTCAACCCACGTGTACCATCATGGCACGTACCTACATGGCGAAAATGTTGGAAGGCCAGTTGTAGTGACCAGGGGAATTTAAAAGTATTTAGGCAATGAGAGAAATATGGGACTCTAAATAACTAGCAGCAATCCCTGGCTTTTCCACTGCATTCATACCGGGAGTTTGGGGGGATTCCAAAGGATTTCTTCCTCTCTCTCCAGTGTGCAATGGATGGCCTTGTGCTGAGGAAAACAAGAAAATTTAGTGGAGAAATGGATTGTTGCTCCAACAAGAAGATGGAGGATTGTATGGAGAGTTGTGGTTCTGGTAAGTCTGGGACTGAAAAGAAGATGAAAAATTCAAGGACATTGGCATCTGATGCCTTGCCATTGCCTGTGGGACTGACCAACAAGGTTTTCTTTATCTTGTTTTTCACTGCTTCCTATTTTCTGATGAGGAGATGGAGGGAAAAGATTAGGACTTCAACGCCCCTTCATGTGCTGAGCTTAGGGGAGTTGGTCGCCATTGCGGCTCAGCTTGCTTCATTCATATATTTGCTTGGATTCTTTGGCATCGATTATGTCCAGAATTTCATCACTGGGGGCAATGATGATGATGATGTGAGGGAAGACGAGAAAATGAGCCCTGTTTCCAAGGATGTAGTTAAGCCCAGTGCTCCGCAAGTCCAGCTGAAGGGGATTTCGTTGAGGGATAATGAAGATGATGATATTGCAGCAGCTGTCTCCACCGTATGCTAAACCCCAAGAAGCTAACGAAAAACCAACATGAATTAGTTTCCTCCTCTAACACAGAATTTATGTGGAACATGATAAAATCAGGAAGTCAAATAAGAAGGTCTAACACGAAATTTGTATGAAAAAATGAAAAAAAAATTGTATGAAGATTTCTTACCAATGCCAAGGAACGAAGCTGCTACATCAACGGTTAGTCCAATTATTGACCTTGAACATAAACCCTTAGACTTATCTGAAATCAAACAACCAGAAACCTTATTTTCAGTTCAACGCATAGTACGTACAGTTCATCATGCTTGGATTTTGTGAAGTAGACTTCATAGTAAACAGCAGATGGCGATGTTTGGATTGGGTGAAGTAGATTTCATAGTAAGATAATAGATGGGAAAAGCTATTGGTTAATTATCCATGTTGTTTACTATCTCCATCTAAGTGTTACAAAATCGCCATGATCGTATCTCACCTTTCATATTCTTTGGCTTTGGTTAATGGGTTGTCTTCCAACAGTGGAGTTCATCAACACAAAAATCATATATTTAACCATAAAGAACTCTCTCTCTGTTGGCAGGCAACTCTACATTCATTGACATGTTGAACGTTTGGTGGGAGGAATTGCACTGTGCTGCAAGAATATCTGCATCATAGCAATTGTAGGCGCTTGAATCTGTAGGCCAACAAACTTTATAACTTGCAACTCTAGCATGAGGGGCTCTTCCTTTTGCAATCCCTTTTCCATGTCGATATATCCTTACATTTTTCACGAAATTCCCCCCTGTTGTACACACAGTATGTGTTCCATGTCTAGATTTGTCTCGTGCAGAGAGAAATTCCCCTGTTTCAGAGAGATTCAAAGGTTTATTTTCAGCATCACACCCCTTATGAGATATTTTCCCCAATCAATTTCCTGTTGCAGACAGCAATTTGAAGGGTGAAAATTTGGAAGCATATAAAGAGGCAGGGTGAAAGGCCTTCATAAAATCAACACAGAAGTAGTACAACTTCAAGTGATTCTGTCTAGCCTCCTAAATGCTAGCTCAAACAATGAATATGTGATGCACTGTCCGGGGCTCAATTAGCCTGTCTAATCTTTTCTTTCTTAAACTTGATTGACTACACTTTTTTGTTGTTTCCTCGTTTCTAGCTTTCCATTATTGGTCTATCTAAACATATATTGAGGTTTGCGTTTGATCCACTTCTAACTACTTTATCAACTAAGCATATCTTTATAAATATTTAGTAATATTTAGTAAACACATGATTTAAACAAAAAGACAAACAGGGCCAGTCCTCTGCACCAATAATGTTTTCATGGTTGGCAAAACAATTTGTAGAAGTAAACTACTGAAAAAGAAGCCATATACATACACATTAAGAGGATTCTAAATAAAAGAAAATCATAGAATTCATACATAGATTGCTTTGAAGATGCAAAGTGAAAAGAATTTAGTAAGACAACATACATGTTGACAGAGTTTTGATCCCATAGTAGCCATTAATGTACCTACCTGTGGTCTGGCATAATTAGTCAATACGAGTCCCTGTCAACCATCCAATACCTGCAAGCATTGTATGACTATTCAAATTAAGGACAGCAACAAGGAAACAACAATTTCTTAATGAATTAAAATTTATATGTAGGTTATATAATGGGAAGTTGTGACAAATATGGCTGCTCTCAGAGTTTCCATCTTCAAACAAAGAGGCAACGTGCAAAAATAGCTCTGACAAATATGACTGCTCTCAGCGTATTTATTACATCGTTGAGATTAATATTTTGAACAATTTTTAAAAATAGTAAATTTGGAATAATGTAATTTCAATAATTTATGTAGTTTAGTAATTTAAACATTTTTACACGTATTGAGTTTATTTAGATATTTCAAAATATATTTTAAACCATAAAAATTATAATCCTATGAAAAATATCAAATCAATTAGAATAAATTAAATCTTGATTTAAAAATAAAGATAATTAACGTAATCCACTGTTAAATATACGCATTGCATTTTTTTGGGTGAAGTAAAATAACATAGGGAGTCCCGTACCTTCCCGTAACCTCCTCCACCAATCTCATTATGAGGGGAGAAATTATTAGTAGCAAGTTTCAGTTCTTGAAATGAGAACAATCTGGCACTCTTTAGTTGGGGAGCATCTCGACTATCTCAACCGTATGCTAAACCCCAAGAAGCTAACGAAAAACCAACATGAATTAGTTTCCTCCTCTAACACGGAATTTATGTGGAACATGATAAAATCAGGAAGTCAAATAAGAAGATCTAACACGAAATTTGTATGAAAAAACGAAAAAAAAATTGTATGAAGATTTCTTACCAAATGGATTTGTTGTTTCACAATCCTTCACTGCATTCTTTCTATTCTGTAACGCATAAAATATTAGGGCAACAATGCCAAGGAACGAGGCTGCTACACCAGCGGCTAGTCCAATTATTGACCTTGAACATAAACCCTTAGACTTATCTAAAATCAAACAACCAGAAACCTTATTTTACGTTCAACGCATAGTACGTACAGTTCATCATGCTTGGATTTTGTGAAGTAGACTTCATAGTAAACAGCAGATGGCGATGTTTGGATTGTGTGAAGTAGATTTCATAGTAAGATAACAGATGGGAAAAGCTATTGGTTAATTATCCATGTTGTTTACTATCTCCATCTAAGTGTTACAAAATCGCCATGATCGTATCTCACCTTTCATATTCTTTGGCTTTGGTTAATGGGTTGTCTTCCAGCAGTGGAGTTCATCAACACAAAAATCATATATTTAACCATTAAGAACTCTCTCTCTCTCTGTTGGTAGACAACTCTACATTCATTGACATGTTGAAAGTTTGGTGGAAGGAATTGAACTGCATGGAACGATCGAATTGAAATTGAATCTTGAAAATAATCCGGAATGGGAGGTTGATCTCCCAGTGAAACTGAGAACACATCAACTCCGTCATGTATCCCTTCATCGAATGCTGCAAGAATATCTGCATCATAGCAATTGTAGCCCCTTGAATCTTCAGATCATCGCTCCTTCAGACCTTCGCTTTGTCACATATACACTTGAGAACATTGCTCAGATATATATTTCAGAAATCCACTCATATATTTCTCAGAATTCCACTCACATATATATTTCAGAAATCTGCTCAGATATATACTTCTGTGGTTTTCCAATTCGGTAAGCAAATGAGAAGGGTTATTCTTATTTATATATGATGTCTCTGAAGCCTGAACTGTCACACCTCATTGGAAGGGTGGGTGACTTTAGCATAAGGAGGCTGTCTTGAAGAATTTGACGAATCTATTGGGGGATTTTACCTCTGATCATGTGAGCATTTGCTTTACATATAAAGTCCAGAAGACTCTTCATGCACAGGTAATGGGCTGCCCGTACGAGTTTCAAAAAGGGGTACATGATCATCCAGACTTTGAAGGAACTCTGAATCCCACCTACCGTTGTTAACATCATGAGCGGCATGAAGCACTTTGTATCTGCAATATTGGATCAACTTTTCCAAAATGTTGCTGGAAACGAGGGGCAGAGGAATAGTTGTGTGGGTGCAGAAAGCATTCTCTTGCAATGTTGCGTCTGAATGAAATGAAAAGCAGAGAGATGTTTGAATTAGGTTGACTCTTGTAAATACTCTTGTTCTCTTAAACAATCTATTGTAATAAGCCTTGTTTGTTCTGTTCACAGGTCTGAAAAATGCACATTCATCGATCACTAGACAAAGAATTTCCTTTCATCACTGTGTTGTACAGTCATCAACTATTCTCAAGAAACAATTGAATGACACACCCTTTAAATCAACACAGAAGCAGTACAGCTTCAAGTGATTCTGTCTAGCCTCCTAAATGCTAGCTCAAACAGTGAATATGTGATGCACTGTCTGGTGCTTAATTAGCCTGTCTAATCTTTTCTTTCTTAAGTAGACTTGATTGACTACACACTTTTGATGTTTCCTCGTTTGTTTCTAGCTTTCCATCATTGGTCTATCTAAACATATATTTAGGTTTGCGTTTGATCCACTTCTAGCTGGTTAATCAACTAAGCATATCTTTATAAATATTTAGTAATATTTGGTAAACACATGGTTTAAACAAAAGGACAAACAGGGCCAGTCCTCTGCACCAATAATGTTTTCATGGCTTGCAAAACAATTTGTAGCTAAGTAAACTACTGAAAAAGAAGCCATGTACATACACATTAAGAGGATTCTAAATAAAAGAAAATCATAGAATTCATACAGATATTGCTTTGAAGATGCAAAGTGAAAAGAATTTAGTAACACAACATACATGTTCACAGAGTTTTGATCCCGTAGTAAGCATTAATGTACTTACTTGTGGTCTGGCATAATTAGTCAATAGGGGTCCCTGTCGACCATCCAATACCTGCAAGCATTGTATGACTATTCAAATTAAGGACTGCAACAAGGAAACAACAATTTCTTAATGAATTAAAATTGTTTTTTTTCGTAAACAATTTTAGATGCAGTCTAAAGATTAAATAAATTGGTAGTATATGAACAGTTGTTATTCCTTACAGCATTGGCATATTTCTTATTCCAGTGAAGCTTCTAGAGTTGTATTTGAATGGTACAATTTGATTTTGAAATTCCATCCCATGCCGACAGTCCATTAATGATGTAGTTATTGACGCGTTACAGTAGGTGTCGCCGTGCAATGAGATGTCCAGTCCCATTTGGATTCTAATTTTTATGGGATTTATAAATAATAGGACGTCGAGAATAATAGGCACCTTTACAAGCGTCCAAAATGCAGCGTAAGACGATATCGATTCCGAAGGGCCTCCATAAGTCGTGTCGAACTTTGCGACTCACATGGATGGTAGGAGTGCCTTGCCCTCATTATCATCACTGTCTTAGAAGAACACTCAGTAATATATGCTCAGCTTTCCGCCAAACCCTTCAATCCGCAAAACTGACAGCCGTATGTTGAGGAATACCACGGTCTCTGTTTCGTTTCTTCCTTCTGTCGCTGGCATTCTTTCTCATTAATTAAATAAAAAATCATAACGCGTTTCATGTGCCAGTCTGAATATGTAATAATCATAACCATACCTGCAAAATACATTAATTTCCACATAAGAAAATATACATAAATTTTGCATATTCACTAATCAACATTACCGCATTTATCTTTTAAGTAAGAGGTCCATGAAACTAAATGCTAAAGCGTGATTTTCTAACCAAGGTATCCAGACACTACCCCTAAGCTAAGTTGAACCCATCAAGGCAAAGAAAACATGTTCGGATGCGTCTTTATCTTTTTACGGAACCATTTTACTCTCATGCTCAATTCATTTACTCACTACACAACATTAAAGATATCTCATGTAACCATCAACAACCAAAAACCTTTCTTCCACCGCCGTGAGTTCTTTCCCTTCTGTGCTTGATATAAGTGCCTAGGGATATTCTCCTTTCTCTTTAATGTTGGTCAATTAATTCTAACTTTTTGTGTTTTTTTTTAGAATTTCTTAGGAGATCAGTACTTTCCTCTCAACCATTCCAAAAAGGAAAATGCATAGTAAGTGAAGGTTAACTAATTTATCCAACTTCTATTCTCTCATGTAACCATCATATTTTCAACAAATATATACAATTTTCAATTAAGAATGTTGATTTCAATTAGTCTTCATATTTTTTCATGGACAACCATAGAGAACATAACATGAGCAACTTAAGAGATGAACATAAGAGTATTAGAATGAATGTTAGAGCCAATGGGAATGCAACAATTGGTGGCTATGATAGCGAGCATTATATTTAACTGCAAGAAGATAGGAATCTTATAAATCCTACAACGATTATACTCACAAAACAAGAATATTCCTAAAACCAGATGTTGAGAAGTTAATGAATAAACCTAAGCACAAAATCAATGGATTGCGTCGGGATGAGGTGAGGTACTGTGTAGGCACTGGAAGTCCTGTCACACATAACAAATGATTCTTGTCTGCTTTTCAAGGGATACTCACCCAAATCATAATGATAAAAACCACAGCAAAGTATAAACCTTGTAATCTATGGTAGGAAGTAAATTGACATTGTTTGAGGATTTGACATTTATCCAAGATAAGCATGGTCAATGAGGACTAGAATTCTTTAAGGATAGGTAATCTAAGATAAGAACAATCCTAAAAGGACATACCTAATGAACATCAAGATGGGGTATGTACCTTCAAGAGGTAGTGTGGTATCTCACGCAAAGCCTCCCAACATTATGCTCTGGTATGAGAAGAGCTTGTCAACTTAATGCCTTACTATGTTGACAATTTTGGTCATGATGTCGATGCTTAAAGATGGCTTATCAATCTGACTCTTCTTATGAGAATATTTCAGTTTGAGAGTATCCATGTATCGAGTATACAATTATGAATACCCCTAGTTAAGAGGGAGTATCAGAGAATGTAACTAGTTTCGATATTCATAAATTGTACGTTTATGTAAAAATAAAACAAGAAAAAGAGTTGCAACAAAAACCATGGGGGGAGTTGTAGCATCCCTACTGAGGCAAGATCCACGTCATAGTGAGGTGGGAGTTGTTGCAAACAAATTTGTATCAATGATGGCAACAAATCAAAGCTGTAGAAATTATTTCCATAACTCAAATAAATTTGTATAAAATACACTCAACAATTGAAACACCTATACTGAAGTAGAGTTGTAAATACTACACATAGGAGTTGCAATAACTATTTAGCAAGTTTCAACACTTATTCTACCATTTTCAAAAATATAAGCATTTCATAAGAATAAACACTGAAATGGAATTTTAATAGGATAATCATAGATTGACCAAAAATGAATCATTGTGTATGAACAAGGTATTAATATGAGATGGAAATGAGAAGCTGCTAAAAATATGAAAATTTGGGCACTAGTAATCTCCCGCTAACTAAATTCATTACATGTACATATGCAACCAATATTCAAACTGATTTTGAGAAGGTGATGCTCTGCAACCAATATTCAAACTGATTTTGAGAAGGTGATGCTCCTATGGACGTTGTTGATGTTGTAATGAGTCTAATCTGCGTCATGTGCATGTGAATATCCTCATCTTTCTTGAATTTCCTTCTAGTGGTCTAATTATTCTCTTTTAGGCAACTTGTACTCCTTCATATATTCCTTGGTTTGAAACTATATCATTGGATAGTGAAAATTTAGACCTATCAATCCATATCCATAGTTTTTAATGCACTTATTATACCTATGGACTCTCTACTTTCAATAAGATATTCTGAACTTTTGGAGTGCGAGCATGAATTAAATCCTACTCCGAAGAATGTGGTCCCAATTTTTTGAGAGATTGCTTGCATCTCATAGATTGAGTTGTTAAGACATATAATGTTTCTTAGACAGAGAAGTTAGAACATGACCTGAAGTTGCAAGTCTCTTTATAGTTTAGTAGATTAGCCTTAATGAGCCATCAAACAATAAATAATTAGTTATATAATATTAAATTGCACATCAAATTTAAAATTCCACCCTTTGAAACATGTATATCGAGTCATCATTTATACTATAATAGTTAATATTTCCTAGTGGGTACACCTCATATTTACATCATCATAAGAGTAACCCTAACTCTATCAGAATTATAATATAGATATAGGTTGTCAAATTATCAAGCTAAGTATCAAGTACGAATTTCAATAACATAATTGATGCATGTGTTCACTTAATATATATAATTTAGATTGTGGCTACTTGAAACAAATATAATGTAAAAGAGATTCCCTTAATTCAAGGGGAGCCAGTTGGTCTCCTTGCACAACTTGGTGATTAGAAAAGGAGGCTAAAATTTCAAAAACGGATTAAATATAGTGGGAATGGCTAGATGACAAAGTTGGCATTACTTGTTTGTTTCCATATACTGCCCTCATACATCTAATGATTTATGTGAGATATTATATAAGGATAATGCCATATCTTTTTTGGAAGAAACACAAAAAGCGCTCTTCTCTTTCACGAAAATGGATATTACCTTTTACATATTTATAAAAAAAGGATTGTGATGATAAAGTAGTTCGAGTGAACACTCGTCAACATTCAAGAATACACTTACTCAACATAGTAGCTCTAAAGTTGTGCTACTCTCTGAAATAGTTATGAAGGCCAATGTATTTTTGAAATTGGCGAGTACGATATTGCCTACTCTAAGAACAGAGGAAAGTAATTTTGTAGGGCATTTTCAAGTCAACTCTCAAGAGGCCACCTATAATCAACATCTCTTTCGTTTTCCAAGTTGCATTACATTATTAGTAGGCTTGTCATGTTGATTGAGATGTCAATAGCTAACTACAGAGGACGGTAGAATGTTGTATCCAGGAGAATGTAATCTGTATACTTTTTGTATGCATGAAATTTTTTAAGGGATTTTATTCTACTTTCAATAAGATATTCTGAACTTTTGGAGTGCGAGCATGACTTAAATTAGGTGTATTTTCTATTATAAGTCCTAGGAGGATGTTTCACATCTTTTCATATTCTGCCCTATGTTTGTGGAGGTTTTGAGTAGCCTAATGTAACATGTTCAAGTTTTTAAGCACCTTTGATTCATTGGATTCCTTATTCATGTGGTGGTTTAATCGAAAAAGTAGATATAAAGCATTACCTTTATTTATAGTATGGGATAGGTGGAAGGCTCGAAATCTTGAAATATTTGAAAATAAACCTCCAATTTTGCATAATATTTGTTCACAATCATTAGTATTACTATGTGAGAGGGCTCTCCCCTAGTGGATTGTTCAACAGGCTCTGCGGGCTGATCGCACTACAGCCAAGGTGACCCAATCCACCTTCGATGTCACAACCTGCCATGTTGCAAAACCCATTTCCAATGCAAGGCTATGTAGCCACTCTAGGATCCACTTATTCTAGTCAAACTGTTACTCCCACAGTCATGCCTCATGGGACCTTTTAGATCCTTTACATGAATGAAGTGGATGTTCATCTCCAAACCCAAAACCTTCTGTACGACATACCTCCTGTTTATTATTCATATGACAATTAAGGATTCTTCATGTATTTAAAATGAGAAATTTGGAAGAATATTTAAATATTTGAGGCATCTTCATAGTCAATTTGTTAGGTAAGAGTTTAGACAAAAGCTTCATTGCCTTTGGAACTTCTTTGTCACTCCCTACCTCCCAAAGTTATGCTGCAATTTTTTATTATTTCTTTGCCTCCCAAAGTTATGTTACCTTTTTTCGTTATGTCTTTCCACTGCTTCCTTTTGTCAAGTTATATTGTTCTCCAAAGCAATTTCTCCATTTCCAATTCCTTATTTATTTATAAATATGACTTGTTGCTACAAATTTGATATTTGTCTAGCAACATAATGCAAGATCCTATTGTTTTAATATATATATTTTGTTCAAAACAATCATCTTCACTTTTTTCTAATTTGATCAATATTTTTTGCAAAGCTGTAGAAGACAATTGCAGAAGGCAAGTTTGGTAAGCAATTGCAAATGATGGAAGAAATAATAGATGTTGATAGTTACAAATTCAAATTACAATGCATTTTGCCTGACAGCATTGATACTGTCTTAAAAAGAAATGGTCTTTTTAGATTAAATGCATTTTCATATACTGTAGGAGATTGTCTATTTGACTCATTCGAAATGCTTCTACATTTCCGTTATACTTCAAATGAACTACGAAATGGGTTAATAGAACATTTTCTTTTTTGCTTGAACAATAATGATGTTGAAGCAATAAAGTCATATGAGTATGAGCTAGCACCTGACTTCCTATACGAGTTACATGGAATTAATGATATTGGTACATATCTTCATAGAATGCGTTGTTCTGCATCTACAAATATAAAGGAGTCTGACCGAGGTTTATGGGGCGATACATTTTGCATACGTTGGTTAGCTAAATGGCTAGATATATCAATTGCAGTTTGGTCATTGACAAGAAAAACAAGATATTTTCTTTTTAATCAACATGAAAATACAATTCCATATTGCATTCTCTTTCATGATGCAAATCCTGTTAGTGGTCATTATGAACCATTGCTTTACCAAAAGTTTCCAATATGCATTTGCAACCAGTCTAATATCTACCTGTCATCTATTTGCAAAGATATTGAAAGCCATTGGATGCATATTGCAGATAATATGCTTTTAAATGAATTAACGATCGCAAAGCAAATGACATCTAATTGTGGTGACAGTCTCTTTAATGCAATTTGCTATTTAGTGGCAACAGAATTCGATGCACAGTGTTTGCGACTTTACATTGTCCAATCTTTTTGCAATGCACTTATGCATAAGAATCGAGATGCATTACATTGTTTAGAACAATACCTAGTACTTGATGTGATACATTATGCAATGAATAACAACTGGAAACAATATCTCATAAATATGGCAATGCCATATGAGAAAGGACAGGTAGAAGGTGGACCATTCTGTTTGCAATGGATATCTGTGATGTTCAAAGTCAATATCCAGGTATGGTCCTCTGTTGCTAATAACTTTGTCAGTTACAGTTCTGCTTATTCGACATGCAATAATATTGTTAACATCATGTCATTCAAGACAGATACATCACATATTCACTACCACGCAATGATACAAAAATATGTTCATAATTCTCAACAAGTGTACATGGAAGCAAAAGAGGATTGTAATCAATTGCATCATAAGCATATACTAGGAAAACAACAATGTATATCTCAAGTACATTTTAACAATAATATTGCATTTGAGATAGCATCTCATTTAGAACAAATGCAGCCAACTAAGCATCGTAGGCTCAATTATCACAAACTAATGCAATTCATACGTACAAAACGCAAATGCACCAATGTACATAACAATGATAACATCTTTTGTGATAATCATGTACTAGAAAACCAACAACCTAGTTCTTGCATTAGCAACTTTGGTAAGCAATTGGAAATGATGCAAGAAACAATAGATGTTGACAATGACAAATTCAAATTAAAATGCATTGTGCCTGACAACATTGATTGTTTTTTACTAGAAAAACAACAATGTATATCTCAAGTACATTTTAACAATAATATTCAATTTGAGCTAGCATCTCATTTAGAACAAATGCGACCAACTAAGCGTCGTAGGCTTAATTTTCATAAACTGAAGCAATTCATAAGTACAAAAAGCAAATGGAGTGATGTAGATAACAATGATGACATATTTTGTCATAAGCATGTACTCCAAAATCAACAATCTAGTCCTTGCATACATCTCAATAACAAGATTGAATTTGAAATAGCATCTTGCTTACAAAAATTGCCCAAGTGTCATAAGCTTACTTATCACGAAATGAAGCAATTCATACGTACAAGAAGCAAATGCAATGACATATGCAAAAAAGCATCTTCTAATAAGAAGTCAAGAATGAAAAGAAAGAAAGATGCAGTACAGATTTGTATGGAACAAGTTGAAGACACGCCTAGGCATACATGTGCAGTTTGTACCAGATTGCATTTTGCAAAAAATATCAGATTCTTCACTATAGAGTTGCAAGAAAATCATATGAATTTGACATTGAACAATAGGACCTTCAGCAATGAAAATATATGTGTTTCTTGCAAAAAATCACTCGAGAATGGAAAGCTTCCACAATTTGCAACACCTGAAAAAATAAGACGTAACATTCCATTGCCAACTGTAAATACACTTTCAGATCTAGAAGAAAGACTTGTATCATTGAGAATTTCATTTGTACAAATCAGACAATGGGGATATAGGCGATCACAAATTGGCTTAACAAGATCAATTATCATTGTACCAGTTCATATGGACATTGTGCAAGAAGCATTGCCACAATATCTAAGTGATACAATGACAATTGCAGTTGCATTAAAAAGACGATTGCAATACAAAAATGCATACCAAATAGGTAAAGTACGTCCAATTATTGTCATGAAAGCATTGAACGAACTATGTTCTAGAAGTCTTTATAAAGCTGAGAACATTTGTATAAATGAGAATTGGGCCCATGTTTTACAAAAGAATAATGAATACATTGTACAAAATTCAAACAACGATAATGAAAGTGATACAGACAGTGATGCAAATAACGAAGCACCTACTGAAACATTGGTGCATGGATTAATAGAGTCACAACGCATCTACGATTTGCAAAACAAGATTATTGAAGTAGCACCTGCTGAAGGACAATGACCACTGGGGATTTTCAAGGACAAATATGCAGAAGAAATGAACTTTCCAACATTATTTTATGGCGATGCACGTGATCATGACATCACAAATAGGTTTAGCTACCAAAAAATTGTACAATGGGAATTGTTACAAGCAAGTGGTGACTTCTCATATCATACAACAAATTTGTTTTTCAAGACAATGCGAATAATAATTGATAAAGTGATTTCTTGCATATGGGTATGAATAAGAAAAGGACAACTAAAAGGCAGGAAAATATTAGCAAAAGATGTCAAGTATCGAGCAAATTTGGAAAAGCTATTGAAATCTGATATTGGATACATAGATTTCAAAAACATTCACATATCTTATGATCATTTGGAACAGATTAAGAAAAACATATTTGCAATGATACGACAATTGGGACCTCCAACTTTCTTTGTGACATTTACAAGTGCAGAACATCGATGGAAACCATTAGTAGATACATTGGTCACATTGTTTAGAAATAAAGCAAGTAAAAATGCTATTGATATATTAGAAGATGATGACATTGACTACCTTATAAGAAAATATCCAGTCACATGTAGCCAGTACTATAGACATAGAATTAATGCTGTAAAGCGAATGATATGTCAAGATACTACATTCTTTGGAAAAATATCTGATTACTATTTCGTAACAGAATTTCAAAATAGAGGAACTGAACATGAACATGGACTATTATGGATAGAGAATGCTCCAATATATGGAAAACAAAGCAATTCAGAAATTGAGAAGTTTCTTGACAATTACATAACTTGTAATACAGATCATTTGGAGCCAGATGTTGCTAAATTGCATAAACATCACCATACAAGAAGTTGTAAGAAACGAAAAAATTCAAACTGCAGATACAACTTCCCCATGCCACCAATGAAATCAACAATGATCATCGAGCCAATCAATGCACAAAATAAAAAAATCGTCGAGAAATCAATATCACTTTTGGCATTCTTGGAGAAAACAGACTACAATGATTCAATAACCCATGACAATTTCCTCCTGGAAATAGGACTAACAGAAAGTGAGTACATAGAACTATTACAACATACAGTAACGCAACCAACAATTTTCCTGAAACGAAAACCTTCTCACATTTGGAATAACAGTTTTGCAAAGGCTATGCCTACTTTATGGAATGCAAATACAGATGCACAATTTGTGCTAAATGCATATGCCGCAACATCATATTGTAGTTCATATATGACCAAAATTGACAAGTCTATGACAAATGCATCTAGAAGAATACGCAAAGAGCATCAGAAAAATGAAATTGATGCTATGCAAATGATTCGTAAACTTGGAAATACATTACTCAATCTGCAACAAATGTCAGCTCAACAAGCAGTGCATATAGCACTTTCATTGCCATTGAGTTGTAGTTCAAGGGAATGTATATTCATAAACACATCTCCAGTTGATGAACGCACATTTATGCTTAAACCACCTATTCTTTTGAAACAAGAACCTGATGATTCAGAAGATGTTATGTGCCATTCCATTATTGACTACTACATTGGACGCCCAAGTTCCATTAGCAAAATCTGCCTTGCAGAATTTGTATCAAATTACAGGAAAGATGGCACACCCATATCTAAAAGGAAAAAACCAAATGTTATATGATTTGTCAAATATAACAAGCACAATGATATTGAAAACTTCTGTCGAGAGAAATTATTATTATATATGCCATTTGAAAATTCTGAAAATACATTGAAACAAGAATTGCCTACGTGGCTTTCTGCATATACATTACATGAAAAAACAATTCAAGCCAATGAAGCCAAATTTACATATAACATCAATCCAACATGGGGTGATTTAGAGACTGCAACAAGTGAGCAAATAATTTCTTTGAATACTAACCAAATGAATATGCGAAACCAAGAGAACAGTTTCCATTATGAAGAATATGATTTGCAATCGGACTTGCAATTTCCAAAACAGTTTGAAATGAAGAAAAAAATCAATCTTAGATTTCAAATTACTGCCCATCCATTTTTAATAGAGAACAATGAGTATTACAAAATTAGAAGAATGTTGAACAAAGAGCAACAAGCAATTGTAAAAGAAGTTGCAATTAAAAAGAAAAAAAACCCCAAGGAACCAATTTACCTTTTTATTACAGGTGGAGCAGGCGTAGGTAAAACATTCACAGCGAAAGCAATTTTCCAAATTCTTATACGAATTTATGATTCACAAAACACAACTGATCCTATGAAACCAAAAGGTCTAATATTAACATACACAGGAAAGGCTGCATATAATGCAGGTGGAACAACAATCCATTCTGCATTGCTAATGCCTTTTAACAAGTGTCATCTGTTCCCACTTAGCAAAGAAGTATTGGACAACTTATCAAAGATATATCAAGAATTGCAGCTAGCTTTGATAGATGAGGTATCGATGATCGGTAGTCGGTTCTTATATTCTATTGACAATAGATTCAGAAACATAAAACATGTCCAAACCAAATACTTTGGCAACATTGACATCATATTTTGTGGTGATTTCTATCAAGCACAACCTATTCAAGACTCTCTTATTTTTGAACAACCAAGAATCAACAATCAAACAATAACACATGATTTCTGGAAGGATAATGTCAAGTGCTTCCAATTGCATATGACTATGCGACAAACAAATGAGAGATTCATATCAGTTTTAAATAGAATGCGAACAAATTGTCAAACATCTGATGATATAACATATATGTATACAAGTTGCATGCGCCCTGTACCAAATGATCCGACATTTCCCTATTTATTTTACAAAAACAAAGATGTTGCAATGCATAACAAGAAAATGTTAATGCTCATGCCTGGCAAAGAAATTTTAATTAATACAATTGATGAAAATGAGGAGAATAACGGCAATTTCCCAACACATCAACATACAGCTACTTTGCCTTCGCAACTTCTGATAAAGTTGAACATGTTAGTTGAAATGTATGCTTGCAATTATGATGCACCAGATGGGCTAGTAAATGGTGCAGATGGAATAGTTAAATCATATACCCATACAGATAAGGTCGATGTTCTATGGATTAAGTTCCACGACCCTAATATTGGTCATCGACAATCTAGAAAACTGGCTCATTTGTATACTTCAGACATAGCACATAATTGGACACCAATACTGCGAATATCAAAAGCAATGCCTATCACATCAAATATGGCCCAGTTGAAAATACGGAAACAATTTCCAATTCAGCTTGCATGTGCACGCACAATACATAGATCACAAGGCTTAACCTTGGATAGGCTTTCATTCGACCCTACTGGAGTACAAGTGCATGGCCTAGTATACACAGCACTATCACGTGTCAGAAACATAGATTCATTGTATTTGCTTAATCCTCTTAAAGACAATAATTTTAAGGTTAAGCAAAAAGTAAATTGTGAAATGCAACGTTTGCAAACCACTGCAAAATGGCAATTAGAATATGACTATTCATCAATACAATCATTGCGATCCATCTTTATTCTTTCATTGAACACTCGTAATCTTCATGCACATCTTACTGACATATGCAATGATTATGACACAATGCAATCTGATATCTTATGCTTACAAGAAACGCATATGTCATTGTGTATGCAAAATGAATATTTCAAAAATTTCAATTGCATCTCAAGTTGCATTAAGCATGGAGTAATGATATTGATAAAGAAAAATATCATTATCCTTGAACATACCCATTTTGAAGAGCAACTTGTAGAAGCATTGCTCGCAAAAATAAAAATTCACGGATTACAAATTGCAGTGCTCAATATATATGCATCGCCACATGCAAATGTAAACAATATTTTGAATGTCATTGCAAAAGCTTTATGCCACTTAGATCTAAACAATATCATAGTTATATTAGGGGACTTCAATATTGATATGCTACATTGCAATCAAAAAACAAAGCAGCTAGAAACCTACATGGAAAACTACAATCTTCATTTCCTTATTGACAAAACTAATACCATGCATAAATCATTCATTGACCATGTTTGGGCAAATCTAGCTAATATAAAATATAGAATTTTCATATTGGATACATATTGGTCTGATCATGATAAAATATCTCTTGTCCTTGAGCTATGATATACACATGAAACAGTTTACAAAATTGCAAATTTTGACATTTTTGCAATACCTCATTGTTTTTACCATTTCTATTTTACTAAAGCATATTACAATATTCTTTTTGTACTAAACCAAATAATAACACTATACATACTATGCATTCTATCGTACATTTACAATCCTATCATAAATTTCCAGATATTACCTCATCTATTTATGAATGCAGATTGTACCAGTAAAACCTTTTTCAATTGAACAAAATGACCAAGAGAAAAGAACAACAACATGGAACATAAACAAACAGAGTATATTCTTCTTGCCTTTCCTTTCCTATGGATCTCATGTTCTTTTTCACTTTTTACTTTTATATGTTCTTTTAATTTGCACTGAATATATCTTACTATTCTATAACAAAGCATAAATCTTGAAAGAGGAAAAGAAACAATTGAAGAAATAGAATGCATAACCCAATTAGAAAGGGCAAGCCAACCGCTTGTTTTGCAAAGGTATGTCTATGAAAACTATACAAATATGCTAATTTGTATTTAGAATATTAATGTTTACTATATATGCATTCTATTTTTACATATGTATGCTTTTATGGTTTTAATGTTCTTGTTCACTTTTTAGTTCTATGTGCTCTTTCAAATTGAACTAAATATATGTTGCTATTCTATAATATAGCATAAATTCTGAAAATGGAAAAGAAACAATTGAAGAAATAGAGGGAATAACTGAAATAGAAAAGGCAAGCCTGAAAAGGTATGTTTCTGACAACTATACAAATATTTTATTTTCTATTTAGAATATTAATGTTTATTATATATACATTCTCTTTTTACATATGTATATTTAAATCTATATAAATTAGAAAATGTTGGACGAGTGGACAAAGCACTTGTAGTAAGTCCCCCCAGACAATGTAGCAAGAAGACATGTACAGGTTAGATATCATAATTTGTTTATTAATTGCTTATCACAAAATACATGTGATAATATCCACATCATATTGAAATGTGCATTTACTTGTGTTAGTCCAACTGAAACAATGACAACAAAACTTGATTCAACAAATGTACAAAATGATACATCAAAAAGGTATGCATATGAAACACAACATTGTAATCTATTTATACTTATTCAGTTTTTAGGAGAAACATAGCATCATAGAAATGTTTATAGCAGTATCTAACTAAGAAATATTTATAGGCAAAAACATATATTGCCAATTAAAGTATCAATTGAAGATCTCAATAGTCGTAGAATTGGGCACCGATTTGTTGGAGACATAATGATTGTCTATAGTGCATTCCTTGATAAACCAAACAAATCACGTCAAATATTACGAGCTGATTTGACAGATGCTCAAGGAATGATGACTATAACGTTAACTGTACCTGCACATTTAGTGGAGCGACATGAACATAAAATTTTGCAAGGAAATAGCATCTCAATTACAAATTTCAAGATATTGCCTAAAACTGTTTATGATCGCGGTGACTGTGACAAAATAATTTTTCTTAATGAATCAAGTATCATAGAAACTGTACCTGAAGTTTGCAAAGAATATCGCTTCATTCCCAATACAACCATTAGGCAATTTGCAAACAAAAAAGAAATGTACCCAATTGGCACAATCGCTGCAGCCATTACACTTGCGAAACGGGTTGGATTGCATTACATACTCCATATCAAAGACGGAGATTCTGAAAATGACAACGCAACTGTATGTATTTGCATGTTACTTATTCCTAATTTTCAGTAGATAACATGCATCACTTCAATATATAGTTATTGTAATTTGTCTATAGTTATTGTAATTTGTCTCTTGCACTTGCAATTTTTCAACACATACGAACAATGTAGTTGCATATTGCTTTGTACTTGCATATTACTTTTCGTATTTTTCAATGGATAAAAATTTCTCTCTTGCAGTTACAATTGTTTGACACGTATGAACATTTTTTCCTTTCAATCGAAAAACAACTGCAGAAAGGAGACTTCCCCCTCATCCTTTTCAAAAATTTAACAAAAAAGGTAAACACAAAAGAAACAATATTCAGAGCATCAAAGTCAATGTTCATGACTGAACTTAACACAGATGCAGTAAACAATCTCAGAAAACTAACTACATCTACCTATGCTGTAAGTATAACAATAATGGTGTTTTTACTAGCTTTGCATTTCCCATGTAGTAATGTAGATTAACGTTTGAATATTTTATAAACAGGTCAAAGGTATTCTGATGGCAACAAATCCATATTCAACTCCTTTCGAACATGTTTGTGCAATTTGTAACTCCCCAGTCAATTCATCCATAGCGATAACCAATGGGACAATTTTCTTTTCACAATGCAATGATAATTGCCCTTTCATCTACAAGCACTGTATGAATGCTGTAATAGAATCCATTACAAATAACTTTGTACAGTGCATTATCAGGAAACCCTTATTACATGACTTACTTCCTGATTTAAAATCAATGTCATATGAGGCATATTTGCAACAAAAAGCTACCACTGTCTACATGTTACGTGACTTCAAAATTCACAGCAAGTTCATACTCAATGAAGATAGTGAACTATTACATGTCAACTAACAAATGGAAGGTACATCAACATATGCCTTAACATCTTTTGTTTCAAATATGTCCTCTCTTCAATCCACAATGTTATCATTTTATTATAACTAACTATTTGTTATACAGATTACAAAATCCAGGAACATGGCAGCCTTCACGTATACAACAAATGCAAAAGTGATACGAATATGTTTCTTCAGATTATGGTCTTACTGTAATAGAACTATTTAACTTGCAATTTTCACTCATTTACCAAGAAAATGTACTTTCAATATTTGAAATTCCATTGCTACTTCAAACTAATTTTTTCATATTTATTTCAGTTTTCTACCTTGTTAAGTTATGATGATTGAGGGTTTATTTCATTAAAAATATGATTGACTATAGTTGACTATGATGTTCACCATGGTTGACTATGGTTGATTATGGATGACCATGGATAACCATGTTTAACTATGCTGACAATGGTTGACCATGTATTGGCATGGTTTAGTTTATTGAGTATAGTTAACTATAGTTTATGACGTTTGGCCATGGTTGACAATGGATGACAATGGTTTAATAACCATGTTTGAATATGTTTACAATACATACAATGTTTACCAAGAAAATAGTGGTTGAGCGTAGTTTAACCACATCTGGCCTTGTTCAACATTTTTGTTTATATTGACCATGTTTGACCATGCAAGCAATGGTTCAACTTAATTTGTAAGTGGTACATATTAAATAGAAACATGTATTTATGTTTTCAGTGTTTTACCTCGTTCACGTTGAAGAGGAAATATTTATTTATGCATTTCAGTGTTTAACTTGGTTCACGTTGAGGCTGAAATATTTATGGAAATTGAATTTATATTAGTTATTAAGCTGAAATATTTATTTTTTACGAGGATAAAAAACGTGAAAACGAGTCGGCTTATGAGAAAATGAAAATTATCCTAAATAATTATACAACAATGATTATACAACAATGGTGCATAATAATATGTTCCACTCAAACATTAGTGGTGTTGTGTTTATGATGGTTTCTCTACACTACTCTTCTTAATTTTACATATCTATTTTATCATGAATATGATGGTTTCTCTTTTTGTTATGTTTATGACGGTTTCTCGGCACTATTCATCTTATCTTTACATTTTTATCTTAAATTCTATTCATGCAAAATTTATTTTCATAAATAATTGATTCTTGTTATGTAATCAGAGGTTCAAGTGAAGCCAATAAAGAGTTTCGTAAAAGTTAAAAAAAAAAAAATAACAAATAATAAAAGAAACCATTTAATATTAGATGGATAATTAAGGATTTTGTTAACATTGGTTTAACTTATGCTTTTGATGATATTTAATTTAATTTCTTAACATGTTGCAAGTTATTTGGTCCAAGTTATATTTTAGAATAAAGGCGGTGTTAAAAAAATAAAATATTAGAATTTTAACTTTTACTTATACAACATTTAATTTTTTTAAGAATTCAGTTTTATTCAACTGTTTTGTTTATTTGTCTAAGTTTTTTTTAGATGAAGGCATTTTTATGTTCTAAATTTAGTATGCATAAGAGAATGTAAACTAATTCAAAGTTCAAAGCTCATATAAAAGGATAACACTTTCAAAATAACTCACACTTAAGATTGTTGAAAAATCAAACTATATTTGAAAAACATTTGTAGTTATATTATGCAATGCTTGAATTTACATTCAAAATGACACCACCTCCTCCCCCACCCCCAACAATGGGTTCATATCCCACTTTGTGAAATGTTTTTCTCTTCATGAGCCAATTGTTGTTGGGGCTAAGAGTACTACTGAATAAAATATAGTTCATACCTTGTTCAACTAAAAGTCTTGAACTACACCAATAGTTTCCCGTATTGGTAAAAATATGACAGGAATTCAAAATATGTATAATTATAGTTATTAAAAAATTAAATATAGTAACGAAGGCACAAAGGAATGGAATAATTATACGTATTAAATTTTATGTGAATTAAATATCACGTACGGTTAATGTAAGCCATATTTTGATGTTGGAAAATGAGAGGAAATAATATTATAGAACTATACACATATATTTATGTATCTAAATAAATAAGAGTATACAATTGACATCGTTATAAAGATACGAAAATAAAATAGTTATTAGAGGAGACACTAATGGTACGAAGAGCTTTGTAGTAAAATTAAATAAAAAGAAAAAAAAATGTCTTGAAATTAGATAAGAGTATTGCAGTGTTGCAATGGAGACATTACATATGGTATCAGAGTGGTAGGTTCAATATTGAGGCCTATGGGCCAACCTATAGCTAGAAAATAAGAATGAGCACTAGCTAGATCAGACTTAGGTGTGAAAAAAGTTGGAATACTGGAACTAACTAGTAGTAAACCAATTCATAAGAAGCTTGAGGAACAGAGATATTAGTAACATAATATTTTCTAGAGTTATAGCTAGGATATGAGTTGTATTAAGGTCTGAATAAAAAAATAGAATAAAAACCAATTACATTAAAATCTCGAGTGTATATGTATATTCGAAAAGACCCCTAGTAAGGTGAGATGCAATAAAGTTAAATTAACAAAAGACACCGTAATAAAACACTACTCAATTAAATAGATTTAAAGAAATTGGATGAGACTAGTAGAAAAGAGAATGTGGTGGTGATATCTATATAGAGTAGTTATACCAAAAAAAAAAACAAAAACATGCTACTAGTATATATGTACATGCTTAGATCTAAAAAGAATGAAATATCAATATATAGTAGATGAGATATGTAATGAGTGTACTAAGATTGTCCAGTGTTAAGTACTAAAAATTCAATATTATTACCCCATAGCGCTTTTAAGCTTGTAGCTGACATGAATAAAGTATAATAACATAATAAGTGATTCCATCCTTTGTTCTAAATGGAAAGGAGAAATTAAATAAAGTTGTTATAGGAAGTTCAAGGGAGGTATAACATACTCTAATAAAGAAGTAAAACATACATGTAAATATTTCTGTAGCATCGAACTACTACCTAAGAATCTTGTACAAGAGGAAACACCGATGCAGAATAGGCACTCATTAAATAAAATCAAATAAGGAAGGTGTAAAGATTGAATGTTTGAGTATTTACTTGGTGGTGAATATTATATTATAGTATACATATAGAAAAATGCAAAAATTGTCAATCTTATATTCAAGCATATACATGTAGTAATCTAGCTCTCTAAAAATAAAAGTAGTAACATTTAAATTATGTTTAATTGTGTAAGGATAGAAAAAGAACTACCATGTATTTAAAATTGTATCGAAAGTAAAGATGTAGTGATGCAGGAGCATCTGGTCGACAGGGCACAGACCGAGAAGAGGCAGAACAGGTTTCTGAAGAAGATTGGGAGAAGTGAATATTTCTACAGAAGGACAGCAAGACTGTCTTAGTTTTTTTTTCTTTCATTATTATCATTTTTGTTCTTTAAGGATTGGGCTACAACATTTAGTTTCTTAGCTTAAATGACTTGTTAACTTGTTTCTGTTTCAGTTGTAATAACAGGTCCTAACTATAATTGTTAAGGGCTTGTAATTATAGATTTTGAATTAAGATTATTAGAGAATTAGACAAAAGACCATAAATCATAGTAAAGTCTCAAACCCTTACGAGACAGCAAGCAAAGATGAACTAATAATAGCCAAATCATGTAACTGGAGTAACTGTCAGGTAACTGTAATCTGGAACTAACTAACAGTTACCTAACCACTGAGTTATGGTATAAGAAGAGAGGAAAAATACATGTAAAAGGTTCTGGAGTGCGACATTGAAATAAGAGAAATAACAGAATACTATTCTTTTTCCTTCATATATATTATTCAGTGCATCCTAACTAACTTACAGATTGTGATTTTATGTCCTCAAAACATATCTTACATCTACAGAAATTCTTATCAATGCATCTATTATGAATGCGAACCGTGACAGAGTTTCACACAGCATCCACGCACAAAACATCTATTTCCATTTACTGTTTACATCCATCCATTGCAAAGTAACATTGTAACCAAATTTCATTAAGTCGAGAGGCAAACGCATGCATACATAAAGTTCTGTTCATTACAATAAATTGCAGGTCAAACAGTGACAGGGTAACTCCAAGTACAAGCGTCTCACAACCAGCCGAAGCGAAGTCAAGCGAAGAACAAAAGGAGTCGAGCAATCAAGCAAGAAGAGCCACGGTCCTCAAACCACAGGTAAGCAACCACACCGAAGTCCAAAAAGGAATTATTACATTTGCTGTGTAAAAAAAAATTATTATCCAGACATAACATTGCCAACGGCCAAGCAAGCGAGAGCTCACAAGGCTAACTAAGCACGGCTGTAGCATGACCAAGTGATAAAAGGCAAAGGACAGAAATATTCGTCGACCAATACCACAGAAACCCTCTGAAGATTACAGAGTGGGTCGAACCCCCAAAAAATACTTGACTCATTAATGAAATACAGACACCCATGGCAAACAAATCCCGTGCAGACCAAAAGACACAGAGAAAGGTGAAATAGAAACAGAGCTACCCGAAAGATAGGCGGTCGAATCCCCTGCAAGGCCACGGAACCAGTTACCTGCAACCACCGTGACAAACAATGTTAGGGTCGCGGACATAAACAAGCTCATGCAATAGTAAATAAACCATGAAAGCCAAATAGACAGAACAGAGGAAGGAAAGACTAGACGGGTAGGACCTTACCAGTTGTAACCAGGTCCATAAACCGCAGAATGCTCAGTGACAACCTAACCACAGAGGAGCTGTGAAGGGTTAGGCGAGCATTCGAGTTGAGAATACGAATATATAGCATGCAACCAATTCTTACCTGAATCGACGGAGTTGGGCGATGGTTTGAAGCCAGAGACGGAGCTGCAAGTTTGAGTTTCCCACCGAGACGGAGCCGAACCTCTGAACAGAACCCATAAGCAGAACCGAATACCATAACAGAGCCACAAAGGGCGGAGTGTTGTAGAGAGTGACAGAACTCATAAGCAGAATCAAATATCAGAACAGAGCCACAGAGGGCGGGGCATTGCAGAGAATAACCAAGTTCATGCATAGAGTCGAACACCAGCATAACCACAGAGAACAAACAAACAGTGAAAATGACCGAATGACCGCGAACAATCCGGAGAAAAGGCCAAGTGAGGATTAGGGTTTTTTCAAATCCCAAGGCGGACAGGTGGAGCGTGGAGAGGCGGAGAGGTACAGGCGGGTGATTAAATATCACCTAACCCTTAATTACACAATCAACAAATATCTCATTGCAATATAATCACACAAGTCCACGTAAGGTGCGGGAGTGAAGGCCACGTGGGCTGGGTCCCCATCAATTGGTATCAGAGCAGTTTTTTTTTTTTCTTTAGTTAAGAGAAGATGGCAGAAGGACAAGTGCCAAGACGAGGACGTGGAAGAGGTGCACGTAGAGGAGCAGATGAAGGATTGCGAGAGCAAATTAGAGTTCTTACAGCTCGCTTGGAAGCAGTAGAAGCGGGTAGACGAAGAGACCCAGAACTGGGAGACACCAGTGAAGAAGAGGTGATGACAGCTGCAGAAGGGTCTGATGAGGAAGCTCCAGAATTGAGGTTGCTGCGACAGGTTTTGATGGCCAGCAGCAAACCAAAAACAGAAATCTCAAATTATGATGGCAGTCTGTCTGCAGAAGTCCTGTTGGACTGGATAAGCGAACTGGATAAATATTTTGAAAATGAAGAAGTCAGTGAGGATAAGAGGGTTAATTTCGCTGCCACTAAGTTGAAGGGACACGCACTATTATGGTGGGACAGTGTCCAAGCAGACAGAAAGAAGATGAACAAGACGCCGATATGACTATGGTCCAGGATGATAGCGAAGTTGAAGGGCAGATTTCTGCCGAAAGATTACCAGGTGGAATTATATCGGTGAGTTCAGAGTCTAAGACAAAAAGGAATGACAGTTAGAGAATATATAGAAGAATTTTACAGAGTAAATTTACGTGCTAGCTATACTGATGATAACCCAGAAAAGACAGCAAGGTACGTAAATGGATTAAGGATGGAGATACTAGATGAAATTAGTATTCTTTCTCCCCGGAATATTGAAGAAGCCTTTCAGAGCGCTGTTAAGGCGGAGGAAAAGATTAACAGAAAACAGAACAGCAGAAGAGGGAGAGGAAGTAGCAGAGGACGAGGACAGTCCTACGGAAGAGGTAAGAGTGCTGCAAACAGCGAAGAAAGCAGCAGTTCAAAAGCTTCAGGGACAGCCGAAAAAGGAGATAGCACCAGAGGAGGTCGGTCATACCAGAGAGGACGAGGAAATGGCCGCGGAAGAGGGGCGAATGTCCAGTGCTACAGGTGCCACAAGTGGGGGCACAGAGCCTTTGAGTGTCCAGAAGCTGAACAAGCTGGTCAAAGGGGAACGCTGATGGCACAGCCTGAAGAAGCTGAAGCAGAACCCCGGGAAGTGGAGGACATGGCAGAAACGGGGGAAGCTTTAATTTTGAATAAAGTGTTCATAAAGCCAACCAAGGAAGTGGCTGAAACAACCCAGAGGAAGGCACTATTCCGTTCAGTTTGTAAGTCGCATGGAAAGTGCTGTATGGTAATTATAGACAGCGGGAGCACTGACAACTTCGTAGCCACGGAAATGGTGGAAAAGTTGGGGTTGAAGCGGCTGAAGCACCCCACACCTTATAAAGTGTCGTGGCTGCAGAAAGGACACCAGTTGTTGGTCGATGAACAATGTGAAGTGGAGTTCCGCATTGGCAAGTATCACGATACAGTGGTCTGTGATGTCATGCCAATGGACGTGTGTCACATACTGCTCGGAAGGCCATGGCAGTATGACAGGAAGGTGACACACGATGGAAAAACAAATTGTTATAAATTTACGAAGGATGGGGTCAAACATACTCTTGTACCCATCAAGGAGGAAGATACAGCTGAATCCAGTAGGACAAAAGCATTATTACTTGGAGGAAAGCAGTATATAAAACAGATTGGAAAAAATGAGATTAATTTTGCAGTGGTAAGGAGAATGAAGCCAGTATTACTGAGCGTGGAAAGGTCAGAACTGCCTAAGGAGATCCAGGAGCTGTTAGAAGAATTCAATGAAATTGCGGCTGAGGAGTTACCTGATAAGTTACCTCCCAAGAGGAGCATCAGCCACCATATTGACTTTATACCCGGATCAAGTTTACCGAACAAGGCAGCGTACAGAATGAGCCCCAAGGACAATGAGGAGGTACGCAAACAAGTGCAGGAACTGTTAGACAAGGGACTGATCAGAGAGAGTTTAAGCCCCTGTGCGGTACCTACAGTCCTTGCACCCAAGAAGGGGGGAGAATGGCGAATGTGCACAGATTCGCGAGCCATAAACAAGATCACCATTCGATACAGGTTTCCCTTGCCTAGAATGGATGATATGATGGACTGTCTTAGTGGGGCAGCGTATTTTACTAAGATCGATCTGAAAAGTGGGTACCATCAGATCAGGATAAGAGAGGGAGATGAGTGGAAGACAGCCTTCAAGACCAACGAAGGACTGTATGAATGGCTGGTCATGCCATTTGGATTGAGTAATGCTCCAAGCACTTTTATGAGATTGATGAACAAGATGTTAAAAGAGTTTATAGGAAAATTTGTCATAGTCTATCTGGATGATATTTTGATTTTCAGCAAGACGAAAAGAGACCACCTTCAGCATATCCGGAGGGTGTTCGAAAAGCTGCAGCAGAACAAACTGCTGGTGAATTTAAAGAAATGCACTTTCTTGCAGAAGGAGTTGATTTATCTGGGATTCGTGGTAGCAGAGAATGAGTTGAAGATGGACCCAGAAAAGATTGAAGCGATCATGAGTTGGCCGTCACCCAAGAGTTTGTTCGAGGTACGTAGTTTTCACGGTTTAGCAAGTTTTTACCGGAAGTTTATCAGGAATTTTAGTGAGATCTGCGCACCCATGTTGGAGACCATCAAGAAGGCCAGCCAACCTTTTTGCTGGACTAAGGCGGCAGAAAACAGTTTCCAACTCCTGAAGCGTAAGATAACGGAAAGGCCAATCTTGAGACTGCCCGATTTCAGCAAACCTTTTCAGGTTCGGTGTGATGCCAGCGGGACAGCTATTGGCGCTGTACTCAGTCAAGAGGACAGACCAGTGGCATTCTTTAGTGAGAAGCTGAATGAGAGTCGGCAGAATTATTTGTCATATGATAAGGAATTTTATGCAGTGGTTCAAGCCTTGAAACATTGGAGGCACTACTTACTAGGAAATGAGTTCGTTTTGTTCTCTGGTAATTCTGCTTTGCAGTATATAACTCAGCAGCACAAACTAAACCATAAACATGCCAAGTGGGTGGAGTACCTACAGAGTTTCACCTTTGTGTTGAAACACATAAGTGGGCAAGCCAACAAAGTGGCGGACGCTTTGAGTAGAAGAGCCCTACTCTTACAGGAAAGTGGCATACAGGTGATGGGATTTGAATACTTGAAAGATTTATACCAGATGGACGCGGATTTCAAGGAAGCTTTTGAAGCATGCCAGAATCCCGTATTGAGAAATACAAGCCCATGGCTAGATTACAATCTACAGGAGGGATTGTTGTTTCGAGGGGGACAGCTGTGTGTTCCAGATTGTTCGATGAGGGGAAATCTGGTGAGAGAGAAACACAGTGGCGGACTAGCGGGACATTTTGGCGTCAATAAGACAGTGGAGCAGCTCGCGCACTTTTATTACTGGCCGAGGATGAATCGAGACGTGCAGCGATATATAACCAGGTGTAAAATCTGCCAGCTAGCAAAGGGACACAGCCAGAACACGGGGCTGTATACACCCCTACCTGTTCCAAGCAGACCGTGGGATTCAGTCAGCATTGATTTTGTCCTAGGATTGCCTAGAACACAGAGGGGGTATGATTCGGTGATGGTAGTGGTGGACAAGTTTTCAAAGATGGCTCATTTCATTCCTTGCCGGAAGACAAGCGACGCCACGAACGTGGCACATCTTTTTTTTACAGAAGTAGTTCGACTACATGGCTTACCAAAAACTATTGTTTCAGACAGGGATGTGAAATTTACAGGACATTTTTGGCGCACCCTGTGGAAAAAGCTGGGCACACAATTAAACTTCAGCTCTGCGTATCACCCGCAGACTGATGGACAGACAGAGGTGGTAAACAGGAGTTTGGGCAACTTATTACGCAGCTTGACGGGAGAAAACTCACGATTATGGGACCGAGCTCTTGCCCAGGCAGAATTCGCTTATAACGATTCGCCAAACAGGAGTACCGGTCTTAGCCCATTTCAAATCTTGTATGGTATGCATCCGCGAGGAATACATGAGTTACGAGATTTGGGACAGCTAGAAAGAAGGAGTGCAGACGGGGAAGATTTTGCAGAAGCAATGAGTGAGCTGCATGAAAAGGTCAAGACAAGACTACAGGACAGCACGCAGAAATATAAACAACATGCAGACATAAGGCGGCGAGAGGTAAACTTTGAAATTGGGGACGAAGTCCTTGCACATTTGCGCCGGGAACAGTTTCCTAAGGGCACGTACAACAAACTGAAGTTTAAAAAAAATCGGCCCATGCAAAATTCTGCGAAAATTCTCAGCAAACGCATACGAAATTCAGCTGCCACCTGATATAGGCATATCACCCATATTCAATGTGGCAAACCTGTTGTCATACCATGCCCAAGCAGAGGAAGGACGAGTGGTACAGCCACAACGGGACACCCAGTTCGAGGACAATCTTTGGAAGAAACAGTTACCATCGGTCAAGACTCATGAGATAGAAGGAATCATCAGCATGCAGGTGGCCAAAAAGACGCGCAGAAAGGAATATCTGCGTTATCTCGTTAAATGGAAGGACCGCCCAATGGAGGACAGTTCTTGGCTTGACGAGATGCAGATCCGAAAGGGAGGTTATTCGGTGGAAGAACTCATGGAACAGAGCCATGAGAACTCTCTTTTACCCCGGCAGCCTGATGCAGGAGCGTCTGGTCGACAGGGCACAGACCGAGAAGAGGCAGAACAGGTTTCTGAAGAAGATTGGGAGAAGTGAATATTTCTACAGAAGGACAGCAAGACTGTCTTAGTTTTTTTTTTCTTTCATTATTATCATTTTTGTTCTTTAAGGATTGGGCTACAGCATTTAGTTTCTTAGCTTAAATGACTTGTTAACTTGTTTCTGTTTCAGTTGTAATAACAGGTCCTAACTATAATTGTTAAGGGCTTGTAATTATAGATTTTGAATTAAGATTATTAGAGAATTAGACAAAAGACCATAAATCATAGTAAAGTCTCAAACCCTTACGAGACAGCAAGCACAGATGAACTAATAATAGCCAAATCATGTAACTGGAGTAACTGTCAGGTAACTGTAATCTGGAACTAACTAACAGTTACCTAACCACTGAGTTATGGTATAAGAAGAGAGGAAAAATACATGTAAAAGGTTCTGGAGTGCGACATTGAAATAAGAGAAATAACAGAATACTATTCTTTTTCCTTCATATATATTATTCAGTGCATCCTAACTAACTTACAGATTGTGATTTTATGTCCTCAAAACATATCTTACATCTACAGAAATTCTTATCAATGCATCTATTATGAATGCGAACCGTGACAGAGTTTCACACAGCATCCACGCACAAAACATCTATTTCCATTTACTGTTTACATCCATCCATTGCAAAGTAACATTGTAACCAAATTTCATTAAGTCGAGAGGCAAACGCATGCATACATAAAGTTCTGTTCATTACAATAAATTGCAGGTCAAACAGTGACAGGGTAACTCCAAGTACAAGCGTCTCACAACCAGCCGAAGCGAAGTCAAGCGAAGAACAAAAGGAGTCGAGCAATCAAACAAGAAGAGCCACGGTTCTCAAACCACAGGTAAGCAACCACACCGAAGTCCAAAAAGGAATTATTACATTTGCTGTGTAAAAAAAAATTATTATCCAGACATAACATTGCCAACGGCCAAGCAAGCGAGAGCTCACAAGGCTAACTAAGCACGACTGTAGCATGACCAAGTGATAAAAGGCAAAGGACCGAAATATTCGTCGACCAATACCACAGAAACCCTCTGAAGATTACAGAGTGGGTCGAACCCCCAAAAAATACTTGACTCATTAACGAAATACAGACACCCATGGCAAACAAATCCCGTGCAGACCAAAAGACACAGAGAAAGGTGAAATAGAAACAGAGCTACCCGAAAGATAGGTGGTCGAATCCCCTGCAAGGCCACGGAACCAGTTACCTGCAACCACCGTGACAAACAATGTTAGGGTCGCGGACATAAACAAGCTCATGCAATAGTAAATAAACCATGAAAGCCGAATAGACAGAACAGAGGAAGGAAAGACCAGACGGGTAGGACCTTACCAGTTGTAACCAGGTCCATAAACCGCAGAATGCTGAGTGACAACCTAACCACAGAGGAGCTGTGAAGGGTTAGGCGAGCATTCGAGTTGAGGATACGAATATATAGCATGCAATGAATTCTTACCTGAATCGGCGGAGTTGGGCGATGGTTTGAAGCCAGAGACGGAGCTGCAAGTTTGAGTTTCCCAACGAGACGGAGCCGAACCTCTGAACAGAACCCATAAGCAGAACCGAATACCATAACAGAGCCACAGAGGGCGGAGTGTTGCAGAGAGTGGCAGAACTCATAAGCAGAATCAAATATCAAAACAGAGCCACAGAGGGCGGGGCATTGCAGAGAATAACCAAGTTCATGCACAGAGCCGAACACCAGCATAACCACAGAGAACAAACAAACAGTGAAAATGACCGAATGACCGCGAACAATCCGGAGAAAAGGCCAAGTGAGGATTAGGGTTTTGTCAAATCCCAAGGCGGACAGGTGGAGCGTGGAGAGGCGGAGAGGTACAGGCGGGTGATTAAATATCACCTAACCCTTAATTACACAATCAACAAATATCTCATTGCAATATAATCACACAAGTCCACGTAAGGTGCGGGAGTGAAGGCCACGTGGGCTGGGTCCCCATCATGTAGAACTGCACGTACTCATGGTGTGTACTTTGTTCACGTTCAAATAGAAACATGTATTTATGTTTTCAGTGTTTTACCTCGTTCACGTTGAAGAGGAAATATTTATTTATGCATTTCAGTGTTTAACTTGGTTTACGTTGAAGCTCAAATATTTATGGAAATTGATTATTAAGCTGAAATATTTATTTTTTACAAGGATACAAAACGTAAAAACGAGTCGGCTTATGAGAAAAGGAACATTATCCTAAATAATTATACAACAATGGTGCATAATAATATGTTCCACTCAAACATTAGTGGTAAAGAGTAATGTTCAAAATTAAATATAGTTCATACCTTGTTCAACTAAATGTCTTGAACTACACCAATAGTTTCCCGTATTGGTAAAAATATGATAGGAATTCAAAATATGTATAATTATAATTATTAAAAAATTAAATATAGTAACTTTAGTCCTTTTACATCTAGATTAAACATATTACTACATTTTGAGTTTGAAATTGATAGATTATTTTACTTTTTAATGTTGATTTCAGTTTAAAAGATTATGTGTATTTTTAAAATTAAACCAATTGTCAAACAATTGATCACCTTATTTTTCATTAAATTCTAAAATATTTTTAAAATTTACAAAGCTATCGTATAAATATATAGATTAATCAAGCAAATCATTTCTTAGTTGTTCAAATAGAACTTCAAATATTACATAGACTTAACCATAAATATCTATTTATGAAATTTTGATGTAAAATTGGAAAATTCCACTGACATTAATAAATTGCACATTTAAAAATTTATTTTAATATTTTGTTTTTAAAAAAATACACTCTTACAAATTATTCAATAATTTCTAATTAAATAGTTTTGTGTGATTGTACCCTTCGAACATGAATATTTCTTTTAGAGTGAAACATGGTGGATAAACAAATACCCATATATGAAATAGACGCATTATATAATACCTGTTATTTAATACCTGTCATGCTGCATGTCGTTCGAATACTAAAGCTTATCCAATAGAACATACCTCAGAGTACCAGAGGAACATATATCTCTATATATATATATATATATATATATATATATAGATATATATATATATACATCATTGTCTCAATGGAGCACATCATGTTGCATATTGTTCGGAATAGAATAGAGATATCAACCAGTGAAAAGGGTGATCCCAGAGTAATAGGTAGTTAATCCAAGAGTAATAGGTAAGGGTTTGTATTGTATTTGGTATTATTTTACCTATGTTTCTGTCTTTTCAATAAGCAACCCTACGCTTATATAATAGAAATACACCCTCTGACTGCAAAAGGAAAAGGAAAAGGAAAAATTGCACCCTTCATAAGCTCTGTTTCAGCTAATCAGTAGGTCTAACTAAAACAAAATCCGTAGGTTTCGAATAACACCCAATTGCATATCAAATTCCGCACATCACCGTCGATTTGACAGCTCTAGGTGAACTATTTGAGTTCCATTTCAAATCCCATTTCAAATTGGACAGTATACAATCCATTTGTGTTGTCCTTACACAATACACAATCCATTTGTGTTGTCCTTGCACACCTCGGCAGGGACTACCGCCACGGCAGTGGCTCCTTGTTATCCCTATAGACAGAAGTTGTAGCTTCATCTTGTTGTTATCCACTTTCCCGCAATTTTATATCCTACAATCGAGGTGCATAGATTCCCATTCACGAAGATCTCAATCCATTGATGAACACTCTGTTGTGACATATGTGACCAACGCCCATTTGGAAATTCACTAGGAAGAAAATAATATAAGGTGGAAAGAAGGTTCATCATTCATGCTTAAATTTAATTAGAGGTATCAAGTTGGATTCCATAAACTAAAAAACATGTACAAGATAGACTCCATACATGTAGACAATGAAACTATACAAGCGACTTAAGACCATCATGGGAAAGTACTCATTGAAATGTTTAAGACCAAACGAGGAATCCTCCTTAGTATTACTATACATATTTTTTATATGCTTCTATGCTAAAAAAAATTCCTTTTACATATTTTTTATATGCTTCTATGCTAAAAAAGAATTTTTTTGATCTAGAATTTTCCATCTAAAGGGAAGAAATTGAAATCCTCCGTAGTATTACTGATGCCAAAAGGGCAATTGTACATATTTTTTATATGCGTGTATGTTAACAAAAAAAGTTTTTGATCTAGAATGGTTCATCTAAAAGGAAGAAATCGAAGTATCTACGAGAATATATGTGGCTCTCCTTAATTTAAATTATTATCTAGAATATTTGTTTTTTTACATCAACAACAACATTGTGACTCATAAATTATTATCTGGATATATTCGTTTTTTTACATCCACAAAAACATTTTGAATGATAGACTAACAAGGGGAGCTGCGACGCAGCGAGTCCCTGCGTGAAGTTAAGGTTGTCTATTACGCACTACAAAGTAGGGGAAATATGACAATGTACTGAGTTTTTAAGAAGCAGAGAGCGACAGAAGAAATATACCAGTTCCTCATGCAACCAAACAATGAAGTACTTCCAGAAGGATTAACAGTCCCAGAGTCATTCAGTGATCTTATGGCCGATATGAGGGCCAATCCATATGATGCCAAGACATTTGCTTTGAAGATGAAAGCAATGGTATGTCTTGCCTCAATTTCTATTTGCTTTTGCAGGCATTTTACGCATATTTTTTTGTGGGTTGTACAGTGTTGCATATGGGTTACAACTAACACAGCTAATTGAATATTTCATACGACTATCTTCTTCCTCTTTTAGTGAAATTTAACATCGTATGTTAAAAGTGTCAAAATTTGTGTTTTTGTTGAATATGATATTGCCTAATATTGAACAAGGCAGATGATACTGAATTGCAGAGGACATTCATTTCATTAATGTCTGACAAATGACCACTAAAGAGGTCAATGGGATTAAAAGATACATCTTGTGTGAATACAATGTGGAAGTGTAAAAGCAGCTTATAGGCAATGCAGAAAAGAATATACTATATTTCATGTAGTTTTGAATTCTCAATTCAGTACTTACAACATGGAAATGCACAGACGAGTTTGCAATGCAATTGAGATCAACCATGTGAAAGGCTGCTTTATTACAGGTGACCATTGACCAATTCTAAGACAAAAACTACAGAGACTGATTGATTACAGTAGCTTTACAGTAGCTGTTTCACCGGCATGGCATAACTATAAAAGGGAGGGTTATAGTAAAAAACCTACACGAGGAAAATGTTTCCTTAAAAAAAACTACAGAGATGAGACACACCTGTGTGGGCTGCCAGCTTTCACCCCTCACAATTCATAGAAATCGTGTAAATTTCACCCCTTAGAACCAAAAACTAAAGGAGTGTATCAGGAATGAGAACCTCCAATATAAAAATATTAAGGGTTCAACGCAATGCAGGTAGAATAAAACCAAAGAAGGGAAATTACCTGTAATAACTCGTCACTCTTAAGATTATGCCACCACGGAACATGCGAAATGAACTGTGCAAACATATATACATACATCCAATGAACAGGGACCTAAATCAATGTAAGCAAGGGTTATGGTTGCGCCCATACGACAACCAGGGCATGTGAAAGAAGGGTATCAACTTGATCTTCATCAGGAACCCGGTAAACCAGCTCTGCAAGTCTTCACCCAGCATGCGGCCGCAGAAATGGAGAAAAATCAAAAAGAGTCAACCAGTCTATGTCGGTCAGGCCAATTGGTCGAAGAAGTGCTCTATGCTCTCTCTCCCTAACTATTCAAGTAAAATAGGTAGCATGGGAAGAAGGGGACGGCGAAGACTGCTACCACTTTATAAGCACAAGTTATAAGCAAAATTGATGGCATTCAGCCAAAAAGAAAATACAGAGAAACCAGTTACTACCAGACAAAATTCGACATCACACTAGGGTCGCATTTGCATTCTTTTGAAAAACCCCTGATTTCCTGTGAGCAGACCTAGTTTTGTAGCCTGTGTGAAGGCAGATTATAGAAGGCCCCAAGTACAGTGAGATTGCAGAGGCAAACAAACAAGAGACATTCAAACAATCACATGCGAATACTATTCATCAATTCAATTAATGGATTACCTGTAAAAAAATTCAGAACTTACAGGCCAAAAAACTGTAAACAAAGCAATGTTCAGTAGCATATCCTACAGCACAGGGTTTAGTGCCGCAGTATTCTGCTTATATGAGATATCAGCAGAAACCAGAACCCTTAAATCAACATTTGGCTCCTATGATGTCCATCCAAAACGAGCCAGCCCTAGATTATAATCGGCAACTGCCAATTACAAGTAGGCCTAATTTAGTTTCATCGAATTACACAGGTTCGAGGGTATCCATGTTCAATAACTATGTGCAGACACCGCAGCTGCAGCAACATATGCTTATTCATCAACAGCAGGTCCCATCATTTAGCACCACAGGGTATGGGGAGCTGTATGACAACTTGCTAGTTTGTTCTCCATCTCAATCTGAATCCTACGATAATTTGGATTACAATTCAGGAGTTCTTCCTGCACGTAATTTGAAGGGCCCAGGATTAGTTCTTCACTGGACACCTCCCGCCATGCAAACATTCACGATACGGACACCTGCGAAAGAACAAACACCGGACCAACGCCTGTAAAGGAGGCAGAGCCCATGCGGCAGCATAGACAACAAAAAGAAGTAAGGGTATAAACTTGAACCGGTGGTAGACTTAACATTAAACGTTAACAAACTAATGCCAGCATTAAAACTAAACCACAGCGCACATGATGGTCGTTAAATATCAGTTTACCATATGCTCCGGCCTCTTCCGCCTCGGGAAGAGGCCAAATAAGATGAGAAAGGTGAACCGCCGAATCCGACTTTGGTTAGGTGCAGAGAACACCTCACAAGACTTTAGCATAAGGGCGGTATAAGCGACAGGGAAAGCACCGAACTAATGTTAAGTCGGCCCAAAACGATTACAATAGTCCCTGCCGGATGCCAGATGGCAGGGACTAATAATATCATATATAAAAATAATATGGAAAAAATAAACTTGCTACAATAATATCAAAAAACATATTTTCTATACTTATGGTCTTCGTTCCTCGTAAGAAGTGAGTAAGATCAAACAAAAAAATGTTAGTGATTTCTTTTTACTATATAGTAATATAAAAATCTTACATGTCTTTACCAAAAAAATAATATATACACTAATTATTTGATGCTTTAAGCTTGTTCTAATGATCTTTTTACTTTTTTATTTTAATATTAATTTTAAGTTACTAGGTAAATTAGTTTAAATTATACATGTGTTAATTTAAAAATAAATATATTAAATCATTTTTTATCTTGAACATATAGAGTAATTTTAATTGTGATGTGTTAACTTAATATATAATTTAGTTTGTAATGATATTTTTTAGTTTTAATTTTAATGAACCAATTTTAACTTTGATATATTATTTTTAATGTTATGTCCCTATACTACTAGTGTAACCCCTTATTGTTATTAGTACAATCCCCTTATTATATTGTTGTGCCCATGTAGTCCCCATATTGTTATTATTGTGCCCTTACATTATTATTGTTGTGTCGGTTCTGATTATATTATGACCCCTTGGAATCCTATATATAGAAAGGAGATCTTGTCATTTCTATCATCAAAGAATTGTTCATTTTTGTAATGTAAAGGAGGCTTCCCCCCTCGAAGAGGCTGAATTCTAAGGCATTGATCTATCTTTTCTATCTTTTGCCAATTGGTTTCATAACATTTGGTATCACAACTTTGGGTTCTAGGCTTTCGCTACACCAAATAGGTCATCATGGAATTTTCCCTATGAATTGTTTTCTTCGATGTTTTGGAAGCGAGAAAAAAACCTATTTGGGAAGAAATATTGCTAAACCCCGGGTCTGAATTTCGGAGCTTTTCTCGCTATATTTTCGGAGATATGATCTGAGGAATTTAGGGCTTTTGAAAGCTCCAAAATTTCAACTAAAACAGGTCATTGTGGGATTTTCATTATAACTGTTTCGCTACAAAGTTTCAGAAGCTAAACCAAAAACCCATTTGAGAAGAAATCAGTCTGAAGCCCTACTGCAAATTTCAGATCCTGTCTCACTATAGTTTCAGAGACATAGTCTGAGGAAGTTAGGGTTTTTTAGACCCCCGAATTACATTCCAAATAGGTCACCTTGAGAAAATCATCATAACTGTCTCTCTGAGCATCAAATTGAAATTTCATAAGAAGTTTTTGAATGATTACAGACTGTAGTTTTGTGTGTACATTTTTTAGATCCAAAGGTCAATACAATGACACATGGAACTTCATACAAATTTGCTCTTCTGAAAAGGTATATAATCAGGTAATTTTGGGAGATTGTGCATAATGCTTCCTTGCAGAATCGAATTTTGATCAGACTAGTGGCATTGGAAGGAGGACACGTAGGGCTACTATAGGTTGTAATTTTAGAATTAGAAGAGCAAAAATTAAACATTTATATTCATTTCAATATCGAACTCCTAAAATCAAGAAAAGGAGATATGAGGAAGTTTGATGGCAAGGATCCGATAAATTGGATACCATAGATGGAGCAATATTTTGATCTACACGAGGTGCAACTGTTATAAAAGGTATGTATTTCATATTCATATCTAGAACCAGATCATTTTTATGATATAAAGGTCTTTTTCTCATAGACCACTTGTGACGTGGTCAATTTTCATGGAGGAAATGATAACACAATATGAGCATACAAAGCAAAACAACTTCTTTAGCCGATCGATAAATCTCAAACAAAAGTGTTCAATGACAAAGCACATTGAGGACTTTCAAAAATTGAATATAATGGTAAATGATATTCCAGAGAAGCAAAGAATTGATGTCTTGATAGGTACATTAAAGGATAACATTCAACATGAGGTTTGTCTTTGGGAACCTGATTCATTGGAGAAGGCATTTAGGTGGGCAAGAAAATTTGAAAGTGAAATTATGGAATCGAGGAATCCCACCACTAACGACTCAAATTATGGAAGTGTTTCTTCTCCTAGCCTTACACAACCTACAAGGTTTGCATCACAACAATTGGAAGCAAAAAGATAAAAAGGACTTTGTTACAGTTGTGATAGAAAATGCACTAAAGGTTGAAGAAGTAAAAGATCACATCAAGAAAGAAGAAATGAATCCAACCATATCTTGTAATGCATCGGCTGGAACTACCACTCCTCAAACTATTAAGATAGAAGGACATATCAAGTTGAAAAAGGTTCAAGAAGTGAAATATCACATCGAGAAAGAAGAAATGAATCAGACCATATCTTGTAATGCATTGGCCGGAATTACCACTCCTCAAACTATCAATATAGAAAGAAATATCTAGAAGAAAAATGTTCAAGAAATGAAAGATCACAATGAGCATTAAGAAATGAATTTGATGATATATTGTAATGAATTGGAAGAAATTACCACTCCTCAAACTATCAAGATAGAATTACATAGAAAAAGGTAATAGTGTTGATTGATTCGGGCAATACCCATAATTTTATTCATCTTAAGATAGCCAAGGAATTGAATTGCTTCCTATATCTAGAACTAGAGTTTCAAGTGATGGTTGCAAGTGAAGGAACCATAAATTGCTTCGGAAAGTGCCATAATATCAAACTATCCATGGGAGAATATGTATTAGGCCCAATTCTTTCCATTCCAATGAGTGGTGTTGATGTTTTACTAGGAGTCCAATGGCTACAATATTTCGGTATGACAACATTTAATTTTCAAGAACTTTCCTTGAATTTTTTTTGGGAAGTAAAGGAAGTTGAATTTAGGGGTTTCAAAGGGAAACTTGGAAGGATAATCAACTCTAAAAGCATGAAAAATCTTCTAAATAAAGAAAAATGGGGCGTAATTGCACAATTATGTTCACTAGAAGATCCCACATCAAAATCATGTATTTCTCTAGATCTTCAAAATGTTTTGGACAATCATTTGAAGGTATTTGAAACTCCCAAAGACCTCCCAACTATTTGTGATCATGATCATGCTATTAATTTGATTCTAGGATGTGTTCCTCCAATCATCAGGCCTTATAGATATCCATATGCCCAAAGGAGTGGGAACTGATTCAAAAGTTGTAGAAGATCGTAGTTCAAACAATATTGTGATAACTTGACAAGGAAGGAAAAATCATATTGGAACCTAAAGTAGTCACAGAACAAAGAAATCAACAACTACGAAATAGATCAATTTCACTGTATCTCATCAAGTGGAAGAACTTACCCCGTAAAGATTCCCACATGGGAGGACAAGAATTTATACAGAAGCATCAAGAACTGCTCAAGCGTTGAGGAAACAAATTCTTGAAGGAGTGGGGCATGTTAGGTCCCTATACTGCTAGTGTAACACCTTATTGTTATTAGTAAAACCCCCTTATTATATTGTTGTGCCCATGTAGTCCCCATGTTTTTAATATTGTACCCCGTAGAAGCCCACTATTGTTATTATTGTGCCCTTACATTATTATTGTTATGCTAGTTTTGATTATATTATGACCCTTAGACTCCTATATATAGAAAGGAGGTCTTGTCATTTGTATCATCCAGGAATTGTTTATTTGTGTAATGTAAAGGAGGTTTCCCCCTCGAACAGGTTGAATTCTAAGGTGTTGATCTATTTTTTCTGTCTATAACCAGGCACTAGACACATGGCGGAGTATGAAATCATGAATATTGATAGGATGTTACACCATAAAGCTAGTGATAAGTGCCATAAACTTAATCTTCTGGGTCTAAGCCCATTAGCTTAGGACAGGGCACTAATTCTTTAGAATAATGCACTACAAATGGTTCCGATGTGTAATCCATGGGACCACAACACACACGCCTGGGAATTTATAATATCGGTGAATAGCAATCAATGATATCACAATGTAGCATTTGGTTGTAGTCCCAAAAATTGTGATATCCAATGAGTGGCGTGGCCTGATTTGCGTGGAGAGGAAATGAGTGCAGCCCCCGACGAAATTTTATCATCTAAAACTTGTGTTAACCCTTCTTGGCCAAATTTACATGAAAAACTTTATTAACCTATTTCCACCCAACTTCGTGATTTAGATAAAGAAAATAAATATTTAAATTGATGTCGCCCCTCCAATGCGCCAATAGCCCTTGATTCATTTCAACTCTTTGTGACCATGGTGCCAGGCCCCAAATCAGATACCTCTTTATTAATGATTTCCGATCGAAGGTGTAACCTTGGTGCATGACATCCCAATTCGTCGATTATTGATCACGATCACCTTCTGCATTTGGCCCTTGGTCTTGTGGCTCTTCATGTGACGGTATTCTAACCCCCGTATCAGAGCCCATCAATCGCAGGTTATCAATTGCAGATTTCACTCTGATGCACAATACGCCGGAACCTCTAATCATTGGTCTCTGATAGATGATGCCATCATTTCCAGGTACCTTCCATGTGTCGCCTTTTTTGGCCTATTGTGAGCCCTGAAACTACCAAATCTGTCTGCGACATGTCAGTTGCTTCAATTTCAGCATAGTTACTTTCTTTTAAAATAGTTTCTTCCAAACTCAGTTAAAATTAAAAAAAATTCCTCTTTCTAAAAAATATAATGTGCATTTGTTTAAAAGAAAAAACTTTACAAGTTCGCATTTTAGTGATTGATGTGAGAATGGTTTTACAATACAAGTTCGCATTTCGGTGATTGATGTGAGTATGGTTTTACAACTCTAATTCAAATCAAATACTTTCAAAATGATTGACAAGAAGAAAGAAAAAAACAAATGTATTCTCATTTATTGGAAAATCTCTTTTCAGGTGTACAATGAGTAAATTACCATAGAAGTTGGCACCCATTTTTCCAAATAGAAAAATGAATCAAAACCTACTTTGAACAAGCTTTCCAAACTGTTGTGGTGAAAAATACAACACCCCCTTTTTCACTATATTATTATCATAATAATAATGGGGACCCTTGTGTATTTGCGACTGGTTTTTGGATCATTTGTTATTTCATCTTTTCTTATGTTGTATTTTTCTTATTTTTCAAGTTGACTTAATCTTCTTTTGAAAGCTTCATTAATTAGAAAAAAATGAAACAAATAGCCCCCTAGTCCAGGACTTATATTCTTGTCTAGCTTCAACCCGTTTACATTGAACCAATGTTAAATGGGCCCTTTGTGTAATAAAACATTGTCAAAGTATTTAACTGATACTTTGACAACCTTTCAATCAAAGTTAACAAACAATGGAATGCACATGTTATATAATTAACTCTTTAGAGAAATTGCATATCGACGCTTTGCTTATGTCCCACCCCTTCAAACCTCCAATCGGTGATATAGTGTTACCTCCAATCTCCGATTTGTTTATAACTTCGGTGTGCGATATCAAAAGACCTCCGATTTTCTTAGAGATCCAATACGTGGACCCAATATGGCTACACAATTGATTCAAAATAATACCATGTCCAATTTACATATCTGATAAAGTTATTAAAAGAAGTTAATTATCATTGACATCCTTGCTAAATGTTAATTATCATCAACATAAAAAATATATGTATATTAGTATAGTTCTAATTCTAATGCTATTTCTAATTTTAGAAAATAAAAAACATATATTGACTATTTCACAGTACTTAAAAAAATAAAAACTAAAAACTAAAACCAATTTTCTTGTGTTACATTTTTTTTCTAATCATTCTCTTTCATTAAAATCAAAGGAACTAATTAAAAGACAAGCTACATTACTTCCCAAACATTGCCTTTTTGTTTGCATCGAGTTTCTTGATTTCAAATTAAAATTAGAATTAATCATATATAGAAAAGATGGGAAGCAAACGAAAGCATAAAATATTCAAAAGGTTAATATCAATTTCCTAAAATTGTATCATTTCAAGGAATTAAGAAATGAAATGGAAATGAGGTTCAAAAATCTCCGCTTCAATGTTGGGGAAACCACCTGATCTAGAACTTAATGCAACCCCTTTTCCTTTTGGAATGATGGCTCTGGCTGGGGATATGGGACGGGTTTCCATTTGTGGGGTCGACCTCTTTATTGCTATTTACATACATATGTCGGAATTTATTATATTTAATCTTAAAAAATTAAATTTTATTTGGCGAAGGTTTTAATCGGAATTTTAATACCTTCGCATAAAGGTTTTAAATTTAAGCCTAAAATTTATTGTTCAAACTCCAATTCTTGAGTTCCGATTAAGGAAATCTCTCAGTTTAATTGAGTTTTTTTGGAAATTTTTAAATTATAACCTAAAATTTAAAACACTCTTCATTATTTATTAATTCTATTATTCAAAAATGTCGCATTTTACTCAAATATTCGTTTTATTTGCTTCCATATTCTCCACTTTCTCTATCAGCGTTGCTTTGCCCCTTTTGGTACACATATTAATTATATCGCTGTGTAAAAGAGAAATTAACCTAACCTTCTTTGCTATCACAGCTAAGATTTATATCGACCATAATTGCCCCTTTCCCTAGCTGAGTCTTGCCCTCGTTAACTGTAAAGTACATGTTAGTCGTCATCCCATTGATCACGATACAGTACCTACACATAGCAGCAGCAAAGCATGCACAAAAGCGCATTACAAGTTCAACGTAACTATTTATATTGTAAATTTAATTAATGTTATGATAATTTTACCGCATTGAACTTATGATTATTTTTTATAATTAATTTGTAAAAGTGGTTATTTTATTAATTTTGATGCATTGAAATCACACCAAATTAGATCACAAAATTTGTAGTTAATTTGTAAAGAGTGATTATTTTGTAATTTCCTATATGTATTTTATGTTTAATTTTAATGAATTATTTTTATTTTAATATATTTATTTTTTGGTTTTAGTTTGGTTTATTCACTTTGATTGGTTTGTGTGGAAATATGCAGCTTTAATGATGCATCCATAAGGATCATAATGTATTGATTTTACTCTCTATATAATAATATATATTTTTTTTTAAATATTAATTTTTAATAAATTTAAAGGTAATTGAATATGTGTATGTATTTGCTGATTTTTAATTTTAATGAATTTAGTTGAAAGCTAAAATATAATTAAATATATGTTTTATTTTTACTTAAAGTTTAAAATTATTATTTTATTAAATTTTTGGGTTTTAAGAAAAGCATTTTACCCACCATTTATTTAGGAATTTCTTTAGTTCCCAACTCCATGCATACAAAAATTTGGTCTAACCATATTCAAAATTTTACAATCGATTTGATAGTTATACTTTTTGCTCACTTAACCTAGCTCGCAAAATTATGCTCCTTAAATATGTCATGTGTGCCTTACCAATGTATGTTTTTCTTTGCTTTTGCAACACCCAAAATAATCCTTCATGAAACTGAGGTACTTCAACAAACTTTCTTATTGGGATGAGTGAGAAAAGAGAAAAAAATGGGTAGTATTTTCTTGGGAGAAATTATGTCTTCCAAAAACATTTGAAGGACTCAGCCTTTAGGGTCTGGAAACTCTTTACATAGCCTTAGGAGAAAAACTTTGGTGGTGTTGGCTGGAAAAATTTCAGGACTTATGGAAGAAAACATGGTCCAACCACATTCCTAATGAACAACACATTCACAAAACTATCTTTCCAAAAGGCTCATATATCTGGAATATGGCTTGTAAAGAAAAAAATTTAGTACAAGAAAACTACTTGTGGGAAGTCAAGGATGGAAAAAGTACTCACTTTTGCGATGATTCTTGGAATCAATTTCCCGAACTTTCTTCCCAAGAATATATTCAATACACACTACGCTATGCAATCTCAGGGGAGTTTTTTCTATCTGATTACTGTAAAATCTCTCCCTAGAGAATATTTATCAGTGATGGAAATCTCCCTCCTCCTGGCACATCCCTTTAGTAGTCCAAAATATTGAGAAGCTCAAGGAAACTTTTCTACATTGAAATTTTTTCTTTTTTGATGATCCAGACTACTTTGTTGGGGATATTAGCCATATGGTTCTTTCACCATAAAATATGTGTACATACTTGTAGCCAATCAAATTCACACACTAAATCTATAGGTATGGTCTAAAATATTGTGTAAGAATATTTCAATAACTTATTTTCTTTGTCTTTGAATCCATAGAAAAACATTAACATGGGATAAGGTTCTCCCGATGGTTTTTTTGGTCCCTCACTCAGTTTGTTATGTCAAGCCAATAAAGAAAACCATGAACATATTTTCCACTATTATCCTGTTGTTCACTATATTTGGAACAGTTTCTTGAATCTCTTTAGACATCTTTTTTTACTAGATACTTGCGCATGGGACTTGATTAGTAATTAGTGTCTTTCCCCATTCTGCAATTTCATTCTAAAAAGAGATTGGATTCTTGCACCTAGATTTTTCTTCAGAATTTGTTGGAAAGGATGCGATCAACATTTCTTTTGCGGTTGTCTGTACTCTAGCCTCTCACTTTGGAACACCTTTCTTCATAATCTTGAGAAAACCATCCTTACCTGGAATTCATTAGCCTTAATCTATAAGTTCAAATACTTTGAGGCACTTATTCTCATTGCTCTCAATTTGATCTCTTTCCCTGCTAACTCTTGTCTCCCCCTCCCTCATCAAATCTCACCTCCCCCTTACACTAGTCCTACCCTACTCTTACTTTTATCAAACTAAAATTGAATTGTGCTCCAAGGGAAACCCTAGTTCTGCCAGCTCTGAGGGAGTCTTTCACTTATAACAAGAAACTTTATTCATCTATATTTTAGTTACAATGACCACAATAGTAATAAAGTAGTCGAACTCAAAGCTCTTGAAATGTGGTTGAGAATTACCTCGACCCTCAATTTCTCCCACTAAATATAGGATGATGACTCTCATATCGTTATTTCCATGATTACTAAGCTCCATTATGGATCACCCTCTATAAAAATTGCTAAAATATGGAGACTCGGAAGCTCCTTGAATCTCATCAAACAACATTTTCCTCGATTCTTTGATTCAATTCCTTCACATATCTATATATCATCTAATAAAGTCACAGTTCAATCAACCAAGGAAGGATGTGCTACACTTCTACATTCAACCATTATTTTTGGTCTTCCTTTCCCCCTTACATATTAAACTAAGAATGCCAAGAGATAACAACAAAAGATATTAGTAACCTGATGTAGGTGTGAAGCAATGAAATTAATGGAGCTAGGTTATAGTTATATTATTTTTTTTGCTTCCATGCTTACTTTCATTTTCTTATTATCACAGACTTTGTAGCTCAACAAGCCCATTATTTTGGTATATTGTTGATAGTCTCCCCCTAAGTGGGGAAACAAATGGGTTTGATCGCATTTTTTCTTGGACTCTCCTCCAATTTTGCAATTTCTTGATTCTCTAATTTACTTCCTCTACTTTGGTTTCCAAGGTGGCATGCAAGAGACAATCATTTTTCTAAAATGATGTAAATACTTTCTATTGTAATTTAAATATAGTTTAAAATAAAATTCTTAAAATAATTATTCTAACTGAGTTAATTTTAAATAAAATTTAAAATTGAATGAAATTCAAATACTAATTATTAACTTCAATTGGATTTATTAATAATTAATAATCAAATTTCACTCTATTTATGATTAATTATATTAACATTAATCGAAGTATTAATAATTAACTTTATTAAAATTAATTTTATAAAATTTAATAAAACTTTCAAGTTATAAACATAAATAAAACAATTCCCTTGATACAGTCCCCATGGACCCAATAATGAGAGTGGAATGTGGATTCCACACCCTACTATAATGACAAGAGTTGTCTAGTTGATGCCACATCAATGTTTCAGTTAGGTTTGAGCACCTTTTAACTCCCATCACTGATGTAATTGCAAAAAATGATGTTTAAAATTAATTACTTTCATTTATGAATTTATGGTTTAGTATGGCAAGGAAACCTCGATGTTACCTTACCATTTATGACAACAATGATAATTCTTGGCAACTTGTTAGAAGGATTTTTTATTATCATGGAACAAGTTATACCAGTCACAAAGGCATATGAGAGAGTTTGGCCCTGTCTTGGTACATATTCTCATCACATGTTAGTATGGAAGGGTCTCTGTGTAGCTACATGGTCTATTCTTCTTATGTCATTCGTTATCATGGATGTACACTTGTGGGGTAGGGTTATCCCCCTTTTCTTGTCTATTCATCTTGTGGTCTCTTTTTCTGTCTCGATCTTGTTCCCAATATTTGCTTCAGGCCATACCTTTCACTCCATGTCTCTTAAAACTCAAGCTAAGACCCCCCTATGAAGTATCTCCTTATAGTATCATGTCACACTCCACTCCCATGTTGCTTCACCATTATCCCATTACATAGGTTAGGTCCCATTCCAATCTAGTTTTTTGTATTTCTATGGCCAGAGGAGGACATAGTGTATTACTTAACATCAACATCTTGGTGAGAATATATGTTTAAATTCACCATGGCATGGTAGTGTACTATATGTAGAAGAAGGGTAGCATACTACTAGGGATGGAGTGGTTCTCGAGCTCATCTTTAGGCTGAAATCTCAACCAGGATTTTTCTAGAGCATGCTCCTTGGGGCTACAATAGGAAATTGATGACGTTGAGATATTTCTCTACTAACAAAGAATACCTCTTGAATACTTATGTCCTACAAGAAACAAAAAACATGATTCTACATCGTGGGCACACTAGAAGACAATATAATCGATACATGCACACAATAAACCTCTATTGGAACATGAAGAAACTAATAGTCAGTGTGTTGCTGGAGAGGAATGAGGCTAAGGAGGAAATAATCATATAGTTGGATGAAATTAGGAGTAGATGAAGACTATGGACAACATGCTAAAAAACAATTGAAGAGAATTTGGGCATTCCACGATGAGAATATCTACCAAGACGAAGCCAACCTCTATCATATGCATTTTTTACTGGTAGCACCTGCTCCATGATAATATAAAATCCTTCCTAATGGAAACTAAGACAATAGTGAGGGGGGGGGAGGGGGAATCAATATTATAGAAATTCTTACGGATTGAAAAACTTTATTTTACTTTGTTCAAGAATATTTTGACACCATTGAATACTTCAACAATTAATTTATATAAGAATAAAAAGAATCAATATCACCAATCTCAATGGAACACACGAAGAACAATTAAATTTTCAAAATTGTTCTTTAATTCACAGGGAAAGCTACAACTTGTTGTTACAATTCTCTGGCTACAACTAGCAGCAAGCTAGAATTCCCTGATTTATTAGCTATGACTCAATGGAGCTACAACCCCAACTATTTACCAGCTACCACTGGAAGGAGCACCAACCCCTAATCTATAAGCTGCAAGTTTTTAGACACTTAATGGTTCATCTTTCATCCATTTTCACACTAGATCCATGAATTCCTTCTCCTCCTCATAAAATAATTTTACCTTAATCACCAGTACCTTAAGAAATTCCTCATTACTTCTCTAAAACACCTTTTAGATATTAAGATTGGTATTTGATACATCTCTGATGCATACCATCAGCTTTCACACACATTTTGCAACATTCTGCTACTCTCCCACAATCTGTTGCACTCGTTTCTCACTCTGCTACTTGAACTATGCTTTTAAAGAATTCTAAACTGATGTTTTTGGTATTAGACTTGAGTTACCTTGATCTTTGATCGATAACATAGTTTTTCTTATTTTTTCTTTTGTCTTGTTCAAGTTGGCCCTATAAATATGCTCTTCATGTTAACTTAAGGTCCTATGCAAATATTAGCCCTTTTTGTGAGTTTTCTTGCTAGTTTGATTCATTTTTGGCCTTTTATAGATTTATATGAGGTTAGCTAAAGTTAATGACCTTTCAAACTTGGCCAGCACTTCAAAAACTAACTCTTAACAGGTAATTCTACAAAAACTGTCACTAAACTAGCTGCCAACCCATCCATGTCACTATCATGCTTAATCTTGATAAAATAGCTGCCAAATCATCCGACCATGTTATGCTTGAAGAGCTATTAAGATGTTGCTACCACTAAAATACTAGTAGCGCTGCCAAATTCAGCTTCCCCCGTCATTTCCTTTTTATAACGTGAATGCTGAAAAAAATCTGTCAAGTTAAGCTTGTAGCCCTTTTTTCCTTATGTTTTTATGGCTTTTCTCATGTGACTAGGCCTTGTGACCACAACTACACATTTAGGCACTAAGCCCTTTAGGGTACTATCAGGGGCCTATTTTTCTTTGTAAACTTGTTTCACGCCCTTGATTGTCATTTTGCATGAAATAAACAACCACTAGCTCCAATGCCCAAAGCTCCCTTTACCTGACTCTTTCACAAAATACAATTCTAAAAAGGTTATGAAGTTTAGGGCTTTTGAGGATGGCCCATATTTTTCACATTTTGTCCTCATGTAAACTTCTACTTATCAATCCCACTATTATCTTGACTCCTTACTATCATGTATCTCTTTTTAATAATGTTATGGTATTTTGACCTTGCGAGATTTCGTTTCTACAACTCCATGCTCCCGATGACCCCAACACTATATTTGAATTAAAAAACAGTTATGGGGTTTCTGAACTCTAGATTTTCTTGTTTCGAGGGTGATGTCATGCTAATGTCATCCATGTCACTTTTGGACCTGTGATAGGTCCATATATTCATCAGAAATGGGCCTTTTGGGTACCCAAAAACACCAAAACAACTTGCCACATGTCCACGTCCCAATGGGCAGTTGCTGACATGACGTGTGACCAATAATATGTCATCCTCTATCATGTCGAAGGAGAGAGAAAAGGTCCCTCAGTCCATGGTTTTGCAAATGATTTCCTTTGTAATTGGTTTAATTTTCCTTTGACCTACTACCAACTCTAATTCTCGAATCCCTCAATATTCGTGCTTTCCAATAATTCAAATTCTAAAAAGTTACAGGATTTCGAAGTTTTGGGTTTCTGGGGTTCTAGGATTTTAAATTTTGTAGGCCCAAATTTGATTACCATTATATCTCAATCTAGGAGGCCATTTTTAGATGCCCATATACTATTGAAAATATCTTTGAAAGAAATTTTTAGTTGAGTGAGTCTGATGTAGTCTTTGAGCTCATTTATTGCCTCAAAAATGGCTTCAAACTCTCTACTATTTGTTACACCTTGACCGTTGTTCTTGTGCCTAGAACCTACTCTTCTAAAACATATCTTTAACATTTGTGCCACACGTAAAACATTTCATAACATTTGGTATAATATTTTTGATTGATTTAGGTAGTACCCATAATTTTCATTGTAAGATAGCCAAGGAATTGAATTGCTTCCTATATCCAGCATTAGAGTTTCAAGTAATGGTTGCAAACGAAGGAAGCATAAATTTCTCTAGAAAGTGCCATAATATGAAGCTATCCATGGGAGAATATGCCTTGAATAGTCCAATTCTTTCCATTCTGATGGGTGGTGTTGATGTTGTACTAGGAGTCCAATGGTTAGAGTCTTTGGGGATGATATCTTTTCATTTTCAAGAACTTTTCTTGAAATTTTTTTTGAAGGAAAGGAAGTTGAATTAAGGGGTATCACAGGTAAACCAGGAAAGATAATCATCTATAATGGCATGACAATTATTTTCAAGTTAGAACAACAGTGTGCAATTTCAAAATTATATTCACTAGAGGTTCAAACAACGAAATCATATATTTCTCTTTATCTCCAAAAAATATTGGACAAACATTCTAAGGTTCAATCAGTGGAATATCACATCGAGAATCATCAACAAGTTCTTCAACTCTGAAAGGATAACCTCACTTTTGTGCAAAATCGAATGAAGCAACAGACATATCAACATCACAGTTAAATAAGTTTTGATGTAGGCAACTGGGTTTTTTTACAGCTACAACCATACCAAAAAATGTCCCTCAAGCAAGCTAAGAAGGATAATAAATTATTACCAAAGTACTATGGTCCTTACAAGGTGTTGAGAAATATTTCTACTATGGCAAACAAATTGGAGCTTCCTTCATCTTCTCAAGTGCATCCAGTTCTCCATGTTTCATGCTTAAAGAAGGTTATAGGTGACAAGATCCCAGTTCAAACAATATTGTCAGAACTTGACGAGGAAGGAAGAATCATATTAGAATCTGAAGAAATCATGGAAAAAAGAAACTGACAGCTATGAAATCAATCAACTTCAGAGTATCTCATCAAGTGGAAGAACTAACGTATTTAATATTCCACATGGGAGGACAAGAATTTTATACAGAAGCAGCCAAAACTACTCAAGCATTTAGGACACCACTTTGTTGAAGGAGAGGGGGATGTTAGATCCCTATAATACTAGTCTATCCCCTTATTGTTATTAAATTGCAACTCCCTTATTGTATTTTTGTGCCCATATTGTTATTATTGTTATACATAGAAGCCCACTATTTTTATTGTTTTGCACTTACAATATTATTGTTATATAGGCTCTGATTATATTGTGACTCCTTAGACTCCTATATATAGAAAGGAGGCCTTGTCATTTGTATCATCCAAGAATTGTTCATTTGTGTGATGTAAAGGAGGTTTCCCCCTTGAAGAGTCTTATTTTGAATTCGTTGATCTATCTCTTTTTCTATTTTGTGAGTTGGTTGCATAAAATTTGGTATTAGAGCTTTGGATTCTAGGGTTTCACTACTTCAAATAGGTCATTGTGGTACTTTAGAAATAATTTTGTTGCTACACAGCTTCAAAAATTGAAATTAAAACCGATCTGAGATGAAATTGTGATGAACCGCATCCTAGAATTTCAGATCTTGGCCCACTATATTTTCGTAGATATGAATTGAGGAATGTAGGGTCTTTTCAAGCTCTACAATTCCATATCAAATCGGTGACCCGACGAAAATCATCATAACTTTCTCTTAGGGCATCAGATTCCAATTTCATAAAAGGTGAAAGAAATAGGATGAACTGTAGATTTTTGGGTATGGTTTTTAGGGCCGAAGGTAGAAACAGTGACATGTGGCATTCTGTACAACTTTTCTCTACTCAACCAGTCTATAATCAGGTCGTCGTGGAAGATTGTGCATAACTCTTTCTTGAAGAATCGAAGATTCATTAGACTTGTGGGGTTGTAAAGGGGACTCAAAGGGATACCACAAGACAAAATTTCAGAACTTGGAGATCCAAAATTACAGCTACAGTCGTTTCAAGATCAAGATCCTAAAGGAAAGAAAAAGAATGATTCGAATAAAGAAAATAGAAGCACCTAGTAAGCAAAATTGGATGGATGATTTGAAGAATGTGATTGAAGCTAGGATAAATGGTTTTATCTATGACATGGAACCTAATATTTATAGAAGAAAAATTGAAAGGCAACATGGAATATTTGAATAAATGAAGGGAAGGTTTGAAGGAAGGTTCGACACAGTTGCTAGAATAAAGGCTTCCTAATGACAAAAAGGTAGTATAGAAAACTCATGATGAGAACAAAAGAAATGTTAATCATGATTTCATAGAGTATAATGTTTGATTGAAGACCCACCATATTCCAAATATAGATATGAGGAAGTTTGATGGCAAGGATCTGGTAACTTGGATACTATAGATGGAGGACTATTTTGATCCACATGATGTGCAATTGTCACAAAAGTTGCGTATTTCACCTTTATATTTAGAACCGAATCAATTTTGTAAGGTATAGAGGGATTTTTTCTCATAAACCACTTGTCACCTGGTTAATTTTCATGGAGGAAATGATAGCACATTATGAGGATACAAAGATTAACACCTTCTTTAGCTAATTGATAAATCTCAAACAAAAGGGTTCAATGGCAGAGGACATTGACGAATTCCAAAAATTAAATATAAGTGTAAATGATATTCCACAGAAGCATAGGATTGAAGTCTTAATAGGTACTTTAAAGGACAACATCCAACATGAGGTTCACCTTTGGGAACCTGATTCACTTGAGAAGGTATTCAGGTTGGGAAGAAAAATTGAAAGAAAAATTATGGCAACAAGGAAGCCTAACACTTAGAACTATCAATATGGAATTGTTTCGGCTCCTAGCCTTCCACAACCTACAAGGTTGACACAACCAAAATTGGAAGAAAAAGGATAAAAATGGAGTTGCTACAGTTGTGATAGAAAATACACGAAAGGTCATAAGTTTGTCGAGAAGAAATTAAGTTACACAAATGGGGAAGAGGAGGAAGAAAAGGAGAAAGAAACATCAAAAGAAGAGGATATACACCAGGAACCAAATCCAAGGAAGGAAGAAATGAATCTAACCACATCTTGTGAGGCATTGGAAAGAATTACCACTCCTCAAATTCTCAATATAGAAGGTCATATCAAGAAGAAAAAGGTAATATTTTTAATTGGTTCAGGTAGCACACATAATATTTTTCATTGTAAGATAGCCAAGGAATTGAATTGCTTCCTATATCCAGGAATAGAGTGTCAAGTAATTGTCACAAATGGAGGAACCATAAATTTATCTAGAAGGTGCCATAATATCAATGTATGCATGGGAGAATATTTCTTCAATAGTCCAATTATTTCCATTACAATGGGTGGTGTTGATGTTGTACTAGGAGTCCAATGGTTATAGTCTTTAGGGATGATAGCCTTCAATTTTCAAGAGCTTTTCTTGATTTTTTTTTGGGAAGGAAAGGAATTTGAATTAAGGGGTATCACAGGGAAACCATGAAATATAATCATCTCTAATGGCATGAAAAATCTTCTTAAGAAAGAACAATGAGGCATAATTTCACAATTATGTTCACTAAAGGTTGAAACATTGAAATCATCTATTTCTCTTGATCTCCAAAAATTCTTCGAAAATCATTCTAAGGTTCAAGCAGTGGAGGATCACATCGATCACCGGCAACAAGTTCACCAACTATTAAAGGATAACATCATTTTAGCACAAAATTAAACGAAACAATCGACAGATCAACATTGCAATGAAAGAAGTTTTGATGTAGGTGACTGTGTATTTTTATGGATAAAACCATACAAACATATGTCCCTCAAGCAAGCTAAGAAGGATAATAAATTATCACCAAAGTACTATTGTCCTTACAAGGTGTTGCAAAATATTGGTACTACGACATAAAAATCAGAGCTTCCTACATCTTCCTTACTGCACCCAGTTCTCCATGTTTCATGCTTAAGTAAGGTTATAGGTGACAAGCTCCTAGTTCAAATAATATTTTCAGAATTTGACAAGGAAGGACAAATAATATATGAACCTAAAGTAGTGATGGAAACATGAACCCAGCAGCTAAAAAATCAATCAATTTCATTTTATCTCATCAAGTGGAATAACTTACCCACTGAAAATTCCACATTGGAGGAAGAGAGTTTTATACAGAAGCATACAGAACTACTCAAGCATTGAGGAAAACCCTTTTTTTGAAGGAGAGGGGCATGTTGGGTCCCTATACTACTAGTGTAGCACCTTATTGTTATTAGTACAATCCCCTTATTGTATTGTTGTGCCCATGTAGTCCCCATATTACTATTATTGTGCCCCATAGAATCCCACTGTTTTTATTGTTGTGCCCTTACAATATTATTTTTATGTAGGATCTGATTATATTGTGAACCCTTACACCCCTATATATATAAACGAGGTCTTTTCATTTGTATCATCCAAGAATTGTTAATTTAAGTAATGTAGAGGTTTCCCCCTCGAAGAATGTTATTTTGAAGTTTTTGATCTATCTCTTATTCTATTTTGTGGGTTGGTCATATAACACTATTGGGATTAGGGACTATCATGTTGACATCAATGATAAGTTATTTCCAACATTATCCCTATTTGACTTTGATGGAAACACCAAGATGAAAAATAAATCCTTTATGAGATATGATTGTCTCTTTTGAGTGCTCCTCCCCTTGAGATATACTTCTCTTATTCTTTGCTTCTTTTGCTGATGTTTCTCTTTCTACTCCTTAAGTCGTGTTTAGATCACTAACACCTATCCTTGTACTCCTTTATCAAAACATTATTATATCTCCCATTATTATTTTTCTTGACCACCATTATCATTCCCCCTATGACATTAATGGAAAAGAAACCAGCATCTTCCCAGTATCACCATGCTCTTCCTGGAAATAATAATTCTTTGGCATGTTGATCCTATGGACCTGGAAACTTCACCTTTATATGCTAAAACTACAACAGTTTCCTTTTTTCCTCTTGAAGGAAGAGTTAATGTAGGGAGGCGAGAGGAAAAATACCCAATATTTTCCTCAAATACTCAAATTGTTCTATAGGAGATGGCTTGGTAAAAATATCAGTGACTTTTTCTTTTGTACTAACATACTCAAGATTCACAACCAATTTAGAACCTTCTCCCTCAAGAAATGACACTTGCTTGGAATATTCTTTATCATGGAATGAAAAATGGGATTCTTGGACATGCTGATTACACTTATGTTGCCATAGATGATGGGCATACGTTGATCATATAACTCTTGTATATCCTGCAAGTTTTATTTCATCCATAATAGCTAACTGAAACATGAATTTTTCACAATATACTCTTCATATGTTGTAGATAAGGAAATAGTAGCTTGCTTCTTGCTCATCCATGAGACTAGAAATTCTCGAAGAAAGAAAAAACTTCGACTTGTAAGTTTTCGATCATGTACATCACCTGCGGATGAATATGCTCTAGATGGTCCACACAGATCCATATGTACCAATTGGAAATGATTAAAGAATGATGAGTTCTCCTTTCCCTTGAATGGAACTCAAACTTGCTTTCTGAGTTGGAAATGTTTACAAATTGTATTCTCTAGTTTTGAAATCTTGGGAGAGTCCTTGACAACATTCTTCTTGCTTACCTTGACTATTTCATCAAAGTTTAGATGTCTAAACCTTTTGTGCCATAACCAACTATCATATATCTCTTATAAGAAACACATTTTTTCTTCTCTTCGAACACATAGACATTATTGTCTATTCTCATAGCTTCAACAACTATCTCATTTGTAGCCATGGACTTGATTTGATAATTTTTAGCGTTAAAAATCACATAATAGCCCTGATCACACATATGAGATGCACTTAGCATGTTATGCTTTAGCCCATCAAGATACTAAACATTTTTGGATTTATCATTTCCATTTGATAGACTAACCACTCCTTTTGCAATTATGTTCCTAGGAGCATTGTTTCCAAAAGTCACATTACATTTTTCAACTAGTTTCCTTGTCAGAAACTTTCTTATGTCTTCTGACATATGCATGGAACATCCACTTTCCTCATACCAATTAACCCCACCATTATTAACATACAAAGAAATATCAAATTTATTTTATTTCTCCCTTTCTTTCAATACTTTGGGCTTTTGTGAAATTTGTTCAATTACAGGATTTGTATTGTTTTATTTAAGCTTGCAATTGATTGTTATATGCCCAAAATTTTGACATTTAAGCTATTGCACTTGATAATTCGAGGGAGAAACACAATTACTATACCTAGGTCTGTGTGTCCTTTGGGGAAGTATTTTCTTGGATCTGAGTATTCTATACAATAGATTGACTCTGTAGTTTGCTGCTCTCTAGCCACAGTTGGTGTATGTGAAACAACACCCTATAAAAATATCATTGTACCTGGAAAATTTTCTTATGAATTAGACTAAATTCTCGGTAGTTTGATTTGCTTTCCATAGTCCGTATTTTGATTCTATTGTTTTTTATGGATATGATCTTTGGGTTTGATGTCTCCCTATTTCTACCACATTGACCCTTCTTTAGCTACTCAAACATTGGTTTTTTTCTTCGTTCCTTTTCCCTCTGCTGTTGTGATGGACTCACATTTAAAGCTATGACCACTACAATATTCAGAGACATGTTTAGCCTCCAATATCTCATTTGAATCCTCAGTTACTTTACTGAATTTCTAATTAAATCAGAGCTTCATTTATCCATCTCCAACTCATTTCTTAGCAAAACGACTTCTCCTTCCAGCTTCTCACATGTTTTTTGCTTGAACCTTTTCATTCAACTGTTCGTTTAAGTATTCTTGAATTTTCTTATCTTATTGTATTTACAAAAGAAATGGATCAATAACCTCAACCTTTCTTTTTTCAAGGACTCCTTGAGGACTTTATTTTTCTTTCTCATCCTTTCTATTTCATCAAGAGCACTTACTAATTCTTCAAGATCTACTCCTTATTTATCATCAAAATTAACAACCTCGACTTGCATATTTTCTGTGGTCATCAACATAAATTCTTTTTGGCTCTCATATCTCTACCCTCACCTGAGGATTGGTTGGGTTCACTTTCTGAGGAGCTACCTTCTTGAACATAAAAACCTCTCTTCTTAGTCTTATTTCTATCCTTCAAAACCTTCTTGAATCCTTCTTTAGGATCATTATCCTTCTTCTTCTTTTCATGACACTTTGATGCATAATAACAAACTTTGACACAATTAAAAAAAATTAATGGTAACTTAGCATTATACTTTCCTGATCCTCGCTTGAGCTTCATCACAAATTTAGCTTCATATTCATCTAATTCACAACATGGGTCATCATGTTCATCCTCGCACTTCTTTTCTAATTTGAAGGTCAATCCTTTGGCTACAAAATTTCCTTTAGAAATAGTCATCTCATAGGTAGTGAGTATTCCAAGGAATTGATCTAAAGTGATATTTCTTAGATTTGTCATTTATTCAATGGCTTACACCTTGGGATTAAACCTCTTAGGAAGAGATGTTAAAACTTTTTTTTACCTACCATAGCTTCATCTAGTTTCTCATTAAGCACTCTTATGGTGTGCACAACTTCATCAACTATAAAAAAAATAGTTTTTAACATCTTTATCATCATGCATGTTTAAAGATTCAAATTGCATCATGCAACCTTGGAGTTTATATTTCTTTACCTTGTTTTCTTCCTCATATAAATGGCCCATATTGTCCCAAACAACTTTGGAAGATGTGAAATCCATTACTTAGATAAGTTCTAATTCATGTTTACCAACAAGTATGGAATTCATTGATTTAGCATTGCATATGAATTACAAATTTTTATATATGGTAACCGCTATTGGAGGCCTTTGATATGATTCTTCCACAACATCCCACACATCTCCTCCAAGTGATTGAATGTAGGTATTGATACACACCTTCCAAAACTCATAGTTTATTCCATTAAATATTGGTTACTGCTTGGTCAAACCTCCTTTCTAGTTTTCCATGGTCCTTGATCTTTCTTCCAACTACTGAACTAATTTGAAGTAACTTGGCACTAATACCAATTTTTGGAAACCATGAAAACTGGGGGGGTGGGGGGTGGGGTAAATCAATATTGAAGGAATTTTTACAAATTTAAAACTTTCTTTTACTTTGTGAAAAATATTGAGACACCATTAAATACTTTACCAATTAATTTAAATAAGAACACAGGAATCAGTATCAACAATCTAAATGGAACACACAAATAATAAGTAAAATTTCAAAATTTCTCTTCAATTCATTCATAAGTAAAGCTACAACTTCTTACAATTTTCTAGCTATAGATAGTACGAAATTATAACTCCCTAATTTATCATCTACAACTCAATGGAGCTACAACCCCAACTGTTTAGCAACAACCATTGAAAGGATCATCAACCCCTAATCTACAAGCTACAACTTTCTAGGTTCACCTTTCATCCGTTTTTCATACTAGATCCATGAATGCCTTTTCCTCCATCAAAAATAATTTTACTTCAATCACCACTACCTTGAGCAATTCCTCATTACTTCTCTAAAACACCTTTCAGATACCAGGATTGGTCTCTGATAAACCTCTTATGCATACCATCAGCTTTCACACACATTTTTCAACACTCTGCTACTCTTTTAGAATCTGTTTCACTCATTCCTCACTATGTTGCTCGAATTTTTATTTTAAAGAATTATGAACCAATATTTTTGGTTTTTAACATGAGTTATCTTTCCCTTTGATCTGTTGCATGGTTTTTGTCCTATTCATGTTGGCACTTTGTATCTTCTCTTCATGTTATCTTAGGTTCCTCTAGAAATCTTAGCCCTGTATGTGATTTTCTCTTCTAGTTTCAGTCAATTTTGAAATTTTAGAGATTTTGCTGAGGATAGCTGAATTCAAAAACCTTCCAAACTTGGCCAAAATTGCCAAAACTTCCGCTTAACAAGAAGTTCCACCAAAACTGTCACTAATATGGATGCCAACCCATCCCTGCCATTATCGAGCTTAATTCTGCTAAAATAGTTTCCAACTCATCCAACCATGCTAGGCCTTAAGGCTTTTTAACATGCCGCTACCACTAAAAAACTAGTTGCGTTGCCAAATTTAGCTCCCCCGAGACTTTTCTCTTTATAATGTGAGTGCTGAAAAAATCTGCTAGTTTAAGCCTTTAGCCCTTTTTTCTTTAAGTATTTATGGTTTTCCTCATGTGATTGGGTCCTATGACCAGTGGCTACACCTTTAGAGGCTAAGCCCTTCAGGGTCTTGTCAGGGGGCTATTTCATTGTGTGATCTTGTTCTACACCCTTGGTCGCCATTCAACACGAAATGATCAACCACCATCACTAATGCCCAAAGCTCACTTTACCCATCATTTTCATAAAATAAAAATCTAAAAAGGTTATGGGGTTCCGAGGATAGCCCATATTTTCTTCAAGTTGTCATCTTATAGTCCTTCGGCTATCAGTTGCACTATTATCCTGACTCCTTGTGATCCCATATCTCTTTTTAATAAAGTTACAGGTTTTCAGCCTTCTAAGCTTTCTCTGTTATTTCTCCCTGCTCCTTGCAACCCTAGTGCTATGTTTAAATTAAAAAATATTTATGTGGTTTCTGACCTGTAGGTTTTCTTGTTGTCAGGGTGACATCATGTTGATCTCATCCATGGCACATATTGACATGTGATAGGTCCACATGCCCACCAAAAATGGGCCTTTTAGGTATCGAAAAACACCAAAACTTGTTGCCACGTGTCCACCTCCCAATGGGTGGTTACTGACGTCACCTATGATGAATAATATGTCGTGACCTATCTTGTCAGAGGAGAGAGAAAGGGTCCCTTGATGCTTGGTTTTGCAAGTGATTTCCTTTATAATTGCTTTAATGTGCCCATGACCTACAACCAAATTTAATGCTTGAAGCCCTCAGCCCAGACGCTTTCCAATAATTCTAATTCAAAAAAGTTACGGGATTGATTAGAGGAAATTTTAGCCTAAAGTTCCCATGAAATTTTTATGTATGTATATGTAAACCAATAAAAATTCTTTAAATTTAAAAAGAGGTACATGTAAATATGTTGAAAGGAAAATAAAAAATAATTTTTTAATTGCATTTTTGGTTTATCTCCTTATAGGTTTACTCAAATTTCATGTGTAGATACTTGTTGGATGTGAAATTATATTTTTCATCCAACGAGTACCATTTATGCATAATTTTGAGAAGACACACATTGATAAAAATTGAATATACATTAAAAAAAATGGTGAACACATTTTCTTAATGTATCTTCAATTTCTATCAATGTGGGTCTTTGCAAAAGTATGCATAATAGGTACTCGTTAGATCCGGAATTTAATCTTTCATATAACGAGTGTCTACACTTGAAATGTTGGTAAACATATAAGGGAATAAGCCAAAAATACAATGAAAATGTAGTTTGTTTTTGTTTTCCCTCCAAAATATATAACTCGTTTTTTTATTATTTTCCTATTATTTTATTCTTTTTCCTTAGGAGGCCACTTCTATGATGAAATATCCTCTGGTGTTGGGGTTTTAGGGTTCTGGGATTTTCACTTTTGTAGGCCCAACCTTGGCTACTAATATCTCTTGATCTACGAAGCCATTTGCAGACACTACAACAAATCCCTGTGATTAGCATCCCTTTTTACTTCTTTTTTTGCATCTAGATTCCATTTTTGGTGCCATTTGCATCCATTCATCAAATATGTTGCAAAACTCGACGCAAAATTTGCATCAAGTTTTGCACCAAATATTACACCAAGTTTCGCGCCAGGTATTGCAATACGTTTTGCACCAAATTTTATGCCAAGTTTTGTGTCATCCTTTGCACCGGGTTTTATTCCAAGTTTTACATCAGGTTTGGCACCTAATTTTGTTTGGCATACTTTTGCATCCTCATTTGCATCCACTTTTTGCACCTACACTTGCATCAACTTTTGCATGGAATTTTGCACCCTTTTTTGCGTCATTTTTAAAATCATTTTTTGCATCCATTTTTGCATCCCTTTTGTGCCAAGTTTTACATCGAGTTTTGTGTCTAGTTTTGCATATAATTTTGCATCTAATTTTTTTTCATCCACTTTTCCATCTTGTTTTTTATCCATATTTACATCCTCTTTTACATCTATTATTATGCCCACTATTACATCTAATATTTTGTGCCACAATTGGTGCCTATTTTGGCACATCCTTTTTCACCCAATTTTGACTATAATTTTGCATCCTCATTTGCGTCTATGTTTTCATCAATTTTTACATCTATTTTTGCATCCCTTTTTGTATCCACTTTTGGATCAAGATTTGCATCGGGTTTTGTGTCTCTTTTTGCATCTACTTCTATTGCATCCACTTTTGCATACAATTTTGCATCCACTATTGCACCCATTTTAAAGTCCACTTTTTGCATCCCTTTTTACATCTTCGTTTGCATCATAGTTTGATTCTTTTTTTGCATATATCATTACATCCACTTTTGTCGTGCCACAATTTGCCCCATGTTTTGTACTTACTATTCTACCCACGTTTACTTCCAATTTTGCATCCATGTTCACATCCTCTTTTGCATCAAATATTGCATCTTTTTCTTTCATCCACTTTTATGTGAGATTTATGCATTGGGTTTTGCATCTTGTTTTGTATCTACTTTTGCATCTACTTCCATTGTATCCATTTTTTGCATTCAATTTTGTTCCGCTTGTTGCATCAATGTTTGCTTCCACTTTTACATCCCTTTTTGCATCTTATTTTGCATACCTTTTTGTCTATTGTTACATCCACTTTTGTTGCACCATATCTTGTGCCTACAATTGCAAGCACATTTTCTTCCACTTTTGCATCCAAATTTGCACCCTTTTTTGTTTTCAAGTTTGCATCGAATATTGTGTATGTTTTTGCATCCCCTATTGCATCCACTTTTGGTTCATCCATTTTTGCATCTAATTTTGTGACCACTGTTGCACCCATGTTTGTGTCCATGTTTACATCCCTTTTTTCAACTTATTTTGTATCCATGTTTGTCTCATTTTTGCATCTATGTTTGTGTCATTTTCTGCATCCGTTGTCGCATCCACATTTGTTTCACCACAATTTGTGCCAAGTTTTATGCCTACCATTGGACCCATGTTTTCTTCCACTTTTGCATTCATGTTTGCATCCAAGTTTGCATTGACAACTGCATCTACTTTTGCATCTACTTTTGTGTCAGGTTTTTCATGTTGTTTTGCATCTAACTATGTTGCATCCACTTTTCATCCAATTCTACTTCTATTATTGCCCCCATTTCTGTGTTCGCTTTTGCATCCCTTTTCCAACACTCATCATATTTTTTGCATTGATGATATTCCTTGTGGCATTGACAACTATGAACAATTAATGACAATGTTAATAATCTTGACAATGATGAAAATGAAGATGATGGTGATGACATGAATTGTGATTATGATGATAAAGAATATAGTGGTTACAATGATAATGATGATGATGGCAATGATTATGATGATCACGATGCTAATGACCTTGGAGATCTTTCCAATTTTTAAATGTTGTCATTGTCATAATCATAAGCACTATCTTTGGTGTTGTCATCCTTGTCATCATCATAATTTTCATCTATGTCATCATCAAAAACAATAATTGCATGAATGATGACGATGTCCATGATGACGGTTACAACAATGATGATAGAGATTACATTAATGATGATGATGGCGATGATAAAAATGACAATGACGATGATAACAGTTGTGATGATGACCATCATTGATCATCTCTAAAAAATAGAGTTGTTATTTCTCTTGCGTATATCAATGTGTCCTAAACAACCCTTTTCTAGCACTGGTCACATTTTTTGGGTTGATGATATTTCTTACAACATCTATTATTATGAACAACTCCAAACAACGTCCATAATGATGATGATGACGATGATGATGATGGCCATAATGACCATTGTCTTTGTGCTACAAGTCTAACTCTCAAGAGAAAATTAATAATTTTGTTTAGTTACAAGGAGAATATAAGTAGAATAATATCAACCGTGGAAACTATTTGTATTTTCCATTGACTATTCAGTATATCATGTGTGAAAATATTTAACATTTTAAAAAACAATGAAAATAAGAGGTGAAATTGTAAATATATAGAATGCTTGGATGGTACATCCAAGACAAAGTTGGCTTCATCAATGTGTTCAAGATCTACCTTCGAATAGAAACCATATGTTTTGGAAGTGTGCAAAAAAAAATAAATTGATCTACCTTTAAAGATAGTCTATGTATGCTAAGATTTTATGACCAATGATTTTTTTCTCATCATCATCATCGTCTATATATATATATATTAGAAACCAAGGATGATATGATGATAATCCTCACCAAAAAATGACCTATGATAGTGGTGGCGATGGTAAATATGATGATGATGACAATGGCAATGAGGATGATGATTAAATGACAATAACGACGACAACAATACAATGATAGGGACTCTATGCCATCATGGATTCCCTAAATATTACCTGCATGTGGAAAGTTATTATTGATCACAAAAATGAATAAACTCATTAGACAATTTGAATTCACCTTCATTACCCATCCAAATATCATTAATAATTTGAATTTTTATTGTAGTGTAGTTTATTATATTGTGTTAATTAATTCCATAAATTTAACTTAACAAGTTATATTTGTGTGTTAAGTTATATTTGTCTATATCTACAATATGTGACAATTTATACACACAAATTATTTTCATTTGTCTGTGTCATAACTTCATATCATTTCTAACCATTTTCAACTAATAGACGGAACTGACCATAGTAACTCTTATCTAACTAACTGAGCTGGTTATTTCCAACCAACAAACCATATTAACTAACATACATTTTAATGACATTAATTGCATCAAGTAATGATTATACCTATAAGAATATTCAAAACACCAATTTAGATTATGAGTTCTAAACATGGTAATTAAATGACTAATACAACCAAATAACAATGAATCATTTCAAAATGGGACATAATAATTATCCTTATTTAAATATGAATTACATACCCTATAAATTATCTAGAAGTATTCATTTATATTATCATCTGCAACTATGTCTTCCAATGCTTCTTTGTCAATGTTCATATGTTCTTACAAGAAATTAATATTACTCTTCCTAAACCATTATGCTAAAGTCACTTTGTGATCAACCTCGTCTTCACCTTCATCATATTTTTTATCAATAAAAGATGTTTTTAGATCAAAAATATCAATGTTACTAGATCTATTAATTTGATCTTCATTTGTATATCATCAATATTGTCTTCTTCTATAAGATCATTTACCTTTGGAAATTTTTGGTTGTTATGCTGAATTGCCTCATCTAATTTATCATTTTGTGAAAATACACCTCTAGCCCTTCTTCTCCATACTGCTAAAGGAATGTTGTCACCATCATCTAGTTCACAGTCTTCTAGCTGAACATCATCATTGATGCCAATTTGTTCTATGTTCCCCGATTCTTGAACTATATTTGGTGGGTCATCATTACTTTTCTCTGTATTGATTGAGGTATCTTCAAATGTATGCCTTAATATTGGATCATAATGAATGGAAAATATCCATTTTGGATCCAAAATATCTTCATAGAAAAAAACCTACATGTGAAGAAGATAAATATATGAGATCTCTAGTGGTATCAAGTTTTATTATCAATGAGAATGTATATATCCACAATAAAAAATGAATTAAGAAATTACATAAGACCATTATTTATTATATTGTTTTACTGAACAAATACTTGCTCATAGTAAATTGGTAGAACATAAGGCTCCTTATCTCGTGGTGGGTATTTTGATGAATCTATAGAAACCAATCCACTATGGATATCATGTCTCCGTGTCCTGTTAAATGCTTCATACCATTTACATTTAAAGATTCCCTTCAATAACATTTTTATCTTTTGAACTTACTTGACTTGATTGCTTGAAATCAACCATGACCCCACAACAGAAGGATCATATTTTTGCATCTACATTTTCTACACGATAATGATGATTGTATGCCCACATTGTAGGATACTTCCTCACCTGTGACAAGCCATTTACTTGAGTGAAATTAAATATGATTGTGAATAGTTAAATAGTTAACAGTGTGATTAATGTATTCAAGTGACATTTTGTAATAATTCAAAATTAACCTTTTTCTCACATCCTCTGCACATGTTGATCTCATCTTCTATTATGTTTGCATCTATTCCTTCCTCATCTACTTGGTTTTGAATTTGTTTAGAAACCCATTCTATTGTGCATTATTTTCCCCATTGACTAGAAATGTAAATGGGAAGTGGGGTATTCCTTGGGTTTGATATCTTAAATTGTTTCCTTGCTTCTAACACTTCTTTCCTTTTTATATCATACATATCAATCCATTTATTCATGAATTCCATTTGGTAGAGGACAAACTATTGAGCACAACACTTTCAACAACACCTATTAAAGATAAACATGTATAATTCAAGCTTAAGATATTATTCTTTCAATTCGGGAAGCCCAACATGATTTAGGAAATGATTCTAAAACAACTATAATAATGAATATTTTACATACCAATTACTTCCTGAACACCGTTAGTTTGAGGATTTTCTCCATCTATAATATCAGATGCACGTTCTTGATCCCAAAATTGTGCACCATGTTCAAAATCTTTACCAAGGAATTCACATAGGAAGAAAAATGCTTCATTTAGTACATATCCTTCAGCCATGCAACCCTCTGGATGTGCCTTCTGCCAGACATTCCTTTTAGGGTTTTCATGTATCTCTCAAAGAAAAACATCCATCTTGTTGAAACGATACCTACCATTTGAATGTCATCAACTAGATGTATAAGTAAATGGACTTGTAGGTCAATGAAGCTTGTAGGGAGCTCCTTTTCAAATACACATACAATTTTTGTGATTTCTTTCTTCCATCTTGGCACTTCAAACTCATGGATCTCTTTAGAGGTCACCCACCTAATTAGATATTGTCATTAAGTTAGTATGAATTTTTAGTGACATTTAGAAGGAGATATAATATATCATTGTATCATATAGAGGAACATTTCATACCACATAAAACCTTGTAAATACCAAGCGACAACATACCTCGTAAAGGCTGACAATCGACATATGTCATTCCTCAAGTCCATTGTAAGGCATGAATCCCCTCTTATTGCTAGTGGCATGATATGCTATCAAACCAAATTATTATATTTCATTAGTATTGATTTATCATAATATATCAAAATAATTTTTGGTAAGTAAATGATAAGAATAACAATTAGTTGATGTTAATACCTTCATAAAATTGTGATAATCATGTGTTTTGAATCCTGTGATATGTCCCTCTACTGTAAAAGCTTTATTCAATGATGATCCATATCCAGTGGGTGTTCTTATTGAACGAATAACATTTTTTAGTTGATATAACTCTTTCCTTTTTAGTATCCATGGGGATTCTGCATATGATTCATTTTACTTACTTGGCCACAAATGTCTTCTATCAAATTTGGTACGTGAAAGAGAAATATCCCTCCTTGATGATAAGTGTCTTTATCTTTGCTAGATATATGTTGAAAAATAGAATTAGGGACATTTTTGAAAACATGCATAGGATCCAGTAAATGGGATGTTAATAGATCCTTCCAGTAAGGGAGATCATAAAATATGGATTTCCTTTTCATTCCTTTTGGAATTTCAACCATAACTTGTTCTGGTTCCTCAATTGAATGCTCATGATGAAAAAAATGATTCCAAGCTTTTGTTTAAGCATCTCCATACATTTTAAGCCAATCAACTAGACCCATAACCTTGAGAGGAGATTTATTTTCAATATTTCCATCAAATTGATTCTTTAGGTGGTTTCTGAACTTATGGTCAGGTGGTAGAAAAACTGTGTTGTTTGCATAAATAACTTTGTGTAGATCTTTAGAATATCACCCCTCAAATTGTTTTGCACATATTGGATATGAAAAAACCCCTTTTGTTTGTAGCCCATAATCAATAACTGGCTTACATAAGAAAACAATAATAATGTAATACTTATATACAACTTGAACTGAAAATAAATTATGATGTACTATGAATATGAAAATTATTTGATCTCTTACCATAACAAACACCAAGTCTTGGGAAATCATGAATTGCCCAACATAGTATGCCATAAAACATGAAGGACCTATTTGATGGAGGACGTGATATGTCATAAAATCTTATGCCTTTCCATAACAGTTGTATCTCATCAATAAAAGGTTCAATGTAAACATCCATTTTTTCCACTTGAATTTTTCGTGGAATGATGAGAGTTAGCATAAGGCGTTCCTTTCTAACACTCATCCATGGGGCAATATTGTATACTATTAGTCCAACTAGCCAAACACTATAATTTGAGCTTAGGAAAGAGAAAGGGCACACCGCATCCGTTGCAATTCCTAACCTAATACTGCGAGGTTCATCTTTGAATTTTTTTGGCCATTTTTCCTCTATATGTTTCATTGCTTTGTATTCCATAGGAATTCGCATGAATCCATCTTTAATCCTATTCTTTGCATGCCAATCCATCAATTGTGCAAGGGATTTGCAATGAAACATCCATTGTAGTCTAGGAATAATTGGCATGTGTCGTAAAACCTTATTTGGAACTATAGAACCTTGTACATATGTACGATATCTTTTCTCTTTGCAAATAGGGAATTCTTCATTATGTTTATATTCATCTCTATATAAGATGCAATCATTTTTACATGCTTGAATTTCCTTATATTCAATCCCCAACTTGACTAACAATTGACGTGCTTCTCTACAACTTAATGGAAACACATTATCTTCAGGGAATATTTTATCCTTTAGAGCCCTGTAAGTTTTATTTTCAAACCCACATGTTAGAAATGTCATTTATAACGTTGTTTATATACCTTAATGTAATATCAACAAAAAATTAAATTAAATGAAGTTAGTACTTATATTCTAATTGAGGACACAAATTGACAGTGCAAAACTAGAAAAATAATTCTAATTACTTTTGTAAGGTAGCGAATCTCTCGTCTGACCAACCAAATAATGACTTGATTTCCAATAATATTAATGTGCATGAAAGCTTGGATGTTCTACTTTCACCCTATTTGAACACCACTATCTTTGCCGCTTGCTTAATTGATTCATTGATGTTGATATCATCATAATTATGTTGGTGGTAATTTACCTCTATATCATCATCATCATTATTATGCATAGGATCATCACACTCATCATTGTTTCAATCCCCAAAGAAACTTTTGAGCATTTCATTCAATCCTTCTTCATGCATTACATTTCCATCAACATCTCTACTCCGAGCAGTGGATGGCATGTCATCAACGTATGCTACTTTCATCAATTCCTCAAATTTTTCACGTGGTAGTGCTCTCTTCAATGCCTCTCTTCTTCTCCTGGTATGGTTTAAAGGATGAATTGGATCATATTGTTGAATTCTTAATGGTCTAGTTGGATCTTGATCATTAGTAGGTGTATCATCAACATTGTTTACATATAATTAAATCCAACCATTATTTAATTTTAGATAGCAATTACTGTATAAAACATGGATACATTTCAAAGGTATACACAATAAATTACTCAACAAAACAATATTATACATATATACAATAAATTAAAAATATTATTTTTGAACATATTATTTTAAAAACAAGCAACATCAATTTCATATTCTTATATTTTCTACCTTAGGAACATCCAAAAACAACAATTGTCTCAAAGTATTCATCCATGCATGTAGTATCATCATGACCAAGCTCTTGTTCGTTGTGTTGATTTTCTGTTGCATTTACAAAATTCATTGTCATATCCTCTTCCACCCATTTCTTTTTGCTTGATTTAATTGTACAACGTAGGCCACATCCATATGCAGGTATTTGTATTGGTCGATCAAAATGATTAAACTCCTCATTTGTTTTGATTCCATTGCCAACCTAAAATAATTAATACATGCATTATTTTTTCCAAGGTTAGAGATTAGACTATATAATGTACTTATGTCTGTTAATTTATAGTTGAATTTATGTATAACACCCACAACGTATAACAATTATATCAAAGTATTCATTCCATGTATTATCATAATGACTAACCTATTTTTAATTGCCACCAATTTCTATTGTATTTGCAAACTCAATTGTCATATCTTCTTCCACCCACTTTCTCATGCGATGTGATTTAACAACATGGGGTCCACCCTTGTGTACATATTTTGCTTGTTTTATAGTAAAAGGGTTCAACTTTGTATTTGTTGCAAACACATTTTCCACATAAAATAGTCAATGACACGCATTATTTTTTTCAGGTTTGAATAATAAACTATATAAATTACTAGTTTAAGGAAAACAAGGTTCAGAAACTAAATTTCATTTTATTATATTTCATAAATTAATGTAATATTGAAGTACCCGATGCCCTAGATCATGTTGTGTGTCTTCATTGTAAATAAATTCATTTGTTTCCATGGCCTCTCCTAGCACCTACAATACACAACAATGATAACGATTTTTATCAAAGCCATCTATGAAATTGTTATAGTCTTATTTCTTATTCCATTATTTTAACCATTCTAATTTCATGTTAGCTATTTGTATTTTCAGTTATGAAATTCTCCACCATTGTTGTGACACTCTTATGATAATGATTGAACCCGAGTTGAAGTCTTAAGTTTTCATGTAGATATACACTTCTGATTATTAGGGTCATATCTATTGAATTTTGGATACTAGTTTTTAATGTGGATATCAGGTTGCTTATCTAGTTTGAATGTACATTAGGAACATAGCAGTACTAGACTCTCATGAAGTTGTTTGAATCCTCTGGAGATTTCGATATTTACCGAACATTAGATGTTGAACAAATTATATTACCATGTCATACATGTGAAGCATATTTAATATATGTTAGATGATCTAAATTACACATTTGAATTAATATTAATACACAAATGCTATTTTTTCTTATTGGAAAAAAAACACTATGGCATTTCCAACCTCAGTCAATAATGACTAAAATAATTATTTCATAAACAAATAAATCCGAAAATGATGCCTAAGTGATCTATTCCTCCCAAAGAGAGAGGAGTAAAGTATAAATGGTACAACTATGGGCACTACAATGTAAACAACACATGTTCAAACATTTACAGGGGTAGAGCCTCTATGCACACTATGCATGAGGGAAGGTGTTTGATATCTTATAGTTGGTTTCCCTTCATCACCAAAGTGGATTAGGTTATGAGTGGATTGGCAAAGAAACCCTTATTAGTTCCTTTCAATTTTTGGGAAATCTCAAGTTCAACTAGTGCTAGTAGATGGTTTCAAAGATGTTTGCTAGGGTTTTTCAACAAGGTCACTAGATCCCAACGCAACATAGATACTTTAGATTTGTTGAAAAGTAAAACCACCACATAGCGCCAAATAGATCATTAATGACTACATAAAGAACTTAGAATAAAGTAATCATGGAAGTAAAAACTACAACCAAATTAATCATGAAAGTAAAAACTACAATTGAAGAAAAAGCATACACTTGGTATATACTAGAATTCACCCTCGCCCAATCCAATGTTGATGAATAATATGTTAATATTCAATGAAACTCATGAAAATAATAAGCATGTTATCGATATAAGAGTGCATGAACTTGCTTAATTTACGTTTGTTAATTAGAGATGATGAATATCGAAAGTTGATGAATAATATGTTAAATATTTGATGAAACTCATCAAATATAATAAGCATGTTTATCCATATAGGAGTGCATGAACTTTCTTAATGTGTAGTTTTTAGTTGGAGATGATGAACATGTATATATATTTATTTATGTATTTACTAGGGATTATTGTAATTTCAAGAAATAAATATACATGGCCAATAAATAGATTATTGTTTTTTGGCTTGCCCTAACTACACTGGAGCCTATGGCCCTCATTCCCATGTTCAATGTGCTGACCATATATCATTCACTCTAGAAAACCTTGATTCGCTTCAGAAAAACCTAATTTTGAATAGAAAAAAGGTGGAAGGAGGGGAATTGGGAGGATAACTTGAAAAAGATGCAGTGCAAACGAAAAAGGGCCAATGTTGGAACCTATGGATCTCACTCCCATGTTTGATGCGCTGATCATAGATCATTCACACCAGGAAACCTCGATTCACTCTAGGAAACCCTGATTTCGAATAGGAAAAAGGGCGGAAGGAGGGGAATTGGGAGGATAACTAGAAGAAGACATGGTGGTAATGGAAAAGGACTAGCGTTGGAACCTATGGATCTTGCTCCCATCTTCAATATGCTGACCATAGATCATTTTCTCTAGGAAAACCCTGATTTGGAATAGGAAAAAAGGTGGAAGGAGGGGACTTGGGAGGATAACCAGAAACAGAAAAAGACCCAGTGGGAATGGAAAAGGGCCAGCAATACCAGATCATCTGTATATTGAAGTTATTAGTGGCAAGAGAAAAGGAAAGTGCATGGGTCAGGGAGGCAGTGGGATAAATATTCATGGTGAGAAAGACGCAACACAGAGGTTAGTTGATCCATCTGAACTTACCCTCACCAACTTTGACATTTTTTGTGCTATTTATACACATTATGTGCACAACTAATGGAATCCCCTAAACTTTCTGTGCGTAGAGTTATTTTTCACTATTGTTAATGAATTGATTATTATAAGCTCTAACTTGCTATTACTAGGTTAGCATTATTTTATTCTAGGGCAGAGGAATTGCAAACATTCTATTAGCTAGCCACTTCTAGTAGAAGAAATTCCTGATTATCTGAGATAGTTATTGTATCCTTTAACATTGGAAAATACCTTGGAATATTTTGCCTCCCATTTGACATAGTTATTGGTTGGTTCTTTAGAGTTCTTAACTAAATTGAGGGTGGAGGATCCAAAAGTTTATCCAAGAAAAGATAAGGATGTTTGCGAGGAGATCCAACACGGAGAAGCTTAGCTTCATTAATGAGTATCTAACTAATTTTTCAAGTCAACCCACTCCAAGTAGATCCAACATTGGGGATGCCCAAACTAATTTAGCAAGTCGAGTGTTTATTGTTTCCAAGCTTAGAAAAGAAATGGGTGAAGAGGAGCCCTATAAAACTATACAACTAGCTACGCTAGAGGTCAATTTCCTCTAAATGAAAAAAAAAAACAATTCTACTAATTGCTCAAAAGGAGATGAAAGGATTTGCAATTGCCAAACTGGCGATAAAGATGCCTCAATAAATAAATGATGCCTTTAAGAAAAGGAACAAGAGCAATTTACTCAAATAAGCAAACGGATTTGGAATTGCAATAGAGAAATATACAAGCTATAAAAAAATGGAATGCTCAAAATAAATTAAAATAGTTTCACAAGACTCATTTAAGTATTTTGCACGTGAAGTTTAGTGCATTTGAACTACAATGCATGAAATCGAAGAAAAAAAGACAATGAAAATGAAAGTAATTAGTGTTCATTTAATCTAATTATTGTTAAGTGACAAAAACAAACCACTCAATCAATCACATGGAGACCTTTCGCAAATGAGGAAGAGTGGGATGCCAACGGGAAAAGGTCACCAAGCTCCCAAGAACAAGTGACTCTGTATTATATTGGTTCCCTCTTATGAAATGAGGGATGGAAAGGAAGTTGTTTTTGGAGGAAGTTTACAAATGATCCCTCAAAAGGGAGAGATACCTCCTTCCAATAGTTAGAAGTGATTATAAAATCAAACTAGATGTTAATTGGAAATAGTTACAAAATTTGGTTTGATCTTTCACTCAATGATAAGATCAAAACCCAACAAAACCTAGAACACTCTCTATGGATGAGAAGACAAGTAAAAATGAGTTACAAAATAGGGAATCCATGAGAATACTTGGAATGTAGAACAACTCTGGAAGGTACAATGAAAGGGTCTAATAGTTAAAGAGTTTGCTTGTCCTTGTTGTCCAAATCCACAATTGTTCTTTCCATTTGAAACGTTGCCCCAAAATCATCTCAAAATGAAGTTTTAGGTCATCTAGTACAACTACTAGATATAAATCCAAAAAAGGGAAAATATGGCCACTCAAATGCAATAAAAATCAGCTTTCTTAGGTAGAGGAAATATGCCAAGAAGCAAGTTCCTTGCTGCTCAATATCAGTCCAAAAGACGAGAGACAAATCAGCTTTAGGAGAGACTTTATACCTACAAGAAAAGTTAGAAAAAGCCAATGTGAAAGAGGCCAAGATTACTTGGTAATCCACTATATTAGTTATCAAATTCAATTAGAAAAAAATAACAAATTAACTATACTAAAACTTGAATAAAACTCTACCCTATGGCAGCCAAGAAATGCTGGGTTAAACCAAATCTTCTTAGCTAATTTGTGGCCTTTAGGTCATCCACTAAATAGCCTTCAAATAGATAAAAATTCCAATGAACTTCAAGGGACATATGAGAACATTCAAGCTTCATAGGATGAAGTGCATCAAGGCATATTTTCAGACAACGGAAATGAGTTTTATTACCTCAATGAGTTGTATGGTTCAACTCCTCAAAAGGAGGAATATGTAGTGTTATAGACATTTTTGGGCACAACAACCCCAAGCATAAAATTTCCGTAAACCAAGGGCTCCTAAGTCCCTAAAAGTGTTGTTCCAACCCCTAAAGGAACAAGGTCAACTCATTACAGCTTCTCCCAGAAGTTCTCCATGAAAAACTACTCAGCACTGGTCAAAACAAGATCATTTCACCTGCTCCATAGGCAAAGTGTGTTGCATCTCACCTAAGTACACTCAGTGGGTGTGTTGCATTTCAAAAATCCCTTCTATGGGGCGCGATGGGCGAGAAGAGACAAATGGCAGTGTCAATCCGCGAGGTGGAGAAGCATGGAATCTTACGGAAACTTCTCCTGTGACACTTGCCTCTCTGAATTCGACCAAGGATGAGTAAGAGATCATCAATCTCCAAGTGGAAGCAAGAACTATCAGAGGGAAGACACTTATCAAATCACAAGCTGAATCATCTCCCTTACAGACATCTATATATGGATCCCTCATCACAGAGATCCGGAGGCTAGAATTTTGCATCTTGTAAGGAATTGTTGTTGGTTTCTTGAGGCAACATCATAGTTTTGGGTGATCTAAGCTTTGCATGAGGTGAAGAAGGGCTCACTTGGTGAGAGGATGATGCTGGGTTAGAACAATTGGTTGTAACTCTCTTGGCTCTTTCTTGATTATCACTAAAGCTATTCAAGTTTTCCTCCATACTCTTGTGTGATTTATGTTTTATGAATTTGTATGGTCAATTTACATCTGATCCTAGATTGTTTATGATAATAGATCCATGTTCTCGTATAGTGTTATGTTTCTTTGATTCTACAGGTACTCTATAAAGCTGGGTATACAAGGAAGCAAGTAGCAAAGGACTATCAGAAGAGAGAGGAATCGAGCAAGGAACCAAGTGCAAGACATAGGTTGGTCTCCTTTATTATTCTCTCATCTATCTTTCATAAAGGAAAATGAAAGTAGTTTTACTTTGTTTGTTTCTAAGGTAGCTACCACACCTTAGTGGGATTAGCAGTTCTACATAGACACTTTTCCTTGTAACAAAATGGCAACTCAGCTGGGGATAAACTAGGTTGTTTGTATATCTACATTTGTTTACTTTATAAACTTACAGACGGAGCCTGAAGTTGAGCCAGGTAGCTTTCGAACTGCATTTTCTATGCAAATGCAAAGTAGATAAATGCTGCTTCAGTCAATCTCCGGGTTTTGTTTATGAATTAAACAACTGATTTACAAACTCTCTAATTGCTCTTGTGTTGGCTCTAGTAACTTCCTTAGATCTACCCCTGTTGTTGATTTACTAATTACCACTTGCTCGGCCAAAATCCCTGAACTGAACTGCAAACTATGACCCGGAACCCAAGAAATGTCTCGTTTCTAGTCCAGCGCACTGTTTGTTCTGTGAATCTCAAATTCAGCACACTTCCCAAGTGTAGTAGGTGCGCTGCATTTCAAATTCACTGTGTTACAGGTGCGCTGATCACACTAGGCATTGTTCCTAAATTTTGGTTTCTGTTCACTCTTTTCAGATCTATTCAAGAATTTTGTTGCCTGTAGTCAGTACACCTCTATTTGAAACCCCTTTCCTTGCTGTTATTCTGCCTCCATTGTGCAAAGAACTGTAAATGTTTTTGTGTATTTTTTGAGTCATTTTCAGTTCTCCTTTGCAAAAAAGTAACGTAATTGTACTGTCGTTTCTTGATTTGAAAGTGTCGCAAGTATCGTTTTCAGTCATAAAATAGAATCTGATTGTTCTTGATAGTTGATTACCCTGTTACTATTGTATTTGATCTGAATTAATAGTTTTTCTAGTGTCGAAAGCAAGTTTTCATTTCCAAATCGCAAAGTGTCGTCATTGTCTTCATTTTGATTTTGAAAAGAAACTTGTTAGTAATTGTCGCTTTGAAAAGTAATTCAGATTTGCGCATTAGCTTTCTTTTTATCATTCACATATTAAGAAGGTTGAAAACAAATACATGCATGTGCATTTGCATTTAGACTATTTGATTGGTTTGATTTAGGACAGTGCATATAGTGTGTGCTCTTTGCTCTTTGTTGAAAGAATACTGTCTCTCTTTCCTTAGTAGCTAGGATTTTCATTGCACAAAGAAGATAAAACAACTGTTTATCATCTTAGATTGCATTTTAGGAATTGTACATCTACATCATGCGGTGAACCTGAAAGGAAAATTTCTTAAGAAAGATCAACTATAAAATAAAATTAATGAATCTAACAACGCTTTGGAACCTAACGCACAACATTTAGAAGTCTAGCCTAAAGACGTATTCCGGCGTCGTAAAGCCTGGTAACTATTGTCCTCGCTGTTGTTTGGGTGATTCCTCCACTTTGAGATGATAAGTGCCAGTACGGACTTGTGCTCCCACGTATTTTCGAGTATATTTTGGGAGACCACAATAGGCTTAATCCTTTATCCATAGGAAGCCATGTATACCGCCCTATCGATCGCAATGCACTGAACACAGCATTCGGGAAGATTGACTGTCCTACCGTAAAAAGTATTCAGCAGTTTTGCAATTCGTTTGGTAATCCCTCTGGCTAGATTTCCAGAGCAGTTCCTTTCGTTCCTTTTCAGACTCCTTAATGGAAAAGGTCCATCTGAGCACTTGTCAATTCAAGCTCATTAAAAATCGAAGGCGACTAGAGTCATCTTTTGTTTTTTCTCGACTCTTAAGAATTGAAGAAACAAGTTGTGTCAAAGTGTCCAAATTTATTTTAAACGGAATAATCACCACCTTTCCTACGTTGGTCTTAGGTAGAGAGAATGGAGTCCACCAACCAAGGAGTTCCCCTTGGGGGAAATCCTAGTCCCTTCTCCTCTTGGGGAGATGTTTGTGCACCCCACATGGCCACATTGTCACTTCCAGGATTGACGATTGGTTTGCCTGTATGGCTTTTCTCAACCTCCGTCGTTTAGAACAACGCAATTCCTGAATAATCGAGTCAGCAACTAGACAATTCCAGAGTTACCCCCCAACCCTCTACCTCGTCCAATTCTTCCTCTCCTCCTTCCTCTTCACTTGATGAGGCTGGTAAAGCAAAAATTCATATACCTGAGAAGAAGAAGGAAAAGAAGAAGAAAGAGAAGAAGAAGAAGGAGCCAAAGGCAAAAAAGGGCAACCAAGCATCATCTAGCGAAAATCCACACACTGCACCAACCAGGCCTAAATCGCCATGTGTCATTTGCAAAGGAGACCACTATCACAGAGATTGTCCTTGCATCCCTCGTTTGCACAACCCGGTGTCGTCAACCTCTGATGATCATGTTGAAAGCACACCGTCGACTAGTGAAAGTGAATCCCCTAGACAAAAAGGAAAGTGAAAATTTCCACCGTTGTCCCTTCGTAGACGAGGCTAAAAGAGTTTCGGACGATCATCCAGTTTCACCGTTACAACTTCCTCCTGGATATAATAAACTCTTGCCGAGTTTGTCACTAGTTGAAAATCGGCTAACCCACCTAGGTGTTCAACCAAAGCGTCTATCATTGAAGATAAACCATTTGAACCCATACCAGACGAAAGTCAAAAGGTCAAGGTGGCAGTTGACCCAGTCTTGCCTTCAGAGGTTCCATCTTCAAATGATACAGTCACTGAAGAGAAAAAAGATGACACTGTCCAAATTCTTTTCATAAACACAGACTCCGATAAGCATGGGGGAAATTTACCCATTCCTTTACCGCAGGAAGGAAGTTCGTCAGAGTCATACACGGCCATCTATTCGGTCCCACCTCCAAGCAACCTAGTTGTTTCCTTCGACTGGAATCAGCTAGGCAGACCCCGTTTACCAGCTAGTGTACCATTCTGAATCATTGCTCAAGTATATAGAATGGTTATGGCCGGTACCGTCATAGATGAAGGGGCTTCTGTGAGTATCCTTTCCTCGACTGCTTGGAAAGCGCTTAGTTCGCCATCGCTTTTTCCAGAGATGAGAAATCTAATAGGCTTTGACAAAGGAACGAGTCGATCGTTAGGGATCCTTCCCAATGTGCTCATAACATTGAGAAGGAAAACCGTTCACCTGAGCGTAATGGTAGTCCAAGGACCCCTGGATTATAATCTACTCCTTGGATGAGACTATATTTATTGCATGGGAGCCATTGTCTCATCACTCTTTAGAGTAATGTGTTTTCCACACGAAGGAAGAGTGGTCAAGCTTGTAGACCAGCTTTCATTCCCCGGTTCAAGCATAGAAAATAGTCATATACCAGCCCTGAATGGTCTTTTCACGCAAGAAATGTCTCATCAATCCCCGGTCCGTCGACCTGATGAGCACGAGTGATTGGGGGGACGTGACTAAAACCCAGGGGGCATGCACCCTGGTCTGCTTCGGCAGGAAAACTTCAGGTATAGCGTAGGTTTCCGCGAAGGATATATGACTAGTCTGACACTCCCATCCGCAATTGGAAAAGGTGGTTGGACTCGAACAAGGTTCCCTTGTCAAAGTTATGTGAGTGGAGGCGTCTGCGCCATTCACCTTTGTCTATTTCGGTAGACATCGCCGAGGAAGTGTTTTGTTTGTGGTACAAATAGAACAATCTTTGGTAACCTGAAAGAGGTAGGCCTTTTTGGCAAAACAAATTTTTTGTCTGTGAAATTGCAGGGCAACCTTGAAACTCTATGTCTCTATACCTGGGGGCATGAAAACCTTTTCGCGTGCAAGAGAAGAGCGATCATTTATTTTTTAAATTTGTAGGTCCTCTAACCCTTTAAACTCATAGGATTGGTCGTTTCCTAACTTTCATAAAGAAAGGATGTGGGGCAAAGCTTTGAAATAATGTCGTTTTTATATATGAGACATTCTTATTATACGACTGGATTAATCGAGCAGTTTTAACGCGGACTTCATGCTCGTTAAAAAATAAACATAAGCAATGAGAAAATGTTTCCCCCGACGTTTAAGCTCAATAAAAAATGAACAAATTTCTGGTAAATAACCGTCGTGAATGTAGTACTTCATCCTTTAAATCTTTGGTCATGTTCTCATTATCACCTCCACTCTGTATTGGCCGATCATTCACCTCCATTTGACTATTTACCCCTTTTGAGGAACAGCTGTGAAGAGTGATCCTGTTAGCCATCCTTGTAACACTGTCGTGATTGGGAAATTCCAAACCTTACCTGAAATCAGCTGCTACCCAAATTTATCACTCGTTCCTCAAAGACGAGTCTCCTTTAAGCTCTTTTCAACTGACTCGTAAAATATGAAAATATTGCTGAGCTATTGGCCTCTCCAGCTCATTAAAGGGACAGAAAGTGCTATCCCTCCTTTAGATTTTAATATTTTTGGACCTGAGGGATTATTACACAAAAAGATCGAGTGCTTGTTTTATTCGGCTTGTTAAAAGTATCGAAAATTCATCCCTTCTGTATTGTTTTATACTTTTTCGGACTTAAGGGATTAGATGACGAAAAAGGATTTTTGGAGTTTCCTTTACGTCCCTTTTTCAGACTCTCTAAAATTGAAAAGGACCGAGTTATCTTTGTCTTTAAACTCGTCAAAACTTAATAGCGACAAACTTGTCCATAGTAGACAAGAACTAGTTTCACTATCGCTAGGCTCGTTAAAACATAGCGATGGGTTTGCCCAAAGGGAAAATTATAGAACAAGCATATGTTATCCTCCTCAAGCTTGACAAAAAGAAAGAGGTATTGGTCAGTAATGACTGGGGAAAAATTGGGAAGAAAACTTGAAGAAACTTTGTTGGTAGCAAGTCGCTCTTGAACATGACACTTTCACTCCGCATCCAAGTCGGGTTGGGTTGTTTCATTCACCAGTCACATCACCATTGTCACATCACACCATCCACATTTGGGGTTAATGCCACTGATCCATCATGTCAGTGTTGCTGATATGTTCAAGAGAAGTCAGTCAGAGAATTCACCTGTGTATCACCCACTACAATACACTTACACTCCATTCTTTCATGACCGCCACCCTGAACCTTATATCACCAGACCATTTTCATCTCCATTAAAATCATTTGCTCCGTTCCGTGTCATTTATGTGGGATTCATTAAGGGCCTCCTCTGATGGATCGCTTCTTTTCGACATCAGCTCATTATCCAAGAAGTCGATCTAGGGACAACCCTTTCAATACTTTGAAGCTTGGATGCCTCAATGGCAAGTTTCTCTCTTTCGGCAACAGGTTTACATCAATGACCTTCGACTGAAAGATTTTGAGTGGTGTTCGACGCCAAGTCCTTTATTCACACCACGTGAATTGTACTGCAGTACCTTGAGGGTTATTATCATTATCGGTGATTCCTCTTGCGCCTATTAACAGCTTACATCATTAGCTGGTAATCAGGTGATGTCTTTCCATGTTCGACCCCAGAACATCTCTCACATGGATCGACTTGTACTTTGAGTGAATATCAAATGAGACTGAAGACCTCGGATCTAGTTTCATCCATGCAGGCTGTGATATATATTCAGGAAAATAAAGACATCAAATGTACATCATTGCTGCACAGATAATCATCCAATCAAAGGGATGATGGCTCTACTAGAATCATCAGTCTACACTCAGACAATTGTCTGTCCTATGTACATGAAAATGAATTTATAAAGCTGAGCATGGGAATGCCCACCTCAGCTAGATCATGAAAATATTATGAAGATAATGTATTGTATTATATCTTATTACAGGTATCCTTCCAGCTTGAAAGAACTTCGGATCCTCATGATAAAGCATTTCACCCACATCAAAAAGATTAACGACCTCATGCTTTAGGGGGCAACTGTTATAGACATTTTTGGGCACTACAACCCAAAGCATAAAATGTCCATAAACCAAGGGCTCCTAAGTCCCTAAAAGTGTTGTTTCAACCCCTAAAGGAACAAGGTCAACTGATTACAGCTCTCCTAGAAGTTCTCCATGAGAAACTACTCAGAACTGGTCAAAACAAGATCATTTCGCTTGCTCCATAGGCAAAGTGCGTTGCATCTCATTTAAGTACACTCAGTGGGTGTGTTGCATTTCAAAAAGCCCTTCTATGGGGTGCGATGGGCAAGAGGAGACAAATGGCAGTGTCAATCCGCGAGGTGCAGAAGCATGGAATCTTCCAAAAACTTCTCCTGTGACACTTGCCTCTCTAAATCCGACCAAGGATGAAGAAGAGATCATCAATCTCCAAGTGGAAGAAAGAACTATCAGAGGGAAGAAACTAATCAATCACAAGTTGACTCATCTCCCTTACAGACATCTATATATGGATCCCTCATCCCAGAGATCCGGAGGCTGGAATTCTGCATCTTGTAAGGAATTGCTTTTGGTTTCTTGAGGCAACATCATAGTCTTGGGTGATCGAAGCTTTGCATGAGGTGAAGAAGGGCTCACTTGCTGAGAGGATGATGCTGGGTCAGAACAACTGGTTGTAACTCTCTTGGCTCTTTCTTGATTATCAATAAAGCTATTCAATTTTTCCTCCATACTCTTGTGTGATTTATGTTTTATGCATTTGTATGGTAAATTTACATCTGATCCTAGATTGTTTATGATAATAGATCCGTGTTCTCGTATAGTGTTATGCTGCTCTGATTCTATAGGTACTCTGTAAAGCTGGGTATACAAGGAAGCAAGTAGCAAAGGACTATCAGAAGAGAGAGGAATCGAGCAAGGAACCAAGCGCAAGACAGAGGTTGGTCTCCTTTATTCTTCTCTCATCTATCTTTCATAAAGGAAAACGAAAGTAGTTTTACTTTGTTTGTTTCTAAGGTAGCTACCACACCTTAGTGGGATTAGCAGTTCTGCATAGACACTTTTCCCTGTAACATGTAGTTGAGCAGATCACCAAGAATGTTCAAATTCCCTTAACATATGGTGATGAAGTAGAACATGGATCATACAATGTAGCTCTGGAAAAGAATGAAGTTGAAGATGAAGCATATCAGGAGAACATTAGTATTGTTGATGGCATAACTGAAGCAAGTCCTATTAAAGAAAAATTGTTTGATATGGACAACCATGGAAAACATGAGGGATTCATTGGCCCTGATAAAATTGAGGGAAAAGAGGATGAACAGGAAGAACAATATATACAGAACAGACCTGAAGAGACACAACCCAACCACTAATGATCTGTTGCACTAATTCTAGAAAAAATTAAACGAGCCAATATCCCAGATAATAATGATATTTTCCCTTCTCTAGGTATAAATAATTCTATTCTTGAAATAGAAGCAGACATTTCAATCAATTTTTTAGACTGTAACAATGTGTTCCCTCATCAAGATATGCATGATTTTGTTCCAGGTAAAAGATGGACTATATCAGTAATGATAGTACTGATGTGTCGTTCCCTCTGATGTTATGACTCTGGTACTCTTTTAAACAAGCCCAAACCTACGAACACAAATGACATGTTTTTTTGTTCAAGAATGGATGATTTTGTGCTAGGTAAACTCCTAGAGAGTCTTACAAAATAGGCATGTAAGCAGGGAATGCCCCAGTTATATATTTCGTGAGGACCCCTAAGGTTACTGATGGATATAATATATCTCTTTGTTTAGTCACTTTATTCAAACTGGAATATAGTACGACATCCAAAAAACTAGAGTTTGGATGCTATGACGTCGAAGAGAAGATTCTAATTTCAAATTTAGATTTGGCAAATACTCCACTGCCAGGAGACATAGATAATGAAGATGAATCACATGATTTGGACATTTCTAAATAAACTGTCGATGAAGAGTAGATTGCAGATTCAGTTGGAGGTAAGAAAAAAGGTAATTTTTTAGTAGAGGATCAAGTTCTAGAAGGTCTAATGCAGCAGACATCAAACAATGAAGCGCAAGCCAATGGAGAATGCAGTAAAGAGTATCTTCAGGAAAATCCCATATCACTTGTTAATGCTGAAGGTTTATAGGATGAATTGAATGATTCAAAAACCACTGAAGGGTATCAGGTCTTTGTAGTTGAAAAATAAGAGCAAATTGAATAATTTTCCAAGAGTGAAACTCATAATGGTCAAGAAATTATATCTCCTAAGAAGTAATGTGAGGAAGCTCAAGAGGCTGTGAAGGATGAAGCTCATGAAATCAATTCTTATTTTATAGACAAAAGAAAAGTGTGTTTTGGTCTTGATGAGTTGAATGGTCCTCAAAAGGAGGCATATGCCAACCAACAGATTTACAAGAATGAAGCTTATGAAGGTGAATCAATAATTGTGGCAACACTCCAGAATTAAAAAATAATCGTCAATTTGATGCAGACAATTTGAATGGTGCTCATCAATTCCAAATCTTGCCAAAGGCTTTGTTTTTTGAAAATCTATCACAGCTGGGATCATATAGTGAAGGTCAAGCGCTTGGGGAATGCAGTGAAGAGGAGCGTTTAGTTTTGAATGATGTTTAGCAAAGTCACATATTACTAGTTAATGGTGAAGCTCAAGAAGATAAATTGAGTGATCCCAAAACTAGCGAAGGACATCATGACTTTGTATATCAAAGAAAGTAGCATTATTAACTTGCTTCAATGGCTAAAACTCAGGATGTTGAAGAAACTATATTTCACAAGAAAAATGATGGCTCCCCTAATGCAGTTTGGATGAAAGTGAAAAATCCTGAATAGGTAGATATGTCGAACAAACTTCAAGGAACATATGAGAACATTCAAGCTTCAGAGGATGAAGTGCATCAAGACAAATTTTCAGACAATGGAAGTGAGTTTTATAACCTCAATGAGTTGTATGGTTCAACTCCTCAAAAGGAGGAAGATGTAGTTGAGCAGATCACCAAGAATTTTAAAATTCCCTTAACAGATGTTGATCAAGTAGAACGCGGATCTTACAATGTAGCTCTGAAAAAGAATGCAGTTGAATATGAAGCATATCAGGAAAGAATTAGTATTGTTGATGGCATAACTGATGCAATTTCAATTAAAGAAAAATTGTTTAATATGGAAAACCATGGAAAACATGAGGGATTCATTGCCCCTGACAAAATTGAGGGAAAAGAGGATAAACAGGAAGAAAAATCTATACAGAACGGAACTGAAGAGACACAACCCAAATACTAATGATCTACTACAATAATTCTAGAACAAATTAAATGAGCGAAGCCTCCATATAATAATGATATGTTCCCTTGTTCAGGTGTAACTGATTCTATTCTTGAAACAAAAGAAGACCTTTCAATCGATTTTGTAGACTGTAACAATGTGTTCCCTCATCAAGATATGTATGATTTTGTTCCAAATAAAAGATGGATTGTCTCAATAACGATAGTACTAATGTCTTGTTCCCTCTGATGTAATGACTCTAGTACTCCTTTAAACAAGCCCAAACCTATGGACACAAATGGCATGTTTCTTTGTTTAGGAATGAATGATTTGGTGCTAGACAAACTCCTAGAGAGTCTTACAAATGAGGCCTGTAAGCAGGGAATGCCCCAGTTAAATACTTTGTTGAAGACCACTGGGGTTAGTGATGGATGTAATATATATCCCTGTTTAGTCACTTTGTTTGTACTGGAATATAGTACTGCATCCAAACAGCCAGAGCTTGGACACTATGACGTGGAAGAGAAGATTCTAGTTTCAAATGTAGATTTGGAAAATAGTCCACTGTTAGGAGACATAGATAATGAGGATGAATCACATGATTTCGACATTTCTAAAGAAACTATTGATGAATAGAAGATTGTAGATTCATTTAGAAGTAAGAAAAAAGGTAATTTGTTAGTAGAGGATGAAGTTCTAGGAGGTCCAGTGTAGTAGACATCAAACAATACAGCTCAAAGCTAATGAAGAATGCAGTGAAGAGTATCTTCAGGAAAATCCCATATCACTTGTTAGTGATGAAGGTTTAGAGGATGAATTGAATAATTAAAAAACCACTGAAGGGTATCAGGTCTCTGTAGTTGAAAAATAAGAGAAAATTGAATAGTTTTCCAAGAGTGAAACTCAAAATTCTCAAGAAACTGTATCTCCTAACAACTACAATGAGGAAGCTCAAGAGGCTATGAAGGATGAAGCTCATGAAATCAAGTCTTATTTTTTAGACAAAAGAAAACTGTATACTGGCCTTGATGAGTTGAATGGTCCTCAAAAGGAGGAATATGATAGCCAACAAGTTTATGAGAATGAAGCTTATGAAGGCGAATAAATGGATTGTGGCAACACTCCAGAATTAAAAAATAAGCTTCAATTTGATGCAAACAAATTGAATGGTGCTCATCAATTTGAACTCCTATTAAAGGCTTTGTGTTTGGAAAATCTATCACCGCTGGCATCATATAGTGAAGGTAAAGCACCTGGGGAATGCATTAAAGAGGAGCTTTTAGTTCTAAATGATGTTCAACAAAGTCACATCTCACTAGTTAATGGTGAAGGTCAAGAAGATAAATTGAGTGATCCCAAAACTAGCGAAGGATTTCATGACTTTGTATATCAAAGAGAGGAGCATTATGAACTTGCTTCAATGGTTGAAAATTAGGATGTTGAAGAAACTATCTTTCACAAGCAAAATGATGGCTCTCTTGATGCAGTTTGGATGAAAGTGAAAAATCCTGAATAGGTAGATATGTCCAATGATCTTCAAGGAACATATGAGAACATTCAAGCTTCAAAGGATGAAGAGCATCAAGCCAACTTTTCAGACAATGGAAATGAGTTTTATAACCTCAATGAGTTGTATGGTTCAACTCCTCAAGACGAGGAAGATGTAGCTCAACAGATCACCAAGAATGTTCAAATTCCCTTAGCAAATGGTGATCAAGTAGAAGATGGATCTTACAATGTAGCTCTAGAAAATAATGAAGTTGAAGATGAAGCATATCAGGAAAGCATTAGTATTATTGATGGCATAAATGATGCAAGTCCAATTAAAGAAAAATTGTTTGATATGGACAACCATGGAAAGCATGAGCGATTCATTGCCCCTGACAAAATTGAGGGAAAAGAGGATGACTAGGAAGAACATTCTATACAGAACGGAGCTGAAGAGACACAAGAATTCAAAGTTGGAGAAAATGTACAACTTGTGAAAGTAGACAAAGTGGCCAACAACGAGGAACCTTCTAACATGGATACTCCATTGAAGGTTCCTATGCTTACAAAAGGCCTTGATATATCTTCTTTCTTGAATTCTTTTTCTGGTATTGGACTTTAGTGATCAATTAGATAAGCCCAATCTTATGGAGAGTAATGATGCATTTCTTTTAGGTATTGATGATTCTCTTCTAGAAAATATCTCAGAGATTGTTATAGAAGCTACCTGCAAGTAGGAAATTTACCGATTGGATAATCCTTTGAAGACCCTTGAGGTTATAGAGGGATATAATATAGCTATGGAAAATAATGAAGTTAAAGATGGAGCATGCCAGGAAAGCATTTTTATTGTTGATTGCATAACTGTTGCAAGTCCAATTAGAGAACAATTGTTTGATATGGACAATAATGGAAAACATGAGCGATTCATTGACCCTGCCAAAATTAAGGGAAACAATGATGAGGAGGTTGGAGAGACCCAAAATTTCAAAGTTGGAGAAAATATACAGATTGTGGTGAACAAGTAGGAACCTTCCCAATTGGATACTTCATTGAGGATCCCCGAGGTTACAATGGGGTATAATATATCAACTTGTTTAGGCACCTTATTTGGCTTGGACTCGAGTATTCCATCCAAAAGTTTAGAACTTAGAAAAATTTACAATATATCCCCTTGTTTAAGTATAAATGAATCTCTTCTAGAAGACAAGGATGTGTGCAATCAACAACTTTCCCTGAATAAGCCATTGAAGAGGCTTGAACATGCTGAGGGAGCAGAATATGATACCCCAGTGAAAAAGCTTGAGCTTATAGAAAATGATGTGACATCAGAGACTAAATATTTGTCACTGCATGTCCCACTTGGAGACCATGTGTCTGTCATGGAGAAGGATGCTATGGTTTTGGAAGGGATAGAGCATTTTGAAAGTATTCTCCTTACAGAAAATCCTGTAGAATCTGGAGAAGTAGCTGAGGGTTCTACTATTTTGGCTTATATGAATGTTCCTAGTAAAGGGGATTCAAAAAGCACCAAACTTGTAGACATAATATTGACTTTGAGCAATAGATTGCAAACTTTGCAATTGGACTTACAAGGAAAACTTCTAGAGTCATTCTATGCTACACCTTCCAAAAGGACAATGAATTGAAAACTTAATGGAATCACAGAGAACCACAGATACCATTTCTATTTACCGGCCAAGGCAATCGATAGGAAGTGATGAGGTTATGAAAAATTCATTAAATGAGAGTTGTGTTGAGCTGGTGGGACAACTTATTTTATGAAAGCTACAGAATCTACACAAAGAAAATGAAACAGGAGCAAAGGATTCTGAAAAGGTAAGCTAAATTATGTATGAACTTCGTATTTTTCCATCTTCTTTATTAGATTCATCTTAAGGAACATAGTACACAATTGGTGCACTGTATGTATGACATTTTTTCATTTTTTCTTTTTAGGAGATAAGTAAACAATTTGTTTCATAGAATATGTCATCACCTACACTGGAACAGAGGATGGAATCCTTCGACACACCAATGAGGATGCTTGGACATACTAAGGGCCATGATATATCTCCTTACTTGTACACATTATTTGGAGCAAAATGTAGTACGCCATTGACAAATCGTGAGCTTAATAAGATAATTATAAGGTTGTTATTGGAACACTATTTAAAAATGCTCTGCAACCACCATTAGTGACTGAATCAGGGGGATTTGACAATTTTGGAAATGAATTGCCATGGTTAGTTTATGTATCCCATGAAAAGAGGCCTAGTTTCCAACACCACAAGAAAGCCGGAGCAATGAATGCATTGGTAAATTCCTAGCTATGTACACATCTCTCTTTTTCTGTTGATTTCCTCATATGAAATTCATTAATTATTATGTTGGCACTGATGATTGTTATCCATTGCTCCACTTAGGTCTGAGTGTGTGATGTCCTCACAAATGGCCTCTTTCAGTTGAACCTTGATTTTCATCATTATATAAACAACAACAACACTATTTGTGAGGCAATGTTTTCTCTAATGGATCCAGTTCTTGGGAAGAAAACTTGCTATGTACAATTTTCTCAGAGATCGACACTTGGATTTTTTAACTCAAGTCGGTTCACTCGCAGTGTCCATCACATACAAGTAATCAAGGAGGTTGGTGGAGGTACAAACATTTGAATCCTGACAGGTAAGAAACATGCTTGTCCAATAGAGACAATTGTTTCCCAAGACAGCCTTTTAAACTATAATTGGTCACCTTTCCAATAATTTTTTGTTATCTCCTCGAGCATTGAATGTTTGGACGTGGAAGTCAAGCGCAACCAGTCTAAAAAACCATTGGAGTTTGGGGCTCTTTGACTACAATTTGATTGTTCGACATCAAAAACATTACTACCAACAAAGGTAGGGGGAAGAAGCCCATTAAAGCTAAAGAAGAGATTGAGAAATTGATCCTAGGTGTTCACTTACACTAGAAAAATGTCGTTAGGTTCTGAAAGTGCTTGCTATTTGTAAGATTTGTATAGTGAAAGGAAGGGTAAGGAGGGTATAGCCAAAATAATTGATATGTTTCTAGTGGAAATAAAATTAGGCTATACCTACCTTTAGTGACAATGGAATTCACAACCACCAAACCCAAATTTTATATTTTTTAGGCACTAGCTAGAGTAGTGGATCAAACCACAACTCCTTTAGATCCTAATAGTTTCAGCTTCTATAATCATCCATCACCACTTTATGTTATTTCCTTGTAGACGAAGGGATGGAACTCCCTGTCTGAAACATAAAACAAAATTTAAGGAACAGTAGCACGAGTCGAGCAGTGTTCTCCCCTGTGATGAGTTATGGCACAAAAACCATGCGCCATCTAAAGTCCATCCTCTTGAAGGTAGAACTAGGTGAGTGATTTGCAAGTGACTTGGAAAACTTCTTCATCCTCTATCGCAAAACAAAGTATTTCTATGTTAGTCAATCAAACTCACATGGAGAATCCAATCTATGATATGTTTTATTTCTCTAAAATAAAACAAAATTAACCATAGGTTGCATTACAGATTTGTTTTTGACTTGCATCTCAATTAGCGATATTAGGCTATATATCTCAATAAATTACTGTTTTCATTATCATGTTCCAGGTACTCCTTTGAGATCAAGTCCTAAATTCTGGATTTTATTGCTTCAAGTTTGTGGTTGAACGTACTTTAGAGATATTCAACACACTCACTCAATAGTTGTTGCTAAGGTAAGATTTTTCTAGCCTTCATGATGAGAACTATTGTTGAATCTATCTAGAAATGTCTGTCTTCTTTTACATTTTCGATCACTCTATTCCTCTCATTCGCATTCATATCCGTAAGTGGAATCTTAATCTTTTTCAGCTTGTACGAAAAGGGAGGATTGAATTCAAAATTATCACTTGTAGATATTGTTGTAGTGATAGGTTCCTTTATAAAAATCTTGTACTTGCCACATGAAACTAAATACAAAAGTTGAATAAGATCTTCATCTTCCAAATTTAGTTGAGATTTAATTTCTACATAGCTTAGATTTGTAGCTTCATTGAACAACAATATTAGAGTTGCTTGGTATGTTGTTACTGCCATTCTATTACCGTGGTGTCGAATTTGGAGATGATGTCATAGGTTCCAAAGGAGTATACTCATGTAAGTGTATGATGTTCATATCTCTGAGAATAAAATTCCTAAAACCTGACAAGGCATGTAGCCATCTCACAAGGTATATAAAGATTTGAAGACATGTAAGTTGGCCAACATGTAGCATTCAATACTGTGACACCCAAGGTTAGTTTCAGATTTTTATATGGAGAATTGATAAAGTCAGTTTGGATTTCTTTCGAAATTGCAAAATCTTTAACCATGCCCTCCATTTTTTATATAATACTAGAACCACAGTGCTCCTTCAACTTCGAGAATTTGTTCTACTCATCATCAATATTTACACCTATATCATGCAACAATTTCTTAGCTAAGTATTTCCTACAAAATTCCGTAAATAAATCGTTATTACTCACATAGAGAACAAGTTTTACAACCTTTTCCAACAAGCTCTCAATATTATCATCACCGGAATTTTTTGGACTGCCACACTTCTTCAATAAATTCTCCCAAAAAGCTGCAAACAACTTTGTGTTTGTGGTTCTTGCAACTCTTTTATTGCAAATGACCACCAACACTTCGTGTACATCTTTAGAAATGGAATTATCATTTTGAAATTCATGCTCCAAATAATCCACATACTAGTCATAAATTTCAATTACCTTCTCTAGGAATTCAAGTCCTTGTATTCTTATACTATTTGATCAATGATTGTTCCTAGTAGTGTTTTTTTCCCATTTGACTAAGTCTATTCCTTCGCTAATTATATGTTGTTGAAAAATGCTTACCATTGGTTAGAGACCTTTGGGGATTTTACAAAATAACGTATACATCCTAGAAATATCAATTTTCTTATCATCGTGAAGCAGGGCCTCAAAACCTGAATCATGTTTCCCTAAAAGTTGAATTTCATAATGGTCAAGGAGTTCATTTTGGATTATATCTAATAACCCATGCTTACTGTGAGAGTGAAAATAATTTTCAACTCTGTGCTCCTCATTTTGTAAGCACTCTTTAGCTTTTACCATACATTCTGGACAAGAATAATCCGAAATCCATAAAGCAGCGTTTTGAGCATAATAAAGTCAAGTATCCTCCAAAATTCCACTTTGCAGGTGGCTCAGATTTAACACATTCGTTGATTCAATAGTTTATGGTAGGTATCTTGACCCTTGGTTGTTATTTACTCCTACCTCCTAATTCTTCCCCTCTGCCCTTGTAGAAGAGGTCAGGTCTTGACAATACAAACTTATTTTATAATATTGCACTGGGAGAAAAAGACATGGCCGATAGTACTGATTAACAACTCAGTGAAGGTGTTGAAGTGGCTAGCCTTCTATTTATAGGAACATGTTTGAATTTAATAAGAAGAGAAAAGTTGCAAATGAAGGACCATGCTTGCCAATTACTATCAACCGTCAATGGCAGCTTGGATTGTAAATGTCTTTTAGTCTTCTTCCTTAACAAAGTTCTAGATATTTAATTCGTTACATAATTTGAGCAAATGTTTAACTTTATTCTGTGTAAGAATGAATGTTGACGAAAATAAATCAATTCTACAGCAAGGGGAGGGAGAATATCCTTCAAATTCAATTGCTGGTAGATGTTTAGGAACTTCTGCAAGTACACCAGGGCAATCAATTTCTATGGAAAGTGGAAGTGGTGTATCAATAGGTAGTGATGCAACAATTACAACACCTTCTAGAACAATCATATGGCAACGGTACAACATTTAGGTATTCATCAGTAGGACTTAGATTCTTCAGATATTGCATGTGAGTCACATTCGTTACTCTATGTTGTTGGCTTCTTGTGGTTGTGTATTTTTCATGTTTGAGATAGAGCATTATTGATCGGTTGTACCTTTGCACTTGAACAACACAAAGAAGAGAAAAAGAGTTCCTATAGTCAATGGTTGGGAGAAGGGTGAGAGGGACTCCAAAAATTCAGCATGAAAGGTGTATCCTCACAATTAACCTATTCTCTTTCTTTTTTTGACTGAAATTCTCTTTTGGTACATGTTGATGAATGGACATCTTTATGTTGTTGGAGGTAATGGAATTGATATAAATCGATAGTAGATTCATATGTGTTTGTTCTCATAATGGTAGTCATGGGGAACAGAGGGAGGTGAAATGCAAGCCAGAATTGGACCTCTCCAACCATGGAGAGAATGTGGGTAGCTAATATGTGTGGAGTTGTGTTTAATCCCTATGGTTGACTAGCTCAAAAAAGGTCTTGATACACTGGAAAATAATGTTTCTATTTGTTATACATGGTGTCCTTAGGGCATGCTTGTATTTATATTTGTATTACAGATTCGCATCGGGGGTTTGCTTCACTTACTGTCGATTGTATAACTATGTGTAGTCAGTCAGAAGGTTGAGAGAAATTGTTAGAGCACATATAATGAGGTAGCAACATGACCATATAGACTGCTTATTATTTAGCAATTGTTCCTTGTTTATTTGTTAAGTATGACTCCTATTTTTTTCTCATCATCTTATCTTAATTAAATATTGAAATTCTAATATGTAGCATTTTTTAGCAAGCAATGCAGAAGGCATCTCTGAATTTTCTTACCATTGCATATAAAATGCTACACTGTAGAAATGATTGACACCTAGTACAATCAATGGGAATTGTTACATCCCCAGATCTCTGAAATCAACCAATGTGATTGAATCAATGGTGATATAGTCGAGTAAGTAAAATGAATACTAGTTCAAGTGAAAGTTATGGAAATGATATTTTGAGAATGCCCCCTAGGCACATGCTCCAGCTGGAAATAGGAATGGATTCAATGAACCAGTGGCATGCAGAAAGTGTTAAACGGGACTCATCTCTGAGAGGAATAGTCAACATGGATTCTCAAGGGAAAAAATGCTCTTGAATAGGAAAACTTTGTGTAGTCAAAGGTGGTTAGTACATGCTCACAAAACAGTGCTATGAATGAGAGGTATTAAATTTATTCACTCTATTTGGACTTGAAAGAAATATCTAATCAATGAAAACTATGGATCCTTGTAAGAAGTTCCATTTGTCAATATTGTGTGTCCTTTTATCTCAATTGAAAATAATTCATGCTTAGATTGTTGATATAATATGCTTTATTTGTTTGTAGCCCTTTTGTAGTAAGTAATGGTCTCTTTTGCAGTATGTTCTAAATTCAGATTTACAAACGAATTTAAGAGAAAAAATGGGAGGAGGAGATCCTAAAGGATTTTCTATAGGTTATGCTTATGCAAACTCATCTGTATTTGATAGTGCCACAAACATGTCTACGTGTATTTTTCAAACAAACCAATATCTTTATCAAGGCAATGTTTTGGTTCAAGTTTTTTTAATAAGTAATTTATCTATTTGTTGGTCCACCAACTTTTACTACTTTGTTATATTATAATGTACTGAGATGTTCAATTTCTACTTATAAATTGTTTCTCTCGAGCCAAAACGTTCTTGACCTTCTAAGAAAGTTAGATAATCCAAAAGAAAGGGATGCATTAAAGTGCACTATATTAGGAACTTCAATGTAGCTAGCTATAGTTTTCCCACAACATTCAACAAGCTACCCCTAGTCTTATCTGCCCATATCTCTGCTAGGAGAGATTATATTGGCCTTTAATTGGTAGCTCAACATTTAAGGCACGCTAGCAGGAAAGCAATTATTCCCTTAAGTTGTGGATCCATAAGGAAATCCTTCATCAATTAATCAATGTAGCTAGCTATAGTTTTCCCACAACATGCAACAGGCTACCCCTAGTCTTATCTCACCATACCCTTGCTAGGAGATTCTACTGACCTTCAACTGGTGGCTCAAATTTCATGGCACACTAGTAAGAAAGCAAGTTTTCCCTAACGCTGTGGATCCATAAGGAAATCCTTCATTAATTAGTCAATTTTAAATAATTATTTTTTAACAATTTTTTCAACACATTAGCAAACCATGTTTCTCCAGACATTCTTAAAAAAATTCATGCTTTGGATGCTAAATCCCTAATCCATTTTCTTAAGACAAAATCCCTGAAGCTAATCAACTAGGTTCAGGTAATCAAGAAGCTTTACGAGAATCGATAAATTCACCATCATCTCTTGGATCAAGAAAAAAATCGAAAAAAATGTCATTAACATCAAACACCAATAATGAAGAACATTGTGTCGAGACATCTTGTGTGATGGCAACTCTCGGGACTGCAAATTCTTGTTCATCCTCAGCTTATGCATCAACTATTGGTAGTTTAGGTAACAAGATAGAGTATGACCTTGTTTCAGGGGAGATAAGAAGGACAGATGCATGGAAACAATTCTTAAATAGGCTAAAGGACTCATGCCTTCAATGATTTAGAGATCATCTTCACCTCACATTCTCCAAGATTCCAGTTCACCTAAAAAAGATGGTGGTACAGGACATAGAGAATGAATTTGGTACTAGTTGGTCAGTTAAGAAGATAAAATTACAAATGTCGCTCAACTATAAGAGGCTTCATTGCAACCAAACAAGAAAAATTGAAAGATTCCTCAGGATCAAAGACTAAAACAAAGACCATTTGACATACCTTTTAAAGTATGGAAAGAACTTGTAAAATCATATGAGAAGTTGGATGCACAAAGAAAGGTCGGCGATGAGAGAATTCAGGTATTGAATTTTTCATTAAACATTATTTAGAATGTATTAATACTTATAAGTATCTTAGACGTGTATTTGTGTGAAAATAAATTGAATTGGTTTATGTTTAAGGACAAGGCATATAAGGCGATGTTAACCAAGACAAAAGTCGCTCATCATAGTGGCTAGAAAGGTTTAAAAGCACTGATAACAACCTTTGTAAGTATATTAAACATGTGATATTTTTTAAATAAAATTTGTACTGGAAGAAAGTCATTGTTATCTAATTTCTCCCTATTTACTGACTGACAAGAACTAAAATATGAAATACCTCCAAATCATTTGGAAAAGGAGGTGTTGGAGCAAAAGATATGGATTGAATTTCTTGTTTGGATGGACTTTATGGTATGTAATCTTTGTTGGATTTCCAATATACTTTCAAACTGTATTTTCATTTTATTTTTTAGTACTATTAGATATTATATCTTACCTCATTTTATGGTTAGCATTGTATAGCAAAAAATATAGGAATTTACAGGGTAAGTTCCTTAGACAGAACACCAAAGGACACTACTCACAACTTCCCATTTGAAAGAGGTAGCAAGGGAAAGAACAAGGCGGATAGAGTTCATTTTGGCAACAGGGGAGAAGGTTTCGGTATAGTCAATGCCTTCAACTTGTGAAAAACCCTTAGCAACAAGACGAGCTTTATGTTTATCAACGTTCCCATCTGGTCCATACTTGGTTCTCTAAACCCATTTGCATCTAACAAGTATTCGTCCCTTTGGTAGAGGAACAAGATCCCATGTATTATTTGCCAATAATGAACGATATTCTTCATTCATAGCTTCGTCCCAATCTGGATGGCCTGAAGCTTCTGCAAAGGTGTCAGGATCATAATTAGTTGAAGCTTGAGCCAGTAAAGAAGAGGCTCTATCAAACTGAGAACGTGTACATCACTGATCTGTAGGATCACCCGCAAGATCACCTGTTGCATCCCGAGTAGCACAGACCCATTTTGGAAGCTGAGGAGCTGAAGGAGGATCCTGAGAAGGTGGAGGAGGATTGTCATCCTCGCTTTCATCATCTAAAGAAGAAATATTTTCAAAAGTAGAAGAGATAGGGAGAGGTGGCACATCCGCCGAACTAGGCTCATAGGCCAATATATTTTCAGCAAACTTTACATCTCTTCTAATGATAACATTTTTGGATTTAAGTGGAATAATTCTATATACTTTGACATCTTCAGAATATCCAACAAAAGTACATTTTTCACTCTTAGGTTCTAAAGCTTTATGTTTCTCATCTCGAATATGGGCACATGCTTCATTTCCCAAAACACGAAAGTGACTTACACCTGGTTTAATTGAGCTCCATGCTTCTTCTGGAGTGATATTCTTTAAAAACTTAGTAGGAGTGTGATTTATTATGTAATTTGCACAGTTAATTGCTTCTGCCAAAAAATTAAGACCAAGTCCTTTAGATTGAAGCATACAATTATCCATTTCCTTTAAGGTGCGACTCTTCCTTTCAGCTACACCATTTTGTTGTGGAGTATATGGAACAATATGTTGCATTTGAATTCCATTCTCAGTGCAAAAGTTGATGAATTTGTTGTTAACATATTCTCCGCCATTATCAGATCTTATCTTAAGAATTTGATGTCCATATTGTTTTTCAACAAAGGCCTTAAAGGCCAAGAACATGTTAAATACTTCACTCTTGAGTTTTAAGAAGTATACCCAAGTTCGTCTGGAGAAATCATCAATTAAAGTTAAGAAATACTTGTAGCCAAAGAATGAAACAACTAGAAGTGGACCACATAAATCACTATGCACAAGTTGTAAAGGGGCTGAGGCATGCCAAGAGGCACGTTTTTCGAAACTATCCCGATGATGTTTTCTGAGTACACATCCGAAACAAACACCATCTCTGAAAGATACCATTGGAAGACATGTCACCATATTATTTACATAGATTCTGAAGGGAGTGATAGTTTAAGTGAACAAATCACTCATGCCAAAGTTTGCTCACTTCATCGTTATGAGCAACAAATACCGAGGGAAGATTTGATGACCCAAAGTTGTGAAACTTATAGAACCTTGTAGAATCATCAGCAATACCAGTAGCTAAAATCTGTCTAGGATCTCTTAGGTCCTTAATTACAACATCGTGACGTGAAAATTCAATGATTTTACCTTCACCTGAATGAGTTTTCTGATATACAAATAGAAGGTTGCAGGATAAGGTTGGAACACATAATACATCATTAAATTGACCATTGTCTATATGAACAGTTCCAGTCCCTACAACACTAAGAGATCTATCATCACCAACATATATATTTTTGGTGTTACAATCACTTAAAGAAGAAAACATGGCTTTGTTTTTGGCCATGTGATAAGAAGCTCTAGAATCAATGAGCCACTCATGAGAATGAGAAGAAGAAGATACATTTAGTGCATAGCCAGACCGAGATGCCTGACAACCACATGCAGAAAGTGTTATTCCTGAAGATGAAGTTGAAGTTGAAGAGTGATCCAAATGGATGTTATGCTTCTTCATTGTTGCTTCCAAGGCTTCCATCTTCTTAAAACATTTGGATTCTAAGTGGCCATCTTGATTACAAAAGTGGCAATGTCTATTAGTCTTCTTCCCTTTGTTTTTATTTGTCTTATCATTTTGTTGAAATGATTTTTCATTTTGAGGCTGAAATTGCTTAGGAACCTTGTTTGGTTTAGGACCATTCCTTTTAGGATACAACTTCTTAGGATTCTTTGAATTTGGTTGCTGCTGGGTAGCTAACGCTTCCTTAGAAGAGTTTCCAAGATTAAGAAGACCAAGGTGTAAAAGTTTTTCCTGTTCTCTTATCGCAGAAGGAATCAAAGGAAGGGGACTTGTAGGCTTGTCCTTGAGAAATGAAGGCTTCTCTTGTAGAATGGAAGGTGGAAACAAACACAGAGTAGGTTGGTCCCAACTTAGTAAGAATGGAATAGATAAGGTTACCATCTTCTTTCTTAACATTAACACCTTCCAAGAGAAGTCTAAGGGTCTTGAATTTGGACAAAAAATCTTCAATGCAAGAAAAATTATTGGGGTCCAATGTAAGCAATTCATTTTCGATTTGATGGGATTTAAGTTCATTTAATTCCAAAAACTTTAGTAATCTGTTTCATTGCTTCATCAGGAGTATCAAGTTCTGCAATATGGAATCTAAGATCTGGAGAAATAGACATCCCTATCAACCGTCGTGATTGATCTTGCCTATTTTCCCATTTAGTTGCCTTATATTCATCTTTCGGTTTGGTTTCTTGGCCTAAAGCTATTCTGTAGAGACCTTTACTTATAAGTAAATCCACAATGTAGGACCACCATTGGAAGTGGTTGGTGCTGTCAAGAATAACTTGGCATGGACTTTCCATTCTAACAGAGACTGAAGCTATAGATGTTGAAACTAAGTGTTCCGATGGAAAGATCTTGAAAAATTAGGCTGGTTAAAAAAAAACAACTCTGAAAATGGCTTCCAGATGAAGAAGTTATGGCTTTTTGGAGAAAATTTGATGAGGATGCCGACAAAGTGCGGGAATGTGCGGAAATGAATGATAATGTTATAAAAAAAATCTGCCCCCTTTCCAAACTTAATCTAATTATCTCAACAAAAATAAGACTTAAACTCAAGACATCTACTCTCATAAAGTAGCTTTGGAGCAAGTGAGCTAAACTAAAAGTTTAGTAATTTTTGGAAAAGAGGAAGGGGAGTTTTTGTTTTTTTTTTTTTTTTTTTTTTTGTCGATGGAGCTTTGGGCTGCGTGCTTACTTGAGAAAGCTCTTCTTCCCTACAAAACAAAAAACACAAAACCCAACATGGACATACAAAAAAAACAAACCTTACGACTCGAAGTTAGTTTTAGCCGGAAACTAAATATTTTCCTCAATGTTTCTGATTTTCCAAGATCACACTAAGGCGTGGCGGAAAAGAGCATACGCATGAGAAAAATCCTTCCTTTCTGTTTCTGATTTTCCCAGATCACACAGAGTCACGAGGCAAAGAGCATACGCAAAAATGAAAGGTATAGATCCGGTAATAAAAAAATTAAAAAGCTAAATAAACTGAAATAAACAAAGAGAAAATAATTGTAAACTGCAAATAAACACTGTATACCTCCAGATCTTAAAAATGACGTAGCTAGGGCTACAGAAAACCTTTTCGCGTGAAACGAAAGGGGTTCCTCACTGGAACAGATGCTCCTAACACAATAGAGGAGTCCTCTCAGCCTGAAAGTAGTCAGAAATAGGAGATCTAGGAAACGACAGTTGAATGCAATTCTACCGGCTTCAGATTTGGATCACCAACGGATGTGGCCCTCAAATAGCTCTGATACCATGTAGGAATTTACAGGGTAATTTCCTCAGATAGAACGCCAAAGGACACCGCTCACAAACAGATCACAGATCAAGACACCAGTATTGTTGACATGGTTAAAACCCTCAAAGAGGGAAGCGGTCCACGGCCTGAGCCAACGCGGCCACTTCAGGAAATTTATTAATAAAAGAATGAAAATTTACATAAGATTCTCTCATGAATGGTTACCCTACAAATGACCCTCCATGCTCTTTAAATATATATCATGGACCAATCGGGTGTTAAGCCACGGATCAAGTGTCAGTAATACCAAGGAGAGAATGAACTGTCAGATCACTACATATCTTGACCGTCAGATTGTAAGTTACAAAAAGGACATAGTAAATAAACACACTTTACCTAACTCTATAGTAGACCAAGTTATACTTAACTAATTCCTATGTGTCGGAATATCCTAACAAAAACATGCATTGTGTTATGTAATTAACACTAACATGTAATATTGAATTTTTTTGTCATAATGCTATACGAAATGATTGCGAAGACAATGATCACGATGATGATCCAAACTATGCTCAACATATATTAGGAGATGATGATGATGAGGATGAGGATGATGGTGGTGAAGGAGGATATTATGATGATAGTTGTGGTGTTGGTGATGATGTGGATGAGACTAATAAGGATGGTCAAGATGATCATGAGGATGATCTTGGTGGTGGTAGCTAGTCATGCACATGCATTGTTTTCGATGAAGAAATTATTGTGTAGAATGGCATTGTTATGTTTAGATGGGTGTTGTGAATTTACCCTATATAATTGAAACATTTTTATTTTGTAATCATACGATGATTTTGATTTGATTAAAGATGATGATGATATTATCATTATTATATTTTTATTTGATTTATATATTGGAAAGTATCATCATTATTTTGATAGAGAATTATAATGTATGGTGATATTACCATATTTGGATGTATGTTGTTAATTTAGCGTAGAATAATGATATTCATGAAATATTTTGATCTGTTAATCATATTTGAATTTTAGTTGTTTTGATTAAAAATAATACTGATCTTATTAGTATTATGTTGCTATTTTATACATATGTGTTGAAAATTGTCAATGAATCATTGTATATGATGACATTTTTATTTTTTTGGATGGATGTTGTCAATTTCCCTTAAATTTATTTACACTTGATTTTGAGTTATGATATCTTCTTTAATGATATCTAGAAACTATGATAGATTTTACTATGCAATTGAAATTATTAAATTGAATCTATAAAGGGTGTCATCTATGTAAAGAAAAATATACTCTACATAAGAATTCAAATGAGGATGTAACAATGGATGCAAAATTGAAAGTAAAATTGGATGTTAAAGTAGGAATTGATACAAAATGCAAACAATGACATACAAAGTGTTTTAAACTAGAAGTGAAAAATTGTGCAATAGTTGACACAAAGAAGGAAACAAAACATGGCATACAAAAGCATATCAAATCGGTCAAAAACAAGGACACATAAATGGACACCAAATTAGATGAAAAATACAGACAACTAGATGTAAAACAAGATGCAAAGTTGAGTGCTAAAAAGAAGAAATTTTTTTTACAAATTAAGATGCCAAATGATGATAAAAATAATGGTGTAAATTTGGGTGCAAACATGGGCGAAAAAAAGGGAAAAAAAAGATGTAAGAAAAGACAGAAAACAAGATGCAAAATGGGGCTGGAAAAAGGTGAAACCAAGGATGCCATATTGAATGTAAAAAACTATGCATAATTAGATGCAAATTTAGGCTCAAATTTAGACACAAAATTATATGCAAATGTGGACACAAAATGAGGCAAAAAAAGATGAAAATTTGAATGGTGAAAATGATGTAAAATTAGACACCAAAAAAATGAAAAATTGGATGAAAAAGTGGGTGTAAATAATGGTGCAACATTGGACACATAAGTAGACACAAAAAATGGTGCAAAAATGGGCATAAAAATATCTCAAAATTGGATGGAAAACTTGGTGGAAAACAAATACAAAAGTAGACATAAAAAATGGCTCTAAATTGAATGTACCATTAGACACAAAATAAGATACAAAGGTGGACACAACACATGACTCAACATAAGATGAAAATATAAATGCAAATTTGGATGCTCAAAATGATGTAACATTGGATGCTAGAAGTGGTGTTAAAAACGATGTAAAATTGGATGCAACAAATGACGCAAAATATGGTGAAAATGGGATGAGAAAAATGGAGACAAATCAAACGTAAAAGTGGAAGTAAAAAATGGTCCAAAATAATATGCAAAAATGGGCACAAAAATGGATGCAAAATTTGGTGCTAAATCAAATCCAACACATGGTGCAAATATAGGAACCAAAGCGGGTGCACAAATAGAAGCAAAAACTAGTGTAAGACTAGATGCAAAACCTGACACAAAATGGATGTATAAAAAGACATTAAATTGGATGCAAAATATGGTGTACACTTGATGCAAATGATGGTACAAAAATGGAAGCAAAGAATGATACAAAATAGGAAGCAAAAGACGATGAAAAATAGATGCAAAAAAATGACACAAAAATAGAAGCAAAACCTATCATAAAATAAGATGCAAATCTTGGTTCAAAATTTGACACAAAAAATGATGAATAATTTGGTGTAAAAAATGATACAAAATATAGAATGGAAAAGGATGCAAAATAAAGCACAAAAAATGACGCTTTAAAAGTTGTACAATAGAGCCAGATTTAGTGCCAGGTTGCTCATCATAATTACAAAAAAAAACACTAAAATATGGCGTTAAATCTGGAGCAAATCACTAGTTTTGTTGTAGTGAGACTTCCATATACCATTGAAAAGATCTTTCATAAAAATTTTGAGCTAAATGGGTCTGATATCGTCTTTGATCTCATATTCTACCTAAAAACTGGCTTCAAACCCTTTGTTATTAGTTACACCTTGACCCTTACTCTCGTGTCTACAAACTTCTATTATGAAACATCTCTTTGACACCACTACCACTTTCTAACACCATATGTCCAACCATATTCTTAATGGAAACCCTGTTGACATCAAGGAATATTTTGTTGACATCAATGAAAACATATTCCAACACTTGCAACAAGTTGCCAAGAATTATTATTGTTTCCATAAATGGTAAGGTAATATCCTAAGTTCCTTTCCATACTAAACCATAACTTTAGAAATGAAATTAATTCATTCTAAGCATCATTGTTCCCAATTGCATCGATGAGAGCATTTAAAAGGTGCTCAAAAATAGGTGCAACGTTGATTGTGTCGTGAACTGGCCACCTCTTCTCATTATAGTAGTATGTGGAATCCATGTGCCACACTCATTGATGGGTCCATGTGAATTGTATTGAGGAAAATCTTTTATTAAAATATATAAACATTAAAATTTTATCAAAGTTTATAAATTTGATTTTAATAAAGTTAATTATTAAAATTTCAATTAATGTTAGTAGAACTAATCATTAATAGAGTGAAAATTTATTATTAATTACCAATAAAATCAATTAAAGTTAACGATTAATAGTTGAATTTCATTGATTTTTAAATATTAATTAAAATTAATTCAATTACAATATTTATTTTTTTCTTTCTATGTAGTAAGATATCTTTAAATTACAATAGAAAAGATTTACGTCATTTTATAAAAATCATTACATATAGCCTACCATCTTGGAAACTAAGGCAGAGGTAGTAAAGTAAAGAGTCAAAAACTTCCTAGATTGAATAATATTTCATGAAAAATAGAGACAAAACCATTTTTTCTCCACTCAAGGGGAGACTAGCAACAAGATACCAAAACAGTGGCCTTGTTGAGCCACGAAGTCTATGCTAACAAGAAAATTAAATTGAGCATGGAAACAAAAGAAAGCATAACTATAACCTAGCTCCATTTATTTCATTTATTTCCACACACATCAGGTTACCAATACCTTGAGATGTTATCTCTTGGAATTCTTGTTTTATTAATGAAGGGGGAAAGGAAGATAAAAAAGAATGGTTGAACATAGTGCACCACATCCTTTGTCGGCTAATCAATCTCTAAATTTATTAGTTTATATATGGATATGTGAAGGAATTGTAACAGAGGTTAGAGGGATGAGTTGTTCGATGAGATTCAGGAAGCCTTCGAGTCTCCAACTTTTAACAATTTTGATAGAGGATAATCCATGGAGGAGCTTAGTAATAAGGGAAGTAATGAGAAGAGATTTCCCTTCATAGACTATGTGGGAGAAATTGAGGGTGGAGCCAATTCTCAACCTCATTTCAAGAGCAATGAGTTCCACTACTTTATTACCATTGTTGACAATATAACTACAATATAGTTGAATAAAGTCACTTGGTGCTGAGTGAAATACCCCATCATAGGTGGCAGGACTAGGGTTTCCCTTATAGACACACCTGTATTTTAGTTTGACGAAACGAAGAGTAGGGGAATAATAGTGTGAAGGAGAAGAGGGAGTTGATGAGGGAGGGGGAGATGGAAGTTTGGAAAGGAAAATGAGTAGACTGAGAGCAATGGGAATAGGTGTCTCAGAGCGTTGGAATTTCTAGTATGAGGCTACCCAATTAGAGACCAAGATGGTGTGTGTAATATACCAGAACCATGCATATGCATTTAGAAATAATGAAAATATTATTAATTTAAATATGTTTAACCATTGTTGTAAGGAATTAGTTAAAAAAACTAAGTGTACAACTCGGGGAACTTCCTCATCATGCATTATGAAAATCAAGAGGCTCTCTCTTTCAAGATTTATTTTTTTTGGTAACATCCTCTCCTTGCTAAAGTTTCACAAGAATGTCAATTGCATGGTAGCAATGTGTAGTTATTCATCTCATGTCACCTCTTATAGCAGTCTACAATATAACTTGTATATTAATTTTTGTGTGTATTATATATATATATATATATATATATATATAGACACACACACACACACACACACACACATATATATGATAAATTTTTATCCCTCACACTCCTAGAGTGAAGTCACATTCCTAGAGTGAACTCAAAAGGGAGGAGGCAGTGGTCCTCGTGACCCTTGTTGGAAAATGTAACTATTTTCGGTATTCATAATGATATTTGTACTTATGTCATTGTATATTTTATGTAAAAACAAAAAGAAGAAAAAAGAATTTTATTTTTCAAGCATGGGTTTCATTCTCAAGTCAGAATTATTATTTTATTTAAGCATGTTATTCATGGTCATTATCATTTATATTGGTCAAAGTCAAAGGCTTATTTATAGTGTAGAAAAATATTTTTCAAAAATGTAATTTTGGTAAAAAAATGCCTCTAGATTCCATGTTGGGCCTACCGCAGAAAACATGTCTATTCAAATCCCTCTGGATAGTATAAATAGAGTGAGAGTTGAACCCATTTGGATACACACAATTCACATGATTGGTTCTAAAATTATGCAGAAGGAAGGGGGGATGAATTATGAAATTGGGAAGCCGAGAAAAGTTTATCTTAAGATTAAATTTGTGGAAGTTCTACCTTGATTTATCTATTGTTAAAGATTTGATTCTAATGACGTACATGTTGCTGGTCTCTTATTGTTGATGGATTTTCTATTTGAAAGGAGGGCTTGAATTGAAATCTTAATGGTTGTATTTTGTTTATGGTTATGGGTCTTGGATACCTCACTTTGATATGATCATATAAAAAGATAACTTTTCTGGGTTTCCCCTTTGTGGGGTTTTTCCCTAGCTTGGAGCTTATATCTTGTGTTCCTTGTATTATTGTGATCTTCATGTTCTGTATGTTTGATAATTTTTTATGGAGAAGAAATAATAAACATTAATAAGATGCCAACAACATTCACAAGTAATTATTGAAGATGAGAAATATATTATAATTCCTAAGCTTCATGATTCTTGAACATGGAATCAGAGCTAAGGATTGATGAACGAGGTCTGAAGATCACTCTATTGGCATTTGGTTTGACGTATCATACATATTATGTCTTTTCTCAAAGATGTTATGTGGCAAGGTATGTTTATGTTCTTGGGCTCACATTATAGTGATGTATGACTCACTCTTGTGACCATTCACATTTACTATTATAGTGACATTATAGTGGATCGATGGGTTAACTATGTTCATTCTCATAATTTGTGAACTATACATTGTAAAGGCATCACGTTGTATTTCATCTATCTAATAGATATTCTCAAAAATAATATATTATGTGGTTGTAATGATTTTTAAACTCAGTGGCTCTCATGGCTTGGATCACACACCTATGGCATCACATTAGATTACTAATTGGATCATGTACTTATGGCTCAGTTATATATTTTCTGGAGGATCACCTTTTCTTATACTTGGCTCTCACTTACTCAGATTTATATAAAAGTGGCTCATCTTATGGCTTGTATTTATGTTTTATTCTCACTCTCTTTTGTGAGATTTTTATTTGTATAACAATGGCAGTCACACTTCAATTATGATAAAACAATCTTGATGATAATGACAACAATTACTTGGAATTTATATTCATATAATTGATATATATAGCGATTGACTATAACTGAACTCGCTGTGAAGTTTGTCAACGCAATAGAAACATCGTGAAGATCACATATATGTTCTTGTCTCTTTGACTTATGCTAGTCTCTAAGGATCTTAAGGATGAATATGATCTACAAAACGGTCACCTTAGTTCATCACAGTGATTCAAGAATTTATGACAATGGAGAATTGTGACAAATATGCTTGTAGCCTTGAAACGTAAGCCACACTGTTGACAGGAAGATTGGAAGTAAAATAGTGATCCATATAGCAGTGAGAAAGGGACTATGATGACATGGTTTAAATATATGTGACAGTGACTTGAAGACTATGATAGTAAACATTATTGCATAATATTCAAGTGGAAGACATAATAGTGATTTTAGAAAGAGTTATAAATTTATATGACAAATATGAATGAAGTTGATAAATTTCAACTCAAGAATCAAGACCAGAACTCTACAGATAAGGACAAGTAAAATTCAAAGAGGTACGTATAATTTCTGATCTATGTCCTTTAGGTCATAATATTATCTTGAGAAGGGTTTGTATAAATATTAAAAATAGTGACATATAAGAGTTTAACGATATGTTGCATATGAAGAATAGGTCTCGAAATCTAACTAAATAGATAAAAGGCATGTCAAAGAGTATCATTACGGTTTGGTAGCATTTTGTAATACTTAAAATGACATGTCTTGATGATTATGAAGTTTCTAAGGTTTACATAAAATTTTCAAGTCCTTTCATGACATATATTGAAGACCTTAAAAATATAAGGTTTTACAAATAGCTTTCATGTGTGGTTGTATAGCTCTAAAGTTTATAAGTGATAGATCTTAACATCTAGGATATTTAAACCCTAGCAAAGTATGAAATAAAAGGATAAACCCTAGAAATAGAAACCCTAAAAGATTTCTTATGTTGTGAAAGGAAAAATTAACCTAGTTCTCAAGAATAGTAGGTATTGTATCATGATAATGTGAAGATAAGGTTTCATGAAAAGGGGTCCAAGATTGAGAGGTTCAAGCTTCCTTGAGAGATGAGTTTTTAACGTCTTCTTGATTATTAATAATGCCGCTATATTGATATTTTTTCTACTTGTCAAAGAAAATTCTACCAAAAGCTTGACTAAGCAGATAAAAGACTTGAAGGAATGTGGCATAGCATGAAGACTGTGAAGGAAGGAGCAGTTTGATGTATCAGATGGAATTTCTTTTAAAGGGAGCTCTAAAGACCCTCATGAATATGATATTTAATCTTGTTGATTGTTTTTCTCTTGATTGATGATTAAAGGTTGAAGAGAATAAAGAAAAACTCTATTGCAATATGATATAAACCATGAAAATTCATGTTGAGCTCATAGGGAGCAAGTAGAAAAATTTGACATGAAGAATCTGACACCTTGACATGAGGCCATTTTTATTTGGTAACTCTTATATTGATGATTCTTTTGAGATATTATTGGATCCTTTGAAAAACATTTTGCAGAAGTATATGCAAAGATAGAAAAAATAGCAATTGATATAATTTGTTGGATGATATTCATGTACCTACGACTACATTGTTTAAGCATGGATCACATGGATTGTGTGATAGTACTACTGATGGCCTGGAAGAGCATAAGGGAATAATTTATATTTGGGAATATGATGTGAATTACTATAGATTATGGGGTTATAAAATGTTATAAATAATAAATGAAATATGATAGTAGTTGTGAGGATGTTTGGGTCCTTGAAGATGACAAATGAACCATTTGATGACAAATTTGTTTGATTATTGAAATGATCCATATAATGTGGAGTGTGATATGGTATGTTATTTTAAGGAGCTAAGAAACCTTATCATGAAAATGGAATGTTGATCTTGAATTTTTTAAAATATTAGGTGTGATGCAATGTGGGAAAGGGGCTCTGCAATTACAACTATATCTCCATGCAGGAACAAGTAGTTCATGTATTGATGAGGTATGAGACCAACCAAGGATTGTAATGATGTCTCCCTAATTTGGAGAGAGGAAGGATATACTCCCTATGTAAGAGGGAATGAGGACCACCTCCAAAATTGATAGGGAGTGATGTTGGACACCATACTCTCCATTTGTTATGTATTAGACCAGAACTAACAATGATATGTCTAGTGAATTCACTGGTAGGGATAATGAAGAATTGGATAAGCTAGGACCAATAATCCTTGAGGATTGGGAATTAAATATAGGAAGTAATCCCATGGACCAATACAGTTTGAGGATCTGATAGGGTATCTAAGGTAAGAGTAGTCAAAGAAGACTGAAATTATTTTAAGATTGGGAATTAAATATAGGAAGTAATCCCATGGACTGTTACTCTTTGAGGATCTAACATGGTATCCAAGATAAGAGTAGTCAAAGAAGACCAATATTCTTTGACGATTGGGAATCCAAGATAAGGATAGCCTTGGAAGGACATGTACCTAGTGAACACATGGATGGGGTATGTGCCTTGAGAGGTTGTGGTGTTGGTTTCCATATGTATACCTCCAAACATTGTGCTTTAATCTTGTGGAGAGTTAGAGCTTGTTAGTCAAAGACTTTATATGTTGTTATTTGAAAATTCCGATTATGATTTCAATGCCTAAATATGGCTTATAAATATGATCCTTTTTATGAGAATGTTTCAATTTGAGAAGTATCCTTGTAATTTTTATGTAATTATGAATACCTCCCTAGTTAAGAGTGAGTGTTGGGAAATGTAACTAGGTTTAGATTTCATAATGATCTTTATACTTCTGTCATTGTATATTTTATGTAAAAGAAGAAGAAGAAGGGATTTTTATTTTCCAAGCATGGGTTTCATTCTCAAGTGAAAATTATTATTTTATGTAAGCATGTTATCCATGCTCATTATTATTTGTATTGGTCAAAATCAAAGGCTTATTTGTAGCATGGAAAATTATTTTTCAAATATGTAATTTAGGTCAAAATTTCCTTTAGATGCCAAGTTGGCCCTGCCCTAGAAAACATGTCTATTTGAATCCCTCTAGAAAATATAAATAGAGATAAATTTGAGCTCATTTGGACACACACAATTTGAATGGTTGGTTCTAAAATATTGTAGAAGCAAGGATGGCTGCAGTCTAAAATTGACAAGTGTATAAGGGTTTATCTTAAGCTAATATTTGTGGATATTTTTCCTTGATGTATCTCTTGTTTAAGATCTGTGTATGATGTTGTACATGTTGTTGGCCTCTTGTTGTTGATGGATTTTCTATGTGAAAGGAGTGCTTGACTTGGAATCTTGAGGGGTTGAGTCTCTTTATGGTAATGGGTCAAGGATATCTCACTTTGATATGATTCTATATGAAGAGATCTTTTTTGGGTTTTCCCCTTGGAGGGGTTTTGCCCTAGCTTGGAACTTATAAGTTTTTTTACTTTTATTCTTGTGATATTCATGTTTTATACATCGATATTTGTTTCATGAATAAGGCATAATAAACATTAATAAGAAGCCAACAACTTTCACAAGCAATTATTAAAGATGATAAATCTACCCTAATTCATAAGCCTACATATTTCTCAACAACCCTAGTAGTAGAGGTGTTATGTAATGAGAAACATAATATAAATGATAAGTTGTTCATCACACACAAGTAGAAAACAATCAAACCAATTTTTTTAGCTCATATCTTGCCTTTTCAACCACCATGAAATGCAAGAGAATGGAATAAAATGGATAAATTACCACTCTGTAATATATTATGGTCAGGAGAAACCCCCAAGACATGGAGGAGGAGGCCCAGTAATAGTGGTGCCAAAGGAGGACCAAAGGTAGAAGCTAAGGGAACAAAATGTAAACTCTTCAAGTAAAAGATAATTGTCTATTGAACTTTTGAAAACATTGCAAGGATGTGTGTGTGGAAAGATAGATTATTAATTTCAGTTGAAATATTTGCAGAGTACCTATGCATTAGACTCTTGAAAAGATTGCAGGGATTTATGTATGGAATGATATATTATTTTATTAATTTCCTTGGAAATCTTTGCATTGAACTCTTCAAAAGATTGCAGAGAGTTGTGTGTAGAAAGATAGATTATTTTATCAACTTCCTTTGAAATATTTGCATTGGACCCTTGAAAATATTGTAGGGATTTGTGTGTGGAAAGATAGATTATTTTATTAATTTCCTCGGAAATATTTGCATGGTTCCTAGGTTAAAATTTGACAGGGATTTGTGTGTAGAAATATATGTTATTTTATCAATTTCCTTGGAAATATTTGTATGGTTCGTGTACATTTATCTCCTAAAAAATATTGCACGTGAACCTTGCACAAAAAAATATTGAGAAACTATGTTATATTCTTGAAAATATTGAATGGTTTTTGTGCATAGAAAAGTAAGTAGCCATGTTGTTTTCTTGAAAAAGATTGCATCTAAAACTTGCACATAAAAAGATAAAGCATCCATGTTGTTTTCTTGTAAAATATTGCATGTGAACCTTGCACATAGAAATATAAATTAGCCAAGTTATTTTCTTGGAAAATATTGCATGGTTGTTATGCATAAAAAAATAAGCAACCATGTTATTTTCTTCATAACGATTTCATGTTTCTTGAGTGTAAAAAGGTAAGTTAACCATGGTTATTTCTTGAATCAACAAAGTTTTGTAACTATATGTACATTCTTTATTGGCATGCAAGTTAATATAAACATGGTTGAATATAAGATACAAATAGATCACTTACATGCTCTTCAGTCACATGCAGATTGAAATTTATTATTATATAGCTAAAGGTAATGTTGGAGTTGGAGAAAGGATGAAAAGGAGAGATTTTATGCATTCAATTAATGTATATGAATAGGCATGCTTCGTACTCTTTATGCATTTTATTTAATGCATGTGTGATGTGGATAAGAAAGCATGATTATATAATTATAGATATCTATTAAAATTATGTGCAATATGAATAAGAAAACATGATTTTATAAGTTTATGCATTTAATTAATGCAATATAAATAGGTGTTGTTTTAGTAGGTATTTATTAATGCATTGAAAAATATGAAAAAATAGACGTGCAGTGGTAAGTAAGTGCATTTCTATATGGCATTAGAATAAAAATAACAAGATTTTTGTTTTATTTCTATTAATAACTAATGTTATCACATTGGTACAAACAATAATGATATTAAGGGAACAAATATATTTTTATTCATGGTATGCCAACAAGAAGAATGACTAAAAAAAATGTTGCGATTGAGCCAATTTGTTCCCATAGATTTACATTTTCATTAAAAGTGTTAAGGTACAGTTCTGTAGTTAGTAACTAAGTGTTGCATGTGTTAGACATATATGGTCTTGTACTTGTTGATGCATGTAAAAGTAAAAGACTAAAGATGATTTTTATGTTATTATGCAACATGAAAAGATTCCTAATGCATGGAATATTATTAGTGATAACTGGTAGAGATTGATTATTGAGGTTCTGTTAAATGGATATTTTACCTGACCAAGATGTTAAATTTGTTGATGATAGCAATTGGAGGAAAGAATCATGACTTGCGCAAAGAAAGAATTGATATTTTCTCATTTATTCTTGTTGCAACAATCTAAATATGGATGATAACTAACACTATGTTACGCAATGAGTTCATCATTTTTAACTATTGGATCATGGAGAGTGAAGGATTTTCAAATGTATCTTACAAGAGATAAATTACCATGCCACGAAGATATCATGCTTAGGAAATGTGGGGTAAATTTTTCGAGAAACATTACCTCATCTTAAATGTAATGACCTCTAGTTAATTTTGTTTTACTTAAATATTTTGTTATTTTGTAAATTTTAACAATGGAAAATGGATGGGCTGCCTTGTTTCCATTAAGTGAGGGGTGAACTCCTTCATGAAACATTTAATAAAATAAATGTTTCCTGGTTTTTCCCTTTCTGGTTTCTAGGTATATCGATGTCCATTTAGGTGTTTTCCTACTTTTCTATTTTGAGGATATTTCTACCTTGCATGATGTTGAGACTTACATAATCAAATATGCTATTAACTAACCCAATTAAATGAATGATGATGATGATGCAAGGTTACAATAAAAATATTTATGTTAACAAGATGGATTAAAGACTATTACAATAATTATTCCATTTCTAAGGTTACTTCATTTAGTGATGATGATTTTATCTAATGATTAGTTAAGGAATACAAAATAATTCATTGAGAATATTACGTACTAGTAAATTTGGTAAAAAAGTTCTAACTCTATGTTTTTTTGCATGAGGTCTCCGAGGGATGTTACAATGTGTTTAACATTATGAAGAAAGGTGTTCCAAAGAGAGAGGCTAGATTTATAATAGTTGCAGAAGATATGTTGATTTCATTGTTTCTAGCGAGTCCATAGGGAAAATATAGGTGCAACAATATCATATCTATTGAGAATGGAATTGCAGAACGGGGAAGACACTGATTACAAATCAAGTCTAGTGGGTAAGTCTCTAGTTGAAAAGGATGTCTAAAGTGATTGAATAAATACCTCCAAATAACTCGAGGAAGAGGACAAGTGTGTAAAATATGCTCATGGTTTTATTCATTGCCTTGGAATAAGGAACGGAGTGAGGGACCAACATAACCCTTGGAGAGGACCTTATTCCATGTTAATTCTTTTCTATGGATGATAAGACAAAGAAAATAAGTTATCTTGGATGAAATATTCTTACACTAGATTTTAGACCACACCTACAGATTAAAAGTGTGATTGTTATTAGCTACAAGGGTGTAAACTTCTTCGATGGTGAAACAACGCTATGGTCGATATCCCCAACAAAAAATTTTTGCATCTTCACAAAAGTGCATTTCTCAATGTAGAAAAGTTTCCTTGAATTGTTCAAGAGCTTGGGCTACAAAAAGGATGTCCTAGGAGGGGGGACATTTCACATCGATGATAATTAGTCTCTAGGGAGAGATTTTCCAGTAATAAGATACAAAAAAAATTTCCCTGAGATTGCATAGCATAATGTATATTGAAGATACCTTGGGAAGAAATTTTGGGAAATTGATTCCAACAATCATCACAAAACTGAGTAAATTTTCGATGCTTGACTTCCCCAAAGTAGTGTTCTTGTAAAATTTCATTTCCTTTGCAATCCAGAATCTAGATAGATTAGCCCTTTGGAATTATAGTTTTGTGAATGCGTTGTTCATTACGAATTGGTTTGAAATATTTACTAGACCAAATTTTCTTCCATAAACCTTGACATCTTTACAACCAATACCACCAAGATTTTTATCCTAAGGTAGTGTTCAAATTTTCAAGGTCTTGGAGGTCCAACCCTCTAGATTTTTTTGGAAGACATAATTTCTCCCAAGAAACTACTACCCATTATTTTCTCTTTTCTCGTTCCTCCCAATAAGAAAGTTTTTTTTTATTGTACTTTGGTTTGATGAAGGATGATTTAAGGAGGATAATTTTGATATCTATACTAAGTGAGCATAAATTCCAACCAACCAATCGATTGGTAAACTTTTGAATCCATCTTGACCAAATTTTGGTACGCATGGAGTTGGGAGCTAAAAGAACGCCTAGATAGATTCTAGGTAAGATGCTTTATATGGAGCCCAAAAAATTAATGAAATAATGATTTTAAACTTTAATGAAAAATAAAACATATATTCAACTCATTTCATTAAAATTAAAATTTAAAAAATACATACACATATTCAATTAACTTTAAATTTATTAAACTTGAATATACTAAATTAAAACTAACCAATAAATATATTAAATTACATTAATTAATTAGAACTAAACCTAAAATACATATAAGTAATTACAAAATAATAACTGGTATAAATTAACTACAAATTTTGTCAATTAATTAGCCATCACTTCAGTTGACCTGAAATCACGATAGAAGATGGCTCCCTCAGACTTGGAAAGTTTTAAATGATTTAATCATGTGAGAAAGCTAATCATAAAGGACACAACACACATAATCATGCAACATAAACATAGAATGACACCAAGGTTGATGATGGAGTTCACCCCTCCTAGTTTACATCTCTAGGCCTTGCTTTAAAAGGCTAGGCTGCTCGTATTTTAGTGAATAAGAAGAGGTACATCAAAATTTATGATAGAATTGTGACTATTTCCCTTGTATGTAAATGCTCTCCTTCATAGAACTCTAACAATTTCACTTTACATTCTACAAACAACGTGTCATTTACTAAGAAAACATAGAGTCTCTAACAATGACTCTAACCTCTACTAAAATCAGGCATTTGAGCATCAACAATATATTAATTATTTACCTCGTCTCCACCTGACTAGGTGAGACACAATTTAGGTACAGTCTTCTGTGGAATTCACTACTAGCACGAACGAACAAGTATTGTCATTGAATATGGAACTTTCCAAAACTCCCATTTTGACTCTTCAAGTGTCCAATTTGGCTTCTATATGCCTCTGGAAAGCTAAAAACTAACTATGACCTCCTTTTATAACATTTTATAACTCTAAGTTTATAGTTGTTGTTACAACCATATTGATTTTGGTTATTCAAACTAATTCGAAATAGCGCAATTACAATTACATCTCATATGCTTTGTTAATTCATTGGACTGCGACCTAAAACCTATGCAAATTTATTGAATGCTTGCAAGAACCATGACTCTGCACAATTTAACATAGAAAATGGGCTTTAACAAAAATAATGTTGGCGCATTATCATTTGACAACATTACAATGCGTTGGAAATACGTTGGTGCATATAACATTATGACATATACAACATATAACTTTAATGTTTTTGTTTGCCATCCATATGAAGTATGTCCTATGGCATATGACATAATGAATGACTATGCAAACCCCATGCCATTTATGATGCCACTGTGCCATCACAACATCGTGCCAACTATGCTCTCTAATGAGTTTCATATTGTGGCATGTTGTTGAACTTCTCCCGATGGGTTTGGTGTTGACATGCTACATCTCATGACATATCATGGCATTTGTTAACTATGCTAACTCTGTGTCGATTTCCACCTCCATGGCATAACCATGCATTCTCATGACACCAATGGTCTTGACCTATGTCATATGGACGTGGCACAACCCGTCGGCTTTGGTTGTTAACTGTTAACCCATGGATGGTGAGTTGGCACATGATTGGACCACCACCTTTGTGTTCTTACATACCATAACTCTGGTGGTCTTTTGTTTCACACACACCGCAACACAAATATGGTATTTTGTTTAACCAACGTAATACCTTTGAATCCATTGGTTATAACATATGCCATAACACCACACTATATTTTTAAATCTCCGAAACCATAATTCTTAAACCATATCAAATATTTTGACATATGGTCATAAAACTTATGCGTTTATGCCATAAAACTAATGTCATAGTTTTAACTTACCCCTTGTGCTATGTCTAGCACACTTAATCGTCAATGTGCCCTACCATTTCCAGGAAACCATAGTTGCCATGTTGGTAATGCGTTGTAAGACAGTGTTGGAGGTTGAGAATTCAAATCTCTTAGAACCCTACAAATCATAACATGTTTTTAAAGGATATGGATAGGACACGTGGCAACCATTAATTGACCCACATGGCACTCTTTTATTGGCTCAATTACAATACATCAACGAATAGAATTTTGAAAACCAAAATGAGCTATTTGGTAGAATCTGACCTTGCCACAACGTAAATCAGAACCTTTAACATTGACCAACATCTGCATTTGACTTTGACTCGTGGTCGCTTTTGACTTCTGGTGACTTTTACTTTTCATCTATAGAGGCAAACTTCAACGAGAATTTTTCCCTCATACGGAGGCCAAACCCGAATCTGGAGATAACACTAGAATCAACGCGTCGAGCTCTTCGACTTGGCACTGATTTTGTGAGAATATAGGATGGTAAACTTCTACACGTGTTGAGAACATTTTTTTATACCTAGGACCATCTTGGTCTTCAAACCTATAGAAAACTTCAACTTAAATTAACAAGATCCATCATGGATGATACCTCCTAACAAAAAGGACTTTTGGTCCTCCAAAAGTTTTAGTACAAACATGCATCAGTATAAAAACGATCTGGACCCTAGTTACAGAATCAACTAGGCCTACTAATGCAATGATAATTTAGAGACACATATTTATACATATGGCATAAAATCTGCCCAATTCGAAGTAGGAGACTATTATGGAGACTTGGGTTCCTCTACTCTAGCTTCTTTTGTTGTCTCTTACTTAACTTGTGTTGGTGTTGTCTCACGGGGTAACATCGGACATGTGCTCTTTGAATGTCCTCTCAGCTTTCATTGAGGACAAACTCTTTCTCTGGAGTTTGTATCGGTCGTCTTTTTGCTCGATTTTCCTGAGCTCTATTTCGATGATGATGAATCCTTGTCTCACTGAAGAAAAGTCTTCCCAGGATGTTTCTTCACTTGTAGTGCTACATCATCTTTCCATGGCTTACTCCTTGTAGCACCCATCTTTTTGTTGAAAACCTTCTGCTTCCAGCATTCCTCTACACAATGTGTGTTACTCCCACAAAACGTACATGGATAAATCCTTTTAATGAATTTCAACATAAATTTTTGATTTAACAACCCACCTTCTGAATCACTATTAGAGTGATTTGTCTATTTACCTTTGTGGTCTTGCAGCTTCTTCAGAATCAGGTCAGGGTGTAGGGACGAACATCGATCTGCAATCTGACCTCTCTTCCCGTAGTAGTAACATATAAATTATTCATAACCCAAGCATCGATGTTTCAACCTTTCTTTTACTGAGATCTGTTGGAGCCTTCCTTGGACATGCCCACCGAGGCCTTGTCCTTGATGATATCCCATCTTATTGATCAACTTCGTACCCATTTCTCTTGAATGCCTCACAAATTCTCCAATGTCGTGGTTGTTGGAAGCCTCGTCCTTCTTTAAATCATTTCTTTGCAAGGTTAGTGCATAAGGAGATTCCTCAGAAGGTGAGGAAAAGGTTCCAATGGATTATTCTACCGATTGCGCTTTTGGAGTGGTAAACCGAGATGAAATGTCTTCATCTTCCTTATGAAGAGGCGAGACTTCATTTTCCCCTACTATAGATGAACTTTGAATTGATGGACTATTTCTTCTTCGACTCTTCTGCAAGGCTTCAATATTCTCCTGTAGTATTTGCTTGTTCTCTTGCAGATCTTGCACCATTTGCTACAATGTAGCGTTCTCCTATTGAAATATCTGGTCGAACTCTTCAAGTTCTTGCAATCGAATCTATCTTGATTTTTTACCCATTCTTGCACTTAGTGAGGACCTATTCTGATACGAAAATATGATCTGAAATCAAAGAAGAAGATCGCTCCCTCACACATGGCAAGTTTTAAATGAGTCTTTCAACACAATTATTTAATTTAGCTGAGAAAGTTAATCATAAAGGACACGACACACATAATCATGCAACATCAATATAGAATGACATCGAGGTTGATGACGGAGTTCACCCCTACTGGGCTACTTCTCTGGGCCCTGCTCTAAAAAGCTAGGCCACTCATATTTCAGTGAATAAGAAGAGGTACAACAAAATTATTGATACAATTTTGGCTATTTCTCGATTATGGAAATGCTCTCCTTCAAAGAACTCTCACAATTTCACTTGACATTCTATAAGTGACGTGTCATTTACAACAAAAACATAGTGTCTCTAGCAATGGACCGGACCCCTACTGAAATTGAGAATTCAAGAATCAACAACATCTTAATTATTTACCTCGTCTCCACCTGACTAGGTGAGACACAATTCAGGTACGATCTTTTGCAGAATTCGTTTCTATTACTGACTATTGGACACCTAATCCTAAGGGTTGGTGTGGAAGTTAGACAGTGAAAGGGAGTCCAAGAGACCTTGTAATATGGAATCCAACAGTCACTCTAATGTATCATAAATGTGCATCTAAGTTAATAAGAAATGCAATTCACTGTTCTATCTGACTATTAACATGGTATCAAAGCTGCAATCGAATTGTTGGTTTTCTCTTATTTGAGCCACTTGTTTTTTGGACTCTCTAAATGTTAGCTTTGCCTTCCCGCCACCATTTTGTGTGTTATAATTGCCATTATTATTCTGCATGATGTCCCACTTGCTTCCATAATTGTCAAGTTGTAGACCTACACCAGACCGTTTCAAAATTCATAGCTCTACCTATCACACTATTTGTCGGTCTATTTTCATTCCAGATTGTAAGAAAAAACGAGAGTACAAAAAAGAGAAACGAAAGTGTCATGACCTTTACAGCAAATTTTGAAAATCTCCAGCGACAAATTGTCTCTTAAAAAAGGATAGACCGCAGTTTCTATGGAGAAATGGATAAGATTGGTAAATCCCTAACTAATGTTTTTGTGGTGTAGCCTTGGAGCAGTCTTTGTTTGAAGAAAATGGTGCGGTGAATGGTATGTGTACAATTGGCCCTCTCCACTCCAGTTGAATGGTATGTGTACAGTCGACTCCCATACTGTCGGCCCTCTCCACTCCAGTGGAATGGTATGCATACAATCGTCTTCAAACCCCTGGATTTAATATCGTAATACTTTATTTTAGCATCACTCGGTGGCCCTACCATACTGCTCGGTCATCTACGTTAACTCATACCTCCTCAGACCATACAATTCAACTCCTCTCCCAGTGCTACCACCGCGCTCCTAATAGAATCACGTGAATCACCCTTGTAATATTCTCCATTTTCGTTGGAATGGTGGGTCGATAGAGAATTACTCCCCTCCTCCATTGTAGGGGAACTCTTCTTCTACTTCAAAGCCATTGGTCGCCATATAAAATCCACAAACAGCTCAGCTTCCCCCTCAAAGCACCCAACGGGTATGGATATTTTCGAGGAGTTGTTGATGGCACAAGAGCAAAGAGAAAGAATGGAATGCCTATCATAATGATAAATAAGATGCGGGCCTCTAAAGCCTCTGTTCCTCTCGGTTGCTTCGCGTGGGGAGTGGTTTCACTCTTTTCTCAGGCTGAGTTCCGTAATGTGGTTGATCTTCGTTCCTACTAAAGTCTTGTGCGTGGAAATTTAGCTATTTGAAAGACTCAATTGTTCATATATCATGAATGCCACTACAGCCACATCTGCTGAAACAAAATATATTTTGTCTTATCTACAGACGAATCCTACTAAATTCTTGTTCGTGGAAATTTAGCTATTTTAAAGCCTCAATTTTCAGCTCACCCAAATGCCATTACAACTGCATCTGCTAGGAAAAAATATATGTTGTCTTATCTACAGATGAACTATCTAAGACTTTGAGAAGATTTGTTTCCATATGTTCCAAAGGTCTTAAACAAGCTGATATAATTCTCTTGTATGTTTCTCCAGTCTCTTCAAAGAAGGAAGCCCGGCGCCAGCTGTCCACATTATTTTCAGAGACCATCACCGATCTAGATAAGCACGATATTAAGCCAAAGATCTTCGACTACTCCCTTACAATGCCACAAGTAGTGGATCAGTTGGATCTGTTTATGCAACAAATGAGCATTGAGGAAGGGAAAAGATAGACCTTCGAGTGTGCACTACCTAACTTCGGAGATGTATGAGCTCCCAGAAAAACGAAATGAAATATGCTGCAAGAAAAAAAACAGCATGCTGCTTCAAGAAAGTTCCTATTCCATTATCGTAGAGATTGCCATGTAGGATAATAATAGGTTCTCCTTAACAATGTAAATTGGTATATGTCTTTCATCAACTAGTAGAATCCTTTCTACATTTTTCAAATCACAACTCTTATCATCTCACTTATCCTATTAAATAACTGACACAACCCAAAATTTTGGCTAGTTAGGATAGTAGTCAATAATTCATTTAACAATATGTTTAATTCATAAAGTTATGTCCTTGTCTGCAGCAGCCTAACATACTTATCCATGACAATTATATTGTACTGATCAAGAGCTCGAACCTTTTCAAATTTCAAGAGGGCTTCATCAATTTTTCCAATAACTCCTTCAGTCTTTGTTGTTTCGATCATTATGTGGAAATTGCGGTGCTATGGCTTCTGATAAAACGATAGCCTCTAGTAACAAAAACATGTTGATATCCATTAAAACCATAGAGATTTAGTGCATTCACTGGCGACGAATCCCAAAGGTATTGAGATTCTGAGTGCACTATGATTTAAAATTTTGTGGGAGGCTTTTATGTTCCTTAGCCTTTATTCTTTGCTGAGTCTAATTCTTGAGATTGAAAAATGGCCAGACTGGGTGAGTTGTTAGAATTATTAAGCACTCTAATATTGTGTACAATTGAATATGCGGTAATATTCAACAAAGCTTCTCTTGTTGACATTAGAACAAGAAATCATTGATTCTTTGCAGCTTGAGACAAAGCTACAATAAGAAGAATTACAACAGTGGAGTCATCATTCTTAACTTGTTTCCCATAAGCAACAATTTGATTCAAATCCAGTACCTAATGAAGTAGCAAAATTGCATGCAGAAGTCGAGATTCAGCCTCCACTTCCCAAGAAAATCATGAGACCTTGGGAAGAGCTTGTCCACAACAAGCACGAAATAGGTCTTGGATATGATAAGGAGGCGTCCTTTCCTATTCCAAACTATTCCAAGCCCATTCAATTTCAAAGCAGGTTTCTTCATGGCAGTTCACCTTCACCTATTCTAGATTTTGCTCCTCCACATTCACAATAAAAAATTGTTAATACCAACATTATGACTGACTTGGCCATATGAAATATCACTATTTTTATCTTCATCCATGTGATCACTATCATAAAACCTCTCACTCTTCAAACATATTCTTCATAAATAAGCCTCCCAAAAGAACGAAGATTCGTCTTGGATGGATTTCTTCTTGGCAATGGGCTTCAATAGCCAAGAAGATATCTCAGTCATATGTCAGAACTGGTTGTAGAGTATTGAATAATCTTGTAGTCGAGTTTTCTCCATCATCTCACCTTGTGTCTAATAGGGGGGAAGTGATGGCCATCTACAAGTTTCAAAGCCACATCAAGCAAGCCTAAGCCACAACCTACCATACCAGATTCAGAGTTGTAGCGAGAGACAAAGATACCCCTGAACATGCTTTTGGTTGGTGGTTTACCTTAAACTATCTATGCGGGGTTGAGACCTCTCTTCATAACATTGGGAACACTTACTCTAGTAGAAGACTTTAGCCTCTTGCCATTTTTGGAAGAGTTCCAGGAATTGCATTAAGAATCCCAAAGTTGTTGGTCATCCTAAAACCATTGCAGGTTCTAGACCTCCCTTTTTGAGGGCTAAGGTCTCTGTCTCCAAAGCACTAGGGACACTTCCTCTTGTAGAATATTTCAGCTTCTTGCCAGACTTGGAAGAGTTCTAGGAACTGTACTAAGCATTCCAGTTTTGGGGGTCATCCTTAAACCACCCCTTATACCAACATTTCAAAGAGAACATTCAACCTAGTTCTACCATGAACTTTTTCACATTTTGTGTTATAACTCTCTTCTTGGACTCACACATACCCCTTCGGATTAAGGGAGGGAATGTTGGACACCTAATCCTAAGGGTTGGTGTGAAAGTTGGACAGTCAAAGGGAGTCCAGGAGACCTTGGAATATGGAATCCAACGGTCACTCTAATGTATTATAAATGTAAATCTAAGTTAATAAGAAATGAAATCCATTGTTCTATCATTTATGATTGTTCACATCCTATGTGAGTTTAACGTTGATGAACAAGTACTGCCATTGAATCTCGAACATGCCAATACCCCTGTTTTGGCTCTCCAAGTGTCCAATTTGGCTTCCGCATACCTCCAAAAACCCAAAAACTAACTTGACCTACAACTTTGAGCTACACAACTCCCATATGGCGCAGTGGCTCGACACCTCCTCACACTCAAATTTGACAACAACACCACTCTGGCTTCGCTTGACTTGCCTTTGAATGGCTTCACTGGAATGGCCTTACTTTCCTTCGAGTTGGTCACTCAATGGCTTGTGTTTGAATGGTGCTATGACCTCCTTTTATAACATTTCATAACTCTAAGTTTAGAGCTGTGGATACAACCATATTAATTTTGTCTATTTGAACTAAATCAAAATAGCGCAATTACAATTACATCTCATATGTTTTTTTAATTCATTGGACTGTGGCCTAAAACATATGCGAAGTTAATGAATGGTTGCAACAACCATGACTCTGCACAGTTTAACATAGCAAATCGGTTTTAACAAACATAAGGTTGGCGCATTATGGTTTTCCAACGTTACAATGTGCTGCAAATACTTTGCACATATAACATTATGACATATACAACATATAAATTTAATGTTTTTGTTTGCGGTCGATATGAACTATGTCGTGTGGCACATAATGTAACCAACGATAATGTAGACGCCGTGCCATTTCCAATGTCACTGTGCCATCACAACACCACGCCAACTGCGCTCTCTATGAGCTGCACACTGTGGCATGTCGTTGAACTGCTCCCAAAGAATTTAGTGTTGACATGCTACATCCCATGGTGTATAGTGGCATTTGTTAGCTATGCTAACTTCACACTGATTGCAATATCCGTGGCATAACTGTGCATTCTCATGACACCGATGGTCTCGACCTGTGGAATATGGATGTGGCACAACTCGTCGTCTTTAGTGGTCAATTGTTAACTCACGGTTGGTGAGTTGGCATGTGATTGAACCACCACCTTCGTGCTATTACATACCATAACTCCGGTGTTTTGTTGTTCTGCATACACCACAACACATATATGGTATTTTTTTTTAACCAATATAATACCTCCGAATCCATTCGTTATAACATATGCCATAACACTGCACTATATGTTTTAGTGTCCAAAACCATAATGTTTAAACCATATCAAATATTTTGATATATGCTTATAAAACTTATACCTTTGCGCCATAGAATTAATGTCGTAGTTTTAACTCATCCCTTGCGGTATGTCTTACACATTTAACCATACCATGAATGTGACCTACATTGCAAGGAAACCATAGTTGGCAGGCTGGTAATGCATTGTAAGACAATGTTGGAGGTTGAGAGTTCAAATCTCTTAGAACCATGTAACTGACAACAACTTTCTAAATGTTATGGAGAGACCAACATCTACGATTAACCTTAACCTGTGGTTTCTTTTGACTTACGGTGACTTTGACCTTTCACCTTTTTAAAGGTTATGGAGAGGCCATGTGTCAGCCATTCATTGGCCCACGTGGTGCTTTTTTATTGACTCAATTACTTTCTAAATGTTATGGAGAGACCAACATCTACGATTAACCTTAACCTGTGGTTTCTTTTGACTTACGGTGACTTTGACCTTTCACCTTTTTAAAGGTTATGGAGAGGCCATGTGTCAGCCATTCATTGGCCCACGTGGTGCTTTTTTATTGACTCAATTAAAATACATCAAGAAATAGCAATTTGACAAACAAAAATGAGCTACCTAGTGGAATCCAAGCTTGCCACAATATAAACTAGAAGGTTAACCGTTGACCAACATTTACGATTAACCTTAACCTGTGGTATCTTTTGACTTACGGTGACTTTGCCCTTTCACCTGTTTAGAAACAAGCTTCAATGGCCGTGTTATCCCTCATACGGAGTTCAAAATCAAATCCAGGCATACCACCAGAATCAGTGCATCGCTCTCTTCGACTTGACACAGATTTGTGAGCATCTGGGATGGTAAACTTCGACACATTTTGACAACAGTTTTTCTACCTAGTACCATATTTATCTTCAAACATATAACAAACTTCAAGTTTGCTTAACAAGATCCATCTTGATCATCAATGCATTAAAATTAATAAAATAAGCACGTTTACAAATTTATTATAAATTAAATAATGGTAAATTCAATGCTCTAAAACTAGCATATAGTTAAATAAATTTATAATATAAATAGTTACGTTGAACTTGTAATGCCTGTTTGCGCATGCTTTGATGTTACTGCTATATAGGTACTGTATCATGATAAAATGGGATGGCCACTAGCAGGTACTTCAAAATTATCAAGGGAAAGAGCAAGGGGAAGGGCAATTATGGTAGCCATACATTTTAACTATGATAAAAAAGAAGGTTAGATTAATTCTGCTTTCTTCACAAGTATATAATGACAAATAAAGTGAGATTAATTGCGTCTTCTACACAAGTATATCATACTTCAATATATTAAAATTACCATATCAAAATTAAAATTAATATATTAAAATTAGAATTAAACATATCATTACAAATTAAACTATATATTAAGTTAACGTATGAGATTAAAATTAATCTATATATTCAAGAGAAAAAATAATTTAATATATTTATTTTTAAAATAACACAGATATTCAAAATTCAAACTAATTTATATATTCACTTTAATCTTAAAATTATATAAAAAAAACACAAATGAAAATATCATTATAACAAGAACAAGATTAAAACATTAAATAATTAATGTATACATTCATATTTTTTTATTTCAAGTATGCTTGAGTTTTATATTACTATATAGAAAGAAGAAAAGACAATGTTTTTTTGTTTCATCACTAATTAGCATATAAAAGTTGTTTTTCTCCCTGTGATATCTTTACCCTATCACTAGCAAGTAGCTTTTGTCGACATTCTTAAATATTATGATATCATTTACATATTCATTGTTTGTTAATCATTTAAATTGCAGGAGAATCCACATATATAATAATAGGTGCTTTAAATTGTTCCTTTTAGATGGAGAATTCTATATCAACGACATTCTTTGTTAGACTAGAAATCTTGTTATCAATTGTGTATATTTTCCTTTTGGCATCACTAATACTAAGGAGGATTCCTTGTTTGGTCTTAAACATTTCTACGAGTACTTTCCCATGATGGTTTTAATCCCCTTGTATAGTTTCATTGCCTACATGTATAGATTCTTTCTCTATTGTACATGCGTTTTTGGTTTATGGAATCCAATTGGATACTTCTTGTTGAATTCAAACATGAATGATGAACCTTCTTTCCACCTTATAGTGTTCTTCTTCTTAGTGGATTTCCTTGTGAATTTCGTAAAGGGTGTTCGTCATAAATGTCATAGAAGAATGTTCAAAAATTGATTGAGCACTTCGAGAAATTGAATTCTATGTGCTTCGATTGCATCTGTGATTAGAAGGATAATGAACCCAATGAATACTGGGATAGTGTTAAGGATATAAAACCATGGGATAGGGGGTAGAGACAACATGAGCTATAACTTTTTTCTATAGGGATAGTATGAATAGAGAGTATAGAATGGTGGTGCATAGATGGGGGCTAAGAAGGTCCTCAACCAAATGCCTTAGATAATAATGGCACTAATGAATAACTTTACTGAATTGAGAGACAAATGAATGGAAGAAAAACTAACTAGAACGCTCCCTGATGAATAGACAATGAACACTAGCCCAAGGTATATCGTACACATAAAGAAGACCATAAATTTAAGACAAATAATTAATCTAGTTGTAAAGAAGAGTGTAGACCAATCCTATATAGAACCCAACATTTAGAAATAATGGTCCATAAAGGGAGGACCAAGAAGTTCCTAAAAAGAACTATATAGCTAATATTGATATAAATAAGGAGCAATGACCAACTAAGAGAGAAATGGAAGGAGGAAAAATTGAATAGCTTCCCCCTAATGAAGAACCTATGAACACTAATCAAAGAAATATCATATTTTGAAAGAAGTAAAAATAATTGAAATAGAAATTTAACTTAGTTGTTAAGACGTGTGAAACCTAAGCTTCAACAATAGAGCAAGAGAGAAATAGATGATAATATCTCTCAATTGTGGAAGTGCATGCTCAAACCCATTAGTTTTGTTTTGAAGAAGGAAATCTCACCAAGGAATTGTAACAAATAATTCTTCCAAAGGATCTAAACTATCTATCGTAACCTAATAATTTCTAGTAGAAATCCTCTTTAGGTTATTTTTAAATCACCTTAGGATCTCCATCTACCTTTTCCTTCTACAATAACATACAATAGCTTAAACCAAAAAAGCCCAATAAAAAAGAAGAAATCATTCCAGTTTTGAATAGATTTCCTTTCCATGAATTCCACTAATTTTACTTCATTTGATCAAACTCCACAATTTCCACCATGATTTTCAAACTCCCATTGCTAGTAACAACATGAAATATATTCCAACAACTAATCTAAAACCAACCACTATAAAACTGTTATGTACCCAGAAACAAATTTTTTTTTACATATAAAGATTACCAATATCCACATTTGTATTTATTCGCTACAAGGTTCTTATGCATACATTATATGGTTGGCATTCATATATTTCGTTTGATCCTAAGTACACCTCACATAATGACTAGCAATTAAGACCTGCAAAGAATCTGGTCTCATCATTTTAATTCCGTTTGGTTATTTGGATAAGGTCGTATCGATTTCCATGCAGAGTTCTTTATATGTCTTGCCTTGTTGGCGGTTGGCATGAATCCCACCCGTTGATTCGTGTACTCCCTACAGGTGTACCCAGATTAACGGTGTGTAGTCGTTTAAGCTTTAGTTACGTTGATTTGAGTGACTGCTTGTTATTGAATGTGCATTGACTGTCTGTCCTGCCCGGTACGTGGCATGGGCAGGCTACAACTACCACCTCGGGATCACTCATGCATCAACGGCTACGTGGCTTGAACAATGATCCAACAGCTGTAATGAAGACCTGCCGACTTACTCTACCCTTGGCGCCGACAGGTAGCCCCATTCTTTCATGGAAAGATCTGGAAAGTTGCTTTGTCTCCTGTCTCGGCCGCAGGCTTAGGCAGACTCAGTTTCAGGGTTTGATTGTTGAGGAAAGGGCGTGCGAAGTTCTGAAGCTAACCTCTGCTACCAAGTTTCACCACTGGGTAACTGCATGGCAGATTTCTCCCTATACTGCCTATTTTCCACTTCTGCATTATTTTGTTTGGTAGATAACTTAGCCATGTTTCATGCTCGGATTTCCACATAGTTCTTAACCATATGGCTCCTTGCTCGCAAGTTTCTTCTGGGCATAACCTCGTTGCGATTGGAACTGGATGGTGAGATGCTCTCGAGCTGATATGCCTTCTGGGTATTCACCGGTATGGAAAAATGTTTTACTCGTTAATGGCTATTTCTCTTTGGTTGAAGGCTGGCTAAGGTCTACAGACCCTTACGCCAGGGTTCGGTTCCTATAGCTCGCATGGCTCACTGTTTGGTGACCCAGTTTGGGTCCCGGTGGCCATTCCCGTTAAGGGTTTCTGTTATAACGAAACTTTAAGTGATATGAGGTTTTTCAATTCCTCGTTTGTTCTATTGAGCCGCTCGGCTGTACATGTAAATTATCTGCTAATTTTATCAGGTCCTCTTTATGAATTTTGGGCGACCTCATGACATATTTCATATCTCGGGCTTTTGTATAGAATTAACAGGAATTTTTGTCTGTTTTATTCATTTCCCCACTTTGGGCTATGCATGACATTTTTTTTTATGGAACTCAAATATATCATGGTGCTTTTCTTTCAAGGGTTTTACACTCTGGTTTGAGTTACCTAGTTGTCGACGCTGTCACAGTTTTTAATGAAATTCGTTAACTCTGTTTCCAATAATGCTATGGTTCCGTTATCAATTTACGTTATCAACTGAAAGTTTTGCCCTGATGTTTAGCAATGTTATTTATTTGGTTCTCTGTTTAATTCGTAGCCTATTAATATGATTGTTGTTTAACTGTTTGAGGGGGCTTCCTCCAAGTCAAGGCCTGGGTTTCATCTCTATGCTAAGAGTGGAAACACCGTCCCCTAATAGTTATCATTCCATTTCTTTAGGTTGTCTCTGATTGGTTGCTTGTCATAGTTGTGACCCCTATCCTGAGATCCCAACAACCCTCTTAACTAGGCTTTTCCATGTAAGGGTACCGAAAGGAAAGATTTCTTTAAACCCTCCCCTGTTCCTATCATTGAAAGGTTTCCCCTCTAAATGGTAATTTCCACTCAAGGTCTGAGATATTCTTTAAAGAAATCAATGGATGCTTGTACCTCCATAATTGTTTCACGGCATTGGGTTTTGTATTATTTTCTTGCTTCTCAGACCTTTACTAATTTTATACAGCATCTTGATTAATTCAAGTGTGTAATTCATATGTATCAGAGGCATCATAGTTTTACTTGTCCGATAAAACCCCCGTGACATAGCCGCCTATATTTGTGCCCAGTCTAATTCAATAGACAGCTATAATTGTTCAGTAATACCAAGATAATGGTCACCTTCCTAGAGGGTCTCAGGTGTTTCCGCTACTATTCTTTTTTTTTTTAAGAAAATATATTAACTGTAGGACAAGTTATGTTCCATTTGTTTCTTTTCCTCCCATTTGACACAAAACACTGTAACGCTCGTAAACTCTTGGGATTCCTACAGTGAAGTTAATTTAATACAGTACTTACAGCGTAGTTAATTTAACACAATACTTTACAGTGAAGTTAATTTAATATAATACTTTTATTCTACCCAAATTACTTGCAGAATTGTTAAAAGTATTCTTCACTTACCTGCACCGCTGCAACTTACAAGTACTCCAGAAGCTGGGCCTTCTCTATTTCTCCCGCTTCCAATTTTCCACCCAACCTTGAGATTCGTCTTTCGAGACCAGAATCTCCCCCCTAGCTCTTGCCGGACCACAGCCCTCAGCAAGTTGCTGGCACTTTCGTGCTTGGCTATCTGGTCATCACCAGACTTAGCCTTTTTCCTCTTCTCTCTCTCTCTCCTGCCTGTCCCTACAGCGCAGTGCTCCCTAACTCTCTTTTCCTCCGGAAAAACTTTCCAGTTAGAAAACAGTTAGGGTTTCTTGGGAAGACAACAACTGTCTACCTGAGAGATTGCCAGCTCTTAAATAAACATTTTTTTTAAACAGAAAATATTATTAAATCCAACCAGATAATAATAATCAATTCAGTTTACCATTTACCACAACAAAGTCAAATATTTACATTTATCCTGGGCCATCACAAAAAATATCATAAATACACTCTTACATAACCCATCTAAATGTTAATCTACGAAGTATGTGGGACATTATAAACCCTATTGTGTGCCCTCCGTGAGATGTTAATTAATCGTGGCATGACATGATATCATCTAATAAAATGTCTGTATTCAAAATTAACACTAATATATATATTCAAAATTAAATCAAAAAAATATAATAATTTTAAATTAAAACAAATACAATAAAATAAAAACTGAGACCGGTAAAAATTAAAAACATTAATAACCAACATCATAATTTAGATTAACACACATAAATCTAATTCCTTGGATTTAAACAAATAAACGTATTAATCAAACCTAACTTACGCCTTCAATCAAACCCGACATCTATTTTTCAATCAACATCTATTTTCAATCAAATATAATGCATTAAATAATTAAATCTGTGCCTTTGATGAATATTCCACAAAGAATAACACATTAAAAATAAACCTAATACATCAAAAATAAACCAACATAACACCTTGAAAGTAAAATATTCAATAAACAATAACACATTAAAAATGAATCTAATACATAAAAAATAAAAGTAACATAGTAAATGTAAAATAATGGCATTCATCCATTAATTGTTTAGTGTGGAATTATGTTACCACTCAGTTTTATGTTTAAATTTCATGGGAAGGGTTGAAAATGAGATATCTTTCTTAATATTAATCTATCCAAAACATTTCTAAATTTAACTAAGTTTTACATAATTATAAAAAAAAATTGGGAAAATTGTTTATATAATTTTTGAAATTGCATGGTATTGGTTGGCATAACAATCTTAGTGGTATCATTTCATTAGTGGGAAAAATTTGCACAGAATCTTGGTGATATAATTTCACTAGTGAAAAAATATTTAACACAATCTTAATGATAGCATCTCACTGATAGAAAAATTGTTGGTTGATGATAACTTCCCATTCCTGAGAAGATCAGGAGCACAATTATCTCATTGATGGAATCATGTTTATACAATACTCGTGATGCCATCCCAGCCGTGGGAAAATCATTCAAACCATTCTCGTGATAGTATCACATTGATGAGAAAACCATTCACTCATAATTAGTGATAACATCTTACTAGATCATTTTTTCATCGATAATCTGGACATAAACTAAACTTAACTTAGTTGTGAAAATAAAATAACCTTTGATTCTAATAAATATGCCTCCTCGAAACCTTTGCAAGATGCAAAATGGTTTCTTTTTCAAATCATTTGCTTGTTTGTATTTGAAATTTCCAAGATTTAATTATTAAAACTTAATCTCTTGTATGTGGACTGGCCTTGTATTTTACCGCTACGTCTGCGAACAAATTGCAAACATACCATGAATTGAGTGGTTAGGCACAGTCTCAGGCTTACAACTAAACTCGCGCGATTCTGCAACTGTGAATTGAGCCACAAACAAGTAAGGACATCTGGTTGTCGACGAACTTGCCAGTAAAGTAACGATGCATATGGCCAAAGAATTTAATGTCAAACGTAAAGAATCACATACAGTGGAACGGCTAGGCGATCTAAATGTGGCAAGAAGAAAGCACGATACAAATGCATTAGGTAATTGTATATGTTTATTATATATATGATTAAGTGCTTTTATGTCTATTTTAAATTGATAGATTTGATTTTTATCAGTGTTTGTTTGAGGTGCCCATAAACACCAGCTGGATATCTCACCGCATTATTTCATGGTTATCTAACACTCCCGGGATTAATGGTTCGAAATCACTTTTCTGGTAGGCTTTTTTAATGGAGCGGCGCAACATGGAAAGTGTGGATGTGGTGCATGGATTAGAATCAATCAAAAAATGATCTATAAACTCCATTAGAATGATAGTCCAAGTATAAACATTAATGCAGAAGAATGATAGTCCGAGTATGTATAAACGCTAATTGAGAAGTATTGGCTTTATGGGGTTTACTGGTTCACAAAAAATATACAATTAAATTATCTACATATCTATGGAAATTCGAGAATTCTTATAGATGAGATCAATGAGCACAACTTTCGATCTCCCCTCTTATCTCGGTGGATTGATAGTATTGGCTTTATGGGGTTTAACGGTTTAAAAAAAAATATACAGCTAAATTATCTACATATCTATGGAAATTCGAGAATTCTTATAGATGAGATCAATGGACACAAATTTCGATCTCCCCTCTTATCTCGGTGGATTGACCGTATCAAACTTATCATGGGCACTCTGCCACTCATTACAACACAACACCCCTACCGTGAACCAAACATGGTAGTTGTCTCACTCTCATCTGGAAGGCTTGATCCATCTCCCCTAACACTATGTTAGTGACACCATGTCTATGAGTTCTATCCCCTGACACTATGTTAGTGACACTGTGGCTATGAGTTCTATGATGACATCCTTTTGTATATGACATAGGGTTTTGTATTAAAAAACTCAATACAAAAGTTTTATGTTATATGTTATCATGGCATGTATTTATCCCCTAACACTATGCTAGTGACACTATGGCTATGAGTTTTATGATGATATTTTTTTTATATGGTATAGAGTTTTGTATTAAAAAACTCAATACAAGAATTTTATGTTATATGTTATGATTGCATGATCACAAATTTAAGTGTTTTTTTCTTTAAAAAAAATATTTAAGTTATATAGTGGTATTAGTATAAGTTAATTGTCTCTAACTACATTTTACAGTTCATTATAATGGAGAGACATTATCAAGTAATATTATATTTAAAAATACTAAGATAATATTTACTTTAACAAATTAAAAATTAATAATAACAAACCAAATCAATATCAACCCTAAATAAAATACTTCAATTTCCATCTTAATTTTACATCCACTATATCTAAAAACAAAAATAGTTAAATATATAAAAAAATAATTAATATAAATTTGATATTAAATGTGAACATACATTATAAATATTACATTATGTATAATTCGTTATATATATCTATATATATATATATATATATATAAAATAGTGTGAGTTATAAAATATATATATATTGAAATGTTTATATTAAATAACATAATTTTATGCCAACTTTATGTAGAGAGATATTTGAAAATTTTCTTATGCTTTCACTTTGTATTATGAGGGTGATGTATAAATTATTTCACTCTTAAAAAGAGTTGATATATAACATTTAAAAAATATTAATAACATAAAAAGAAAAGACTTTAATACCATTGTAATTTCAACATACATGTCTAGAAAAAAATATTAACATGAGGGAGAAAGCACATAGAGTTCTTATTTCATTATTAGGTGCCTTATTTTTCTAATTCAAAATAAGTGAGAAATTTCTAATTCCTTCAATGTTTAATATGGAGTTGATATATAACATTTTAAAAAATATTACGTATAAAAATATTTTTCTAGATATATACATGAAGTGCAAGTTTTTTTCTCAAGTTTTTCTTTCCTAAGTAGGTCTGAGTTTTTTCTCAAGTTTTGCTTTCCTAAATAGGTTTGCATATTGAGAATCTCTCATCTTGCTAGATCTCAAATTAACATCACCATTGTATTTATGACATTTTACAAGTCTATTATGTCATTTGTTATTTGAGATAATAACTTCATAACTATATTAGGTCAAAGTGAAAAAGAAAACATGAATTTATTCATTTCAAAAATACAAGTCTATTATGTCATTTGTTATTTGATATTGAGATAATAACTTCATAATTATATTAGGTCAATGTGAAAAGAAAAACATGAATTCATTCATGTCAAAAATTAATATTGAAATAGAATTGTCAATAATCCAAATGTAAAATATGTACAATGTTTCTTGTGACACAAATAAATGCTAAGAAAACATGTTTGAATTTCAATAATATTAACATACACTAAAAAATTTTCAAAATAATTAAATTATACATTTTCATTGTTTTATGATTTTTTAGAATAAAAATATACTATTTTTTTCTTCGAATGGTAAGTTTTTATTATTTAAATTATATTTTTTAATATATTAAAGAATTTAATCTCTTAAAACACTCCTAACCCATTAGAATGTATTGAGAATATATTTTTAAATTCTATAATATCATTTGTTATTTGACGACTCATATCATATTAGCTAAATATAAGAATGCAAACAAAAAATTATATGAGTCCATTCTTTTAAAAACTGCAGTTTTGTACTCGACTCTTTTAAATGGTATCTTAGTAGGATAAAGTTAGGGTTTTAATAATAATGTTAATGTGAAGCACGGCCGAGTTGCGCTGGCGATTGCGTGAGGCGTCGATTGCATATGACACCTGGAAACAGTGCTATAAGTTCCAAACAATTATTCCTTCTGGTTGATTGGATTGAAATATATCATTCATTATGAAAACCTCATATTTTAATGGTTGAGGTCGTAATTCAAGATTGACTGGATATTGTTGTCGATATTTGTCTCGCACAACCTAAAAGCGGCAGCACAGCCATGCAAATAAATGTCCTCAATGTCAGTGTCAGCGACATTAATTAAGTTGTTCCGTATGTTGCTTTCCTTCATGCCATGTGATTCAACCTCCTGGACCATGTGATTCAATTATCTTCTTTTCTTTACCGCGTTAATCTAGGAACAGGATCAGCCTTCCCGGCTTTCACCTGCGCCGATCAGTTAGGTATACGTGAGACATATAAGTACCAAGGCAGGTCGGGACTCAGCTTTATCTAACCAAGGGAGGGCAGGTCGGTGATCTGTGCTCAGTGTTGTTGAGCCGGCCCACTCAGCTCGAAAATAGTGAGTATGGACTTAGGTATTTATGTGGGTGATTAATATTTTTTGTGCTATAGTTTTGTTAATGTATTGGATTTTATAGCCGTAGTTAAGAGTGGGAAGAGTTGTTTGGAAAGTTATGGAAATTCTGGTTATATTTAGAAAAAATCTGTCAAGGATTTTTGTAAATTGGTAAATGTAAGTTATAGTTGTTAAATTTCAAAATTTTAGGTGTTCTAGAGGTTTTTGATAGTGTTGAATCCATTTCCACTATTAAAAACACTATTCAAACACTGCTTCTACAATTTTTTTTGAAATTATTTTGCCCAGATTCTGGCCACTTTTAGCTGTCCGAACAATTCCTCAGCCAACTCAGACTTTATATGTCAATTTATGGATTTCATATATTTTTAAATTAGAGATTGACATATCCCACATATTACATTAATGAGAGCATAGTTCCAAAAATATTATTAAAGTATTTTTACTGGACGAAATTTTTTAAGTAAAATTTTCGTTTTTATTATTTAAACTGGTTTTTCAAAATGCTAAAAAAAAAAATCAAATTCAAATTTATAATTTCAATAAATTAAAAAAAAAATCAAAACAAAACAAAACCAAACCAAACCAAACAAAACAAAACACTAAAACTTAAACTTGCGAAAACCTCACTTAAAAAAATAAAATATTAATAACCCTTCACCTCTCCATTATCATACGAATGCACCTGCTCCGATGTTGGTAATAATCATTGATCTGTGTGCGGCAGGCTTTTGCAATTCTTGAGTCCCGACTCCCGACTCTACCATTTCAAGTATGGATTAAGTCACCATATTATAATTTTCTCTTTAACCTCTTATGGTATTCGTTCTTGCCCGGAGTCTATCTGATGGTCAACAGCTGTTCATTTTTATATGGCATCATCTTCAACACGGGATCACAATACTACATTGATTCTCTTTCTTATTTATTCCTGGTAACGTGACAGTAAGATTGGTTTATTTTAAGATATTAATATGATATTGTATTTCAAGTGAAAATAAAAATAAAAATAAAAATAAACATGTGATTTTTTAGTGAGCTTTTGAGTGGGAGTTTCAATTGATGATGCCAAGGCACACTAATTTAATAGCGGTTTTTTAATGTTTCTGATTTTATCGTGAAATTCGATGTTACTATGATGTAATGGTTTTTCCAATTTTTTGTCTTTCTCGTGGCTCCAAAGGTGTCTTGTTTTTCAAAATAAAAAAATTAATCTTGATTATGTGTCAATTTTCCTTTAGCATATTAGCTGCTAGCAGCATCATTAGGACCAATTTACCATCGACATGTTCACATACACATGGTTTGTGGTGTTTCATTAAGTGTCTTTTATGGTGTCTTAATTAGTGTCTTCAAGCCTCCTTTCAATTTATTATTAGTTTTCTCTAGAATATTTTGGGTTTCATTTTGTTGAAAATTTAATTTATTAAGTTTTAGTACTATTTGAGAAAATATAAATATTTTTAAATTTTGAAGATATATTAGTTTAATTATATTAAAAGTAGTTATCAGTATAATCATATTAGAAATGTTTGATATATATGGTTAATATCATTTTCATTTTATATTAAAAGTGGCTGATATATGTGATCAATATTATTTTCATTTTATATTAAAAGTGGTTGATATATGTGATTAATATCATTTTCATTTTTATATTAAAAGTGGTTGATATATATTGACTAATATCATTTTTACTTGAAAAAATCAATTATTTTGATTTACATTTATCAATCATTTTTATTATGGTTGTATCAATTGATTATTAATATTTATGGGGAGGATTAATATATCATGGTTGACTTATGTTGAATATGGTTAAATATGGTCAAGTTATGGTTGATGAGGGTTGGCCATGGTTAACTATGTTTGAAAATTAGTGAACATGATTGACCATGGTTAATGATCACCAAAAAAGGTTCACCATGGTTGTTGAGGGTTAACTATGGATGACTATGCTTGATGGTGATTGATGATAAGTGGCAATGAGAGAGAAGGGTTGGCGTGGGTTGACCATTGTAGTCCATGGTTGGAAGTTGTTGGCCATGAATGACTATGGTTAAATATAATTGAGCATGGTCACAATGACTGACAATTATTTATTTGTCTTAATCATGGTTGGCTATTGTTGAACTTGTTGACCATGTTTGAATATAGTAAACTTCTTTGAACATGGTCGCTTATGCTCACTTGTGGATAACAATGGTCAACTATGGTTTACTATAGGTTAACATGGCTAACCATGGTTGTTAATGTCTAATTATAAATGAATACAATTAATCATATCAACCATGGTTGACCATAGTTGACCACAGATGACCATGGTGACATGGTTGACAATTGTTGAGCTACTTTGAGCAATGTTGTATATTATTGACCTTGGTTGAACTTAATAAACATCTATGACCATGGTTGAGAGTGTTTGGCCATGGTTGAGAGTGTTTAGCCATGGTTGAATATGGTCAACTATGGTTGACTGTCGATGAACATGGTTAACCATGGTTGTCAACATTTAAGTAGATGAAAATGATTGACCATGTTGACTATGTTGACAATGATCAATTGCGTTGACTGTGCTAAATACAGTTGACCATGTAGGCCATCCTTGACCATGTTTTGACTGTGTTTGACCTTGCTTGATTAAGATTCCAATGTTTGTCATTGATAAGCATCATTTGACCATGTTCATTGTGGTTTACCTTGGATGAACATGTTTTCTATAACTGACTACAATAATGGGGACTTCACCTTGTTGACCAACATCTTACCACATTCATTCATAAAGGGGGTTTTAAAATTATGAAAATTGGAGTCAATATATTATAGGTATTAAGGGGGAGATGTGGCTAGGGGAATGGATATTTGTATTAGAGAGTTTAAAAAGTAGTATTATGTAACAATACATGATATTGATGAAAAACTCATCTCATTTTTATTATAAATATGTATACTGAGGACGGTTCATCAAAAGGTTTTTCAAAGGTTTTTATTAATACATAGTGAGATTAGAGATCTTCTTCAATATCTGATGAACATAGGCAATATGATAGAGGTTGATCAAGTGGAGACATTGTGACTATAGTTGACCATTCATGAATGTGCTTAACCATGTTGACGAATATTAACCATGGCTAATCATGGTTGAACATGTTTTTCCATGCTCAACCATGGCTAATCATGGTACAATGTTGATTATTGTTAAAAATGGTTTTATTTGTTGCATTACAACATTGATGTTTGTTTTCAACATTGTGGTGTCAGTTTATGTTGCTCAAATTATGAATCTATTTTTTGTTTGTCTAATTGTGACATCAATTTCAATTTGTCATATTCTGATGTTGATTTTACTTGGTCAAATTGTGATGTGATATGTTCTTCATTACAATGTGTGATCAATATTTTTTTATCACAATTTCATTTAGACCTTTGTTAAGCACACTATCATAGTGATTTTAGTTCATCAATTTATGAAATTGGTTTAACTCACTACATTGTGCTATCAATTTTTTTTAGCCCATTGGAACGACATTTTTTGTTCCTCATATTACCATGTTGATTTTTTTCATCACATCGCAATGCCAATTTTTATTCATCATGTTCAGACATCATTTTATTGTTTGTCACATTGAAACATTAATTTTTTTTATTGCTTTACAATGGTGATTTTTGTTCATTACATTACATCATCAACTTTTGTCAACAACAATTTTAGTTGACCACATATGACGTCATTCCTTGCTTGTCACATTAGAAGATAATTTACTTTTTTCATTGCAACACTTAATCTTTGCTCATAAAAATGTGAGATTGGTTTTTGTTCTTCTCAATATGATGTGGACTTTTTTTCTTTAGATTGTGACAATGCCATTTTTTATTACATTGCTTAAATTGTGATGTCATCTTTATAGTTAGATTAGGACAATTATTTGTTTTTATCACATTACTATGTTAATTTTTTTTAATGACCACATTACAACGATGATTTTAGTTCATCACATCACCATATTGATTTAAGTTGTCACATTTGAACATCGTGTTCTTTCTCATTCACATTCTAAAGGCATGAAGTGCTATTCATCGCATTGTTATATTTAATATTGTTTGTCACATTGCAATGTCTAGTTTTGATTTCCATATTGCAATGTTGCGTTTTATTGATTATATTAAAAGGTCAATTTACCTTCAATGCTTTGAAATGTTGACTTATGTTCATAAATTGGAACATTAGAGATGTTGTCTCATCACAATGTTTAGTTTTCTTCATCACATTGCAAGGTTAGGTTATGCTCAACACATTGTGATATTGAAATGTCATGTGAATAACATAATGTGATGTTTTGTGATGTTGTGGTATGTTTCCAACATTGTAAAACCATCTCTAGTGGTGTTGGACAATGCTTGTCCCATTGTGATGGCAAGATATCATGAAAGAAAGTTATGGGTAATCATTTTTGAAGTTTTTTCTAATGAAGTTCTTCTTTTGTTAGAAAGATAAAAACTTTAAATTGATGCAATATATCACACAAAAATAACTTGTTTATGATGTAATGAAAATTAAAACTTTATCATAACTTAAATTATTGAAATGAAATATTTTTTCAAATTCTCTTGTATAAAATATTTAATCAAATTCACTGGGTTCAAATATAACTCCCTTTAATACAAAGCATGACTATATATATATATATATATATATATATATATATATATATGCCTCCAAATAGTTATGTTTACTATATCCTCATTTATTATATTTATTATTTCATCAATATCAAGTAAAATAATATTTGTCATTTTATTTTTTATTTTATATATTTATCTATTTTTATATTATGTTAGTCAGGTTGGCTATATTCTCAATTATTATATTTATTATTTTATCAATATCAAGAAAAATAATAGATTTATTTTATTTTATTTTTTATATGTTTATGTATTCTTATATGATGTTATTTATTAAATATATTTTATTTTTTATATGTTTATGTATTCTTATATGATGTTATTTATTAATATTTATCTTTATTGTTTAAACTTCTAAATTGTTAATAATTTATAATTATAATTAACCATTATTATTACTTTAGATTCTTTTATTTTAACGTCAAAGTCATAATCCAGGATATTTATATGGAGTAATTATTCAATAATTAAAAATTATTATTGCTTGAGATTGTTTTGTTTCACTACCAATATCACTGTTTAAGTATGGTTTATTTTACATTTAAATTTATTAAAAATTTTGTATTCATATATTAAATTATTTTGAGTTTTTTTTTTTCAAAATTAATTTCAAATTCAATCATTATATTTGAATTACATTATTTTAATTATTTAATCAAGTTAAAATTATGAAATTAAAATATTAATTAAAATTATTAAAATTTAAGCTTAAATTATTTAATTACACTAAATTTCTCCAAACCTAAATTAAATCTAAATTATTAGTTAATGAAATTTAGAACATTAAAACTAATATTAATGGTTTGGATTAGCTTAAAACATTAACATTATGAAATTTAAAACATGAACATTAAAGAGTTAATCATAACTTTATTAATTTATTAATCCGTACAAACTCAATATAGTTAATATATTTAATATGGTTTATAAACTTTAAAGTCTTCTTAAAGCTAAAACTTAAAATTTTATTAAATTTTATAAAATTCGGTGTTAATAAAGTTTATTATTAATGTTTCAATTTTATTTTATTTTATTTTATTTTTTATTAATTGTTTTTGTTAATTCCAAATATTATATTTTCCAATAGTGTTTTTCAGAAATCTACTAGCCTCACCCTTACTAGCTTTATTGACCAATAGATACATGCCAAGATACATAACAAAGTTCCAAAATGACACGAGTTTAAATACAGTAGCTATAAAAGGGTGTCAAAAATATAATAAGATCAAGATACAACCAACTAACATCAAACATCATCTTAATTTACCAGGACAAGATGAGCTAGACTACATCCAGGGGATTGAATTCACAATGCATATGCCCTTCCTTTATTGAATGCGTCATTGCCCTCTCAATAGACTAACTAAACTATCATGCATCTCCCACAAGTTCCACTGAATATGGTTCATGAAATCTAGAATATCATTGTGATCACCTTATCAGGCTCATTTGAGTTGGTCCAGGGAGCTATTTAGCTATGAAATGATGTTATAATTGTTTCTTGACAAGGGAGTGTTCAAAGTTGAGGGAAAGGGTTGAGAGAAAGGTGGGTCCATACTTTATCCTTTTCCTTAATCATTATACTATTTTCTCATATGGATGACCCTCACCTATGACCCACGGTGTCAGCATACATGCTAAGGGTACATAACCAACACCTGCCTCTTGACCTTGTGACTGAGAAAGGTCAAACCTCTATTGCGCTAATATGACCATCAATATAACTTAGGGTGATCCTTTGTAACCATTACGACCACCAATTTCAAAGATGCCCAACTGAACTTCCCCTAATGAGAGATAATTCCTCTGGCCGCCACAAAGACTCCTAAGTCGCATAATAAAAAGTCATTGTGCCACTAGTCAACTCGACTCCTCGGAAGGTGAAACTTATTGACCTCATCACGAAATAACTATGGAAATCATATTGGAATGCAAGGGTATGTTAGAATGACAAGTTCACATAAGTAGATATCAAAACAAGATTCTCTCTTCTCTTAAAATTATAAACACATGAACAACCAAAAGCTAGAGCACACACACTCAAGTGTCTAGGGTAATGGCTCACCACCCGCAAACTAATCACTAGACATCCTAGCTATCAATTTTCAAACAAAATAAGCAAGCCCCGACGCACCTTTCTGGGAAACGACTCTTCTCCAGCACACACTAGGAACTTATATGCTGAAATTACACAATTTATTAACACAAATTTAACCCCTAGGTTGAGAATTTTGTACGTGGTGTGGATAACCCACAACAATTCAGAGGTCTAATCCAAAGATATTGCTTGGATTTTGTAGTCTGTCTTGTCCTAGGGCAGCCTCTCACCATGTAGATCAATGCTAAATTGGCAGAAATCCTTGCAATGGGTCTCTCTCTTTGAGGAGCTAAGGGTGAGTTAATTATCAATTATTGATAAAATGAACTAAATAATTAAATTTAATAACTAATAATTAATTTTTAAAAATTTTAATTTCTTTCTTTAAATTAATTCATTTAATATAATGATATTAAACATTAATTAAAATTAAAGCATAAATTTAATTAAATATTGATAATTCAATTAAATCTATTGAAATTCAAAATTAGCAAATTGGCGCTCACAAAAATATTATGGCTCCAAAAATTGCAATGACACGATTATGAATGCACACCCACAACATTAAGTTATTGTTAATAGGAATGTAAATACATTCCTAGGTATCTAGCCTTAGCAAGCCATAAGATGTCAATTAGGATGCCAAGTCAACATGGCTTAGTAGTTGGTGCACATTCCTATGAATGATCACACGCTGTTGAAAATGTGTACACATCTATAAGAACACACATGTTCTTTTGGGAATGTACACGAAATCTTGGTCTAACCAATTTTTATGTATCCATGACCCAATGTTTTACTATTTTTGGTGTATGTGATGCCTTTTTAAAGGGTATTGTGCAAAATTATTTGTCATTGGTCTACAAGGATGCACCAAGTCAGGGAAATACATCTTCTTTGGATTCTAGGCAAGCATTATAATGGATATTTTTCTTGAAAAAATGGTTTCAATTTGAGAAAATAAACCTAAATGATACCCTAAACAAAATCCCCATATTCAATCACATGAAACTTAGTTACCATGGAGCCTAGTGAAAACCCAAACCTACCATCACCAAACTACAACTTAGAACAACGAAGCCTCAGAAAACCAAAATTAGATCCCCATTATGAAATTAGTGCGTCGTTAGCTACTTTCAAGGAATTGATACATTATCTCCAAAATAGGAAAGAGCCATCATGATTTCCTCTTCTAAGTTCATTAAGTTTAATTGTATAATCTGTTTCTAATGCCTATGGAAAGTTGACCAATATTTCTAATTATAAAGCTAGGATGTATCAACATTATAGAACTTATCTAAGTAAATACCAAACTACAGATCTAAACATTGCTAAACAAGATTTGTGACCACTTGAATTAACCTAAGGAAGAAACAACTTTTAGTAATTAAAATAAAAAATATTTTTGTATGGAATTGTGCACCTATCAATTATTTCAATAGCATTGGATGGATAGGTGTTTCACAGTACTGAATAAGCCTCCCCATAATAATATATATATACCTCTATATTTCTAGACGGACTTATGGAAATAGTTCAAGCTCAAACTCCATGTCAGCTACATGACATTAGATAATTCCAAGGGGTACGTTGTTGATCTTGTCACTATAGACAAAGTGTTAGGTGCCACATATCATTGAGTCCTAATCCACCCAGATGAAATCCTAATTTCCTATTTGACATCCTTTGATAACGGATAGATCTATCGATTCCATAACGAAAATATCCACATTGAATCACATGCTAGTGCAACATGACACCTTGGTAGCACCACTATGCTAGAAGTTATCAATTGTTGATGTTGTGGTAGTGGTTGGACTATTATACTTTGTATATTAGTTTAACCATAAGAGGTTATATGGGGTTTCATGTGAGATTCATATATATACTAGCTAGAAATCAACTTGTCATGTGCCAATGGAGGGTAGTAGGAAACATTTTTTTGTCGAAGATCTTACTATCTTGTTGCTTATACATTTATTATAGAACATAATTATGTATGGTGAATTAAAATGATCCCTCATTGCAGAATTTATTACAAATTATTCTAGTTTGGGTATAATAACATTGTTCATTTAATGTTTTTATAAATAATGATTACACCAAGCGAGGAGCCATGCACACTTGGGATGGACATATCATCCACTTACTAAATACCATGTGTTAGGATAAATTTTGTTTTAAAAATTATTTGTTATCTTATTTTGTTAACTAATTAAATAATATAGATCTATATGCAATTTGTGTCATTTCCCCATTTTTCCACCATGTCTGCTTCATATGATTCACCCTCATCCACTATTCCCCCATCAATTATTATTTAGTGTCATTACATTACCCTAATTTTTGGTATCCAACGTACCCTCATTAGAGATATTCCATCATTGCTACAAGCCATTGGGGTTTATCATCACCCGATACCACCACCTTTTGGATTCCATCGCCCATGGAGGCTACTTTCATTAGACCATTTAGTAGGATATTCCCCCTTTCCTTTTAACTTCCATTGTTCCATCCCTGGTGTTTCCTCTAAAGAGCCCCCATGTAGCTCCCAACCATAATTCCATGATTTCAATTTAGTTGAGAAAATAGTAGACGTGATCTCTAATAAGGTTATGCAGTTGACTTCTCCACATACTAGTGAATCTCCATCACTGCATTAGACATTCACATTAATATCATTGACTCAAATATTTTTTATTTATCGTGAAGTGAATTGATTTTAGGAAATTTTTGTTTAAATTACATGCTTTTACTCTTGTAACTATTGCATGGTGGTATGATAGATATGTTGTGATCATAGAGGAGGTAAACCCCCTCACAATTGATTATATCATCTTTAGTGAGTTTTTTGGGCTTGAATATAAAGTATCAATTTGTACGTGTGATAATATATAGTGAAAAAAATATTATGAGAATGTTTTTTCTTTGCCCACTCCTTGGATAGATGAAGAAATCTCCAAAAGAAATAAATTCAAGCCAATTCTTCTAGAAAGAGGATAAAGAATGGCTTATAGGATGCAAGTAATGGTGGTGAGGGTGGAAGTGGTCAATGACTGACAAATGAGACCTATTTTATGTATAAAACATAATATGCCATGCTTTCATGTTTGGACATTAGATGTCATTTGTATATTAGATCCATTTTCTATATAGGTCATGAAATACCAAACTTCCATGTTCAGGCATGAGGTGTCATTTTGTATATTGGGCATGCTATGTCATTTTGTTAAAAATGTACATTTGAGACACTTTCGAGTGTGTGTGAGAGTTTATAACTATATATTTTATGGCATGTGTTCTATGAATTGAATTGTTTTTTTTAAATTAATATTGAAGTGTTTGATTTCTTAATTAAATTTTCATTTATGTGGTGATGATACAATATCAACTATGGTGAATTAAAAAACCTTGACATGTTGCATGATTGAAGGTGGTTTGATTGGGTTTTTAGAGACATGTTACTTAGGCATATCCTTGTTGGGGTATAAAACCGAATCCAAGCAATAGAAATGATTTTCATAAGCTCCAACATCTATGTTTGACCAAGGTCCATGGGAGCATAGTACCCATGATCACTCAAGTGAGAATTTTACAAAATCCTATCGATTGAGTGAAAATTGCATTGATATTTATTGAACAAAAGCTTAACTCTAAATGTTCTCAAATAAATCAATTTTCAAGATATGAAGTCCTTAGAGGTGAGTGTCCCTACTTGTAACCTCGTGCCAAAATCCCAATGGTGTTGACTATTTTCTCATCTAGGTCCTCTTTTGAATTTTATGGCTAGTCTCAACTTGCTTCCAAGATCTATTTAAGGACACATTATGATTTTTTTCCCAAGGTCGTAAAAGCTAAGCTGAGTAGAAAAAATTACATTAATAAGATCCAACTTTATGTTTTCCCAAGGCCCATGTGAACACACTACCCATAATTGTTCAATTAAGAATTTTACAAAATCCCACCCCTTCTGAAAATTTTGCAAATATCTTTGTTGAAAAAAATCATAGCTCTCATGATCCTCTAATAAATAGTTTTTCTTTTCCTAAAAAGTCCTCAAAGGAGGGTGTCCCTAACTATAACCTAGTGCTAGGATTCCAATGGGATTGACAATTTTCCCTTCCATGTCTTGGCTTGAATGTTATGGAGAGTTATAACTTGCTTCCAAGAGCCACTTGACGACATATTGTGAATTTTGTCTAGGGGTATAAAAATCAATCAAAACAATTAAGGGAGAATAATTCTAATCGAAGGAGACCACTGAGTTTCTACAAGGAAAACATGTAGATGTTGAATGACTAGTGAAAACACTAATAAATCAACCAACCATTAGTTAAAGTGATACATAACAAATCTATTGAATGCCTAGTAATCAAAGCTAAGACGTGTCATTTCTCTTCAAGTGTTTCTTGTTTATTTTGCTTCCAAAAAATAGTTTTCATTATTTGTTTTGATCTATTGTGTGATCTGAAGAGAGATAAAAGATAAAATAAAGAAACAATAACCGAACCTTGTATGTATGTATTACATTCAATAAAAATATTAATAGTTGCAATTTTAAATCCAGACATACATGTGGCTCGTTTTTGGTGTCAAATTTAAAGTAAGTATGGATATTTTTCCTAGAGGTAAAATGTCTTTTCAATATGAATTTAATGTTTTATCTAAAAATTATTTTGCATATATAAGTTGTAGAATGCATATGGATGTGATTATTTTTAGACCATTGTGACATGATTTAAATTTGATTACATAATTATACAATGTAAGTAAACACACCATAAAAGCCTTGCATCACAAGTTGGAAATTCTCATTAATGTAAATTGAAGTGGAATTTGAAAAATCACAATTTGGTGCAATTTGAAAGCCCTACTTTTGTGGAATTTGAAAACCTCAGTAATATAGATTTTGATAAGCCTAATTTTTTGGAATTTGAAAAGCATAGTTAGTGGCTAAGTTTCCTATTTTGGTTGATGACTTTTCAGGGTTTGGAGAGTCTCACATGTGCCAACTTGTATTAAATTATGATGGTTAAGGGTAAGTGTGGAAAACTTAGTTTATGGATAAGGTGATGTTTGGATAACCTCATTATTTTTGTAATGGATAACTATAAGATTCATCTTTATGCACATTCCTTTAGACATTATCTTTGATCATTATATTTATGAATTTTATAAACTAATGACATGTTATATGTTACTGAATTATTGTTTATACCATTGTGACAAATTTATTCCCAACACAACATAAGAGACTCACATAAGTGACATAATGAAGTAATACCCCATAAACACTATGCATAAGTGATACTATTTAATGTGATACACATAGTCAACATGTCACCAAATACGTACCATAACTGATATAGTTAAGGATAAATGCACACAAGCCATGATACACCACATTAGTTGTCATATAAGAGATGAACATAAGTAATGAAACATTACCATCAATTAATTTTCATCAATGCACATAAGTGACACATAATTAATGTTATAACATGACACACAATATTGATGGACCAAAAGAAACACACATGTTTTAAATTGACCAATGTACATAGTGGCAAAAATATATTCAAGAATACATGTAAGGGAATTATTCATTTTGGTAACCAATCCCCAATGATTATAAGACATTGAATCCTGTCAATCTAAAAAAGTGTAGCATACCTGCATAAATACAAAAGGTTGAGATAATAAAATGCAAAATTCCAAAAGTTGGACATTAAATCATAGTGTGATCAAATTTGAATGGATAATTAGACAATTTAAGTAAACACACATTATTTACGTTGCATCACAAATTATAAATATCCATTGATCTATATCGAAGTGGAATTTGAAAAACCATAGATTTGTGCAATTTGAAAACCCTAGTTTTATGGAATTTGATTACCCTATTTTTATGGAATTAAAAAAGCGTAACTGGTGGCTAAGATTTATTAAATTGGAGGATTCACTTTGAATGGTTTGGATAGTGTCACCCGTATCAAATTGTACTAACTTATGATGGAAAAGACTAAGTGTTGAAAGCCTAGTTGAAAACTAAGAGGATGTGTGGATAAATTAATTTTTTCATAAGATATGAACTGAAGGTTTCTCTTTATACACAATATTTAAGATGTTGTCTTTTTTCATTATATTTTTAAACTTTATGAACTAATAAAATGTTATATGAATGAAATTGTTTTTTACACCATTACAATTAATTTATACCCAACGCACCATAAGAGACTCCCATAACTGGAGCACTTGAGAAATACACATAAGTGACAACTTTCCACGGGATTCTTACTATAAGTGACATGGCTAAGCATCAATGCACTAAGGAATTCACACAAGGCGTGATACACCATATTAGGAATCCCGTAGCAATGATGAACATTAAATAACATGACATAAGTGATGCACCTAGGCAATGAACCACCACGAACATCACATATGCATAGATGAACATAAGTGATGCACCATAAGTGACACATTATTAATGTTCTTGAATGGCATACACAATTGATACACTATGCAAAAAAAGCATAATCCAAATTGACCAATGTACATAGTGGTTGGAATATATTCAAGGAGATATGTAAGAATAATAAATGAAGTGGATAAAAAGTGGACTATAGGTTGTAGGCACACTAGAAAAAGGATGCTCATAATGAGATTGGGTGTTCTAGAGAGGAATAATATATAAAAATATGTGCATGAAGGAATATAAAATTGAATCCATCTAACATGCATATTTCAAAGAATCATTGGGGAGGTGTTGAAAAGTGTCATTATTCTTGTTATGAGCCTTCAAGTGTATATGAATCATTGGATAATATAGTCACAACAAAGCACAATATAATTAGAAGCATTAATTATTAATAAATATGACTCATTGATAAGTTAATTGAGAAACAAACATACCCCATAATACATAACAAATATAAAATAAAAAAACATATAACATGCGTGACTAATTACATATGGTCATTCAAATAGATCATCAAGATCACTACTAATAATAATGGCCTCCATTGAATTCTCATGTTCATCTTCATGTAGGAGGTATCATATGTTCGATGAGTTATTTCATGGAATTGTTTGTAGTTGGAGGTTTTTACTAACAACAAAGTTGGTATAGTTGTATACAAAAGTAATTGGTCTATGATATTCAAACACAAGTCCTTTTATTTCTTGTCTTTCATGTTGTTTTAGATATTCTCATTTGATAATCATTGACCAGATTGGAAAATAAATTCCTCTAGAGTTTATTAATGTGAAATTTAGTTCCCTCTACACTACATTCTAACCAATAGTCTTTTGCTCATTCATTATCATTTGGGGAAATATTTGCATATATGTGTCCTACAAAAAAATCAGTTCTAGTGTGTGACTCCACTGAATAAACAAAGTATACCACAATAGCACTATTAAATAAAAAATAAAAAGTAAAATCATCAAATATGGTTATATAACATATATGATATGATTTTAATCTAATGAGGTAATTGATTAGTCCTCCACGATGTGCGATAGTTATATATTTATGTGTTGACCAATTTAAAGTGATACATGATTCAAACTACCATCTTGATATGTGGATTTGAAATTGTCCCATTCACTACTAACATGTGAAACATGGAAGTGAGAGTGTTTTCTTGGACACACTTCAAGTATATTAGGGTCAAATTTTCAAACTAAGTGAAATCCATGATTTCCCTAGATTATTCTGCATCTATATAAATGTGCTTAATCTACGTATACCACCTCCAAAAATATATATTTACATGTGATTTATTGGTTGATTGGTATTCTTGAGTTCTTTCTCCCTCCCCCATAAATTAATAACAAAAGTAAACAATGGATTTTTCATATTGAATGATGAATGTAATAGTAAAATTCATTTCTTCCTATCATAATGTAGTTTTAATGCACATGCTTCCTCTATCATGCTCCCATTTTACGTGCCCAATCTCAAAATAGTTCAAAATATGTGGTACCTTGTGTTTTTAAACAACATACACAAGCATTGTAATACATGTGATTTTTTTAATTGGCTAGTGAAAGCATATGACCAAATCCAATGTTGATCAATCTATATATAATTCTCCTTGAAGCGATTATAGAAAAAATAAAAGTAGTGTTGTACATAATGTAAGTCATGTCACCTATCATCCATTTCTTGGAAGTGATACTCCTTAAATGTAGCCCTATTATATTAGATGCCATATATTCCATTCCCATATGTGATATGGACCATTATTTAAACTTCTACGAGTGACAATATTGGCTTTGAATCTCATTTCATAATTGAGTGGTGTATTTATATACAATATCCACCACTAATAATTTAGTAGAAATTGGAAATGTATCTTTACATACTATAAAAATTATGATCCTTCCATCGAGCCACATGGACATTCTAGACATATCATTGGGTAATCTCATTGAGTTCCTCAATGAAGTCACATACTCGTACATGGTAGAAAAATAATAAAGACATATATCAATACGTTGTTACAAATAAAAGTTATTACAATGTTGAAATCCTAGCATCAAACTACAATTTGAAAGGAGAGATAATATTTATATACCCATTACAAACCTAGGAAGTGACCAAATGTACTTTCTCCATTCATTCCCTCTCTTGGCATTTTACCTAACATGTTTGAAGCTTTGTAGGTTAACCTATTTTATCCCTAGTTCATAGTCATCACTCAAATGAATTCACTATCCTAGTAATGTGATTCCACCACAACTAAGACATATACCCTCTAAGAAATATAATAAATAAGATGACCCCCATGAAGAATTGTACATAGCATGTTAGAAATAAAGTCTCTAGATGATGCAAAAAAATAATATAGCTAAAAATTCCTACACATGGTGTTATGAAATACAAAAAACTATATAGATATGTATCATAATAGTAATGTTATTCAATGTGGTATCAATAATGACATCTTATGGGTTCTATTTATTCTAATATAACAAGGCTTGCATTTCTTGAATGATTCTTAGAACAAGTTAATTGCATAACATGCATTCCTAAATCTCTCAGACAATTATGTGTGTGTCATGCAAAGCAAGTGTTTGAAGGGGTTCATGCTCCCCAAAGCGCCTTCATAATTTTATTACATCCTTTTGGGTAGAACAACATCTAGTGTTACCATGCTCGAAAATTTTCACTACACCATTAACTACTCTAATTAAATTCATATAAGAATGAGGTAGGATACTAGAGAAGGCCCAAAAATATGTTTGACCACATATTTTGAGGCCACTTAATCTAATATAATATTTTTAAAGGGTTTTCACATTCAATTTAATAGGATGGGATGTGTATTTTAAAAAACGATGTTTTTTTCTGATCTTGTTAAAAATTGATCGTGACAAGGCACAGTGGTTTGGATTATGGTCTTGGTATTGAGTTGTCATCCCAAGTTTTTGAAGAGCATCCACAAGGTTTCAAACAATATGATTATTTTTTTCTATATTTTCACAGTTTCAATGCCTATAATTCTTCTAACAACCCTTAAATTCCTATATTTTAGGAAAGAATAAAATAATTGGTATTTGACTGCATCGTAAATTAAATTCAAAGTGTTCTTTGATACTTTTATAAGATTGATAAAGAATAGTTTAGATAGGTAGATTAACTTCATGTAACATTAATCCACTTGCATCCACCTGAAGGAGTTTAAGATTTATTCATTCCATAACTTCCAATTTAAGTAAGTCTAATGGACCTATACTCTCGAAACATTGACCTCTCCATTTTCGACTTACATTCTTTGAAAGGGGTTGTATGTGCTTAGGAGTAATTTTTGAAATTTCGCAATGTAGAAAAATAGGTTTCACCATAGGAATTTCTTCATCACAAGTTTTTACACTGATTGCCTCTTTAATTTCGTTCATACCATAATCAGGTCGAAGAAAATCCATCAATATCTGATTATCGACAACAGTTTGTTATAATGGAATATTGATTGAAGGCTCATCTTTTATGTTACAAGTTGGAATATCCTTTTCTTATTCTATGTATTTTCCATACCTATACTCACATTTTCTGTTGCTTCAATGATCCTTTCTATTGTTTTTTTTTTACTCGAGCACTTTCTTTTTCGACTAATATGGTACCGGCTATTTAAATGGACTATAATTAAAAGGAGACAAAATTTTCCTTCCAGTAATGATAAAAGATTTCTTAGAATTAAAAGAATAATCCTCCACTTACATAGGAAAACAAATATCCTCTCCAAACTTTACAAAAAAAAGACAAAAATTGTCTTCCGATTTCACAATAAGATAAAAAGTTGCTTTCTAACTACACCGATTTTTTTTTATTTTTTTTCCAATTCCTCAACAACACAATAATGTCCATCAAATCACTCAATTTTCCTTCTATTTACATATAATTTGTCTTCTAGTTACACAATAACACAAAAACTTGATTCGAGACAACACAAGTGGAAATTTTTTTTCTTTTAAATAACACAAAATCTCATGACAAGTATGAACACAGTCATTACTCTTCTGTTCATTTTCATTAGATTTTTATCTTGGCTTCGGGAATGTAGAAACCATGTGGGGAAGAAGAGAAATATAAAAAGTGCACATGCACTCGTAATAATGAACACATGTTTTTAAGAGCATGCATGTGTTCCCAAAAATTTCCATCATTCCTGAGACTAATGCCCGCACCCTTAATTATTTTACCTACCTTCCTCTCTTGATTTCTCTGATTTTGTTTACCATGGAATGATTACACATACATTATCTAACACGTGCACCCTTTCGTGACTATTCTCTCCATTTTCTCCCATCATTCCTTATTTCCCCTCTCTTTCCCACATTCATTTCGTTATCTATATCCCTGACTTTGTCCTTTCTATATATCTCTCTCTCTTCTCTCCATCACTCTCTTTGTCTTGATATCTCTTATTCCCTATCTCTCATCTTCTCCCTCCACCCTTGAGATTTACATCTATCTTTCTCCCATTTTTTTCTCTCAATATCCCTTTTTATATATTCTTCTAACTCTCTCTCCCTCTATATCCAATTCGTCTTTATCCATATATCTCTCCCTCTCTCCTTCTCTCTCTTTCTCATTATTCTTCTCCCTCCTTATAACTCTCCCTCTCTCCTTCTCTCTTTTCTCATTATTTCTCTCCCTCCTTTCACCATTATTCTGTCTACCTTTTCTCCCCCTCTCCTTGTCTCTTTATTCTTTCATAGTCTCTTTCTCTATTGCTCTCCATATCTAATAGCCTCACTCTCCCATCCACCTCCCACCTCGTCTCTCTCTCTCTCTCTCTCTCTCTCTCTCTCTCTCTCTCTCTCTCTCTCTCTCTCTATATATATATATATATATATATATATATATATATATATATATATATATATATATATATATATATATATATATATATATATATATATATATATATATATATATATATATATATATATATATATATATATTCCCCACACACTTCCTCGCATTGTTTTCCTTATCCTCTCCTATCTCTCCTCTCTCCCTCACTCCCTCTCTTTCTCTTTCTCTCCTCGTCCTCTATTTTAGTCTTTCTCTCTCCCTCCCCTTCTCTCTCTCTTCATCCCTCCCTCTACCATTATTTGTCACTCTTTATCCCTATATTTCCCCTCTATATCTCTCTCTCTCCTTATCTCTATAGTCTTTCTACCCTTTCTCTCCCTCTCCTTCTCTCTCTATTCTTTCATAGACTCTTTCTCTTTTGATCTCCATATCTAACAACCTCACTCTCCGATCCCCCCCCCCTCTATTCCCCTCACACTTCCTGACCTCTTTTTCCTTATTTGCTCCTCTCTCTCCTCTCTCCCTCACTCCCTCTCTTTCTCTTTCTCTACTCCTCCTCTATTTTAGTTTTTCTCTCTTCTTCCCCTTCTCTCTCTCTTCATTTGTCCCTCTACCCTTCTTGTCACTCCTTATCCCCACATATATCTCTTTTCCCCTCTATATCTCTCTCTTATTCTCATACTCTCTCCCTTTTTCTCCATCCTCTAAATCTGTCTCTATTCCCCTTCCATCATCCTCTCCCTTCCCCAAAACTCCCTCTATTTTGATACATGTATATTTCTCTCTCTCTGTCTCTCTCTCTCTCTCTCTCTCTCCCCCCCTTCCCCCCTCAAACCCCTCTATATTTGTATCTATATGCCTCAACTCTCTCTCACACACACCTCTCTCTCGCATATATTCATCATTACTCACCTCCCTCTCTCCCCCATCACTCTCTCTCCCTCTCTAGGCCTTTCACTCTCTCCCTCTCTTCTTTTCTAAGGTTAGAGCTTGAAACCTTAATAGAAAAAATAGTATAAGCTTAACATAACACTCCAATAATGCAATTAATAAAGGAAATCTATGATCTACAAAATGGGACATCTATTTATTAGTTATATGGTTGGAGTATATCCTAAAGTTCTATCTTCTTCTCTCGCTGCTTTTCTTCATACCTGTAACCAAAAGAAATAAAAAATACAACATCCAATAGAGAAACCAAAGCACATTTGTATAAAAAAATATTGGTATAATCTAGCTTCAAATGCAAAAATTTAGAATGTTTCACATAAAAGAGTAAAATAAGAATATGAAAATGATTTTCCTTATTAATATAATATAGCCATCCACCTAATCCTTGTGATAAAAACTAAATGGAACTATCCTTTGGATTCACCCTTCTTGGGATATTAAAGTCCTACTCTAGTATTTTTTTCCAAAAGTGATGAACGATCAACACAATATGAAGGGGACGTGGGGAAGAGATGGTTACTAGCAAGTGAATTCCCTTTTGGTTGGGGTGACTATCAAATGGTTACTAGCAAGTGAATTCCATTTTGACCTACAAACCTCACTCAAAAGGGAACTAAAAGTTTCATATTGATATTTTTTTGGTGCATTTTGTAGACATACATAGATTGTTTTTACAAAGACTTGTGGAAATACATCATTTTGTTTTGGGAAAGTTGAGTGCACACACAATATGCTAGAATAATAGAGTATGTGGAAACCCAAAAAAATAAATTGGGGAAAAAATATTCCATAGGGAAAGGGATATGATGAATTGGACAAAAACATCTCTAAATAAATTTGGAAAAAGATGATAAAATAGATACCCCTTAAAGTGTGAGGTTAGAAGTGTATCTAATGGCTAAAATATCGTATATATAATCAGGATGATGGAGTCGGGAGGCCATAGGAGAATATCATGAGATCGTAGGCCAAATAATACATGTGAAATAACATAGGAGAGATAATGCATCTCCTCGACTGTGCATACCCATGCTTAGAGAAAGAAAAGCATGGTTGTCAAGTCAAGTACACTACAAATCAACAAACATGCATATAAATATCATATGGAAATCATGATCATGAGGAAATACATAGTGGAACCATGTCAAATAGAACATAGTCATGAAAAATACACAATGAAGTTAGGTTTCATTATATAAAGTCATAGGATGATTAGAGCAACCGAAATGAACAAATAATCCTGCATAAAAGTACCAAAGTCATGTAGTAAAAGAGGTGACACTATCAAAAACTTTTATTGCAACGTATATGATGCTACATAATTAAGATATAGTATATAAAAATAAATCTCACTCATGGAAACTAAATATGATGGCAAAGATCAAGAATGTTCACACAATTGGAAGTCTTAAAATTAACTACCAAAGGTATAAATCTACGCCCTATAAATAAAAAAATTAAATTAAATTAAAGATGAGAGAAATTGTTCAATTACAAGTCATTGATATATATATTATTAACAAATATTAAACCACTCACTAATAATAATAAGGTTAAGATACCTTATATATTCTAACAAATTGGAATAGATGTAATAAAATCAAACACACTAGTTAATAATTTTTGACCGATTATCGAAACCCCATTTTTTAATTAAGAGTAATACCCTAGACTACAAGAGCTATCATTAAGAAATTATCACATTCCTTGGCCAAGCCTTCGATTGTTTGTTGAGATTTTATGTTTTATGTAAAATAGGCAAAAATCTCAGTAGATGACAACAATAGGAATTTGTTGCTAGATTAGCTCCAGGTTGTTGGGAGGGAATTAATGCATCCTAAATTTGAGTTGATAGGGTTTATGAGGCAGTTAGATTCTCCTTGCTATAAAATAGGTATCCATATGGATTGTTTTTGGGTGTGAGAGTTTGTGAGGAGTTGATTAATTATGTAATCTCCTGTTTGATTAATAATATTGTCGATGCCTATGTTTGGTGGATGTAGCCCATATTGGTTGGGTGAACCACGTTAAATTGTTGTGTCTCCCGTGCTTGATTTTATTTGCTGAGTATATGTTTAATTTGCTGTGCATCTTAGCTCTAAAAATTTGTATTAGAGCTTTGTTGGAGGTGGAGCGCAGTTGATTGTTGGTGGTGCATTGGATCAGGCAGCGTGCTAGAGCGCAGGTGCTTCTGGAGCGTTGGTGCGCACTGCTGTTGATGCATTGGGCATGGACCAACTGCTGATGCATGATTGAGCCTGCGTGGATATTATAAACCTGCGTGGAGTTCCAGAGTGCTGGTGCGTTGAGTCCCGCAGTGCTGAGCAGATTGGACCTGCGCTGAGTTGAGGTGGTACTCAATAGATTGCTGCGTGGATTCCAGTGGATTGCTGGAGCATGGATCGTGGATTGCTGTGTGGATTCGAAGGTTTTCATTTCACTGTAATCAGTAATGGTGTGGTTTCTGTGATGTATTATTTTTTGAATTCACTGGCTCATGAAGTGGTACCAGATATATTTTTTTTAAACCTTGACAAATCTGTTGGAGTACACCAATTTGAAGCGCTTGTGGGCGTTGTGAACATTGTTTTAAGCGGATTTGAATACACAACTTCCAAGTTTGAGGAATCAATCACAATGAACCATCAATTTTTAAAAAATTGGAGAGATGAATATACACTATGAGAAAACTCTAAGCACTTCATAAATGATCGTCATTCGATTATCACAGCAAAAAATTGCTGCCCGTACACCTCTCATGAGTGGAATTCAATGATCTTTTTGATAATGAAGTTGTGTTTCTTTAATCAATGAAATCCCAGATCTCAAGGCTTCTTTTCACACAACATCCTCGGCTTCTTGCCTGCAACAGAGTGTTTGCCCAGAGAATTCAGTCCTGTAAAACATAAATCTGTTGAGGTACGTCCATTTTAGCCTCCATTTAAACGCCTGGGTTCTTTCTGTTTGAGCTTCAAATTAAATTGGGTTGATTCAGATCAGAGATTTTGCATCTTATTCCTGTTTCTGGTGGCTAGATTTTTTTTTTTTAATTTCAGATCAGTTTGTTTTAATCAATCACACGGATGGAACAAATAACGTTAATATGCGATATCTATGTTTTGGCAAGTGTATTTGTTCAAATTTAATTGAAGTGTTAGGCAAGATGTTGGGGGCAATTTTTTGCGATTGTAAGGCATAGGCAGTTTTTTTGTTAATTGCTGGTATTTAAACATTGGTTTTTTGGAGATTATTGTGGTTTTTTGGTTGATATAAGATGGCGAGAACTCAGAGTGCCCGGTTTGAAATTGAGAAGTTTAATGGCAAAAATAATTTCGAGATCTGGAAGGTGAAAATGTATGATTTGCTTGTCCAACATGGTGTGGCAAAGGTGTTGTTGGGCAAATCCAAACAGCCTTACAACATCACAGATAATGAGTGGGCCGAGATGGATGAAAGAGCGATAAGCGCAATTCGACTGTGTCTAGCTGATGATGTCCTGTTCAATATCATGTCGGAGACAAGAGCTGTTGGTTTGTGGACGAAACTGGAGAAACTGTACATGACTAAATCCTTAACCAATAGGATTCTCCTGAAGCGACAGTTGTACAATTTGTGAATGAAGGAAGGTACATCGATTGCTGATCATTTAAATGCTTTTAATACTCTTCTTGTGCAATTACAAAGTATAGAAGTACATATTCAATCCGAGGATAAAGCTATTACTTTATTGTGCTCGTTGCCCGAATCATGGGATCATTTTGTTACTTCTATAAGTTTTAGTTCATCAGAAACTATTGATTTTGATGATGTAGTTGCATCCTTATTATCGGAAGAAACAAGGAGAAGGTCGCATTCAGAAACCTCTACATCAGAAGCTATGATGGTTAGAGGTCGTTCAAAAGAAAGATGCCTCAGGAGACCGAGCGACTCACGTTCAAAGTCGATAGGGAAGAAGAGTAAGCTAAAGTGTTGGTTTTGTGGCAAATCAGGGCATTTAAAGAAGGACTGTTGGAAGCGACAACAACAAACTTCAAAAGCAGATTCTTCGATAGAGAAGAAGGAGGCAAATACGACAGATACAGGTTCGACATCTGGTTCAGGAATGAGTGATGAAGTATTATCAGCTAATGTGTGAAATCATGGTAAACATTGGTTGTTAGATTCCGGTGCATCAAACCACATGTGTATTTAGAAAGACTGGTTTACGACATACAAATCAATTGATGATGGTGTTATGTACATGGGTAATGATGTAACATGTAATATTGTGGGAATTGGGAGTATACAACTGCAAATGTTTGATGGGACAACAAAAATATTAACTGGTGTGAGCACTTGATTCAAATGGATATAAAATTGTAATTCAAGGTGGAGTAATGAAAATTTACAAATGTATTTTACTAGTTATGAAAGCTAAGAAGGTAGGAAATCTATTTCAGTTAGAAGGAAGTACAGGGTCAGATTATGTGTCTACGGTGTCTGAACATGAAAGTAGTTCCATTCACTTATGGCATCAAATATTTGGGCATATGAGTGAAAGAGGGTTAAAAATTTTGGCTGATCGCAAGTTACTTCCAAATCTAAAGTCTGGAAAGTTAGATTTCTGTAAGCATTGTCTGTTTGGAAAACAAAGTAAGCAAAAATTTAAAATAGGCAAACATACTAGTAAAGGCATACTTGATTATATCCATTCAGATGTTTGGGGACCAACGCCTACAACTTCATATGGTGGTTCATCTTATTTTGTATCATTCATTGATGACTTTTCTAGGAAAGTGTGGGTATACATGTTGAAAAGGAAGTTTGATGTTTTTTCAATTTTCAAGCAGTTTAGTGCATTGGTAGAAAACAACACTGGTAGGACAATAAAATGTTTAAGAACTGACAATGGTGGTGAGTTTACTTCCAAGGAGTTTGACAGCTATTGCAAGGATGCAGGGATCGAGAGACATAAGACCACGGTTATACTCCTCAGCAGAATGGAGTTGTTGAACGCATGAACAAGACTCTTCTAGAGAGAGCAATGAGTATGATGAGTAATGCTAGGTTGCAAAAGGAGTCGTGGATAGAAGCAGTGGCAATAGCTTGTTATGTGATAAACCGATCTCCATCGACAGCGATAGGCTGCAAGATTCCGCAAGAGGTATGGAAAGGACACCCTTGTGACTATTCTAAACTCAGAGTGTTTGGTTGTGATGCATATGCTCTAGTGCCTAAACATCAGTGAACTAAATTAGATCCAAAGTCTAAAATGTATATCTTTGTTGGGTATTGTATTGGAACAAAGGGATATAGATTGTGGGATCCTACTACCTGCAAAATCATCATCAACAGAGATGTAAAGTTCAATGAATCCTCTCTTGTATAGTTAGATGTAGATAGTACATAGAAACAGGATGATGTATCTAACTTTCAGCACATTCAATTTGATAGCTTTTCTAATGATAGTCATGACGACCATAGTTCAGATACTAGTCATGAACAAGTTTCAGAATCAGAACATGAACAGGGTTCAGGTATAGATCATGAACAGGTCTTAGATACTGACCATCAAGAAGTTCCTACAGATGGTAGTCTGCCAATCGAGGAAGTGCCAGAAACATCCTTAGGGAGGTCGACAAGAATCAAATAGCCACCGAGAAGGTATGATGATTATGTCACTTCTGTTGCTTTTACTGCTAATGATGATGAACCTCTGTGCTATCAAGAAGCAATAGAAGGTTCGAATAGTGACAAGTGGAAAGCAGCCATAAGGAGGAAATGATGGCCTTGGGTAAGAACGACACATGGGATCTGGTTGAGCTTCCGAAAGACAGGAAAACTATAGGGTGTAAATGGGTTTTCAAGTTGAAACGAGGTGTGAATGATACGGAAGACAGGTACAAAGCAAGGCTAGTTGCAAAAGGGTTTTCTGAGAAAGCCAACACTGACTTTCATGAGATTTTTTCACCAGTTTTTAAAATAGATTCAATTAGAATTGTGTTAGCATTAGTGGCTTTGCTTGATTTAGAGTTGCATCAATTAGATGTTAAGACTGCATTTCTACATGGAGACTTAGATGAGGAAATTTAGATGGAACAACCAGAAGGGTTTGTTCAGCATCGCAATGAGAAATTTGTCTTCAGGCTCAAGAAGTCATTATATGGCCTAAAGCAGTTGCCTCGGCAGTGGTATAAGAAGTTTGATTCTTTCATGTTGAGTCAGAAATATGTTAGAAGTGAATATGATCATTGTGTTTATTTTAAGCAATTTAAAAATGGCATATTCATTATCTTAGTATTGTATGTTGACGATATGCTTTTAGCAAGCAAAAGCATAGAAGAAATCAACAGGTTGAAGGCTTAGATGGCAAGGACATTTGATATGAAAGATCTAGGAGTAGAAGGACAGATTTTGGGCATGGAGATTTTCAGAGACAGAAGCAATGGTAAGCTATGGCTATCACAAAAAAAGTATATTGAGAAAATACTTTTGAGGTTTGGTATGAATAATGTGAAGCCTTTGTCAGTCCCTCTCACTTCCCATTTCAAGCTTTCTTCGAGTTTATGTCCTAATTCAAATGAAGAAAAGGAATTTATGTCTCGAATTCCACATGCTAATGTAGTAGGGTGTTTAATGTATGCGATGGTGTGTATGCGACCAGATATTTCACATGTAGTTGGGGTTGTCAACAGGTATATGGCGAATACGGGTAAAGAGCACTGGTCAGCAGTGAAAGGGGTGCTTCGGTATTTGAGAGGCACAAGTAGTTATTGTATCACTTACAATAAGAGTAGTGAATTTGTTTGCGGATATGTTGATTCCGATTTTGCAGGTGATTTGGATAAGAGAAGGTCAACTTCAGGGTATGTCTTTAATCTTGCAGGTGGAGCTATTAGCTGGATGTCAAAGCTACAAAACATTATTTCTTTATCCACTACTGAAGCAGAATACATTGCTGCTTCGCATGCTTGCAAAGAGGCGGTTTGGTTGAAAGGTTTGTTTGGTGAGTTTGGTAGGTTACAGGACAACCTCAAGTTACTTTGTGATAGTCAAAGTGAAATACATTTGGCTAAGAATCCGACCTATCATAGTAAATCAAAGCATATTCCAATTAAGTACCATTTTGTAAGACAGGTTATCACTGAAAGGGGACTCTCTCTTGAAAAGGTGCATACAAAGGAAAATTGTGCAGACATGTTCACGAAACCAGTTTTGTTGGAGAAGCTACGCTGGTGTTTTGCTCCTCTTGGCTTGCAGAAAAGATAAAATAATAAACAAACAGGGCATCACGCTAATTGTTGTCAAGGTGGAGATTGTTGAGATTTTCTGTTTTATGTAAAATAGGCAAAAATCTCAGTAGATGACAACAATAGGAATTTGTTGCTAGATTAGCTCCAGGTTGTTGGGAGGGAGTTAATGCATCCTAAATTTGAGTTGAGAGGATTTATGAGGCAGCTAGATTCTCCTTGCTATAGAACAGGGATCCATACGGATTGTTTTTGGGTGTGAGAGTTTGTGAGGATTTGATTAATTATGTAATCTCCTGTTTGATTAATAAGATTGCCGATGCCTATGTTTGGTGGACGTAGCCTAGATTGGTTGAGTGAACCACGTTAAATTGTTGTGTCTCCTGTGCTTGATTTTATTTGCTGAGTATATGTTTAATTTGTTGTGCATCTTAGCTCTAACATTGTTGACCGTAAGTCCAATAATATTATTCATTCTCATGCTATTATAAGTGTGACTCAATATGTGTCTTATCATAGTGTTTCAATAGGTGATGAGGTTGAGGAATGAAATTCATTTGTGGAGGATGAATATTTTAATTTGTCAGTTCAAAATTATAAAAACATTTGTTGATGAATATTTTAATTTGTCATTTCTACATTCTAAAAATATTTCGATATGTGATGAGTTTTATGCTTGCTTTCATTAGGGGAGCATGAATATTTTAATTTTTCAATTCTACGCTATAAAAATTTTCGATATGTGATGAGCTTTAAGGATGGATTCATCTATGGAGCATGATAATATTTTAAAGTCCAGAAACCGATGCGAATTTTTCTATTAGTTCTCTTAGCTCCTATTTTAAAGTGAAGATACCGATGAGAATTTTTTTATGAGTTCTCTTAGTTCCTTTTGATATTTTATTGCTATATTTGTAATATTGAGTGTAATTAGATGGTAGATTTTGGAATATTTTATAAATTCAGAGGATGGAATAAAAAAATAGACAGTTCACTTTACTAATTTATTAGATTTTAAAAATATATATATATTGAAATATTTTATAAATTTGAAGATGAGGTTAACTTCACTCAGGTTAATTTTTTCAGATTATTACACGATCTATATTGTATATAGGGATAGTTCTTACTTGGAGTCTTTTTCTCAGAATGAGAGAATGCATGCTTTTACTTATTTCAGTAGACTAGATGCTTAAATTATGGTTAATGGAGGAAAAGAAAATTATATAGAAAAATAAAAAGGTCTGTCTTTTTTAATGTTATTATTTGAAACTTCCTCAAATCTTGAACCGTGTAATTTACAAAAATCAAATACTCTTAAGTTTTTTTAGACATTGAATCTATTTATAGATTTAAGAATTCATTTTAAACAGAAAAATATTTTCCATTTTGCAGCGCCATGGTGTAAGTGTCCAAAATACGATGGATAATACTATATTCTCATCCAACCTCTGTAATTGTAGTCACAATTAAGCCTAGGATTAACCTAGAGCGTCGTAGATTGACATGCAGGGGTGGATTACAATTAACACGATGAATACGATCAGCGCCATGGTGTAAGTGTCCAAAATACGATGGATAATATTATATTCTCATCCAACCTCTGTAATTGTAGTCACAAATAAGCCTAGGATTAACCTAGAGCGTCGTAGATTGACATGCAGGGGTGGATTACAATTAACACGATGAATACGATGGATTATCTTATGCTCTCATCCAACATCTATCATTGTAGTCACAATTAAGTCTAGGATTAACCTAGAGCGTTGTAGGTTGAAATGAAGGGTTGGATTACAATTAACACGAGGAGACGACTAAGATGACATTGAATTTTTACTAACAATGACCTTATTTAATTACTAACCATGACCATACTTAATATATCAAAGGAAATTATTGGTTTCTATTTCGTTGAAATTAATGATTTTTTTAATAGCAATGAAAAAATAAAATTTAAAAATAGTATGGCATAACAGTTATCAAATGCCTTATTATGCAAACCTTTTCTCCTTACACTAGTTCTTTATGTCTCTCTACGTGAACGTGTCAAACTCCATAATGAGAGTATAAGAGTTGACGTGATCGTTCAAGATTCACTCGATATCGGTGTCAATATTTTATTCATACAATCTGAAAGAGGCAACACAATCATGCAAACAAATGTCGTCAATATTCTTTAATTTAAAAATCCTACTCAATATTAGTGAAAGGATATTAATTAGGTTGTTTCGTAGAAGTAATGTTGCTTTCTTTCATGCTTTCCCTATTTGTAAACCCCCCGGCCATTTTAATTAATTATTTTATTTCCTTTAAAGCATTAACTTGTGAACAATATCGACCTTCCTAGCATCTTCCGCCGCTGCATTCAGTTAGATATACACGAGACTGAGGCATGGTAGTTAAATGAAGTTACCATTTTTTTCGAAAATAGTGAAAATTTTGATAAAATTTAGTAGATTTTTTTGGAAATCTAAGTTAGAGTTATCAAGTTTCAAAATTTTGGGCTCTCAATATTTTTGACATTATTAAATCTATTTCCACCATAAAAAATAGTCTTGTGAAATTGTGACCTCTGTAACCTATGCACAGAACGTGAAGCATATGTACCAAGTGGGTCTAGACTGGACTTTATCCAGCAAAGGGAGAGCAAATCAGTGATCAGTCCTCAGTGTTCTTGAGTCGGCCCACTCAGATGGACACCAACCCACTCAGATGGAAAGCACTGAGTGTTGAATTTGTTAAAATAAGCTAATTACCCTCGCACGAGGAGTTGGCTAAACTTAGACGGTTAGTTAACTGCGTGTTGAGGGTTGAGTGTCGAGTCAAGTCGAGTTACGTGATATACGACTTTTAGTGTGTGATTGCATGTGGTTGCATGTCAAGATATTTTAGGCAAGCCGCTAGTTTGAAAAGGTTAAATACCATTCACCGGGTTCATTGTAATCATCATGTTTTGTGTGATCAATAGAACAGTCGTAACTCGTGTGTTTTGTGTGAATTTTATGTATTATCTTCTCTCCCTTTCCAAAAAATTGGTATTACAGCTAAAGAAGGATCACAATATATGTGGTGCCTGCATAGGCAGTGAGAAGAGGGCCAAGAAAAGAAGGCCGATTTTTTTTTTTAATTGCATTGAAACTCTGTCAAACGGTTAAAAATCGCACAAATTTCGCACTTTATTAGTACAAAAATCCATGCAATTTTTGTTTAACTATGATTTCTCCAAAATCGGGTTAACTGCATGGAATTTTGGTGGTCAGGAATGCGGAGGGCATTAAAAAAAATTAAAAGGCAGAAAAGGAAAACCCATGAAGTGTGGTATGCACTTATTGTGTTGACCGAAATCAAAGTCACGTGGGGGCCGCATATTAAAACTTTATTGCATTGGTATTGGTATTTCTTTATCAAAAGGAGAAATTTAGGGTTTCTGAAGGGAAGTTTTGAGGAAATATGGCTTTCTCAAATTTACAACCCCAATTCCGACCGTTTACAGGGAAATATTATGATGTGTGGGCCATTTAGATGGTGACCACTTTGCAGGTTCATGATGTTGGGATTATGTCCAGCTTGGGTTTTCATAACCTAAGGATGAAGTCGCAGAACAACCTCTCAATAATACAGAGAGGGAACAATGGAAGAAATAATAGAAGAAGAATTCACAAGCGGTGTAGCTTATCCAGCAGGGAGTGGACCAAGCAGTGTTCCAGAAGATTATGATAACGTCTTCAGCAAAAGTAGCATGGGATACTTTGGCGAGAAAATATACAGGTATGGCCAAAGTCAATATTATAGAGAATATTTTTCGGTGAAAATAACATAGTAATTCATTTGTCACGAAAGCCTAAATTAAGCAAAGTCAATATTGTTAAGTTGCAGAATACTAGGAGAGATTTTGAAAGTCTGCAGATGAAGGAGAAATAGGACATTGATTCTTTCATGGATTAGGCCATAACTGTCGTATTTCAGTTAAATATATATGGTGAAGAAATTAAAGACCAAACAATGGTTGAGAAGGTCCTCAAATCTTTCTCTACCAAATTTGATGTTGTGGTAGCAGCCATAGAAGAAGCCAAGGTTTTGGCATCCTTAACAGTTGATGAGTTGATGGGATCACTTTTATCGCATGAGGCAAGGATAGAGAAATATATTTAGAGACCACTTTCAAAAGTCGGGTTTCTATTTCAAGAGGCAAAGGTTGAGGCAGAAGTAGATCGAGAGGCAGAGGACGAGGTGGAAGATATGGCGGTCTAAGAGATGGCCGAGAAGAGCATGAACATGAAAGTGGAAGCAACTACAAAAGCTTCAACAATAATCAAAGAGTTGATGAATCAAAGGTGAGATGTTATTATTGAAATAAATTTTGTCACTATGCTCTTGATTGTAGGAAGTAGATAGTTGATCAAGGAAACCATAAAGCTAATGTCACTATAGAGCATACTAACCCCATGTTCATATCTTTCCATACCATGCATGAACCTTCTGCTAGTGTGTGGCTATTAGACAGTAGTTACAGTAACCACATGACATGCAACAAGAATTTGGTTGTAAATTTCAATCAATATGTGAAAACAGAGGTAAAGTTTTCGACTAACAAGACTCTGGAAGTAGATGGAAAAGGATTCGTCAACATTCTGACCAAGCAGGGGGAGTTGAAGACAATCTCAGCGGTATATTATGTTCCCAGTCTCAAACATAATTTGATAAGTGTTGGTCAATTGACAGAGAAAGGATACAGAGTTATCTTTTGAGGTCAAGAATGTTTTATATATTACAAGCAAGGTGATGATAGCGAAGGTAGGTGTAGATGAATAGGTATATAATATCTTGTCTAATTATGAATTACAATGATTAGGTCAGTTATTTTACAGTTGCATGTTCTGATGATTATTGGATATGACACTTTCTATTTGGACACTAGTACTTTTCTAGTTTAATATTGTTAAAGAAGAAACAGATGGTCGGAGGATTACCTCCCATCAAAGAACCTACTAGTACTTATGAGTGTTTCATCTTGGTAGAGAAACACTGTGAAAGTTTTCCAAAGGGATTTTCATACAAAGAAAATAAACCTCTTGAGCTAGTGCATATAGACTTGTGTGGCCCTACGAGGACACAGTCAATTGGTGGAAGTTGTTACTCCCTTACTTTCATTGATGATTATATTAGAAAGACTTTTGTTTACTTCTTGAAGTAGAAGTCTCAAACTCTTGCAAAGTTTAAGGAATTCAAAGCCTTAGGAGAAAACCAAAGTGATAAAAAAATCAAGGTATTGAGTTCAGATCATGGTGGAGAATATGACTCAAAGGAATTCCACGATTACTACAAACAACATGGAATCATAAGGCGGATTACAACCAGGTACACTCCGCAGCACAATGGTGTAGTTGAGAGAAATAATAAGACAATTATTAACATGGTAAGAAGCATGTCGAAAGAAAGAAACTTGTCTAATGAGTATTGGGTCGAAGAAGTTCCATGTGGTATTTATGTGATCAAGAGATCTCCTATAAAGAGTGTGATGAATAGACTAACAAAACAAGAATGGTTAGGTATGTCTTGTAGCATTTCTCATCTCAAAGTATTTGGATCTGTAGCTTATGCACATGTGCTTAAAGATCAAAGAGGCAGATTGGATGATAAAAGTGAAAAATGCATATTTACTGGTTATAGTGAGAAATCAAAACCTTACAAATTTTATGACCCTGTCACTAAGAAGACCATAATTAGCAGATATGTTGTGTTCAAAGAAAAAGAGCCATGCAATGGAACTGTAGACAAAACAATTGATGCACAAGTGCCACTAATGTAAGAATTTGATGTAGCAAAAGAAGAGAAGCAATATTCACATGTGAAGACACCAAATAGATGCACACCAACAAGGTCTCCAACATTTTCAGAGCAGCATGGATCTTCAAGTAGATCAATAAACTAGAATTCTCCTAACACTAAATCAGTTGATGAATCGAGCAATGGTAAGAGAAAGATGAGAAGTTTGAAATATATTTATGATTATCTGGATGTTAGTTCAAATTCTGCATTGTTGTCATTCAAACCTTCCTTGTTTAGAGAAGCAATCAAAGATTAAAATTGGATGCAATCAATGGATGAAGAATTGAATTTATTGAAAAGAATGATACATGGGATTTGATTGATTTACCAAAAGGACAAAAATCTCATTGGCGAGAAGTGGGTGTACAAGAAAAAATTGAATGTGAAAGCTGAAATTGATAGATTTAAAGCTAGACTTGTAGCAAAAGGATTCTCACAGCAACTAGGAACAGATTTTGGAGAAATTTTTTCTCTGGTAGCTAGATTGGATATTATAAGAACAGTTTTAGAAACAATAGCTTAGAACAAGTGGAAATTATATCAGATGGATGTGAGATTAGTCTTCTTGAATGGAATTCGAGAAGAAGAAATTTATGTGCAATAGCCTTTAGGTTATGAAGTTGAAGGTAACAAAGATAAATTTTACAGGTTGAGGAAAGTGCTCTATGTACTAAAGAAAGCACCTAGAGCTTGGTATAGTAGAATCGACAGCTACATGATTGAGAATGGATTTTGTAGAAGAAACATTGAGCCTACCTTGTACACAAAGGTAAATGAGCATGGAAAGTTTGATTGTTTCCTTATATGTTGATGACATGGTTTTTGCAGGTGATTTTGAGCTAGATGAATTTAAAGTAGCCATGATGAAAGAATTTGAGATGAGAGGTCTTGGTCTCATGAAATATTTTCTTGGCATAGAAGTTGAGCAATTTGAAAAAGGAATTTTTATTTGTCAAAATAAATATGCCAAAGATTTGTTGAAAATATTCAGGATGGAAAATTTCAACCTTATCCCTACACGAGTTGCAATAGGTACAAACTTAAGCAACGATGATGAAGGAACATATGTCAATCCAATTCTATGAAAAAAGGTTGGTTGGCAGGCTCATGTATCTCATAGCTACAAGACCGGATATCATGCAAGGAGTGAGTTCCATTTCTAGATTTATGGAGACTCCAAAATACACACATTGGAGTGCAAGAAAAACAATTCTGAGATACATAATAGGAACTAGAGATTGTGGCATAATGTATGCGAGCACAAAAAAGAAGGATCTGATTGGATACACAGATAGTGATTTTGCAAGAAGATTGGATGATAGGAAGAACACTTATGGTTTTGTGTTCCATCTTGGTTCAGGTGAAATTTCATGGGAATCTAAAAAGAAACCCATTGTGACACTTTCGTCAGCTGAAGTAGAATATGTAGTACAAACATCAACGAAATTTCAAGCAATGTGGTTAAGAAGAGTATTTGATGGACTCAAGCAGAAACAACAAGGATCAATAACAATATATTGTGACAACACCTCAACGATTGCACTATCCATTAAAGGTTTGTTTCATCAAAAGAGAAAACACATTGATACTAGATATCACTTTATTAGAGAACTTGTGAGGAATGGAGAAGTTCACTTGAAGCCTTATAAATCTAGTGATCAATTGGTTGATATAGTTACTAAGTTATTAGCACAAGATGTGTTTGAGTTTCATAGAAGAAACTTGGATGTTGTAAGTCTAGCTCAGGCACAAACCAACATGCATGTTTGAGTTGTCATGAATCATGTTTTAGTTTAGCGGTCGTAATTAAGGGGGACTGTTAAAATAAGATAATTACTCCCGCATGAGGAGTTGGATAAACTTAGAGAGTCAGTTAACTGACTGTTGATGGTTGAGTGTTTGAGTTTTGAGTCAAGTCAAGTTAAATGATGGAAAACCTTTAGTGTATGGTTTTATGTGGTTGCATGTCAAGGTATTTTAGGCATGTCACTAGTTCGAAAAGGTTAAATACCCTTCACCAGTTTATTGTAATCATCAAGTTTTGTGTGATCAATAGAAAAGCCACAACTTGTGTTTTTTGGCTGAATTTGATGTTTTAGCTTCTCTGCCTTTCCAACAGAATTCCTAAGGTATTCACCTTTAAGGTATAACAGGAATGCACCTATGCAGATGTCGAAAATAATCATTGACCTATTTGTGGAGGGATGTTGGAATTCTCTAGTCCCTATGCTCGACTATGACCATTTGAAGGATGGATTAATTTTATCATATTATAACTCTATTTAAGATTTTATGAAATTTGTTCGAACTCTAACCTACACTTTGATTTCATGGTCAACAATGATTCATTGAATAATGGTGCCATCTTCCAGATGCATTGAATACAATGAATGCAATACTATATTAATTTATTTTTTTAAACCTTGGAACATTGTTCGAATCTATATAAGAAATAGTTATTTTCACAATTAGTTAATATTGATTAAAATTTAGTAAATATTTTTAATTGGTAAAATTTAAGTGTTCGTTGAGATTTTTTAGAGTGCTAAATCTATTTATTTATTTAAAAATATATTTTAAATAAATTATTTTATTAGTAAGAAAACATATTTCATTTATAAATTAGGCTAAGGTAAGCATTTTAAATATTAGTTTAATTTTTTTTTCCAAATAAACTTTCGGGTGGCCCTTTGATTTCATAATGTCAAAGGGAGACCAATCCAACACCGTGGCTCTATAGTTTTTTTATTTTTTCTGTTTTATTGTGAAATTGAGAATTAATAGGATAGCAATAATATTTATTTATGTATTTATCTTTTTCATATTTCTCATGCGTTCCAAAAGTCATATTATGTGATTTTTTTTTTTTCATGTCTCGATCGTGTCTCCTAAAAAGTGTTGTTGATGTAATTATTTGCTGTCATCCTTATTAGAATCACATTACCACCCTATGTTCTCATACACATCCTTTGTGGTGTTTCGTTAACGTCTTTGTGGTGTTTGATTAGTCTTTTTATGCCTATATCAATTTATTGGTTTTTCTTTAGAATTTTTTGGGTTTAACTTTTATTAACATTTTGATGGGAATTAATTAGCTAGAAATTTAATTTATTAAAATTAGGGTTTTATTGTAATAATTTTTTTTAAAGATATATTAGTATAATTATATTGAAAGTAGTTGATATTATTGATTAGTGTTATTTTTCACGTTAAAGAAATTAATGGTGTTGATTTTTATATATGGACAATTTTTAATGTAGTTGTATTAAAATGTAGGGGAGAAGTTGGGTATTGTTAAATACAATTAGATTATAGTTGAGAAGGGTTGGTTATTGTTAATGATAATTGGAAATCATTAACCATGGTTTAGTTGGTTATTGTTAATGATAATTGGAAATCATTAACCATGATTTACTATGGTTGAAGGGTTGGTTATGGTTAAAGATTAATGGAAATTATTAACCATGGTTGACTATGGTTGATAATGATCAAATTACCACTATTTTAAGGGTTGAACATGCATAACTATGGTTGACCATAGTTGATGATGGTTCAAAATGATTGACAAGAATTGGTAGGTGACCATGGCATTGAGTAGGTGACAAAGGTTGACCATTGCTAATTATAATTAATTATGATTAACTATGAGTGTAATTAAATATGCTTATTGAAATTTTTAGTATAAGATCTCGCAAGATATGCTTAGAGCGTGTTTTCAATATGTTTTACATTGAAGAAACCAAAACATGAAGATAGTGTTTATAGTAACCAGAGGTAAGAATGTTGTAGTGACATTTTAGATGAACAAATAATAATAATAAAATATTATGAAACATAAAATAATAATAATAATAATAAAATATGATGAAACATAATATTGACTCTATTAATAATATAATAAAAAATAAAAGATAATTAACGTAATAAATAAATAATAGTTTAATTCAATAAAATTAGTTAAATTGTAATTTTCTTTTTATTAGTAAAATTACAAACAATTTCTTTACCAAAAAAATCATAATATACCTGTCATATTCAAAGAAATAGTTAAATAATAATAATTCATGTTTATAAATATAATATTTCTTAACTTCATGTTTAATTTTATATATATATATATTTCATAATTTCATGTTTAAAATTAAAAATAGTTATAAAAAAAATTAATACTTGTAATTTTTAAAGATTTTATCTTTTTTTATGGTTTTTGTGAAAAGCTCAAGAACAAAAAATCATTACACAAATATCTAAAAATTATTTATGAACATTGTCACTATATATATAAATTATGTCATAAAATATGTGATGTATTTATCATAATGAATTATATTTTTAAAAAGTTGTAATAAGACCTTCAAGTTATGATTCAATCAAATATTTTCAAAAGTTTATTTTAATAATATTGAAAAATAGATATATTTTTTATCAATATTAAATATTATAAACTATATTGGTCAATGCTAAATTAATAATCATCAACATGCAATTTAATTACATGCCTATCTTGAAAAAGAATAATAAAAACACTAATAATCGATATTCAAATTCATTACACGCCTACTGTGGAAGGGACTCATAAAAGCATCGTTTGAGAAAACCTTATACATGTGATTGAACTCTATGGTTCATGGTGTATTTAAAGAAAAGATTGGAACGTAATCATCTTTCCATAATGAGATAATCTATCACATTGGTTATATCTTAAATATTTTAATAAAAGATATATTGTCTTCATAAAATCCTTCGATATAAATATAAATTATATGATAACGTAGTATAATAATTATTGCACGGTAGATAGAAATATTTATTCAATATCTTTGTAAAAAAAATTGATATAATGTTCAATTTCATATTAAGGTTAAGTAATTTTTTTAAAATTTTATTCATGTGAATGAATTTTATTTTTTACGGGCTATTTAAAAGAAGGACTGCAACATTGTCAATTATGTTTTCTTTAAGGGAAGATTTATTGTAAACTTTCTCTATTATTCACAATATAAAAGTATAAAGAATATTTTTGTTATATAATAATGAAGGAGACTCAATGTCAATTAAGATAAATATGACAATTAAGGATATACAAATTCTTATGTGATCTTACAACTCATTATATCTAATTCATTGGGAAATGAAGCGTTGAATAAGACCAACTCTAACACCCCCATTAAGAAAAACTTAGCAAGTGAACATAAATAAAAGATTGGGCCCTAACAATGAGGCCTGATAAGGTAATCAAGTACAAACTCTCATAAGTAGAGTAAAGGTAAAAAATATTTATGAAAAAGTCCTCTCCAAAAGCGAAAAATATGTCGGTGCTTAGATAAGCATCTAGCTAAAATTATATATCATACAATGTTCCACTAAATGGAAAGAACAAAGGCTCGCTCCAAACATAAATTACAAATAGACAAAATACCAAAATTGTGAAAATGAGATGCAGGAAGCTTCAATCAGGTTGATTGATCTCTAAAGTAGAAATGTTGTAGAGAGATAAGGGAATAAAACACTATCAACTTCAACAAACATGATTCAAAGGAATGGTAAAGAACCAAGAAAAAGGTTTCAAACAAAATCAACCATATCAACCATTTAAAAAAAAAAAAAAAACAATGAGACCTATAAATATCACAAACTTAGCTCAAACATAGTACAACAACATTCATGAACTTGTGTAACCATCATCACCATCACACTCATCAAAGACAAAAAATTATAATAACAAAGAAATAAACAAAATATCTTCCATCATTTAACACCCCCCCACCCCGCCCTCCTATGAAACACAAATATGGGAGGAATGAGAATCAATAGTTTCTGTCATCAACAAATCCCCCCCCCCCCAATATGGGAGGGATGAGAATCAATAGTTTCTGTCATCAACAAATTCCCCCCCCCCCCCCTGAGGAAAGAAAAAAAAAGGAAAAACACAACTGAGGGGTTATCATCAATCAATAGCTAACAAGAGGAACTTTATATGACTGCACAACTAATGAGACACAATGATATGAATTATGTAAACAACTATTAAAATGATGCCATGACCATCCATCAAATCAACCATAATCAATCTTGATGGTCAACTTTGGTCCAAGGTTCAACCTTTCACATGCCTTTTGCAATGATTTCAATGCAGGACTACTATGTGACCAAGATGTTGATACTTTAGCAATTTCCTCTATGCCTTATGAGGATGCTGATATGGGTTGGTTTTTGGTTCTGTAAACTCAGATATGGGTATGGAAACACTGTCATTTCGAATGACATTAGGAGCCACTTCTTCAGCCTGTTTTTCATAATTAACAGAAACATGATCTTCCAATGCCTTAGTTTGAATTATTCTGACAATAAAAGACACACATCTAGTCTCAACAAAGTTGCATGTAGGTAATGATGTAACAACAAAATCATATCCAGCACATAGTGTTATTGTCTACATTGAAGGATTAATAGGAACAATCATCAACTATCCATTCTTCCCAATTCCTCATTCCGTATATCACATTTTGTTAAGAAATCGAGACCCAATACTAGTGGTGTATTTTTCAAAGTTAGGTGAAATAAATGCACCATTATCAACACTAGTAGGTTAGCATAATAACTCAACAATAATATTCGCCTATTGAGGATCATGAAGGGGAATGACTTTCGATTTAACTTAATGCTTGCATTCTTGCAAGTTCTAAATGACCTCGTCCTTCTCAATTAACTATTGTGATAATCCATCATAATCTTTTTTCATAGTTTTACATTGATCCCATAATGTATTGTTCTCTTCTCAAAGAATGTTATATTCTTCATGAAGCAATTTTGTTGAGGCTTTTAAACAAAAAAAAAAAACTCCATAACTCACTCGTTAATTTTCTCCTCCGGCTTACAAAATTGCTTCGTCAAAATTTCATTATCCCAATGAGACAAGCTCTCAACTTCCTTGAAATCACAAAGAGGTAAATAATTTCCCGAAACTCATCTACAAGGTTTTCAAAATACTTTCCCATGTTTGACTCAAAACTTTCTTGACTGTCTGGGCCATTATAGTTTAGAACTGATTCTTAAGTGTTGCATTATTTTCTTGCAAATGATTTACGACTAACTACAACCGAAGGACCTCGTTATGAATCTGATATGATTCCTTCTCACAAAGTTCCACTAGTCTTTTACCCATGTTGATAACACCAAGTTGGAAGATGTATTTCCAATAGCCAAAAAAAACAAAACAAATACAAAATAAGGGTGTTGATGATAATAACAACAATCTTACCTTTACGATCACTATAGAAATCACACTGATCCTCCTTAGCTTGTATGATTATCCAACAAGAAAGAAATGCATAACCCAAACATATGCACATCAAATACATCGATCAAATTAGCATATAGTTACTCTCGAGTGTACGTTATTTTCATATAAAAAATTCCTTGAAACTCTAAAATTTCGAAAATAATATTGTTATTTTTGGATATTTTAATTGAAAAATGTTCCCTTTTTCAAAACAAAAAAAATTCCATGCCCAAAATTGAGTATGAAAGCATTGTTCCAATTAAATAGTGAATAGTCTAACTTTTAGACGAAATAACCTTTTTCACCAGAATTCACCAAATTCTCGCAATACAATTTCAACATCTGTTATTGTTTAAAATATATTTTTGAATTCATAAATGGATTCAACAACCCGAAAAGCCCTTGGGAACTCGAATTATGTAGATTAAACAATTTGAAATCAAGTTTTTAAAAATATGCGTCAAATTTTGATTAAAATTAACCAGAAAAATGTCCTAAAAAAATCCATTTCATCTATAAGTTAGACTATGCCATTAAATAGTGTTGAAAAAATAAATGCATCCTCAAAAAAATTACTTGCCTAAGAAATTTAAATAGTGTTGAAAAATAAATGCATCCCCAAGAAAATTACTTGCCTAAGAATTTTTTTAATATTCTTTCCAAAGACATTAATGCTGAAATATAAATTCGTTCAAGGAAAATTTATTTTCCGAATGAATTTTTGAATATTATTTCCACAAATGTTGTAAGGGTTGACAATTTTTATGTTTATAGACATTCTTTATTCAAATTAGGCAATTTAATCGTTGTCTTAATTAAAATTTTTGATCAGATGGTGCAAATTCAAACATGCCCATATATTCTTATCATCATCACTATATCAATGGATAAAATTCACACCACCAACTTCTTTGCATATCTAAATCACACACTTAAACTATATTTAAATTTATTTTTTTTAAAACACATACAATTTATTTATCACCACATATAAAAAAACATAAACATAAACATAAACATAATCATAATCATAATCATAATCATAATCATAATCATAATCATAATCATAATCATAATCATAATCGTAATCGTAATCGTAATCGGATTGAAATTTTACATTATACTACGTTACATTACGTTATATTTCTAAACGTTTGTGTTTAAGAAATCCTAATCCTTATCGATTCGATTCATTGACCTTGATTTATTACACATACATAAAATTGCGAAAATATTAACATGATTTTAGTTATAATATATAATATATAATGATATATTTATTATAATATATTATATTAAGATTTAAAACCTAAAACAATTATTCAATATATTATTATATAAAATTAATAAATCAGCAGGTTTTAAATTAATATATTAATAAGTTTTTTTAAAAATCTATTGTACTATATTAATAATACTAAAATCTAATAGTACTTTCCGGTTTTAAGTTTCATAATAGTTGTTTTACATTTTAGGTTTTAAGTTTATATAATATATAACAAAATATATTATGTTTTACTATCATATTTAATATTAGGTTTTAATAGGTAAATGTGGTGTTATATTAAATATTAAATTTAAAATTAGTTTTTATGTTACTATTAAGTTTAATAATAGATATTAAGTTTAATAATAGATTTTAATTTTAATATTAATAATGTTAATATGGTTTTAATATTTATATTAAATTTTAAGGTTAACATTATTAATATAAAAAATATCGGTTTCAATATTAAGGTTTATACTACTTAAATATGGTTAAATCAAGTTAATTTTTGCTCACATATTCATTCATTATAGTAAACCATTATTAATTATGGTCAACGTTGTCCATCCATGGTCTATCATTATGAATCATTGTGAACCATTATCACCTATGGTCAAACCTAGTTGAATATGCACAACCATTATATATATATATATATATATATATATATATATATATATATAATCATGTCCATTAATTTAAATATTAATAATTTATACTTATCAATATATATTAATATTAGTAGTAATTATTATTATTAGTATTATTATATATTTCATATTATTATTATAAATATATTAATATAATGTAGTTTGAAATATAAATTTTAATATGTTAATAATGGGTAGCCATAATGGTCAATCAATATGGTCTCTTATAGCTAATCATAGTGGTCAACCATGGAAAACCATTACCAACCATGGTCACCCATTATCCACCATGCTCAATCATTATCAACTATGTTTAAAAATTATTAACCATTTTCAACCATGGTCACTCGTGTTAAAACTTGGTTGGATATGCTTAACCATGATCAACTATATTGGTCAGCCATTGTGGTCATAATATTGAGTTTATAATATAGCGTTTAATATTAGGGTTTACAATATTGGATATAAAATTTGTGTGTGTGTGTAATATTGAGTTTAATATTAGCCGCAAGGGATAACTCAGTTGGTCGAGTTCTTATTGCTAAGTACCTTGCCAATTGGTAGGTCACAAGGTCAAATCTCCTTGATGCCTTTGTGGTTAGGCCCAACAAGATAAGTTAGAGGGTAGATCCATTCAGATGGATCTGACAAGATTATTACATGTGGATGTAGTGGCCACTTAGTGAACGTGAACCACAGTTGAAAAAATATTAGGTTTTCAATATTAAAACATAGATTTTAACATCACAATGAGACATTACAAAATTGGGGTTTAATATTAGGGTTTCTAATATTGGGGTTTATAATATTGTGTGTAATATTAGGTTTATAATATTATGTCTAACATCGTAGTTTGAAATATTTTTGTTTAAAATATTGGGTTCAATATTGAGATTTATAATATTAGGGTTTATAATATTTTTTTCTAAGCTTGGTAGGATTCTTCAATTTTCGAGTTTACATGTCCATTATTCTTGCTATATGGGGAGGGTAGCACAAGGTTTGAACCGAAGATCTTCGGTTCAGTGATACTTCATTCCATGGCCATTGCCATTTGAGCTACCCTAGGGAGACAATATTAGGGTTTATAATATTAATGCAAGGGTTGAGAATTATAATATTAGTGTTTATAATATTAATCCTAGGGATTATAATATTAATCTTTGGGTTAAGAATGTTGGGTTTTATAATGTTAGGGTTTATAATATTTGGTTTAATACTAGGGTTTAATATTGTAATATTGGAATGGTACGTAAATCTATCCAATGTCTCAGTGTGACAAGCCTGATTACAATATGATAAGCAACGTGACAGTAATTTGCTAAGCAACGTGACAGTAATTGTCACAATGATACATTACATTGCAATTTATTCAATATCACATTGTGACATTGAATAATTTTTGGTTTAATCCTCTGGTTTATAATATTGGGTTTATGGTCTATAATCTTAAAGTCTATAATCAAATGGTTTATGATATTAATCCTAGGGTTTATAATCCCTTAGGTTATACTATTAATCCTAGGGTCTATAATCCTTAGGTTTATAATATTAATATTAGGGTTTATATTCCTAGGATTTAATATTCATCCTACAGTTTATAATCTTAATCCTAGTGTTTAATACTAATCCCTTGGGTTTATAAATCCCTAGGGTTTATAATATTGATCCCTTAGGTTTTTATTAATCACTTGGGTCAGAATGTTATATTACATTGCAATTTATTTAACATCACAATGTGACATTACAAAATTGGGGTTTAATATTAGGGTTTCTAATATAAGGGTTTTGAATATCAGGGTTTATAATATTAGAGATTTTACTATCACCTTTATAATATTGTGTTTACTATATGTTAGGGTCTAACCCTAACCCCTTTATTTATGTAATAAGCCCAAGGGGCCTAGTTAGAGTCATAGTTAGTTAGTTGAGTCAATAAAGCCTGTAAGCGGTTATCTGCATTAATAATAATAGTAAGTGGTTGACCTACATTATAGAAAAGGGACAATAATTCATTATAAACAGACCATATTTAATAAATAAAGTGGTTAACTCTTGTTATGCAAGGGACCACTAGTATTTAGGGATTTGGATGTCATTAAGCTATCATTAATATTATATAGTAAGGGAAGAATCATTGAGTCTTAATTTAATCGACCTCTGCTATGTTGCAGGTTTCCCCCTCGAATAGGCAAGTGAACATTGCAATTTGCTTCTTAATAATAAAATATATTTGCAACTTGTCTCAATTCATGTGTTTATGGTAATATTGTTTTGTATTTCTAACATTATGTTATTCTCATAGGTCAACTGCACAACAAGTGGTATTAGAGAACTTTCCAAAACTAGTTGTAGCTCTAGTTTTAACATAATTATTTTTAGGCTAGAGACGTGTTCATGCGTCTTTAAGCCACACGATCTGTTGTTGAGCACATAAACCTGTGGATTTGGGGAGACCTACATTTTTGAACTAAAAGAGGTCGTCACGCTTGTCAAACTCCCTTGAAACCCCTATGGGTACCCCTTCGAGTAGTAGTGAATTAGATAGAACCATGCACGAAATGCACTTCCGCATACCCTTGGGTATATTAGAAGCCTCCTAGGGTAACCAAAAACCTCATCTTAGATAAGTTTTTAGTCTTCTTGATACCACAGTACACTCAGAACATCACTCAGGGAGATTACTCTCACGTACAATAGGTAGTTGGGTAGTACAACTAAGGGTATGGTCGATCCTCCTTAGTTAGTGCTCTGAAGGATTGGGCCGAGTACTATTGCTGGACCCTTGGGAATATTACAATATGTAGCACCTGGCACTCCTTCTAGACCATAATTTCCTCAACACCACCCCCTACCTTTTCGTCCAAATTAGATCTGGTAGTTGGGGTTCGATTGACATTATACAAATCATATCTGGTAGTTGGGGTTTTGCTACCACGGTACAAATCAAAATTAGTAGTTGAGTTTTTCACAGCATAGATCAGACTCTTTGTGTAGTGATGGTTTCAGTCCCCATGTTCCATATCAAATTGTTGCAACACATTTTGCAGTGCCAAAAATTTGGGGTTTTGATTACTATAGTCGAGGCCAAATTTTCGCAAAATATTTGGTAGTATAAAGCATTATAAATTTTAGTCATCACATTATTGATTAGCTGGGAGTAAAACTCCTTTCTGAGTAAAAAAATAAAAAGTATGGGGCCATCATGGGATACTTGCAAGAGACCTAGAACATAAGATTCAAGATGATGAGTTGATCACAGTGGTACCATTCACGTGTAAGCCGCCAATTTTTGGGACCCGCGGTCCCAAATTTTTCCTAATGTGGCTTCAAGTGACCAACATCACTAGACTTCTGAGCTTGCCCTCTTTCCAATCCTACTACTGCCAAGTAAACTCAAAATTTGACTGGAGCTAGTATATGTATAGTACCAGGTCTCAAGTTTTGGTTGTGGAGAAGGAAATGGAGAGAGTCGAAGATCTCGAGAAAAGATTTCATGTCATCTAGGCTTCCATTGATAAAATCACAGATGCATTGAATTCCTTACAGATGCCTTGAGAACATATAAGAGAAGAACATAGTGTCGATGCACATGTAGAAGGAAAATCCAGACATACCATTTATTTCCATGAAGGTCACTAATACTAGAGCCATTGGGAACCTAAGTTGGACATGTATAAACTTGATGGCTCTAACCCAGCAATATGGGATGCATAAATGGAATAATATTTTTGCGTTAAGAATATCTGGTAAGAGGGAACTAAACTACATGTGGGAGTGCTTTCCCCAGCCAAGTGAGAGGAAAATGGTGGTAGTGGCGTCATAAATGTTACCTAAGGATGCCAACTTGGAATGTATTCTCAAAGGATAAGGAATTTCATTTTTTGGCTCATCTCATTAAGCTCAGGCATTCGGGTATAGTAAGGGACTAAATTGCAGCCTTTGAACAATTGCCCATCCGAACTAAATGAATAGGAGATGCATTTTACTGGGAATGTTTCATTAATGGCTTAAAGGAAGTTTTCCAAGCACATGTTAGAATGCATTACCCATCTACTTTGTTGGAAGCATGCAACAAGGCATTATAGGTATAAGTCACTTTAAATACCCAATCCAATCTTCAAAATTTCATCACACGGGGACGTCCAACCCCGGCTATGGGTCCCAACCAAACACTTAAGGTTCAAAAAGTGTTTTCAGAATAAATGGTTAAAAGAAGGAAACGAGGGCTCTCCTACTATTTTAATGACAAATACTACCTGCGACATAAATGCAAGGAACCAAAATTCTTTCAAATTGATGCTTCTGAAAAAAGACTCAACGATGAAGCTCTAGCCATTGAAGTGACCGAGGAGGAAGAGGGTGAACCCATAACTTCCCTAGACACTGATACTCTAGCTACATGAGATGTGCGTGTTATATCACTCCATGCCCTCACTGACATTTCTTCCCCCGAGACTCTCAAAATTTGAGGTTTTATTATACATTGGCGAATAGTGTTGTTGATGGATAATAGCAATAGACATAATTTTGTCCATAAAAAAGTAGGAGAAGTTGTTCACTGTTTTGTTAGGGTGGTAGCTAATTTCCAATTCCTTATTGCTAGTGGGGGAACCATGAAATGTTAAGGCCACTATGAAAATATTAAGCTTAAAATGTGTGGTATATCACCTCAAAACCCATATGTTTTCCATTGAAATGGTTGTTTGTGACATTGTCCTTGATGCTAAATGGCCCCGCAGACTAGGCCCTATCACAATGGACTTCAAAGAGTTATATACGATCTTTAAGTAGAATGCATACACTCATACTCTAAGGGGACTCCAAGGAAGTGCTCCTACTATCATCAGCTCGCATTGAATGGAGAATATTTTAAGAAAGGGCCATCGTGGGATACTCGAACAATTTAATTCCATTTGTACCATTGACTCCTCTCCTCTTCCATTCATCCCAGGATACAACAAGTATACTATTTCCATAAGCGTGTCTTCGACAAATCTAAGGAGCTCCCACCCTCTAGAAGTGAACATTATCATAACATCCATTTTCTACTAAGTACCCAACCACCAAATGTCTGCGTCTATACATATCATTTCGCCCAAAAGAATGAAATTGAAAAAACGCATTAAGGAACTCCTCAAAGTAGGTGTTATTCATCCCAACACCAACCCTTATTCATCTCTGGTGTTCATGGTTCTAAAGAAATATTGTGAATGACTCATGTTTCTATACTTTAGGGCCCTTAACAAGCTCACTATCAAGGACAATTTTTGTATCCTAGTATTTAATGATCTTCTTAATGAACGACATGGTGCCAATTTTTTTACCAAGCTATACCTCCACTCATGCTATCAAAAAATAAAGATGAAGGAAGTTGACATTCCCAAGAAAACCTTCAGAACTCATGGAAGCCATCATGAATTCCTAGTCATGCCATTTGGTCTCTATAATGACCCATCCACCTTTTAGAGCCTCATGAACCACCTTCTAAAACTGTATCTTAGAAAATTTGTGTTGGTCTTTTGCAATAACATTCTCATCTACAACATAGCATGGGACACTCATATTCAACATGTTGGCTAGGTATTGCAACTGCTCCAAGATCATAAACTATTTGTCAAATTATCCAAGTGTTCCTTTGGCATGGAAGACGTAGATCATTTACGACATATTATGGGTCGTGAGGGAGTGAGGTTTTATCCAAAAAGGATTCAAGTAATGTAAGACTAGATGCAACTGAAAATCTTGGAGCATTTGAGGGGATTCTAGGGTCTCATGGGCTATTATCGCAAATGTTTTCGGAATTATGGACACATTTCCCGACCCCGCACTAATCTTCTCAAGAAAAAATCATTTATTTAGAAAAACGCAATTCGACAGAGCCTTTTGGCGCTCAAATAGGCCATGTTCTCCACTCCAATATTAGCCCTACCAAACTTTAAGAAACCTTTTCTGATTGAATGTGATGCTTTAGGTAAGGGCATTGGTGTAGTATTGACACAAGAAGGCAGATCATTAGTTTTCACAAGTCAACAACTTAGTGGCAAACATGTAGGTCAATCTACATATGAGAAATACATTATGGCCATATTACATGTAGAAAACACTCCATGACCATACTTATTGCGACGTTGTTTTAAGATCCACACTAACCATCATAACCTAAAATATTTCCTTAAGCAACATATATCATCAGCACAACCAAAAAAATGGTTCGCAAAAACGTTGGGATAAGATTATGAGACAATTTACAAGAAGGGGAGTGATAATGTAGTGACCCATTCCTTATCGTGCCAATTTGAAGAGGAGGGCACCATTTTATCCCTCTCGCTACCCATAATAGACTGGATTAAAGAGACCCACCATGAATGGTTCTCCCACCCCTCTCTATCCCAACTCATTAATAAATTAAGAGCGGATCATAATTCCGCAGAGGACTACTCTTAGACGGATGAGGTTCCTTACTAAAAGGATCGGGTAGTGTTATCCTCGACCCCCACCCTGAAAACTTTCATCTTTGAACACTTATACTCCTCTGTAGGACATTCAGTCTTTCATAAGACTTATGCATGGGAACTCCGTTTTCATCTTTGAGCAACATGAAGAATTACATTATTACTTTTGCATATCAATGCGATGTATGTCAGTGAAAAAAATGGGAAATGATCAAGCTACTAGGAATCTTACAACCGTTTCCCCTCCTTGCTTTCATCTAGATCAATGTCTCCATGGATTTCATTACATGTCTCCCAAATTCAGGAAACAAATCAGCCAACATGGTGGTTGTTGACAGAATTTCCAAATATGCTGATTTTGGTGCTCTGCCACACCCATTTACCCCAACAATGGTGGCTCAAGTTTTCATGCATCAAATGTTCAAACTGCATGGCATTCCAAATTCCATTATGTTCGGTCAAGACCCTAATTTAATTACCAAATTTTGATAGGAATTTTTCAAGAAATAGGGCATGCAACTCTAACTGAGTACATCTTATCATCCCTAAACCAATGGGAAAATAGAAGCAATCAACAAAAATTTGGAGACTTATCTATGGTTCTTCACTTCAGACAAACAAAATCAATGGATATGGTGGATTCCTTTAGCTGAGGCAGTTTATGAGGTAGTTTATGGCCAAATCCCACATTCACTAGCTTCTTATATCCCTAGATGTTCCAAAGTATAGGCAGTTGATCAACTCCTACAGAACCATGTCAGCATGATCGCTCATCTCAAAGATAATCTACATCAAGCTCAAAATAGAATGAAGTAATAGGCCGACCAACATCATTCCAATAATTAATTTCCAGTAGGTAACGAGGGATTCCCTCGACTCGAACCGCATAAGAAGACCTCTCTCCCAAAAAAGGGATGTCAGAAACTAGAACCTAAATTATATAGGACTTATTAGGTACTTCAATGTATAGGAGCAATCACTTACAACGTGGCCTTACCAACTATGTCAAAAATCGACCCAATCCTCCATGTATCATGCCTCAAGAAAGTTGTGGGGAATAATTGCAGGGTTCAAACAAATCTCATAGAATTGGATGAGGAATTCTCACTTTGGCTCCAACCAGAATAGGTCCTTGATACTTGTGTAAGACATATCCATAGTTGAAAAATCAGGGAAGTCCTCATCAAGTGGAAAGACACCTCTCTAGAAGATGTGACATGGGAACCAATTACTATTATTCAAAAATTTCCGCAGCTTCACCCTTGAATACAAGGATGCTTTTGATGGCGGGGGCATGTTAGGGTCCAACACTAACCACGTTATTTATGTAATAAGCCAAAGGGGCCTAGTGAGAGACATTGTTAGTCATTTAAGTCAATAAATGACGTAAGTGGTTATCCACCTTAATAATAATTGTAAGTGGTTGACCTATGTTATAGAAAAGGCTTCACAATTAATTATAAATAGGCCATAGTTAATAATTAAAGTGGTTATCCCATGTTATGCAAGGGACCACTAGTAGTTAGGGTTTTGGATGTCATTAAGCTATAAATAGTCTTAGAGAGTAAGGGAGGAATCATCAAGTCTCATTTTAATTGAGCTATGCTCTGTTGGAGGTTCCCCCCTCAAAGAGTTAAGTGAACATTGTAATCTGCTTCTGAATAATAAAATATCTTTACAACTTTTCTTAATTCATGTGACATTTCTATGTTTCTAGCAATATTCCTTCATATTTCTGACATTATTTTATTCTCTCATGTCAAGTGCATAACAATATCAAGGTTTCAAATGTTGGGTTTCTAATCTTGGGATTTATAATATTGAGTTTCACAATAGGGTTTATAATTTTAATACAAGGGTTTATAATATTAAACATAGTGTATATAAGGTTGGATTTTATAATGTTAAGTTTTGTAATATTTGATTTAATATTATGGTTTAATATTTCCACATTGGAGTGGAATGAATATCTATATAATGTAATAGTGTGACAAGAATCTTAGAATCATTGTCACAATGATACATTAGATTGCAATATAATCAAAGTTGCATTGCGACATTGAATAAACAAGGTTTAATATTATGGCTTATAATATTAGGCTTAGGGTTTATTTTGGTTTATAATATTGGGTTTAGTGGTTATTTTTCTTTATAATATTGTGTTTAGGGCTTATAATATTAAGTTTTATAATTGAAAAGTTTATAATATTAATCCTAGGGTTTTTAATCGCTTGCCTTTATAATATTAATCCAAGTGTTTGTAATCCCTTGGGTTTAATACTATTCCCTTGGGTTTATAATATTAATCCATTGGGTTCATTAATCCCTTGAGTTAATAATTTTATAAGTCCCTTTGGTTTATTAATCTCATCGGTTTATTAATTCCAAGGGTTTACTAATGCCTTGGGTTCTAAGGATTATAATATTAATCATAGGGTTTATAATATTGAGTTTCATAATGTTACGATTTATAATATTTGGTTTGAAACTAAGGTTTAATATTCTGACATTGGAATGGAATAAAAATATATCCAATGTCATAGTGTAACAAACATCATCACAATGCGACAAGGAATGTGACAAACATTGTTGCAAAGATACATGACATTGCAAGTTATTCAAGCTCACATTGTGACATTAAATACATTAGGGTTTAATACTCTTTTTTGTAATATTTTGTTTAGGTTTTATGGTTTAATTTTTTTTTATAATATTGGATTTAGGGTTTATAATATGAATCCATTATATTTATTAATCCCTTGAATATAAAATTATTAGTCCCTTGGTTTTATAATATCAATAATCCCTTGGGTTTATAATATTAATCCCTTATACGTATAATACAAACCCTTGGGTTTAATATTATTCCCTTGGGTTTATAATATTAATCCATTGGGTTTATTAATCCCTTGAGTTTATAAATTTATAAGTCCCTTTGGTTTATTAATCAATGCCATAGTGTGACAAACATCATCACAATGCAACAAGGAATGTGACAAACAATGTCGCAAAGATACATGACATTGCAAGTTATTCAATCTCACATTGTGACATTAAATACATTAGGGTTTAATACTCTTTTTTATACTATTTGATTTAGGTTTTATGGTTTAATTTGTTTTATAATATTAATCCTAGGGCTTTTAATCCCTTAGGTTTATAATATAAGAAATAGGTTTTAATATTATTCCTTTGCTTTTATTATCTCTTGTGTTTATAATATGAATCCATTAGATTTATTAATCCCTTGAGTATAAAATTATCAGTCCCTTGGTTTTATAATATCAATAATCCCTTGGGTTTATAATATTAATCCCTAATATGTATAATAATATTTTAGGGTTTATAATCTTAAATTTTATAATATTAAATTTATGTTTGATATATTAACCTTAGGGTTTATAATATTAATCCTAGGGCTTAATATAAGATTACAATCCCTCAGTCTTATAATACTAATCCTAGGGTTTAATATTAATACCTTTGGTTTATTGATCCCTTAGGTTTATAATATTAATAATTGCTTGTGTTTATTTACGCCTTTGGTTTTTAATATTAATAAGTCATTTGATTTATTAATTCCTTTGGTGTATAATATTAATCCCTTAGGTTTAGAATTTCTTGAGTTCATAATACTAATCCACTAGGTTTATTAATCACTTGGGTTTATAATATTAAAAATCCCTCGGGTTTATAATATTCATAATCCCTTGGGTTTATTAATTCACTATATTTATAATATTAATAACTACTTATGTTTATAATGTTAATCCTTTGGGTTAATTAATACCTTGGGTTTATACTAAACACAATATTTATATGTTACAATGAAATGGAGTTCAATAATTGCTCATTTTCCTTACTAAGTATAAGCACTATATATATGTTATATAAAATCTATATTATAAACCATAATATTTATCACAATGGATTAATTCATTGTTAAAATATTTGGTGTCTATATATATATATATATATATATATATATATATATTTTGACCAGATCGTAACTTTGAGATAAAGAAGTATTATTAGTAATAATTAATCCTTATTATTATGTTCTTTGTAAATTATATTATATAAATTTTAATATATTAATATAATATTATATAATAACATAATATTATATTAATATATAATGTAATATTAATTTAATATTCACATTGTTACATATCGTTGTACTAATTATATATGAAATAAATACCAAATTGAAAAAAACTACAACCACAGTTATGCCCTCAAATCTCAAATGAAAGAAGCAACAAGAGAGCCACTGTCGTGGCGGTAGTCCCTGCCGGGGTCTGCCACAACAACAATACAAACACTCGAGAATAAGCAAGACAGGTAGAAAAGAAGCCTAGAAGCAGCAGTTTCAAAACAAGCCAGTCGTTGTTTCACCTTTCTTAACTATTTCTCGAAGGTAAGGATGCATTAGGACTACAACATTAGAAAAAATAACTTAAGAACCATCAATAATGGCATAACCTAGAACTAATATGCTATCATTCCCCATCAGTTCCTGCCAAAAAAAGACTAATGAAAACAGAAAACAAGTTTCTTTCAGCATAATTTCAGTTTTGTATTATTTCTAAATACAATAACTTAGATGTAGACTTCATGGAAACAATACAAATGCTCGAGAATAAGCAAGACAGGTAGAAAAGAAGCCTATAAGCAGTAGTTTTAGAACAAGCCAACCGTTGTTTCACCTTTCTTAACTGTTTCTCGAAGGTAAGGATGCATTAGGAGTACAACATTAGAGAAAACAACTTGAGAACCATCAATAATGGCATAACCTAGAACTAGTATGCTATCATTCCCCATCAGTTCCTGCTAAAAAAAGACTAATGAAAACAGAAAACAAGTTTCTTTCAGCGTAAGTTCAGTTTTTTATTATTTCTAAATATAATAACTTAGATGTAGACTTCAAGTGAATATGATTGTTTCAAACAAAATATATATATTAAAACAATACGCTCTTGCAATATACAGGTATATTAATATTGCCACGAAACTAGAATGCAGATTCAATTAGAGAAGGTGCGGTTCTGAAGATCCCACACTAGTTGGTCCAACCTATCTAACTGACATAGCTAAAGTAGGCACATGATAAGTTGAAGAAGAGAATGTTCCTCTCGCATATTCAACTGAAGATTAGGTGAGTTTCCCAAGAAGTGAAGTGGTTCTGGTTGATATCAAAAACCTGATCACAGATGTTGTACAATAGTTCCTATTAGTGAGCATATTAAGAGATCATATGATTTCTGATTGTGCAAGGAGCTCCACTTATATCTTGAATGCATGGAGAACAACTGACCTCCAACGAAGACCCATTCTATTAGTCTAAATTAAACAGAACAACAAAGCTTCAACCCACCTTCGTCGAACAAACTTGCTACGTTCCCTGAAAGATCTTTCTGCCTGCATGGTGCATAATATGTATTAGATATGCCTCAGCAACAACTTAGAAAATGAAAGTGCCTCATAAATTCTCCCACACAAATACGGATATGAAGAGCCCCACACTCTACCTGTACATCAGCATTGTAAAAGTAGCCATGTTACAGCTAAAGCTTATTACATCCATACAAATATGAGCCTATAAGCTAAAATAAATTTGGTATTAAATTTATGAAGATGATTCTAGATGGCAGCATACGCTATACACAGGTATTAAAGACATCAGTGCTATACACAGGTATTAAAGGCATGGATGGCAGCATACGCTATACACAACTACTAAAATCATCAGTGTTATACACAGGTATTAAAGGCATTGGTGCTAAGGGTTGCAAAGTTCATACCTAACTGAAGTATAACATAGTGACTAAAAATAAAAATAAAAAGAGGTTGAAACCTCTGTATTGAAACCCTTGAGTTTGGAGTGCCACCATTGAGTAGCTACTTGTCAAATGAGATATGTCAAGAAGTTAACCAACCAACAAGAGCATTCATAGCAATTAAAACGGTATCTCTAGTTTAGAGCACTGTTACCTTCATAAAATTCAGAGCACCATAACGTTTCTTCAAACCTTATTTCAGGGCAAAGATTAGAAATTTAAACCAAAAAAGAGAGTACCCATAGCATTTAAAACAATGTATATAAATTTGAGCGCTGTTATCTTTACAAAATTCAGAGCGTCGTAACCTTTCTTTAAAAGTTATTTTAGGGCAAGGGCCAGAAAGCAATTATTTGACTCTTAATAAATATCATTCGTAAAGAATTTGCATACCTGAGCTAACCTCAGTAGCTTAAGCATAGCTTTCAAAGCCCCTGTATCTACTAAAGGAATTACCAAGGGATGTAACTGGACTACGCCCTAACGGCAGAGAACAATGCTAGATGTGGTAATAAAGATGCTAACAGGTGGTAATAAAAAGAAATAGAGAATAATTAGAAGTTATATTAAAAATTATTAAATAAAATAATATGAAAATTAGAATATATAAATATATAAAAGTTCATGCAGCTGGACTTCATGCTACCGCATGAATACCAAGTGTCACCTTACATGAGCCATGATCGATCTGCCTCGTCACGCGCTCATGGATTCAGTCACTTACAACAAGGTGGTGGAGAATTATGATAACAAAACCCACAAAGATGGAAAATACAGTGATGCCCAGATGGCAGCCATGCTTTTAACTGGTGAAAGTCTTCAGAAAAAGGTTTGTTTACTGCCCCCTTCTTTAATGGTCTGCAACAGACTTTGTAGTAATATTTTGTAATGGTGCATTTCTCTATAGACATCTCATGTAGCCATTTATACGTCTGTGGAACAGAAGAGTACAGTATGAATTGCAATGTAGAACAGTCAAGCAAGCAGCCCTATCACATATTCCATCATAAGAATTTAATGTATATTAGCTTTTAAACCGTTGAAGAAAGATAAGGAGATTTTCCCTAAATTTCTTTCATGAGCTTATGAATTGATTATTTTTGCACGCTGGATTATTCTTTATAACTGCAGGGTTCGGTCATGGAAAAGGAGTTGAACTTGGTGGTCGGAGATATGAGTACAGTGGAGGTCAATAAGGGCTACCTACAACACTGATAACTCCAAGATGCGAGAGCTTATCTTGCTCTCGTACTAGAGAATCACAAAATGTGTCAAAAGAGGGCATTCTATATCTTTTCTGTTCACATGCCTTCTTTCAGCCACATCAACCACTAGATGGAAGATGATAGATCCTACCACGAAGAGAAACTAAATGGAAATCAAATGCTACCTCTTGAAATATAGGTGAGACTTTAAATTCAATTTAGTTTCTTTCGTCTGATGGAACCTGGGTCCTTATACTGCCTTTGTTTCATTCGATTGAACCCGGGTCCCTATATTGCTTTCTCTATCAGGACTTGAGATGCAGCAATTTGATCCAAGTCACAGTCTTGAAATTCATGGAAGATGTCTTAGTTATCTCATACCTTATTTCTGGTCGTGTGAATAAGAATTGGTCGAATAGGAAGTGGAACCTGAATTAGAGAACAGGAAGAAGAACCTAAATTAGAGTCCATTGGTGAGACCCGAAGGTCCAACAGACAGCCAGTTTGAAGTGCCCCTGCGAACTCAGTGCCCACCGGCATACCCGAGGTCTCTACCAGAATGAAGTCCAACTCTAACTATGATCTTCATCTGTTCCGTAGACACCACAACAAAAGCATGCAGAACATCTGTTCCATAGAGTGCCATTGTTCTTTGCAGTGGCAGGTGGCTTTGCGGTGCCAACCAAAGATGGCAGATGGCAGGTCGCTAGACTTTGGTTAAAACTTTTGTTAGTCCCTGGAAGCAGTAACCCGACAAATGCAATCTTTTCCTCCACTAGCCTACTTTGGATAAGATGATATTGCCTCAATCTTTTTGCATCGGACAACGTGAAGGCTGTAATAAGAGGTCAATTGTTTTCCGAAACAGAAACTTTGATTAAAATTTTGTTGAATGAAATTGGGAGCATTAAACTTAGGTTAAAATGCAAAAACACTGAAAAAAATCAGTCAAACTATAAACTAATGGTTGGTCAACGATCGAGCGATCGCTAATAGTCCCGGGCAGGGACTAATAAAAAAGACATGATCACATTGTCGTTTCTTGTTTTGGCTCCTATATATATCCAAAAATGCTACCAAATGAAATTCTGAACTACAGGGGTGCGACTAAACCCCATTCTCAAATACCATCCAAAATATAATAGATTGTTTGAAGGCCTAGGTTCACCATGCTTCAATGCGCTCTTGAAAAACATTTATAATGGTGAATAGAAAATTCCCAAACTAGAAAATATAGGTCAATATCCCAAATGAATTGGTCCAAGTTTTGTATAAATTATCACTCTTAATCTACAATTCAAGGTTAGTGTTAGATTTTTATGTGTAAAATGCTCCTTATCATTCAGCTACTGGATATTGAGTGCCACCCAAAGTTTAGAATTTACGCAGATTGTTGTTCATAAAATGAAAAGTAAGTCTTACTCATTTTAAGTTCATTGTTTGGAGTGGGTTGGAGTGGGTGCTTTCTTCACCTTGGCACACTTACATATAGTGTGTTTATAAAAAATTTCTTATTGTTACTAGATTTTGCTACACATAACAAGGCTTCTACAACACGCCAAACTAGGAAAGAGGAAACTGAAGCATTTGAAAAGCATGCCAATGATAATGTTAATTCTATAGCATATACAATTTAATTACTCGAGGAGGGAATTTATGACTTTTGCTGAAGCCAAAGCTAAACCCGTTCCCAATGGAGAGAAAAGAAGTCATGCAAATATTCTTATGGATTTGTAAAATAAATTTACAAGTCATGATATGAAATATGGTGATAGTCAAGTGGTTCGTTTATGTACTACGAGAACTATCTAGAGTGCATCAGTCATGCTAGAGAGAAATTCCTCTAAAATTGAAAATAGGTAGGAACAAAAGCCTTCTCGTATAGATCTTCGTGATGTTATCTTGCAATTTAAATCATCATGTACCATGCAACTATAAACATTACTAGATTTATATGCAACAATAGTACCAGCATTAGTGTTGTTTCAACAACCTTTCATAAATTCACAAGTACAATTGTGGGCATATATTCTTGTGTACTAGTCGCTTATGTGAGTTATCTTTGTTGTATTTATTTTGTCCCAGAACCCATAGTTGTTCATAATTGGGATCTACCTTTTAACTAGGAATTCATGATGTCATTCGACATTCAAGGGTCATTACTAGATGAGGCATTGATGATAACATATTTTTCAAGGATATGGATTGTCTTAGTGTGTGGTAATATTGTGTGTCAACATCTCAAAATGGTTCCTTTGCATCATATGGAGGAAGAATTATGTGAGATAAAGTGTGGAAAATTGTTGCATATTGTATTCATTAAAATTGTTTCTCTAATACCTCAAACATACCTATTCGTATCCCTTGCTCAAGCACAACAACAAATATAGATAGAAAAATTGTTTAAAGCCATGGAGATTACAACTCCTTCTGAATCAGTTAACGCCACTGATTGTAAAAAAAATTCTATTGTCTCTAGGGAAGTTGGATTTTATCGAAGGGATCTAGGGCCATTCCCATTCAATCATTGCAAATTCTAGGGAAGATGTCGAAAAGAGGGTTGAAAATTCTTCTACTACTAAAAAGAGAGCAGAGAATTTGGATGCAGTTGTGAGGGAAACTAAACTAGCTACACAACTAGTATTGCAAGTAGGAGTTTTTGTGGCCATGGGTGAGCTTGGTCCATTATCACTGAATGTTTTACTAGAAGTTGGTTCGTAAGCTTATTGGAAGCTGAAGAACTAAGAAGAAAGTATTCAAAAATATGATAATGTTCACAGTGAAACACAAACTCAAAAATTTGTTATTAAAAATTACATTACTGTTAAACCTTATGAGTCAAAGTATAAGAGATACACTTTTAAGAAATAAACCTCAAGGACTACAAAGGAATACATGTAGGGTCTTGAAACAAATTCTCAAAAGTAGGTGGATAAGGATGTCACACGTATGTCAGATCGTTCATAATAGGATATCTCGATTGAAAAGGATGTGGAATCTCATAAGGAGAATAAATTTCTTTGTATATTCAAACTCACTATACCTGTTTCTTTTTACAGAGACAGACACTAGGTGTTATAGATATTTTTGTGCCTTACAACATTGAGCATGAAATGTCCATAATCTAAGGGATCCAAAGTCCCTAAACATGTTGTTCGTACCCCTAGAGGAACAAGGCTAACTAACCACAGCAATTCACAGAAGTTCTCCACCTGAAACCGCTAAAAAACAAGTCAATTCAGGATCATGTCAACTGCTCGACTGAGCATCTGCACTGAATGTCAACTGCTACACTAGCTACCTGCGTTGAATGTCAACTCCAACACTAGCTACCTGCGCTGAGCGAGTTTGGACAAGTGGCAGGCTCATTCCTCAATGTGTCAATTCTCAGGAAGCTTCTAGAATGACACTTGCCTCAGGGAATTCGATTGGTGATGAGTAAAAGGTTCCAAATCTCCAAGTGGAAGCAAGAACCTCAAAGTGGACTCAAGAACTGAGAGAGGGAGAGGAAACTAGTTAGATCTCAAGCTGACTCATCCTCTCTCCAAAATAACTATATATAGATCTCTCCTCCATGAGATCTAGAGGCTGGAATTTTGTTATTGCAAAGAATTGCTGTTGGTTTGAGATTGGAAACATTGGGTGCTTAATGCTTTGAAGGGAGCTGAAGAAGGAATTCCATTCTGCTGGGAAGGAGATGCTGGATTGGAGCCCTCTGGGTTGTATCTCTTCCTGAACCTTGTTATCAATCAATAAAGCTATCTTGGTTTTCTCCTATATACTGGTGTATTTGTGTGATTGCATTAGTGTATTTGATTTACTTCTAATCCTGAATCATTTGTGAATATGAATATCTGCCTTTGTGTTGCGTTCTTCTCTTGTCGCAAGTAGCTATTCTCTTGTCACAGGTAGTTGTTCTCTTGTTATCTCGTGTGAATCAAGTAGCTGTTCTCTTGAGCAAGCGAGGAGGCAAGTAGCTGTGAACACCCAAAGAGAAGAGGATCTAGATCGAGGGACAAATGGAAGACAACGGTAAGTCTATCGATCTCCCCTCTTTCACATTTCATAAAGGAAGAAACCAGAATAGCTGTATCTGTTTGTTGCTAAGGCACTGTCACACCTTAGGTGGATAGGATCGTCCTACATAGGCATTTTTCCCCACAAAAAGTTGGCGACTACGCTGGGGAGATTTGTTTTAGTCATTTTATTTGTGCTTACATCATTGTTTGCTTCATAAACTCAACAGCAACAATCGAACTGCTTCTGCAAAGTAGACTGTTGTTGCCTTGATCCTTCACTGGATTTTGTCTATGATCTGAACAATGGACTCACAAATGACTTGATGATCCTTTGTGATAGTCTTTAGTACCCTCTCAAAGCATCCATTTTATTATACCTTGCTTGTGTTTCTGGTTTGGCCTGAAACGGTTGATTTTTGAGCATTTTATGACCCAGAACCCAAGAGAAACGAGAGTTTCTCCTTCAGCGCAGACACTGTGAAGGCATTTTACATTTCAACGCAGGTCCCGTGAAGGCTACCTGCGCTGAATGTCAAACCCACAGTGTTGGACTTGCGCTGAACCAGTTTAGCCTTGTGTAGCTGGGGTTCTCTTCTCTGTTTTGCCCTGTTTTGATCTCTGATTTTTGCAGCCTGTAACCAGCATAGGTACCAGTCTCATAACTCCTTTTCTCTACTTAAATTCCGTTTCCTTTTGTACAAAAAGACTGTGAGTGTTTTTATGTGTTTGTGGCATCATTTGCAGTTTTCCTTTGCATGAGTGAAATAGTCATCCTGTAGCCCTTGATAAAAATCTGTTGATTGTGATCTTAGAAGAGAGTTCATTGGCTGTTTGCAGTTGATTATACATTTACTCTTGCTTATTGGTTTGAGTTTGTCTCTTTTAAGTGTCGAAACAAGTATTCATTTCGAAAATCGTTAAGTGTTGTAATCTCTTCTACCCTCTCTGATTTCGAGAAAAGTAAACTTGTTTATATTGGTCATTTAAAAGCAAACTCAAAGTTGTAAAAAAAGCTTTCTTTGTAGGCATCAATACTAAGAAAGCGGAAAACAAACACCTGCATTGTGCATTTGCATTTTGATAGTTTGCATGTTTGATTTAGGAAAAATGCATTAGAGTGTGCTGATTGCTCTTTGAGAAAAGATCGTGTCTTTCTTTTCCCTTTGTAGCTAGGATTTTCATAAGTTGAAAAGATATAAAGCTTGCTTATCATCTTTAGACTGCATTTAGGAATTGTATCATACATCTCTTGGTGAACCTAAAAAGGCAAACTTCTAAAAAGATCAACCTAAAATAAATTGAATAAACTTAACAACGCTTTGCAACATAACGCACAACATAGAGGTCTAGGCTAGAGACGTGTTCCGACGTCGTAAAGCCTGGTGACTGTCGATCTCGTTGATGGTGGGTGATTCCTCCTGAGGGACAATAGCACCAGTACGGATTGTGCTCCCACGTACCGTCGCGTATATATTGGGAGACCCCTATAGGCATAAAACCTTTATCCTTAGGAAGCCATGTCGGCCGCCCTACTGATCGCAATGCACTGAACACAGCATTCAGGAAGATCGACCACCCGTACCCTAAAAAGTATTCTGCGGTTTTGCGAAAACTTTGGCACACCCTCTGCCTTGAACTCCAGAGTAGTTCCTTTTGGCCTTTTTCAGACTCTATAACGGAAAAAGTCCATCCGAGCATTTGTCACTTCGGGCTCGTTAAAACATCAAAGGAGACTAGAGTCATCTTTAGCTTTTTCTCGACTCTTTAAAATTGAAAAAGAAAGTTGTGTCCAAGCGTCGTTAAAATTTATTTTAAACGGAATAATCATCACCTTTCCCTCGTTGATATTCGAAGTTAGTCTACCTTCATCACAAAGTTCTTGTAGAATCGCTAGAAAATCTTTTGGATAGACTAAATATGTTTGAACAACCGTCGACATCCAGAACTGTGTCATCCGACGCAGCAGCGGTAGAGCCTCCTGCCGCTACTCCAACGATGTTCGCTGGTATACCATCTATCCCCACAAATTGTCAACAACAAGCTGGAGTCCAATCAGAGACTGTTTCGACGACATGGTTAGTTCCTATTTCTTCATCCAGATTATCATATGGTATTTCTTATGTTGAAACTCAACAAATTGATCCAATGTGTCTTCAAAGGCCAATCTATCCTTTAAGTACTGGATTTCCACCATATGAAGGGCAATATGCCTTTTCATTGTTCCCTGCCGGAGAACAACCATATGGGAGTTTACAACAAAGTTCAAGTCAAATTGGAATTACATCCAGCGGATGGGTACCGATACTGCCTCAGCAACCAAGGGTTTCATATTCAATGCAACCAGTCCACCCTGTGTCGAATGTTGCCACTATACCTGGTATGGTGATTGCGTCACAAGTACAAGCGCTACCTGTTGTATGTCAACCCCAAGTTTCTCAGGTTGCCATACAATAGCCTCTTGTCTCGACAACTCAATCACAACCTCCGGTTAGTGCCTCCTTATCTGGAGCGACTGAGGCTCAAACAAGTACTATGACTCCTCATCTTGGTCAATCATCCAGTATTGGACAACAACAACTGGTCCAACAACCAGAGCTGGTTCAAACACATCAACCCCCATTCCAGCAATCATATCGAGGACCTGAGCAACAAGTCTTTGTAAGTAATGGGCAATCGCATTTACAAAGCGGTTACCAAAAACCATATTATAATGGTTACGCCCATCAACCTTGTCAAAGTTGCCAGCATCAAATACATTATGCTGGTATGCAAAGACCCACTGCTCAGGCGATTCCATCTTATCCTGGGTATGCTTCACCTAACCTGACTCAACAGTTGCCCTTTGTAGCAACTCTAGAATTACCAGATCTAAACCGGCTGATGAATGATCCAATTGCTTATGCCCCTTGGTGGCCAACGATTCTGCATAAACTTCCGTCAGATATTCCTAAATTTAATGGAAATCCGGGTGAAGATCCGTCGAATCATGTGATGACCTTTCATCTGTGGTGTTCATCAAACACCCTAAATGATGATTCGATTAGGCTTCACCTTTTTTAGAGGACGTTAACTGGTCCGGCAGCAAAATGGTATATCGAATTGCCTAGAGCTTCATTCGACAACTTCAGTACCCTAGCCACGACTTTCTGAACCCATTTTCAATTACCCATAAGGTATGAAACGGGAACGGAACTCCTAACCAACTTCAAACAGACAACGGCCACTCACATATCTGATCATATACATGAGTGGCGACATCGTCGTAGGTTGGTAAAAACGTACGTTCCCAATCAGCTATTAGCTGAATGGTTTATCAAGTCATTACTTCCTGCCATCACGGAAGATGTGGCAAAGGGGGGAGTCATAACGGAAGAGCAAGTCATCGCTCGTGCATAATATCTGGACTTGGTTTACACTCAGTCCGACACGCTCTACGACAAAATACCTGATGCCCCTAGACCAGAATTCTCAATTCCTCCTCCTCCTAAATCAAACAATGACTCTCATGCCGACGATGGCCTGATTGGCGCAACAGACATGAAATCGACAAAGGCTATATCTAAAAAGGCCCGTAAGATTTCCGGTCAAAATGCAAATGAGGAACTTCTTGCCTCGGAAGTAAGTGCCATGTCGGATGACAAGGGCAAACAACTGAAGCAACCAGGGGGCATGTTATCAAACCAGCTCAAGAAAATATAGAAAAGATAGATCAACGCCTTAGAATTCAGCCTCTTCGAGGGGGAAACCTCCTTTACATTACATAAATGAACAATTCTTGGATGATACAAATGACAAAACCTCCTTTCTATATATAGGAGTCTAAGGAGTCACAATATAATCCAGCCGACCTAACAATAATAATATAAAGCCACACAAATAACAATAGGGGGCTTCTATGGGGCACAAAAATAACAATATGGGGGGTAATAGGGGCACAACAATATAAATAAGGGGTATAACTACAATAGTAATGGGGTAATCACTAGTATTATAGGGACCCAACATGCCCCTCTCCTTCAAAAAAGTGTTGTCCTCAACGCTTGAGTAGTTCTGGATACTTCTGTATAAAATTCTCATCCTCCCATGTGGAATCTTCAGCGGATAAGTTCTTCCACTTGATAAGATACTCTGAAATTGATCGATTTCGTAGCTGTCGAGTTCTTGTTTCTATGACTGCTTCTGGTTCCAATATAATTTTTCCTTCCTCATCAAGTTCTGGCAATATTGTTTGAATTGGGAGCTTGTCACCTATAACCTTCTTTAAACATGAAACATGGAAAACTGGGTGCAATCGAGAAGCTGCAGGAAGCTCCAATTTGTATGCCATAGTACCAATCTTTTGCAACACCTTGTACAGACCATAATACTTTGGTGATAATTTATTATCCTTCTTAGCTTGCTTTAGGGACATTTGCTTATATGGTTGTAGCCGTAGGAATACCCAATCACCTACATCAAAACTTCTTTCACTGCGATGTTGATCTGCCTGTTGTTTCATTCTATTTTGTGCCAACACGAGGTTATCCTTTAAGAGTTGGAGGACTTGTTGTTGATGTTCGATGTGATGTTCCACTGCTGAACCTTAGAATTTTCTCTTAAATATGATGTGATGGATGGTGGTTGATACCCATAAAGTGCCATAAATGGGGTCATTTTTGTTGCTGTATGGAAGGAAGTGTTATACCACCATTCAGCCAGAGGCAACCATTTGACCCATTGTGTCTGTTTATCAGATACAAAGCAACGAAGATATCCTTCCAAACATTTGTTTACTATCTCAGTTTGCCCATCAGATTGAGGATGATAAGATGAGCTATGAGCTAACTGAGTACCAAGACAAGAAAATAATTTTGTCCAAAAATTTCCAGTGAAAATGGGATCTCTGTCACTTACAATAATCTTTGGGTTTCCATGTAGCTTTTGAACTGTTTCCATAAATGCAGTAGAAACTGTACTGGCTTTAAATGGATGTGATAATGCACAAAAGTGTGCATACTTGGTAAGTCTGTCAACTACCACCATGATGACACTCTTTCCCTCAGACTTGGGTAAACCTGTGATAAAATCCATTGAAACCTCCTCCCAACGTTGGCTTGGAATGGATAAAGGTTGTAATAGACCTGGTGTCTTAATTGTTTCAACTTTATTTTGCTGGCAAACCAAACATTCGCCACAAACTTTTGAATATCTGATTTAAGGCCATCCCAAAAAAATTCCTTCTTAACCCTGTGGTAAGTTTTTAAAAATCCTGAGTGCCCTCCTAAGGGAGAAGTGTGCAATTCCATAAGAATCTTTTGTTTTAGCTGGGAATTCTTACAGAGGTATAAGCGATCTTTGTACCATAACGAATCATTTTGCCAGCTAAATGTATCAGAAATACTGGAATCTTGTTGTAGCTTTCGAATAAGTGCCCACACTTCTTCGTCATTCTTCCATTCCTCCCTTGCTTCGTTTATCCAATCTGGTTGGATAATAGAAATGGCACACAACAATGCTTCCACATCCTCATCCTTTCTTGAGAGTGCATCTGCCACCACATTTTGCTTCCCTTTTTTGTAGATGATTTCAAAGTCATAACCCAACATCTTTGTGACCCACTTTTGTTGCTCTTCAGAGGATAATCTTTGTTCTAAAAAGTATTTAAGGCTATCATGATCCGTTTTTACCTTGAAGTGTCTTCCCATTAGGTAGGGTCGCCATTTCTTAAGTGCATGGAGTATTGCCAACATTTCCTTCTCATAAATAGCTTTGCTTAAAAACTTTCCCTTGATTGGACGACTTTCAAAAGCAATGGGTCTTTCATCTTGCATTAGAACAGCACCAATTCCATTTCCTGAAGCATCACATTCCACAATAAAGGTTTTTGTGAAGTCCGGTGTAGCTAAGACCGGTGCTTGGCACATTGCCTCTTTAAGATGTTCAAAGGCCTTTGTTGCTTCTAGAGTCCATGAAAATGAATCTTTCTTCAATAATGTTGTTAGAGGTGCTGCTATTCTCCCATAATTCTTAACAAACTTGCGATAATACCCTGTCAACCCAAGAAATCCTCGCAGATGCTTTATGGATGTGGGGATTTTCCATTCCTTAATGGCTTTAATTTTGCTAGGGTCTACCTTAACTCCTTCATGAGATACAATATGACCCAAATATTCCACCTCCTGGACTCCAAAGAAACATTTGGATCTTTTTGCATATAATTGTTTCTCCTCCAATAGTTGTAGCACCCTGTCAACATGTTCAACATGATCCTTCCAAGACTTGCTGTAGATTAGTATATCATCAAAAAATACTAACACAAATTTTCTAAGGAATGGTTTGAAAATTGAATTCATCAAACCTTGAAATGTTGAAGGTGCATTGGTAAGGCCAAAAGGCATGACCAAAAATTCATAATGACCCTCATGAGTTCTAAATGCCGTTTTTGGAATGTCTTCAATCTTCATTCTGATTTGATGATATCTCGAACGAAGATCCAACTTGGTGAAGTAAATTGATCCATGCAATTCATCCAGTAATTCATCAATAACAGGAATGGGGAACTTATCTTTAATAGTGAGCTTGTTGAGCTCCCTATAATCTGGACACATGCGCCATGATCCATCCTTCTTGTGCACCAATACTACTGGAGCTAAGAAAGAACTTTGACTTGGTTGAATTATACCAGCCTCTAGCATTTCTGCAACCATACGTTCAATTTCACGTTTTTGGACATAGGGATATCTGTACGGCCTGATGTTTGGAGGAACACTTCCTGGAATCAGATGAATAGCATGATCATGATCACGCATAGGTGGGAGACCTTTGGGAGTCTCAAATACCTTGGAATGATTGTCCAAGACTTTTTGGAGATCTGGAGAAATAGATGATTCCAATGTGGAAACATCTAGCGAACATAATTGTGCAATTACACCTCTTTGCTCCTTTTTTAGAAGCTTTGTCATACCATTAGAGCTGATTATCTTTCCTGGTTTCCCTGCAATACCCCTTAATTCAACTTCCTTTCCTTCCGAAGAAAATTTGATGAAAAGTTCTTGAAAATTAAAAGCTATTGTACCCAAGGATTGTAGCCATTGGACTCCTAGTACAACATCAGCACCTCCCATTGGAATGGAAAGCATTGGGCTAGTCAATACATATTCTCCCATGGATAGCTTGATATTATGGCACTTTCCAGAGAAATTTATTGTTCCTCCATTTGCAATCATCACTTGACACTCTGGTGCTGGATATAGGAAGCAATTCAATTCTTTTGCTACCCTACAATGAATAAAATTGTGGGTGCTTCCTGAATCAATCAACACTATTACCTTTTTCTTCTTGATTTGTCCTTCTATCTTGATGGTTTGAGGAGTGGTAATTCCCGCCAATGCATTACAAGATATGGTCGGATTTATTTGTTCTTCATCTAGGCTTTGTTCCTGGAATATATCCTCTCCTTTTGACCTTTCTTGCTCCTTTTCTTCTTCCTCTTCACAATCTATGTAGAATAATTTCTTCTCAGCACACTTATGACCTTTTGTATATTTGCTATCACAATTGTAACAAAGCCCTTTTGCTCTTTTTTCTTCCAATTGTTGTGGTGTCAACCTTGTAGGTTGTGGAAGACTATGGGCAACAACACTTCCATCTTTATAGTTGTGAATGGTATGCTTCCTATTTGCCATAATTTTGCTTTCCATTTTTCTTGCTAACCTGAATGCCTTCTCTAATGAATCAGGTTCCCAAAGGCGCACATCATGTTGGATATTATCCTTTAAAGACCCTATGAACACATCAATCCTATGCTCCTCTGGAATATCTTTTACCCTTATGTTCAATTTTTGGAACTCCTCAATGTGCTCCATTATTGAACCCTTTTGTTTGAGACTTATCAATTGGCTAAAAAAAGTGTTGCTTTTTGTATCCTCATAATGTGCTATCGATTCTTCCGTAAAAATTGCCCAAGTGATAAATTGTTTACGAGAACAAAGCCATTGATACCATACAAATTGATTTGGTTCCAAATATAAAGTTGCCATAGGTACCTTTTGTGTGTTTTGCACATTATTGAGATCGAAGAATTGCTCCATCTGTAATATCCATGTGGCGGGATCCTTGCCATCAAACTTCCTCATATCGATTTTTGGAACATGGTGAGTCTTCGATCCAACATTAGAGTCTATGGAATCATGATTAACATTTCTTTTGTTCTCATCATGAGTTCCCTTTACTACCTTTTCACCATTAGTGACCCTTTCTTGTAGCAAGTTCTTCAATTCTTCCATGTCTGTCTTCAAATCTATCTTCAAATTTACCATCGAATCCTCCACCTTAGTTTCCATGCCCTTTATCTTAGATTCCACACCATTTATCTTAGATTCCACGCCACTTATCTTAGCTTCTGTTAGCTTTTGTGAGCGTGACATTTGTTGCACTTGTTGTTGTAATTTTTATATATCATGTAGCATTTCTTCCTCTTCTTCATGAGTCATGCTAGATCTTTCCAGTTCCTTACTAGGTGTTTGCATTTTCTTTCCTCGGGGCATCAATTACCGATAATAATGCTTTACTATGCCCTTTGAATTCCGTTAAACCAAGCTTACATAAAAATTTAAAAACAAACTACACACCTTTTTTCACTTTATAGAAGCCTGATATTGAATCTGATGTATCTCTGTAATTTCGGATCATCCAGTTCTGAAATTGCTACCTGTAGTAGCCTTCCGCATCCTCTTTCCAATGCCACAAGCCTGAGCCAAATTGGATTCTCCAAGTAAGAGTTATGTGAAATCTCCCACAGTGACTTGCTTTTAGATTGGTTCAGTAGAGCGAACTTGTACGACGTGGCACGAGTCACTGTTTCAATCTTTGAATCTGAAGCACACATACAAGAAACTAAAGTCCGTCCTCTTTCCGTACCTTTTTACGAAATTTCAATCCGATCCTCGGAGAGAGAGTTATGACGATTTTCCCTAGGTCACCTGTTTTGAATGTAATTTAGGAGTCTGCAGAAAGGCCAACTTCCTCAGATCATATCTCCGAAAATATCGCGCAAAAAGCTCTAAAATTCGGATCCACGGTTCAGCGCCAATTCTTCTCAAATGGGTTTTTTTTTTTTTACTTCTGAAACGTCACAGCAACAAAGTTATAGCGAAAATGCCACGATGACCTGTTTGGAGCAGCGAAACCCTAGAATCCAAAGCTCTGATACCAAATGTTATGAAACCAGCTCAAGAAAAGATAGAAAAGATAGATCAACGCCTTAGAATTCAGCCTCTTCGAGGGGGAAACCTCCTTTACATTACATAAATTAACAATTCTTGGATGATACAAATGACAAAACCTCCTTTCTATATATAGGAGTCTAAGGAGTCACAATATAATCCAGCCGACCTAACAATAATAATATAAAGCCACACAAATAACAATAGGGGGCTTCTATGGGGCACAGAAATAACAATATGGGGGGTAATAGGGGCACAAAAATATAAATAAGGGGTATAACTACAATATTAATGGGGCAATCACTAGTATTATAGGGACCCAACAGGGCAAGAAGAAAAAGAAAGGGAGAAAAAGGAAACCCCCTGCGGGGTGTCATATATGCGATGAGGATCATTGGACAACAGATTGTCCATACAAAGCTGAGCTTAAAAGATTCTTTAAGAGTTCGAAAACCTTAGTTGTGTTGACTGATCTGTTTCCAAGCACGGGAACCGAACTGGTTGCTAATCAAAATGCTTCCTGATCCCAAGTGCTTATGTTGTCTGTATCAAAGCAGCAAAATGATGCTTTGACGAGGAATAAAGATTACATGAATCCAAAGTTGTCGAACAACAAGGCTAATGAACAACCTAGTAGTTCGACAACAACTTTGACCGAAGTTGTGCCACCCATCGTTCCTGAGCCAATGATAAAGTCACAAAAGGGAGCAGTAGACAAATCGACATTTAATCCTTGTGCGAAAATAGCACAGATAGAGGACCTGGCCCAATCGCCGTCCGCTATGTCAACACTTGAGGTACCGCAAAATTGTTTCTCCCAAGAGCAAGCTTTATTATCAGCAATAGGTGGGATTGACCCAATGGATTCCAATCTTGTGGCCTTTGATCATAAAGGATATGACCCTCAGTTACCAACTCAACTAGCTTTCCTTATTCAAGTAAAAGCCCTCAACAAAACTGTTCATCGAACAATTATTGATGAGGGGGCATCTACATGCATTATGTCGATGAGTTGCTGGAAAACTTTAGGATCTCCAACCTTGTCGCGATCTTCGAAGACATTAAAAGCATTCGACGGAAGGACATATACCCCATATGGTATCCTAAGTAACTTGAAAGTTGAACTGGGAGGGAAAACAGTAGAAATAGATGTTGAAGTCATCAATGGGAATCTTCATTACAACATCCTACTAGGAAGACCGTGGATCTATGCCATGGCTGCAGTTGTGTCGACCTACTTCAGGAAGATTTCATTTCCCTTTCAAGGAGGAATTACAATCGTCGACCAACAAACTTTTCTCCCCAACAGTTCACAAGTTACGGGAAGCATTCCAATGATCCATGGAAGCAATCATTCACTCCAAAATATCGGAGTAGGTCTCCTAAAATACCCCGCTTTAATGGGTACTTTTGCCCTACCGCCTCCAAGTAATCTGGCGGAAGTGGCCACAGTGGAATATGAAAACTTCTACATCTAATGGATTTGGACTCCGAGGACGGTTCTTATCTCGTGTCAACCTCGTTAAAAAATGAAGCAAGGAGTCATGAGGATAGTTCTTTTACTGTGTCAACCTCATTAAAAATGAAACAAATCCCATTTCCAAATCTCAAAGGTAAACCTTCATTCCAACCACCAAGTTGAATGCAATGAAGCTTGGGGGGCATGCACCTCGATTTGCGTTATTATGCTGGGGGCATACACGCTTATCATCGAGCAGTTTTAGCACACAGTTCATGCTCGTTAAAAAATAAATGCAAGATCCGAGCAGTTTTAATGCGGAATTCATGCTCGTTAAAAAATAAACATAAGCTTGAGCAATGTTTTGGCACATTCAAGCTCTTTAAAAAATGAACCCATTACCGGTAAAATAACCATTGTGTACGTAACCTTATCAGCCATAATAGCCTTGGTCGTGTTTGCATCGTCACCTCCACTTTTCATTTGGCCGATCGTTTACCTCCATTTGATTGTTTACCCATTTTTAGGAACAGCTGCGAAGAGTGATTTCACCTAGCCATCCTTGTGACACTGCCGTGATTGGAGAATTCCAACCTGTTCCTAGAATCAGCTGCTAACCCTGTTCATCACTCGTTCCTCAAAAGACAAGTCTTCTTTAAGCTCTTTTCAATTGACTCGTAAAATATGAAAAGATTGCCGAGTTTTGGCCTTCCAGCTCGTTAAAGCGACCTGAAGAGCTATCCCTCCTCTAGATTTTAATCTTTTTGGACCTGAGGGATTATTGCACAAAAAGATCGAGCGCTTGTTTTGTTCGGCTCGTTAAAACTATCGAAAACTCATCCCTTCTGTATTGTTTTATACTTTTTCGGACTTAAGGGATTAGATGAAGAAAAAGGACTTTTGGAGTTAACTTTACGTACCTTTTCATACTCTCTAAAAATGAAAAGGACCGAGTTATCATGGTCATTAGACTCGTTAAACCAGTAAATAGCGACAAACTTGTCTTTAGACGAGAACGAGTTTCACTATCGCTAGGCTCGTTAAAACATAGTTATGGGCTTGCCTGAAGGGCAGGTTATAGAAAAAGCATATGTTATCCTCCTCAAGCTTGACAAAAATAAAGAGGTACTGGTCAGCAATGACTGGGGAAAATTGGGAGAAAATCGAGAAAACTTTGATGGTAGCAGGTCGCTCTTGAACATGACACTTTTCCTTCATACCATAATCGGGTTGGGTTGTTTCATTCACCGGTCACATCACCATGGTCTCGCCATACCATCCATATTTAGGGTAATGCTACCGATCCATCGCATCAGTGTCGCCATATGTTCAAGAGAAGTCGTTCAGAAAGAGTCAACCGGGTCCCATCCACTGCCATACATTATCCTTCATCCATTCATGACCGCCACCCTAAATCATATGTCACAGATCGTTTTCACCTCCATTAAAATCATTAGCTCCGTTCCGTGTCACTGATGTGGGATTCATTAAGGCCCTCCTTTGACGGATCTCTTCTTGTCGACATCAGCTCATTATCCAAGAAGTTGATCTAGGAACACCCCCTTCAGTACTTTGAAGCTTGCATGCCTCAATGGCAAGTTTCTCGCTTCCGGCGACAGGTATACATCAATGACCTTCGACCAGAATATCTTGCGTGGTGTTCGACGCCAAGTCCTTTATTCACACCACGTGAATTGTACTGCAGTACCTTAAGGGTCATTATCATTATCGATGATTCCTCTCGTGCTTGTTAATGGTTTACATCATTGACCGGTAATCAAGCGATGTCTTTCCATGTTCGACTTCAGCGCTTTTTTCACATGGATCGACTTGTACTTAGAGTGAAGATCGAACGAGTTTGAAGACCCCGGATCTAGTTTCATCCATCTGGGCTGCGATATATATTCAGGAAAGATAAAGACATTTGACATGTACATCATTGCAGCAGATGATCATCCTACTCAAAGGATGATAATTTCGCCAAAATTATCAGTCTACCATTAGACGATCGTCTGTTCTATGTACAAAAATGAATTTACAAAGCTGAGCATGGGAATGACCGCCTCAGCTAGATCATGAAAGCAGTATGAATCATAATGTATTGTATTGTATCTTATTACAGGTCTCCTCCCGACAAATGGATGAACTTCGGACCCTCCTAGATAAAGCATTTCACCCGATAAACGGCCTCATACTTTAGGGGGCAACTGTTATAGATATTTTTGTGCCTTACAGAATTGAGAATGAAATGTCCATAATCTAAGGGATCCAAAGTCCCTAAACATGTTGTTCCTACCCCTAGAGGAACAAGGCTAACTAACCACAGCAACTCACAGAAGTTCTCCACCTGAAACCGCTCAAAAACAAGTCAATTTAGGATCATGTCAACTGCTCCACTGAGCATCTACGCTGAATGTGAACTGCTACACTGGCTACCTGCGTTGAATTTCAACTCCAACACTAGCTACCTGCGCTGAGCGAGTTTGGACAAGTGGCAGGCTCATTCCTCAATGTGTCAATGCTCAGGAAGCTTCCAAAATGACACTTGCCTCAGGGAATTCGACTGGTGATGAGTAAGAGGTTCCAAATCTCCAAGTGGAAGCAAGAACCTCCAAGTGGACTCAAGAACTGAGAGAGGGAGAGGACACTAGTCAGATCTCAAGCTGACTCATCCTCTCTCCAAAATAACTATATATAGATCTCTCCTCCATGAGATCTAGAGGCTGGAATTTTGTTATTGCAAAGAATTGCTGTTGGTTTGAGATTGGAAACATTGGGTGCTTAATGCTTTGAAGGGAGCTGAAGAAGGAATTCCATTCTGCTGGGAAGGAGATGCTGGATTGGAGCCCTCTGGGTTGTATCTCTTCCTGAACCTTGTTATCAATCAATAAAGCTATCTTGGTTTTCTCCTATATATTGGTGTATTTGTGTGATTGCATTAGTGTATTTGATTTACTTCTAATCCTGAATCATTTGTGAATATGAATATCTGCCTTTGTGTTGTGTTCTTCTCTTCTCGCAAGTAGTTGTTCTCTTGTCACAGGTAGTTGTTCTCTTGTGATCTTGTGTGAATCAAGTAGCTGTTCTCTTGAGCAAGCGAGGAGGCAAGTAGCTGTGAACACCCAAAGAGAAGAGGATCTAGATCGAGGGACAAAGGGAAGACAATGGTAAGTCTATCGATCTCCCCTCTTTCACATTTCATAAAGGAAGAAACCAGATTAACTGTATCTGTTTGTTGCTATGGCACTATCACACCTTAGGTGGATAGGATCGTCCTGCATAGGCATTTTTCCCCACAACACTAGGGGTGAAATAGTAACTGTTGAAACTGAACCTAGTTCTAAAAATGGCAGGGAGGCATTTGCTCCAAAGATTAATGACATCAAGAAGGGGTCACTTTTGGAGGTTGGTGATCTATCAAGGATCATTTCACTTCTATGATCTTTGGTTTACCATTGAAATATCATTGGACATTTCCTTTGTGGTTGCTAAGAGAAAACACTGATTGGACACTAATATTTTTTAACCTAACTGCCTTGTTTGGTTCTCAAAATCAAGTTGAATCATTGGAATATTTCTAGGTTGTCTTCGATGAAGAGGGCCTTTAAGGTGTTTTATCTTTAGCCAAATTATTGAGATAGATGGATGGGAAAGCTTTTGAACTTGATGATGAACTACTTTGAGGTGCTTAAAAATGCAACAATAAATTATCAATTTGATTTTGCCTTGGTCAAATTGGGAAAAAATAAATTTCCACTTCAGCAAAGAACTTGGATGCAGTTAACTTGTGTGACGCGGCTTGTGTCACCCAATTTACTCATTAAATTTGAGTTGGAGGATTTAGAGTCAAGTTAAGCATGTGTGATTGCTAATTTGTAGCAATCAAGATTAGTTATCTCAAGTTACTTTCAGTTAAACTAGTTCTAACTATTGGAGGGACCAGTGGAGGTTTAGTTGTGTAGTGGGACTTTAGTAAAATGTTGTGATCATCCAGTTAACTAATTAATCAACCCAAAATGTCTAGTGCATGCAAATAATTTGAGTCCCCCAGGCTTAGATGATATTCTGAGGTAGTGTAACATCAATAATAGACTAGTCATAAATGTATAAGTTTTGCATGCAGTCACATGATCAACCCAAGGAATTGCGCAATCCATTTTGGAAAAGTTCCTAAATAATAGGGGCCCCATTTCTCAAGGAATATTGCAAGGAAATAGGGGCTCAAAAAAAGGCAAAATTTGACAAAGTATGGGGCAGAGCTTCTTAGTGAGAAAATAGATAGGTTACTCACTTGTAGATTTTCCTCTGTTGAGAAAAGCAATTGTAATACACCTCTATTCATTAAATTTGTTGGGAACAGGATCCCCAAAGGGAAGTTTTGGGGCTTAATGCCGATATTTTGACTAAATTCAATGTAAAGACTCTGCGTTTCTGGGTCCGAAGAGAGAACTTGTAAATGAGTCATAGGGTTGTCCTCCCTCATTTTTGTAATGTAATGTTGGCTTTAGAGATCTACCCATGGTTCGCAAACCATGAGATTGTATAAATAGAGTGAGGCTCTAAGTTGTAAATCACCGAATCATAGTCATGAGTGAATGATGAAGAATTGAGTCTTCCTAAGTGTAGAGTCGAGTCTTGGGATGTAAAGTAGGAGAAGGATCTACAGCTGAGTGCACAAGGGCCTAGTAGTTTGCAGTTGAGTGCGCAAACCCCTGCAAATGGGTGCTCAGGGTGAGTCGAATCTGTAACCATTTGGAGAAGTAATAAAGAAGAAGTATTGCATCAATTCTGTGTATCTTTTTGTTATTTTATGCATTGAGTATATTGGGTATGAATTTCATTTTTACTGTCTATATGCACAAACTTATATGATTATGTTGGCTAAGAGAATATAAGACAAAGTATCTGTTTACGGGAATTTAACTAATAGTTTTCAGAAGATAAGTAAGATCTGTGATGTAACTTGGGGAATTAGCATAGATCACTGCCTGGGTAGCGCAAAATCACCTTAGCCCCTGGTGAGGGTTGTGCGAAAGTGATTGTAACAAATCGCGAAGGTCTCGCAGGTCAGGACAGTGCGTGAAGTGACCTGCGTGAAGCTATTCACAGTTAGACTAAATCGACCCCTAAGACATATCTAGGGTGCAAAAACTTGGTTTCAACATCCCCCTATACTGCTTCAGGTGAGACCTCAATCCGCGCTTCGCGGACTATTACCGAAAGGGCCGGTAGTGTAGGGATTTGTTTGGCTAATTATCTCCGAAATTGGGTCAGGCCCCCTCAAGCCAACAAATGGTTCTGTTTTCAGGACCAGAATCTACATAGAGATGTCTGATGTCATATCATTAGAATCCAACTAAGAAGGAAATTCAATTTTGGTTAGATAAAAGAATTCACGAGTTCGTGGCATAGGAGAACGGGAATCCGCAACTGACAAAAGAAGAGTGGTAAGACTGGTACCTATACACAAAGATCCACAAGATCTTCTTCGCATCTTTCCCTACTGAGTTGTATGAGCGGATCATGGAGTTAGAAGATAGCCAAGGAAAGTGGAAACTTGACAATCCTATTGTGTGGACCCCATATTTGGTGCATATATTGGAAGCATTAGAGGATAATATCATGCACATTGTTGATCATTGGCACGATCGGGTTATAGGAGGATTCATCACTGAATTCACAGTACACACTTCAGTCAGTTATAGTGAGGCAGAGCGATGCTTCCTCAAAGGACTGTGAGGTAAGTATGTAAAGTCCTCAATACCTGGATTAAAATGTTATTGTGTGAAAAGAGGATTATGCAGTTACATTGATGTTCGGGGCTACGCGAAGTGTAAGAACCTACAAGAACGAAGGAAGTAAGGGAATAGAGAATAGCCCTTTGATTTCACCTCTGTGAGGGGACGAGGAAGAGCTTATGAAGGTCTCTTCATGAAGTTCGATCCATTTGATAAGGTAAAGAGTTTTGCGGATACCACCCCTACCCACACTACCATCAGCTTCATTGCCATCCCCTCTATCTTCGATCATACCACCTCCACCACCACCGCGATTCAGTATGGCAAGCACGATAAAGTTGCCTGTGTTCAAGGGATTGGGAAATGAAGATCTAGACTAGTTTGGATTCGTTGTAAATGTCATATGGGAAGCGCAAGGAGTTACAGATGAAAATATAAAGAAAGAAACACTAGTTAGCGCCATACAAGGTACGCACGTTTGCATGGTACATTAAGCACTCAAGTGATAATCCAAATGTAGTGTTAGGAAATTATATATTACAGAGCAATGGAACACATAAAATATTGCAGAAATATAAACATATAAAATGCATAAAACAAGAGAGACACAATTATACGTGGTTCACTCAGTTTAGGCTACATGCACGGAGAAACAGCCAGTCCTTCGATTTATCTTATCTAGCAAACTGAAAAGATACAAACTAAAACATATCCGTTGTAATTCCTTCTTCGCTTTCAACATCCTCTTTCTCCCTCACTCAGAATACATATATACATAGAAGTAATAAAATTCCCTCATATATTGCAAGGGGTTGCCTTTTAGGGCAAAAAACTATAAATTAAACATAACTTATACCGTCAGATCTTTGCGTAATGAACGGCCCAGATTGACTACAAAATTACAACATTTTACAAGGCAATTTTACATCTATTCTTAGCTTCACGGGTGCTGCCCCCGATCCCCCTGCCAGGGGGGGGCTCCCAAAATGTCACAAACACACCATTTCGAATTGGGGACCAATGTGGTGATACCTTTGAATACAGAAGATAATCAGGCTCCACACCCAACATGTGGAATCACGGATATCCAAACTATGCTAAATAATGAATTTAGTAGGCCGAACTCAGAGGTGCTATCGATCATTAGGTTCAAACAGATCACAATGCTACCACGCGAGACTCCCTGGGAGCTGGATCAAAGGCTGAAGTGTACGATTCATGAAGCTAATATGAATTTGGTGGATGGATAGCACCGTGAATGGTTTGTAGCATTGCTAACACTACATTTGAGGAATGTGTTATCGTAGCAGAGGTTAATGAATCAGGCAGAAGCCTTGGAGATTGCGATGAGACTGCATGAGACCCAATGCAGGATCCTAACTTGGGAGTTCAGCAAATCCACATGCAGTTGAAAAACTTATGCCTTGAGATGCAGAGTCTGAAACAGGATAGGACATCTCGACCAGAAGGCACGAAGAGGTGTGGTGCATAAAATGCAAAGGAGAGGGTCATGACAAATACCACTACCCGGTGTTTGCGAATTACCTCATGGGAGGCGAGCTGATGCCATTAAGGCTAGAAGCGCAAGTAGGACCTAGCACGACACCTGTTTTGTTGTGCATGGTTTTTCAAATAGGTGGAAAACATGCTACAGACAATGGCCATTTGCTACAAAAGTATACAGAAAATTTGCAACAGTTGTTTTGTAGTTTTTGTAGGTCGATGGGACATGATGAGCACACTTGTAGAAGCTATGAGCTGGTGATGGACAGAACTCTACCTACAGAGTTCAGGCCAAAAAGCGGCCCCTAGGCTAAGGTGCAGGGATGGTGTGGACTAGATTTCAGGGGCACGAACAAGGCCAAGGTGGAGGAGGACCTGGAAGAGGTCGCAAACATCTGATATGCTACAATTGCAAAGGGAAAGGATATTATGCCCGCAATTGTACAAATCCAACACATCCATCATGTCTATATTGTACCTCGTTTGATCGTGAGACAGAGGATTGTCCTATGTTGATAGCTAGGATACATGACAAGGGAGTGCTACCACGTCCCTCAACTCAGAACATGTAGATGATGAGGTCTGATTCGCGCAAGGAAGAACCAAATGTGAAAATTGTGCTCTGAAGTGGAATTACAATGGGAGATGATAAAGGTAAATAGCTAGAAGATAGTACTTGGGTTTGCAAAGCTCCGGAAAAAGAATCAAAGGTTAATTTGGAGCATGCTCGAGAAACCTTTATGGAAGCTAAGAAGAGCTTCACTGATGCCTCCACTTCAGGAAGAAAAGATGGAACAATGCCGAAGATGGACCCATCTATGCTTACAACGTTCCTGGAAACATGTATGAAGCTACTGCACGATAGTAAGGATGTAAAAGGATTGTAGGAACTCATTAATAGATATGTTAGGACCACACCAGGAGAACCACACGTAGTCTAGAAGATTGGAAAGCATAACACTAGAATAGGAAGAGAAATGAGGTTAACCCCGAAGATTGGAGAATATGAGATGTACCAAGTAATTCTGGATTTAGGGATAGACATGAACATTCTGCCGAAGCAGACATGGGAGTGCACGAGGAGGGCTACACTGCAGTGGTCTCCTATTCAACTGCGAATGGCGAACCAATAGAATATAATACCCCTAGGACGATTGCATGGAATCACCATGGGTATTGAGGGAGCAAGCACACTGGCAAACTTTCAGATGATAGAGATTGTTGGTGATAGAAATCCCTACCCTGCACTCTTATGAATTGATTAGGCCACTCACATGAATGGGGTGATTAATATGAAGAAGTGCAAGATGTTTTTTGAAAAGAAGTATTTGTGCGTACTTATACCCTTAGACCCTGCTGAGGGATTGTGCTATACAGAGTTGGTGCATGACTATCAAGGTGACGATGATTTGGATTTTATATACAAGATAACCACATGAGAGCAAAACTCAGTAAATCCCACGTGGATGGAAAAATTTCATGAGAGAGTAAGAGCTCCAGTATCTTAAATTCAAAAGAGGAGATATAACGATGGCAAAACCGATTACATGAGCTAACCACGCTTAATTGTAACATGATGAAAAGGTCACTGCATTATGTATCGACAAAAGTGATAGATCTGCTTATTTATGATGGATTAGGTGAGGTAGATGCTTTCTTGGACATATTTTAAAGAGAGGTTCCAGAATAGCAACATTTCTAGGACTTGAATTGGGTACTGCGCGCTATGCCTGCAAGGTGGTGGGGTATGCATAGAGGAATATTTGACAACTGGCGCGAATTTAGGAGTATGATGCGCACATGGTTTCGGGAAGCCTAGAGTGTGATTGATGAATAAATACAATGTGTAGGATGATCCACACATACATCTGTCCAAGTGGACATAGGCCTATGGGGAAAAGTCACAACTGGAGGGGGTGCACCTATTCTGTTACACCCTGGATGTTATACCAATAAATTGGTATATAGAAATAGAGCTCCCCCATGGGACAAGTGAATCAAATGTCCTACACGAAGGGCTCATGATGACCTTCAACAATGAGGATGGATGGGATAGTATTAATGAAGCGCTACAAGAAGTAAAAGAAGCCATATTTAGGATACCATAGGAGTTAGTAGAGATGATTCAGCCTGAATGGGATGCTCAGTTAAGTTGCACCCTAGAGTGTTATAATGTAACTATTGAGGAAGAGGATCAAGATCTAAGGAACATTGGTATTCCTAAGACAGAGGCTAGTGCGAGGTTCAAGGACCACAAATCGAGAACATTTACATGACCGCGCTGGTAAAGACTAAGCAGGTAAATATTGGTATAGAGGCAGAACATAAATTCTTGAAGATTGGGGATTACTGGGATGACACAACGATGGAAAAGGCCACTGAACTACTCTGCGAGTATCTTGACTTAATCCCGACCAAGTTTACAGATTGAAAGGGAATAATAAAAGATTTAGGGGTGATGAGGATCACGTTGAAACCTAATGCGAAGCCAATTAAGCAGAGGCCATATCACCTAAACTAGAAATACAAGGAAATGGTCCATGTAGAATTAGAGAAGATGCTTGGGGCAGGCATCATTGAGCCAGTGGGGGAATCTCACTGGGTAAGCCCGATGGTAGTATAAGAAAAGAAGTAGAAGGAGGAAATAAGAATATGCTTGGATCTCAAAAAGTTTAACGACACGTGCGTACATGATCCCTTCCCAACTCTATTCACAGATGAGGTGCTGGACAATGTAGGTAGTCAGGAAGCATGTTCTTTTACCGATGGGTTCTCAAGGTACCATCAAGTTAGTATCATGCTAGAAGATAGGAGCAAGACAACCTTCAAAACGGAGTGGGGTTGCTTTCAATACACTGTAATGTCATTTGGATTGAAGAACGCGCCGACCATATTTTCTTGTGTAGTTGTTGCGGTGTTCAAGGAATATATTCATAAGTTCTTGGAGATCTATTTTGATGACTAGACTGTATTTGGGATGGTTAGGAACCATGTGGCGAACTTGCACCTGATGTTGGATACATATCGAAGACATCAAATCGCACTTAACCTCAGGAAGTGTATGCTTTTTGTTCCCTTTGGGAACCTGTTGGTACATGTGGTTTGTAAACAAGGGTTGATGGTAGACCCCGTGAAAATCATGGTGATTCTGAATTTGGAATCACCGTGCAGTGTGAAATAGTTACATGCTACTTTGGGACATACAGGGTACTACCAAAATTTTATGAAAAGTTGCGACCAAATCACCACGCCGATGGAAAAACTATTGAAGAATGATGTCATTTTCTGGTGGGATGATGAATGTAAACAAAATTTGGATATCTTGAAGGAGAAGATGGTGACTGCGTCGATTCTTGTCTTCCTGAACTGGAAGAAAGAATTCCATGTGCATGTTGACCTGTCGTGTATAGGGTTGGGGCAGTTCTTAAATAGGATAGTGAAGAGGGCTTGGATCACCATATCACATTTGTGAGTCATATATTATAAGCAGAAATGAAATATTCCACCACTAAATGTGAGGGACTAGCTATGGTGTACACACTCTAGAAATATCGGCACTATTTGCTAGGGGTCACTTCAATATGTATACAGATTATTCTGTATTGAAATACTTGGTCAATAAGCCTGTGTTGGGGGGTCGCATATGCAGGTGCCTTTTATTGTTCCAAGAATATGATTTTGAAGTTGTTGTGAATCTTGGATGATTGAACATGGGACTTGATCACCTTTCGCACAATTAGATAGGGGATGAACCTACTATCTTGGAGGAAGGACTACCCGACACAACTTTTTTGCATGCGTGTAATGAATGGACATTTTGAACATATAATTCACTTTCTAACAACTGGAACTGCGCTGGAAGGTTACTCTGTCCAACAGAAGAAGGAACTAGTGGTGTGCGCGACAAATTTTTCTACCATTATGGGGCACCTATATAAGATGGGGAATGATTACATCGTTCCAAGATATGTACCAGAGTTTGAACGAAGTAGCATCCCCACGAACGCGCATAGGGCCCCGACGAGAGGTAATTATGCAGGGAGAGCAACTGCGCAGAAGGTTCTCCATACAAGGTTGTGATGGCCAAACCTTCATTAGTATTCAAAAGCATAGTGCAAGGCATGTGATGTATGTGAAAGAACAAGTAAGCCATCAGAAAGGGACGAGATGCCTTTGAATTTGCAAATGATGTTGCATCCCTTTGAGAAGTGGGTGATCGACTTTGTAGGACCTATCAAACCACAAGAAAAGACGAGCACAAGGTATATTATTACTGTGACAGAATACTTGACACATGGGCAGAAGAACATCCAGTAAAAGATTGCACAATTGTGACGGCCGCGAATTTTTTGTTTGACCATGTACTAACACAATTCAGTTGTTTGAAGATCTTGATGAGTGATAAAAGTTAACATTTCATACATGAAATTATTAGCACACCGATGAAAGAGTTCCAAGTGTATCATCAGAAAAGTACACAGTATCACCCACAGGCTAACGGGACCATAGAAGCATTTAACAAAGTATTGGAGACTACATTGATAAAATTATGCAATGCGCAACCAAGTGACTGGGACCTGTGTGTACACACAGTATTATGGGCTCATAGGACAACATGAAAGAAATTGACAGGACAAATGCCTTTTAGGTTGGTATATTGAGTGGAAGCTGTAATGTTGATGGAGTATATCGTGCCTAGTCTGCGGATAGTAGTGCTCACAGTTATGATGGACCGCGTCACCCTGGAGGAGAGTCTCGCGCGGTTGGAGGAACTCGAAGAAGAATGGTTTTTGGCTAGATTCCATCAACAGGTACAAAAGCATCGCAAAAAGGCCTGGCACAATCGACCTATGAAGTTGCACAATTTTAAGGTAAACAATTTGGTGCTGTTATATGATAGCAATTTTGATAAACTCCTAGGGAAGCTCCAAATGAATTGGATGGGACCATGTGTTATTAAGGAAATCACAAACGGTGGCATGGTGCAGTTGTTGAAACTAAATGGAAAACTCTTCGTAGGAAAAGTAAACGATAGTCAGTTGAAGCCATACATAGGTGGCTCTGCCATATGACGAGCTGTAGGAGGTACAATAGGCAGCTACTCATTCTGCTGCGGATCTTGCAGCGGTCAAGGCAGAGTTGGGAGGTTTTTGTTTGAAGATCTGCGCACCGATAGAGTGAATTAAGGGCAAGTCGCGATGATTGTGTTGGGGGCCTGTTGGGCGCGGGATCCCCTAAGGGAATTTTTTGGGTTTAAAACCCAGATTTTGACTAAATCTGATGTAAAGACTCTGCGTTTTATGGGCACGGAGCACGAACTTGTAAATGAGTCATAGGGTTGTCCACCCTCATTTTTGTAATGTAATGTCAGCTTTAGAGATCTACCCATGGTCTTCGAACCATGGGATTGTATAAATAGAGCGAGGCTCTAAGTTGTAAATCACCAAATCATAGTCATGAATGAATGATGAAGAAGTAAGTCTTATCTAAGTGTAGAGTCGAGTCTTGGGTCATAGAGTAGGAGAAGGCTTTGCAGCTGAATACGTAGAGGCCTAGTTATCCACAACTATGTTTGCAGACCCCTACAACTGAGTTCATAGGGTGAGTCAAGTCTGTAACCATTTGGAGAAGTAATAAAGAAGAAGTATTTCACCAATTCTGTGTATATTTTTCTTGCTTTATGCTTTGAGTATATTGGGTATGAATTTCATTTTTACTCTTTATATGTGCGAACTTATATGATTATGTTGGCTAAGAGAATATAGGACAAAGTATATGTTTAAGCGAAGTTAACTAACAGTTATAAGAAGATAAGTAAGATCCATGGTGTAACTTAGGGAATTAGCGCAGATCGCCACCTAGTCAATGCGAAATCATCTTATCCCCTGGTGCGGGCTGCACGAAGGCAATTGTAATAGATCACAAAGGTCTCACAGGTCAGGATAGTGCACAAAGTTACCTGTGCGAAGCTATTCATAGTTGGACTAAATCGACCCCTCAAACATCTCCAGGTTGCTAAAACTTTGTTGCAGCATCCCCCCATACTACTACGGGTGAGACATTAGCTCGCGCTACGCGGGCTATTGCCAAAAGGGCCAGTAGTGTAGGGATTTATTTGACTAATTAACTCTGAACGTGGGTCAGGCCCCCTCAAGCCAACAAGATCATTGCAAGTAGGAATTAGGGTTTATATTAGACTGATTCTTAGGCAAAAATATTGTGTGCATGTGTGTGATTTATTATTTCATTTGCGAGATTATTGTTCGAAATTGTGAATTGATTTTCACATATCAGTAGAGTAGGCTTGTGTCTTGTGATTTTGATTAAAACTTCATAAGAAGTTGCAAATATACAACATAATTTCTACATGGTACTAGAGCAGGATTCATGTTAGAGTAGGAATTTCAAAGTTGCTTGTTAGGAGGATCAAATTTGAAGTTCAGTGTAGCAGGATCTCTTCAGAGTTAAGAGGATGGCCTTCAATGGATTGAGGCTATAGTATGCCTTGGAAGGCAACTCTAATTTTATCACATGGAAGGATCACATGGAGGTAGTATTGGATGACGATGGTTTGTTATAATACATCAAGAAAATCGTTGCAAAACCAGTGGAATCTGATGCCGACAACCTTGCTCAATGGAAGAAAGATGTAACCAAGGTGAGGAGAATAATAGTGAAGGGAGTATGAGATCACATTTTTAGCAATCTCCATTCGAAAGAAACTCTTTATGCAATATGGTAAGCACTGGAAATTATGTTCTCTAGAATAGTAGTGACCACAGGAAGATGGAACTCAAGGATAAACTTTGAAATATCAATATGCAGAAGAATGACACCATTTAGCGATATCTAAGCATGTTCACCCAACTTCGTGATGAGCTTGAAGGATTTGGTGCTAATGTTTTAGATGATGACTTCGTAAGCCTAACCCTTCTAGGCATTTGCAAGAGATGGAATAGCTATCAAGATTTGGTGAACGAGAGGGAGAAACTACAAAATTGGGAACACTTATGGTATGATTTGGTACTAGAGGAAACAAGGTGAAATACCAGAGATTGGACTTCATCTAAGGGAGAGGATGAAGAAAAAATTTCACTAGTTGCAAAGGGAAAGAAGGGAAAAGGGAAGAAATATCAAACCAAACTAGAATCAAGCCAAGGAGGCAAGAAGAAATAGTTATCCAAAACTAAATGCTTCCATTTTCACGAATTTGGGAATTATTCCACGAAGTTTCCACACGAAAGGAAAGAAAGAATACCTCAGGAGGAATAGCAGGTGAAGCCTTGGATTCATAGTTTGAGCTTGACTTTACCCTTATCGCATGCATAGTGAGCTCAATGATGGAGAGCATGAGGTACTTGGACTTAGGTGTATCGTTCCACATGATAGGTTGTAGAGGGTTTTTCAATGAGTTGGAAGAAAAATATTTGTAGATGTGCATTGAGCTGGGGGATGAAAGAAGGTACAACACAACCAATATTGGTATAGTCACCTTTTAAATGAAGTCAGGCTCCTGTCTCAGGATCAAGGATGTCATGTTCATTCCAGGCCTAAAGAAAAATCTCATCTCTGTTGCAGTTTTGGAAGATCATCATTATGATGTAATCTCCATCCCAGGAAAAAGATTCTTTAGACACATAACCATGGGAGAGTTGAAGTACATTTGGGTTTACGTGAAGAACCTGTATTTAAGCTAGATGTGGATGACTATGTTGCATTAATAACTAAGGTGGAGAAGGTGCATAGTTGTGATTTCGACAAACTTTGACACAAAAGACTTGGAAATTTTCATCATGGTGCCCTAAATATTATGCAGCAAATAACCATAGGCCTCCCCAAATGAGAAGTTGAGCAACAGGATGTATGCAAAGTATATACCTTGGGGAAGTACAGAAAATCCACATTCCATGATCGAGACAACAAAGAACATGCAGTCGTTGAAAGGATCCACTCTAATGTCTATGGAGCTTTCTCGATAGCCCCCATTGCAAGACACAAATATTTTCACATTTTTATTGATGAGGCCTCATGGAAGTGTTGGATCTACTTCATGCGAAAGAAAGATGAGACATTCTCCAAGTTCGTAAACTTCAGGTCATTAGTCACTGTAGAAAGCAACCGGCAATAAGGTGAAGGCTCCTAGGTGTGATAATGGAGGTGATTATGTGTAGGATGAATTCAAATTTTTTTGTGAAAAAGAAAGCATCCGATGAGAGTTTACAACATCCCACAACCTACTGCAGAATGGGGTGGATGAGAGAAAGAACAGTAGAATTGTGGGAGTAGCAAGGGAAATGTTGCATGAACAAGGCTTACCAATGAATTTATGGGTAGACATATGCAACACAATAGTATATCTGTAGAACCAAAGTCCTCATCATATTTTGGAAATGATTACACTGGAGGATGATTTCTCGGGGAGAAAGCTAGATGTGTCACACTTCAGGATTTTTGGAGCCTTTGTTTATTGCCATGTCTCCAAACAATCAAGGAAGAATCTTAAGCCGATAGTAGAACTAGGGGTTTTTGTGGGTTACACAAAAAATCTCCACAACTACAATGTGTAGTTGAAATCTCTCATAATGGTAGTAATGCAAAGGGGTGTAAAATTTGATGAGGAGAAATCGATGTAATGCTCTCTTGTGAAGTAACTTCAGATCCCACTAGGAGAGGATATTTCAGCTCCAAAGGAGGAGCCTCGGGAAGTTGTGGAGTAGCTAGAAATTAAGGATCGGAGAGTAGAGACAACCACTCAAGAAGAACCATCCAAAGAAGGAAAACAAAGAACTAGGGAAGCTGAGAGACTTGTGCAAGATGCGAGGGAGAATGTGGGTGCTCCTTCAAATTTGTGCAGGCAGAGAAGGTCACCATATCGGTACACTAGCTACATGGCTCTTATGATGGAGCATGTAGAGACTGATCCATCCACTTTCAAGGAAGGAGTAAAGAAAACTATATGGGTTGATGCAATCGTAGAGGAATACAAATCCATTGTGAAGAATAGTGTTTGGGAAGTGGTCCCAGGACTAGTAGACAAATCAGTTGTGGGTTCAAGATGGATCTTTAAGGTTAAGCAAGCAGTAGATGGAATCATAGAGAAGTACAAGGCCAAACTTGTGGCCAAGGGGTACTCTCAAGTTGAGGGAATTTACTATGAGGATACATTTGCTCCTGTAGAAAGGTAATCATCCATTAGATCAATTCCTTCTCTCAATGTGCAGATAGGGTAGAATATCCACCAGATGGATGCAAAAACAAAATTTCTCAATGGAGTTATTTAGGAGAAGGTGTACATCGAGAAGACAAAAGGCTTTGAGGCTTTATATTGAGATTATCATGTGTGCATATTCAAGCGAGTATTGTACAGTCTCAAGAAAGCACCTTGTGCTTGGTACACCAGGATCGATAACTATGTCTTCGGTTTGGGCTTCCCTAAAGGTGAAGTGGATGCAAACGTCTATCATATCTTGGTATAAGGTATATTTCTTATTATTGGATTATATGTTCATGATTTAGTTTTAACTGGTGATGAACAATTGATCAAATCTTGCAAGGAGGACCTTACAAGAGAATTGGAAATGAAGAACATGGGTCTCATGCACTAATTCCTCGGGTTAGAAGTATGGGAAGGATATGTAGAACTATTTGTGTCTCAAGGGAAGTATTCAAATGAGATACTACACAGATTCCGCATGGAGAGTTGCAAACCCATGGAGACACCTCTAGTGACCATCTAGAGGAAGGAGGAAGCCACTTCAGGTGAAGAAGTGGATGCTACCATTTATCGTTAGCTATTGGATTCACTAATGTACCTTGTGAACACAAGACTAGATATGTGTTGTGTAGTCAACCATATGAGCCAAGCTATGGTTATGGCAACTAAATTATATTGGATGGAAACTAAGCATTTTTTATGGTACCTTTGAGGCACTAACCATTTTGGGATATGGTACAGACGAACAAAAGGAGTGAAGTTATGTGGCTTCATAGATGCAGGTTGGGTGGGGAGGCCATTAGACCAAAGGATTACATCAGGTGGAATTTTTAGTTTTGGGTCCGCAGTGGTTCCTGGTACAGAAGGAAGCAAAGATTTGTGGCACTCAACTTGTAAGAATATGAATACATCGATATAAGCATCATGTGAGGCAATTACGATGATAAAGATGCTTGTCAGATTGTTTGGTCAAATGATAGATCCAATAATGATCCACAGTAATAATTAGAGTTGCATCAAGCTCTCTGAGAATCCTATTTTTCATGATTGATCCAAGCATATAGATATATGATATCACCATCTACGAGATTGTGTGTAGAGGCGTATAATGCTAATATAGTACATCCCGACAGAGGAACAAGATGTTGACATTTTGAAAAATGCCTTGTTAAGAGGGAAGTTTCAGTTCTGTAGGTGCAGGATAAGGGTGGTTAGAAATCCTTGCCTTGCTGAAAGGGAGTGTTGAAAAATGAAGCCATAAATTCGCAATTTGATTTTTCCTTGGTCAAATTTGGAAAATTCAAACTTCCACATTAGCAGACAACTTAGATGTAGTTAACTTCTATGACATCTCTTGTGTCCCTCAGTTTACTCAATAAATTCGAGTTGGAGGAGTTAGAGTTTAGTTAAAAATGTGTGATTTCTAATTTGTAGCAATCAAGGTAAATTATCTCAAGTTGTTTTCAGTTAAACTAGTTCTAGCTCTTGGAGGAACTATTGGAGGATCAGTTGTTGAGATTATAGTAAAATTTAGTGATCATCTAGTTAACTGGTCAATCAGCCCAAAATATCTTGTGCATGAAAAGAATTCAAATTCCTCGGGCTTGGTAGAGATTCCAGGTTAGTGTAACATAAGTTGCAGACTAGTCTTGAGTGTATAGGTGTTGCATGCAGTCAGACGATCAACCCAAGAAATTGTTGAATCCATTTTGGAAAAATTCATAAATAATAGTGGCCTAACTTCTCAAGGAACAACACAAGGAAATAGGGCCTCAAGCAAAGGAAAAATTTGACTAAGTCTAGGTTAGAGCTTCTCAGTGAGAAGAGAGATACGTTATTCACTTTTAGGTTCTACTCAAATGAGCAAAGAAATTGTAATACATCTTTATTCATTAGATTAATGCAAGAATGAATTGCGATTTTTAGCATATTTCTTTCCCCGAAAAAATATTGTGTCAATGTGTGTTATTTGTTATTGTGTGTCTAAGATTATTGTTCTAAATTGTGAATTGATTTCCATAGAGAAGTAGAGTAGGTTTGTGTATTGTGATTTGATTAACACTTCATAAGCAATTACAAATCTACATCATAATTTCTACATTAGATGAACGTCATGTAAATCATCAAATTTAGTATCTTGCATCTTTCGATACTTTCTCAAATAAGTAACTAAAGAGCAACTAAAGTTTCAATTTACTTATTGGGTGGGGGGGCGGTGGTCGAGCCCCTCACCATCGGAATAGTGAGTGACTCCGTCCCTCCGGTCCTCTCCCGGTGGTCGAGCAACTAAAGTTTCAATTTACTTATTGGGTGGGGGGGCGTTGGTCGAGCCCCTCACCATCGGGGCTATGCTATTAATGAGAAGAGGGGCATTAAAGAAGTCCTAGAACTACTCAAAATTCTAGATCTTCCTTTGGATTCTCCTTGGAAGTATGACCCTTACCTCCTTATAGGCACTAAGAAAAGACTAAAAGTACCTTATAAATCTCTTCTAAATTATTCTTTAACTGGAAATCAATGATTTTATAAAGAAATCATACATGATATGATTTAAGGCATGTCATTTAACTTATGCAGGCCCATGTCAGCCTCAAGAGTGGATAGTGATGAAGGGAGATAATAGAAAGCACCTAAAATTCATATGGTTCATCATATGACTATAATCAAATTTGAAGATACATAGAAGCACTATAGAGTAGTTATGGATAATTATATTTGGTCTATGTAAGATCACGTGGATGCATAGATATATGTGATGGGTAAGCTCTTGTTATTTTCTCACATCAAGTTTAGATTAGAGCACAAGAAAACTATCGCATAGTCTCCTAAGTTTATACTTGTATATGGATTTTTTTCTACATTGCATGATATAAAGGGAAGTGGCCTTGAAATTGTTCTTCCTTATTACATTTTATTTCCTATAAATTAACATATTTGATTTCTTTTTATTTTTTTCATTTGAAGCATGAATTTATACATATGCTTCACTAAAAATGACCACTCATTTCTTTGATATGGTTTTAATGAATGATGCAATTTCTTGGGTTTTTTCTTGCAATTGTCCACTAAAATGGGTCAACATCTAGTCAACTGGGTTGGTTTCTTTTTGGAGTCAACCATTTGGGTTTTTGGGTAGTCACTTCTAATTTTAGTTGGTTGTCTCATAGTTTTCATCCTCATTTTGACTCAAATCGTTTCAAACCTCCCAACATCCCCCCATTAAACACTATAATCATTTTGGTTACATCAATTGGAGAAATTAGTTGGGTTTAAATCATTGTTACCATTCGATAATGGTTTCTCCTGATATTAGCAAGAAACCATTTGGAATTATGGAAGAATTAGTCAGGGTGAGGTTTTCCCAACCCACGGTCGAGTGTCATAAATTCGGTACAATTGTCAGAATTTGTTGTTTTCTTTATCTAGCTAAGTGTCCCTTGCTTTCCCACATAAATTGCATCTATAAAATTTCTCAAGTTTTATAAAACATCATCACAATTAAATTCTAACTTTCTTAATATTCTCCCATTTATCTTGAAGACATCCAAGTTTCAACTATTTGTCACATCTATTACTGTCATATACCCATTATTTTGAATGATTATTGAGTGGGCAGGTGTTTGAAGAATCCCTTCCTTTGGGCTCTAACCATATGTCCATGTGCTATTGTTATAGCACCACATATGTTTTAGGGTGAAAAAACCACTGTGTAATGGGGAGAGACATAAATATCTCATATTAATTCTACAGCAAAAATAGCATAGAGTTTTGTGCTTAGGAATAGCACAAGGTCACTTGTTCTAGCACTACCAATATATTGCAAGTGCTTATAAGATACCAATTGTTCAATATAGTTTTTGGAGCTCGTTGTTTGATCCTACAACAACCTTAATCTTCAAGGGGAATAAATGAAGAGGAGATAGGAATGTAACTACTGAAATTATTTTATTTTTATAGTACTTCACACAATTTGTCTTACGAAAGCTTTTAATTTACTTACCATCTCAAATCAAGATTTAGTATAATTTATATTTATTATGGTCACTTAAGTCAATATTTTTTTCCTTTACATAAATAAAAGTAAATTAATTACTTTAATATAAAGAATAAATTAATGGAAAAATGTTATGTAACTTCTTTCACTCTTCACTTGTATAAATGGTAGAAGAGATATTGCGAATTCAACAAACAAATATTTGATTGTTTTCTCATTTTTCTTTGCTAGTTTATTTTTCTAACCTGGTATTAGAACCAAGGTGTGAAAGAAACAAGGCTAAAAGTGATTGAGGGACTTAGGTATTGGCCTTACCAGTGATAGTTTGATGAACTACATTAGAGTATAGAGTTATAACATTAATGTTGCTAATATGGTCATATCTTTTAGAGGATCCATACATTTCCACATGATTTCGTAGATGCGACTACATAGATTTCAGAGTCACAATTTTAAAAGAGCCATACATTTTCACATGAAATAATTTGCATGAAGGAACACAAAAATCATTTTAATGAAAGAAATGATTGGAGAGCCTAAGTACTTCTTGAATCGATTAATGTACATATATGTGGACCAATGAAGATAATATCATGCTTTTATGCAATGTATGTTTTTTTATTTGTAGATGTCTTTTCAAGGAAATGTGGTTGTGTTTACTAAGTTAAATATCATATGTCTTTTCCAAGTTCCAATAATTTAAATCTATGGTAGAGAAGCAATCAAACAAAAGCATTATAGTTTCTAAGGCATAATGATGACAAGATTTCTTCTCGGGATTTTAACAAATTTTGTAATTAAGAAGGAATATATAGGAAATATACCACGCCCTATAGTCCATGAAAAAATGAAGTTTTACAGAGAAAAAATTGGACCATAAAGGAGATGGCCAGATGTACATTAGAGATAAAACTTGGTCCTCAAAAATATTCGGTAGATGCAATTCATAGTTATATTTTTGCTAACTAGATCACCTACAATGTTTGTTCACACTATGACTTCAAAGGAGGCTTAATTTGGAATGAAGGTTTAGGTTAGTTATATAAAGATTTTTAGTTCATTACCATCCTCAATTTTGATGTGTATATTGGAATTAGAGAAAAATTTCTTGATCGTCCAAATGAAGATAGAGTAATTATCAAGGAAAAAGTTGAATTATGTTCCACTTTTGATATGAGAAGTTTAGGCCTCCAATTTTATTGTTTAGGTGAAGACATTTGGCAGAGATACAAATATTTTTGGGTCACAAACAAGGTGTTCCAAGGGTCTGTTACACAAACATAGCATGTTTGGTTTCAAAAGTCCATTTGTTTTTGTGGAGAAAGGACTAAAACTTTCTTCCAAAGTTGACTGAAAAACAACAAATGAGTCAATTTTCAATCTACTAGTGGAAGCTTGATCTCTGCTACAATTACGAAGCAAAATATTAGCTTTGTAATTACCGACATATCCACGGTCATGAAAAAATTGTCAATAGGACATTGGACAACAAAAATTTAGATAATTTTGAGATATGTTAAACGTACAATAGATTTTGTAATATTACGTGGTGAAATTGATGAAGGATAGCTAACTTTCTATGTTGATTCTGAATGGACATGATTGATGGATGATTGAAATTTAACAACTGTTTATTTCTTTAGTCTTGGAACAATTGTAGTTTCTTGGTATAGCTAGAAGCATGTTGTTTCTCTTTCTTGTACGAAGAGGAAATACAGGACATCAACCAAAGGAGTGTGAGACAATGAGGGTGTTCTAAAATTAGTAAAGAATCTAACCTAACTCTTTCTTAAGCACACTAAAAAAGTTAATTTACATTGTCATTTTATCAAACAACTTGCAGAAGATGATGAGGCTGAAATAAATATTGTACCACATGAGCAAACTGCATATATTTTAATCAAGCCACTTGGTTTGGATGAGTTTTTAAATTTTGAGAAAAACTTTTATTTTCTAGAATGACCTTTAGCAATTGATGTTAGTGTAATTATTTAGTAAATTAGTTTTTTCTCATGTAAATAAAAGTCCTCCAACCTAATTAATAATTTAACGACAAATTTCTATGCAACTTATTTTCCACTTCCCTTGTATAAATGTAAGAAGACCTATTGTGAGTTTAATGAAGAAATATTTGACTATTCTCTCTTCTAACTCTACGATTTTCTATGTTTTATCTTCTAGTTCATTTTTATAATAGGATGGGCTATTCAAATCTAGAACAAACATCATTCTCATTACTAAAAAATACATCATATGGGAAAGTACAGTTCCTTGTTTTGGTGATTTATGCCAATTGATCCTTATATATTTAGATACCAATGGGGGATGTTATTCGACTTTCCTAACAAGGAAAAAAATCCTCTTCTACCTCCTCCCTATGCTATGTAGGTGTTACTAGGATTACCATACCCTACTCCATAATGTTTCTAATAGTCATTTTTTAGAGGAATTATCATAGGATAGTATTGGATTGGTTGCATGTGCTTCATACCGCTTCTTAGCATTCCATTAACAATTTATCCTACTGAGTGATATTATGTATGATGCTATAATATCTACTTACCCTACCCTACTCCATAGTGTTTCTAATGGTCATTTTTGAGAGGAATTATCATAGGATGGTATTGGATTGTTTGCATGTGCTTCATACCACTTCTTAGCATTCCATTAACAATTTATCTTACTGAGTGATATTAAGTATGATGCTATCAATATCTACTACTTGACATGATTGTGAAGCTTGGTGAATCCCATTGTTCTAAGGCTGGAACTAATATAGGAAACTTTCACTGTGCAACATACTAAGAATAAGATCAGATTTATTTGAAATATTATCCATAGTAATATGTTGATTCTTTAACCTTATAATATCCTAATAAATGTGTCGTGGAGGTTTCTGGTTTAATTACATATTCCTTGATTTCTCAGTTCTATGGAATGGAAAAATTATTTCTTCTCCTTTTCTTACCCATATATCCATATAGGTAAATTCTTCAACCAACTCTACATTGTGTGAATTCTATTCCCATTGATTTGGAGGATCTCTTGTTCATGTTTAATATTCCATATTACTCTCATTTAGGTTATCTAGTATGTCTTCCTCTTTATAGCTATCAAGTAAATTGAAGCCATGTATTTTGGTTTGAGGATATTCCAAATTAAGTCCCATTAGTTGATTGGGAGATGCAAAGGAGTAGAATCACTACTACATAAAAGGGAAGTTTAAGATGCTTTTTAAAGATGAAATTAATATTTCATCTTAAATATTAAATATCTTAAATTATCTCCACATATTCTCTTATAAGATGTAATGCCCTGTGTAGGTCACTGAGGGAGATATTAACAAAAACCAAGGATTCTAGAAAAAAATAAGATTATTTGGAAAATTTTCAACAAGAAAAATTGATGAAAGACCAATAGATCTAAACATTAGAATCCTGGATATTTTTAATGGAATTTCTTCGACCAGCCTATTGTTGGTCATATATATGTTAATTAAATTAAAGAAATCATTGATATCTGTAGGAATCCTTCATTTGAATAGACTTCCACTAAGATGAAACTAATTAAGCTTAGTCAACTCTCCCATCTCTGATAGCATTTGTCCATTGAATCTGTTATTTGTGAGATCTAGGATTTCAAGCTTGCGAGATTTCCCATGGAGGGTGGCAACTTGCCACTGAGCTAGTTCATTTGAAGTTGAAGAATTTGAGATAGGGTAACTTGATCAATGCTCCCACTCAATTTATTCAAATAAATGTTGAGGTAAAAGTGAGTTGGACGTAGGCAAAACCAATAGGGAAATCATTGAAAGGATAGTTTTCCTTGACATGCACTAGTTGCAAGCTTTGAAAATTCACGAGAATTTCCTGAATGGGTTCGGGGGAATTTTTTTGAATAATATAAGCTTTTAAATATGTTTTAAGATTCAAATCCCATCCAAAATAACACCATGGAGTAGATTCATAGATAAACCCAATGCTAATATATTGTTCCTCACACCTAACTTTGCAAGTATCCTACCATGGAACGTGTTGGCCCACAATGAAAGAATATAAATTTGAGGTAATGTGGTAAATGAGGATGAGATTCAAACTGTTATATTGCTAGAAAAAAAATCCAAACTTGCAAGTTTTTAAGATTCATGATCCTTTCATCAACTTGTCTAGTAAGCGCATGATCACTAATATCCAACAAAATCAGCTTTGTGCGGTTGTAGATGGACATGGGTATTAGGCCTGAGAGCTTATTCTGATATTGAAAGAGCTCCTCTACATTAGTAATATTACCAATAGAATAAGGAGTTACTCCCATGAGATTATTGTACACAAGATCTAGATGATAGAGAGAAGTTATTTCTCCTATTTCAGAAGGAATCTCACCATCGAGATGTTTGTAGCCCATATATAGCCATTCCGACCTCTTTATCATAGGTATGGTGGGAAGTGAATAAATTTTGTGCTTATATGTAGTTTGGATGATGACCTACACACTCCCATTGTTTAACTACTTGTGGTCTCCTTGTGATATACAAGGCATGTTCTTGCATGATTTTACACACTGCATAGATAGTTCAACATCCTTCTTACAATGTTCAAACCCTAGACATTGTAGAGGATAACATTAAAGAGGTGCATGAACCATATCTATTTCTATTTTATTTTAGGGTTTCAATAAATAAAATGTGCTTTAATAGAATATCATTCCCCTCATGTTCTCTTGTAGTTTAATGGCTTTAGTTGTTGCACATGTCCCCTTACCTACAAATAATTCAATATTAAAACTCTAGGGGTTTGGAAATCCCATCAAGTGTTTATTGTATTTAGAAATATTTCTCTATATTGTTGCAACTTTGGCATCCCCTTTATTTTCTCTAGCAATGGTAACAAAATTATACTCAATATATCCATGTACTACAATTTCTTAGCTTCTTTTCTACATAATACCCTAGAAATTATTCATTACTATAAGCTCAAGAATTGTATTGGAAGGTGAGTTTATTTTTCTTTGTATTTCACACCCACAAAAAATGTTTTGAGATTCAAAATTCAATTGAAAATTCAAAATACACATCAATATTATTTTTCCATTTTTTTCAAGGTTGGTATACCCTTACAACTGCAGAAGTCCTATTTGAACACTTTACAATCAATGTAAAGTGTTATGTTAGTAGTAGGGTTGTTCCCACACTATGGAATATAGTAGGGTTGTTCCCACACTATGGAATATTGCTAAAAATTTGGTGGAATATTTTTTCATCATGGTTGGATTGTGTTATGAAACCAGCTCACAAAAAGATAGAAAAGAGACATCCACGCCTTAGAATTCAGCCTCTTCGAGGGGGCAACCTCCTTTACGTTACATAAATGAACAATTGTTGGATGATACAAATGACAAAACCTCCTTTCTATATATAGGAGTCTAAGGAGTCACAATATAATCCAGCCGACCTAACAATAATAATATAAAGCCACAAAAATAACAATAGAGGGATTCTATGGGGCACAGAAATAACAATATTGGGGTAATAGGGGCACAACAATATAAATAGGGGGTATAACTACAATAGTAATGGGGTAATCACTAGTATTATAGGGACCCAACATGCCCCTCTCCTTCAAAAAAGTGTTGTCCTCAACGCTTGAGCAGTTCTGGATACTTCTACATAAAATTCTCATCCTCCCATGTGGAACCTTCAGCAGATAAGTTCTTCCACTTGATAAGATACTCTGAAATTGATCGATTTCGTAGCTGTCGAGTTCTTGTTTCTGTGATTGCTTCCAGTTCCAATATATTTTTTCCTTCCTCATCAAGTTCTGGCAATATTGTTTGAATTGAGAGCTTGTCACCTATAACCTTCTTTAAACATGAAACATGGAAAACTGGGTGCAATCGAGAAGCTGCAGGAGGCTCCAATTTGTATGCCATAGTACCAATCTTTTCCAACACCTTGTACGGACCATAATACTTTGGTGATAATTTATTATCCTTCTTAGCTTTCTTTAGGGACATTTTCTTATATGGTTGTAGCCGTAGGAATACCCAATCACCTACATCAAAACTTCTTTCACTGCGATGTTGATCTGCCTGTTGTTTCATTCTATTTTGTGCCAACACGAGGTTATCCTTTAAGAGTTGGAGGACTTGTTGCTGATGTTCGATGTGATGTTCCACTGCCTGAACGTTAGAATTTGCTCTTAAATATTATGTGATGGATGGTGGTTGATGCCCATAAAGTGCCATAAATGGGGTCATTTTTGTTGCTGTATGGAAGGAAGTGTTATACCACCATTCAGCCAGAGGCAACCATTTGACCCATTGTGTTTGTTTATCAGATACAAAGCAACGAAGATATCCTTCCAAAGATTTGTTTACTATCTCAGTTTGCCCATCAGATTGAGGATGATAAGATGAGCTATGAGCTAACTGAGTACGAAGACAAGAAAATAATTCTGTCCAAAAATTTCCAGTGAAAATGGGATCTCTGTCACTTACAATAATCTTTGGGTTTCCATGTAGCTTTTGAACTATTTCCATAAATGCAGTAGAAACTGTACTGGCTTTAAATGGATGTGATAATGCACAAAAGTGTGCATACTTGGTAAGTATATCAACTACCACCATGATGACACTCTTTCCCTCAGACTTGGGTAAACCTGTGATAAAATCCATTGAAACCTCCTCCCAACGTTGGCTTGGAATGGATAAAGGTTGTAATAGACCTGGTGTCTTAATTGTTTCAACTTTATTTTGCTGGCAAACCAAACATTCCGCCACAAACTTTTGAATATCTGATTTAAGGCCATCCCAAAAAAATTCCTTCTTAACCCTGTGGTAAGTTTTTAAAAATCTTGAGTGCCCTCCTAAGGGAGAAGTGTGCAATTCCATAAGAATCTTTTGTTTTAGCTGGGAATTATTACAGAGGTATAAGCGATCTTTGTACCATAACAAATCATTTTGCCAGCTAAAAGTATCAGAAGTACTGGAACCTTGTTGTAGCTTTTGAATAAGTGCCCACACTTCTTCGTCGTTCTTCCATTCCTCCCTTGCTTCGTTTATCCAATCTGGTTGGATAATAGAAATGGCACACAACAATGCTTCCACATCCTCATCCTTTCTTGAGAGTGCATCTGCCACCACATTTTGCTTCCCTTTTTGTAGATAATTTCAAAGTCATAACCCAACATCTTTGTGACCCACTTTTGTTGCTCTTCAGAGGATAATCTTTGTTCTAAAAAGTATTTAAGGCTATCATGATCCGTTTTTACCTTGAAGTGTCTTCCCATTAGGTAGGGTCGTCATTTCTTAAGTGCATGGAGTATTGCCAACATTTCCTTCTCATAAATAGCTTTGCTTAAAAACTTTCCCTTGATTGGACGACTTTCAAAAGAAATGGGTCTTTCATCTTGCATTAGGACAGCACCAATTCCATTTCCTGAAGCATCACATTCCACCATAAAGGTTTTTGTGAAGTCCGGCGTAGCTAAGACTGGTGCTTGGCACATTGCCTCTTTACAAAGGCCTTTGTTGCTTCCGAAGTCCATGAAAATGAATCTTTCTTCAATAATGTTGTTAGAGGTGCTGTTATTCTCCCATAATTCTTAACAAACTTGCGATAATACCCTGTCAACCCAAGAAATCCTCGCAGATGCTTTATGGATGTGGGGATTTTCCATTCCTTAATGGCTTTAATTTTGCTAGGGTCTACCTTAACTCCTTCATGAGATACAATATGACCCAAATATTCCACCTCCTGGACTCCAAAGAAACATTTGGATATTTTTACATATAATTGTTTCTCCTCCAATAGTTGTAACACCCTGTCAACATGTTCAACATGATCCTTCCAAGATTTGTTGTAGATTAGTATATCATCAAAAAATACTAACACAAATTTTCTAAGGAATGGTTTGAAAATTGAATTCATCAAACCTTGAAATGTTGAAGGTGCATTGGTAAGGCTAAAAGGCATGACCAAAAATTCATAATGACCCTCATGAGTTCTAAATGCCATTTTCGGAATGTCTTCAATCTTCATTCTAATTTGATGATATCCCGAATGAAGATCCGACTTGGTGAAGTAAATTGATTGATGCAATTCATCCAGTAATTCATCAATAAGAGGAATGGGGAACTTATCTTTAATACTGAGCTTCTTGAGCTCCCTATAATCTGGACACATGCGCCATGATCCATCCTTCTTGTGCACCAATACTACTGGAGCTGAGAAAGAACTTTGACTTGGTTGAATTATACCAGCCTCTAGCATTTCTGCAACCATACGTTCAATTTCACTTTTTTGGACATATGGATATCTGTACGGCCTGATGTTTGGAGGAACACTTCCTGGAATCATATGAATAGCATGATCATGATCACGCATAGGTGGAAGACCTTTGGGAGTCTCAAATACCTTGGAATGATTGTCCAGGACTTTTTGGAGATCTGGAGAAATAGATGATTCCAATGTGGAAACATCTAGCGAACATAATTGTGCAATTACACCTCTTTTCTCCTTTTTTAGAAGCTTTTTCATGCCATTAGAGCTGATTATATTTCTTGGTTTCCCTGCAATACCCCTTAATTCAACTTCCTTTCCTTCCACAGAAAATTTCATGAAAAGTTCTTGAAAATTAAAAGCTATTGTACCCAAGGATTGTAGCCATTGGACTCGTAGTACAACATCAGCACCTCCCATTGGAATGGAGAGCATTGGGCTAGTCAATACATATTCTCCCATGGATAGCTTGATATTATGGCACTTTCCAGAAAAATTTATTGTTCCTCCATTTGCAATCATCACTTGACACTCTGGTGCTGGATATAGGAAGCAATTCTATTCTTTTGCTACCTTACAATGAATAAAATTGTGGGTGCTTCCTAAATCAATCAACACTATTACCTTTCTCTTCTTGATTTGTCCTTCTATCTTGATGGTTTGAGGAGTGGTAATTCCCGCCAATGCATTACAAGATATGGTTGGATTTATTTGTTCTTCATCTAGGCTTTGTTCCTGGAATATATCCTCTTCTTTTGCACTTTCTTGCTCCTTTTCTTCTTCCTCTTCACAATCTATGTAGAATAATTTCTTCTCAGCACACTTATGACCTTTTGTGTATTTTCTATCACAATTGTAACAAAGCCCTTTTGCTCTTTTTTCTTCCAATTGTTGTGGTGTCAACCTTGTAGGTTGTGGAAGACTATGGGCAACAACACTTCCGTCTTTATAGTTGTGAATGGTATGCTTCCTAGTTGCCATAATTTTGCTTTCCATTTTTCTTGCTAACATGAATGCCTTGTCTAATGAATCAGGTTCCCAAAGGCGCACATCATGTTGGATATTATCCTTTAAAGACCCTATGAACACATCAATCCTATGCTCCTCTGGAATATCTTTTACCGTTATGTTCAATTTTTGGAACTCCTCAATGTGCTCCATTATTGAACCCTTTTGTTTGAGACTTATCAATTGGCTAAAAAAAGTGTTTCTTTTTGTATCCTCATAATGTGCTATCAATTCTTCTGTAAAAATTGCCCAAGTGATAAATTGTTTACGAGAACAAAGCCATTGATACCAAACAAATTGATTTGGTTCCAAATATAAAGTTGCCATACGTACCTTTTGTGTGCTTTTCACATTATTGAGATCGAAGAATTGCTCCATCTGTAATATCCATGTGGCGGGATCCTTGCCATCAAACTTCCTCATATCGATTTTTGGAACATGGTGAGTCTTCGATCCAACACTAGAGTCTATGGAATCACGATTAACATTTCTTTTGTTCTCATCATGCGTTTCCTTTACTACATTTTCACCATTAGTGACCCTTTATTATAGCAAATTCTTCAATTCTTCCATGTCTGTCTTCAAATATATCTTCAAATTTGCCATCGAATCCTCCATCTTAGCTTCCATACCCTTTATCTTAGATTCCACGCCATTTACCTTAGCTTCTGTTAGCTTTTGTGAGCGTGACATTTGTTGCACTTGTTCTTGTAATTTTGATATATCATGTAGCATTTCTTCCTCTTCTTCATGAGTCATGCTAGAGCTTTCAGGTTCCTTACTAGGTGTTTGCATTTTATTTCCTTGGGGCATCAGCTACCGATAATAATGCTTTACTATGCCCTTTGAATTCCGTTAAACCAAGCTTACACAAAAATTAAAAAAAAACTACACACCCTTTTTTCACTTTATAGAAGCCTGATATTGAATCTGATGTATCTCTGTAATCTCGGATCATCCAATTTTGAAATTTCTACCTATAGTATCCTTCTGCATCTTCTTTCCAATGCCGCAAGTCTGAGCCAAATTGGATTCTCCAAGGAAGCGTTATGTGACATCTCCCACAGTGACTTGCTTTTAGACTGGTTCAGTAGAGAGAACTTATATGAAGTGTCATGAGTCCTTGTTTCAACCTTTGAATCTGAAATACACACACAAGAAACTACAGTCTGTTCTCTTTCTGTACCTTTTTACGAAATTTCAATCCGATCCTCACAGAGAGAGTTATGAAAATTTTCCCCAGGTCACCTGTTTTGAATGTAATTCAGGAGTCTGCAAAAATGATAACTTCCTCAGATCATATCTCCGAAAATATCACGCGAACATCTCTAAAATTCGGACCCAAGGTTCAGCGCCAATTCTTCTCAAATGGGGTTTTTTTGCGACTTCTGAAACGTCACAGAAAAAAAGTTATAGCGAAAATTCCACGATGACCTATTTGGAGTAGCGAAACCCTAGCATCCAAAGCTCTGATACCGAATGTTATGAAACCAGCTCACAAAAAGATAGAAAAGAGAGATCCACGCCTTAGAATTTAGCCTCTTCGAGGGGGCAACCTCCTTTACGTTACATAAATGAACAATTCTTGGATGATACAAATGACAAAACCTCCTTTCTATATATAGGAGTCTAAGGAGTCACAATATAATCCAGCCGACCTAACAATAATAATATAAAGCCACACAAATAACAATAGAGAGATTCTATGGGGCACAGAAATAACAATATGGGGGTAATAGGGGCACAACAATATAAATAGGGGGTATAACTACAATAGTAATGCGGTAATCACTAGTATTATAGGGACCCAACAGATTGTCACTCACAAAGAAAAATAATCTCACAATTATAAAAGATGCAAGTGGAATCCTCAAGCCATCTAGGTAATTTATTGGTATTCTTCGCTCTTATTCTAGTCACACTATGTACAAATTTTCTATGCAATTACTGTTAATCTATTTCAAATCTCCCTAGATTCTTAGAGGTATTCTTACCTGAGCTAGTAGGGCTACTCATGAAAGGTCTTACTTAAAACATTGATGAATGCTTACACCATAACCTTGCACTGATACTACATAATGAATTTGTTGTTGGGTCCCCCTAGGTCTAGAAAGACAACATTTATTCCACCTTTGGCTAGAAAATTGGACCTTGGCTTGAATGTCAAATCCTCTCAATATTGTTATTTAATAGGGTGGCATCCCGCCTAGTGATTTAGTAGTGAAAAAAGGATATTTACTAATCCATTATAGGGTGATCAAGTGAGTGGAGGGATTACTTACAACAAGAATAGACTAGACACGTTTTTTCCTATAAGAACATTTACTTACATAATGTAACATGACTTACATTTTTCATAAATTACAGTTAGAGAAACACTTGATTTCTCTACTAGATGTCAAGGTGTTGGCCATATAAAAAGTGGGAATATAACCAAATATTAGAACACCATATTTACATTTCACTTCATCCATTAGTTATTTGCATCTTACTTTTAGGGGGCCTTTAAAGTGTACATCGAATCATATGTTTTTTGGCATATTTTTGATGTAGAGTTGCTTACCGATCTAACAAAAAGGGATAATAAAGTTGGTAATTATACATAGGCAGATGTCAATCTATTCATGAAAGTGAGCTTAGTTGTTTATCGACCACATTCTTAGAGAAAAGTTTGATATATTTTAACTTGCTTCTCAACTTAGGGATGAATATGCTTCTTGATGTCAATTTGGTTATTTGATTGTATGGTTTTTTCCTTTCTATGGGCAACAACAATGGAAGGTGTGAAGAGTACCCTTTAGACTCGCTATGTTCTCAAGGTAATTGAATTTGGAGGTAAACCTAGCTATCATTCAAATGTTTAAATAAATATTATAGGTAGTAGAGGTGTTGGAATTTATTATTGTAGAATCCACATCTCTAAATAGACGTTAGGCTTAGATGTTTGCAGAGACAAAATATTTCGAAATGACATGATAAGGGGTATATCCAGTGGGAAAAAGAAACATGTCATAATCAGTATGCCTAATAATCATATTGAAAATTCCTCTTCACTGACTAGAGAGGTGTAGTCTACGTATAGATGTCATTGTTATGACTAAAATCAGAAAGCCTTTTTATAATTCATAGATTTTCCATTTTATATGAGAGATGGTCATTAGACAAGGCTAGACAATTATACTACGTATTAGATAACGAAATGCCTGCATCAGTTCATCCATCTCATGGATGAGATAATTCTCATATCTCTCTTATAGCTTGCACTAGAGATATTTGAGATCTTCGATGATATATGTATCTAATCAAACAATCAGATTGTTTACCATGTACCTAGGGACAACATCCTAGAACGTTTCAAAATCCATGGATTAAAATCCCCTAAAAGAAAGGGCAATGCAAATTTTTTCACGAGGTACGTGGGACTATTGAAAGTTAAAAACAACTTGGATGTTCAATTCATTAGAATATTTTACTTCTATTTTCTCACCAATATCCACAGTTGCAAGTTACATCAAAGAAGGGTCAAAAGGAATATTGGTAATACAAGAAGTAGCCTTATCGCTACTTCTTATAGCCATATTCTCTTGTTCATTTTCTTCCTCTATTAAGCTTCACGGGAATATGCTTTAGTAGAATGTCATTAAACTCATAGAATAGAATATCATTACAAAGGAATATGAGTTTAATGATATTCTACAAGGGAACCCAGGTATCTCCATTAAGCTACAAGGGAATATGAGTTTAATGGAGAAACCCATTCCCTTGTAGCTTAATGGAGATGCCCAAAGTCAGAAATTCGAAGGGCTCAAAGCATCTAAATTTCTGACTCTGAGCCTCTGAATGATGAGAAGAAGCATTTAGTTTCAACCTTTAAGAGTATAGGCTACAAAGAAAAAGAGATAAAAAGAGCAATAGAGAATGTTGAAAGAAGGGTGTTATCTCATGAATCTAAGGCTCAAGACCAACCTCTGTGTGGTAGGGTATTTATGCCTTATATTCATGTAGCAACAGATAAGATTGCTAAAATCCTAAGGAAGAAAACATAATCATGCAATTCTCAGCACCTGGAACTATTAGGCAAGGTATGAGGTCTGTCAAAGATAATATTGATAGACATCAACTTAAGGGAGTCTATAAAATAAATTGTTCATGTGGAAAAAGCTACATTAGTGAAATAGGTCACTCCTTGCACACAAGACTCAAGGAACATGGATCTGATATTAGGAATGAAAGGTCTCATACTTCGGCCTTGGCAGAACACTCCTCAAAAACTAAGCACCATGTCTGCTTGGAAAATGCCTCAATTATCGCAAGGGAAGAACAGCTTCATAGGTTAAATATTAGAGAAGCTCTTGAAATTATCAAACATCCGCATAATCTCAACAAAGACTGGTATTGAGATCAGTGGAAGCTGACTTCCCTTAATGAGAGAAATTAAGGTCACCAATACATCTCAGGGATAGCCATTAGTGGGTAGATATCCCTCACCTATTCTAATAGTTAGTAGTTAGTAACATTACTATAGTAATTTAAGTATAATAAATAATAATAATAATTAGTATTTAATTACAACATTTACAATAATAATTATGATAATAGCTATTACTATTATCATTAACTATTATTATAAATTGTTATTATTAAGTATTAATTAACATCTATTAATTAGTTAAACTATTTATAAAAATTAAACATTTCCTAGTAAATATTCATAATAATGATTACTATTTTAATTATTAATACTAATTATTAGGTCTTGATACTAATTATCAATTATTAATATTAATTATTTATTATTAATTAATTATTAATTATTAATAATTAATAATTGATTATTAATTATTAATATTGATTTCTAATATTATTAATATTAATTAATTTTAATATATTAATTATTATTATTATTAATACAATATACTAATATTACTATTCATTAAATACTAAAATAAATATTTCACATACTAATTTATAATTAATAACATTATACTAACAAATATTAAATATTAAATTCTTATATGAAGTATTAGTATAATAATTACTAATATTTATAATAATGATTACTACCTTAATTATTAATATTAATTATTAAAATTATTATTAAGGTTTAGTGATACTAAGATTAAGGATTATAATAATAATTTAAACTAATAAATTAACTCACGAGCGATTAATCAAAAAATTATTCAAAAATCTACAATTAATATTATTAAACAAGACGACATTCATCTCATCCTTAAAATCTACTCTCCTCGTAACTATTTGAATCACTCAATTAAGCTCTTCTACTATCAACATTCAAGAAGTCTTGATGATGGATCCCGGTTGGGATTTGAAACATTTACGGAAAAATGGTTTTTACTGTGGATTCTCCGATAACTAAGTCAAAAGGTATAAACCACATATGTCTTAAATCCAGGATTCCAAAACCTTCAGGCAATCCAAATATCAACATGAATGAACCTTAGCACACCATGGTTATCCAGTAAATGGAAAGGAAAGGTTTAAACCACTATCAAACTAGGGAAAAACCATGCCAATGAAAAAAATGAACCAAAATAAACAAATGTATGTACCATGCATTCACACATCAACTAGGAAATCACACATGCAACCTATTACTTGGAAAATACTTCTGTTGAAGTTGCCAATCTAATATTTGTTTTCTTTCATTTTCTTGTTGTTTTCCCTCCTTTGCCTTCTTGCTTAACTTTCTCCAAATTCCAAGTGAATGCTAAAGTGCTCCAATAATGCTCTAAGTGTGAAAGAATGAATGAAATCCAAAACTAAATTGGTAAAAGTTGTGAACTATTTCTTTGATTCCTTTTTATCATTTGTGTCTCTATTTTCGTCATTTTCCTTCATTTCTCTCCAATTTCCTTTGCATGAAAATTTATGTCTCTTCACCTTCCTTTTCTCCTATTTCCCTTTATTTATCTTAATTAAATGTCAATTATTTCCTCTTTTCTTTTGCCAATTCCTTTGCTAATTTCCATAGCCATAATAAACCACACGTGATGCCCACTATAGTGTTTGCCCAACATTTAGCTTGAAATACATGTCGCATGGCTTTGCTTTTTAATTTTCCCTTTAATATCCTTTATTACATGAAACTTTAACGCATGCTTGTTACATTTCCCATCTTACCAATTCTATTTTTTTGGATTTTATATTCTCTAGCCAATTTATCAAGGAAACTTTATGCTTTCTAGCACAGTCAATTTACATTAATTTGATGGATCCTAGACTATTAAAATGTGTTGCTTTTGTCTTTGGGATTGAAGCCATGATTGACATAACCATGAAAATTTCTAACTACTAAACTTGATGTGATCCCTCTCAGCCTTGACTGTGTAGCATATGGATGTCCCTTGATAAAGTCTGTAATGTTTATGAATGCTTGTTGCAATTCTTTCTATCAATCAACTAATATATTCCCTACAGCTAAAATGCATGTGGCCTGAAACACCTAAGATGTCGTAATGCGATTTTGCTAATCTACTAAAGATTTTCCAAAGAACATGTCTAATTCTTCTTTGTGCAATTTCTAACATTGAGTGGGAAGCAACCAAATTATATTTCCTTGGAATATTTCTTGTAAACCTAAACTATGTCCTCATGATGTTAAAAATGCACTAGGTGAATCGCTAACATGGTAGAACAATTGGAGTAGGCTAAATATGCATTTGAAATCCTTAATCGGGAAACAATGTGCCTGCAGGATCAGAAATGTTGATTATGTCACAATTTAAAATTTTCAATTCCTTAGCATAAACTGATATCAATGAAATAGAAACCAATGAGTCGTTTGCTTCAAAATTAGTGATCAAGAAATAAGGACCTATCTAATTAAAGCATGTGTTCATTGACAAAGTAGATTTTTCTTCATTAATCCTCATTGTTGGTGCTTTACATTTCCCAGCTAATGTGTCAAGGCAGCTTGATGCTTACTACCATGGTGAGTGGTTAATAAATAAACGAAATCCAGAGTATTAAAATTTGTTTATTTTATCTTTTTTGCAAAAGCCATGGTTGGAAAAACCATGAAAAATCATTAAATACTAAACTTTTAGTGACCACTCCCATCCTTGATTGTGTAGCATATAGATATAGCTTGGCCAAGTTTGTGATATCTAGAAGTGCTTGTTGAAGTATTTATGGCCATCAACTAATATATGTCTTCCAAGTTAGAAACATGTGGTGTGAAAGGGCTAAGATATGGTAATTTGGCTTTCGTTATTTACCAATTTTTTTTAGAGCCTAGCTTTACCTCTAGGGAGAGGTGTTTTTTCCCATTGTTTTGGTTGGGAGGCAATTAAATTATGTTTTCTTGAATGAATGTTTGTAAAATTATAATTGTGTCATTGTGTCCAAGTGTTTTTTCCAATTGTTTTGGTTGGGAAGCAATTAAATTATGTTTTCTTGAATGAATGTTTGTAAAATTATAATTGTGTCATTGTGTCCAATTATTGGACATTAATTGAAGCTAATGAAATACACAAAAATGAGTCACATTATTTTTTTTTTCATAGTATTGATCCACGAATAAGGACTTACTGAGTTCAAAACCCTCATTAGTTCAATTTCTAAGTAGAATTTTCCCATCTCATCGTCTTTCTTGTGGTTTCACATTCTCTAACCCATGTTTTGAGTCAACTAATGCTTGCTACAATATTCAATGGTCACTAAATTGATGGAATCCCACGTATTAAAATGTGTTACATTTATCTTTCATATTGAAGCCATGTTGTCAGAATCATCAAAAATCTCGAACTCCTAAACTTGAAGTGATTCCTCTCAACCTTGAATTGGGTGGATCTTCAAAGACCAAGTTTTCATATCCATGAATTCTTGTTGCAAGGTTTTTTTTCCGCCAACTGATATACAAGCTCCAAATGAGAAACACGTGACCTGAAAATATTTTCCAACGACGAGATTTATTTTTTGAGAGCCTCTTTGTGTAATTGTAAACATTGGGTGGGAAGCAAATAAGCTTTATTTTTGTGGAATAATGCTTGTAAACCTGTAATTGTGTCCTTCTGATGTAAAATTTCACTAGGTATGTCACTAACTTCGCGGAACATTAGAGTGTACTTAATATGCATCTGATAACCCTTTTGGATTATTAATGTGCATGCATAGTCAGAAATGTTGATGTTGAAATCAATGGAGTCTAAGTTCTCCAATTTAGTTATTTTACAAATGTTGATGTTGACATTGATGGAGTCTAAGTTCTCCAATTTAATTATTTCAGAAATGCTAATGTTGGCATCGATGGAGTCTAAATTCTCCAATTTAGCTATTTCACTTTACTTATCTACTCAATATTTTTCCAAATCCATTTTTTTCTTGAGGAGAGCTAATTTTTGCATTCTTAACATTGGTTAAGAAGCAATCAGAAATGTTCATGTTGACCTTGGTGGAGTTTAAGTTCTCCAATTCTTTCACACCCATCAAAGTTTGATGAAATGAAATAGAAACTAGTGGGTCTCCTTTCCTTCCATATCACTAAGCCACAAATAAAGACATGTGTAAATTCAATTCTAACTAAAACATCAACTTAAAAGTAGGAGTTTCTCATATAATCAATCCTCTCTTCTGGAATTTGACATTTGGTGATCCATGTGTCAAAGGCAACTTTATACTTGCTAGTAGCTAGTATAGTCAACGGTGACCAATTTGATCGATTCCCAAGGATTAATATTTCTTTTTTAATATTAATCATCTTGCTAATATCACAATGTTTAGCTCCTTATTCTATTTATGGATTGTTGTTTGCTAATATAACAATGTTTAGCTCCTTATTCTATTTATGGATTGTTTTATTCTCAAACAACATATAGCATCATTTTTCTTCACTAATATCATAATACATTTTATTGCATTGATTTTTATCTTTATCTTTTGCGATTAAGATAACACATTTATTTAAAGGGTATTAGCTCAATGAGAGAATACCGGCTTCGTAAGTAGGAGGTTGGTGATTAGATTCCATGGTGTCTTAATATGCGTTAATCACTTAAAAAATAAAAAAATTATTCAGATAAAAATAAAAAATAGATTGTCACTTTTAAGACACAATAGTTTAACACACTTCAAACAATTTATAAGTTTTTTTTCTTAAGACAATTTATTGATAAATTGTCTTAAATATTATCAGAAAACACCCCTATATAGTAGTGAGAAGTGTTTGTATGAGTATCTGCAGCGTAAAACATTTTTATTTTTTTTAATATATAAGTGTAACAATCTTATTTTTTAATTATATATTTTTCACCATCAAAATATGTTGTTTTCTATATTCTATTACAAGAAATCAAGGTAAATAATCACATGACAGGAAGAAAACTGTTCCACCCCGCCTACATTAGCTTCAGAATGGCCCAGAATTTGTGGCCACAACCATACCTCAATCCCGTGGGCTCGTTCAATGGAGTGATCGGCTAAGGAATCGGTTCTCTGAATTTTTTCGTAATCCCATTGTTCAATGTTTTTCCGTCCAACAATCTCAATGTTACAGACCTCGTTTCTCTTTCAGGTAGACGCACAATAAGCATCGACCACTGCACCTATTTAATCGACCGTCTATACATGACATAGAACGACATTTTGAACAAAAGCCTCACGTAAGTATCTACAACACCTGTTCTTCCAAAACCTCCACCAACACCACCGCACTGGACATATGCACGCCCAACATGTTCCACAATAAGTATTATGTAGACCTGAAGAACGGCTAGGGCCTCTTCACGTCCTATCAGGATCTCTACACCGAGTCCCGCACCAAAGCAATTGTAAAGCACTTTGCCATTGATCCAGATTTTTTCTTCCAAAAATTTGCAGTGGCCACGGTAAAGACGAGCCACTTGAATGTGTTGACCGGATCCAAAGAGAAGATCAGGGGTAATTGTTCCGCTAGCAATATGGCTTCCACAATCGAAATCGTGGCAGAAGACGTTATTGACTCTTATGTTTGATTCTCGACTACCATGGCTGATTTCTCGTAGTCCAAAAGTTCTTGAATGCATTTTTCGATGTTTCTTTATTTTTTAACTTAAAATCTAAGCGCCAGTAAAAACTAATAGTGTTGTTATCACTACAGAATTCCATGTTCTAATAAAAAAAAATATGACAAGATCCACGTCGACCAGCGAGTGCACAAAAAATTGGCGTCGATAGATTGACGAATCTAATATTGCAAGAAGGGCTAGAATTTCGAAAGACACCCAGGGTAAAAGTTTATGGTTTTCACATTTCTCTATCCATTTTGACAGTTTTAACAAATGATTTTAACAATTTTATATATATATATTTAAACTATATTTTATGAGCAAATCAGCCTCTAATCATCAATTGGTCAAATTCCAACCCAGTCCCGCCAGGGATGCTCTCCCCTGCATCTCTACGAGGCAAAGCCACTGGAGGAAAGGATGTTTGCAATTTATGTACATATTTGTAACAAAATTGTTACAGAAAATGTACATATTTGTAACAAAAATTGTTACCTCTGTAACACTATTCAGATCTAAAAAGATGAAGCCGGTTCAGAGATAAGCTATGTTATTTTTAATGGAAGACTTACGCTACGCTACTTTTAATGGTGGATTTATAAGCATTGATTAGGAATGTGAAATTTCTTTCTATTGGAAAAATAATCCCAATCACCACAATTATGATACTGGCAATAACCATTTTTTGGAGTACAACAACAACTTGAAAACCATTTTTCTCTTACAGGGAGAAGTTTTTATGTTTGCAGGATGAAGGATTTGGATTAAAACAAATTCAGAACGAGAGTACAAATTTCCAATTCCTTAACACATCTGAAAATTAAGAGCGAATGTGCATGTAATGCAGGGTTGGTAAAATTTATGATCTAGATATTTATTACCCAACTGATATATGTGCTCCATAATATCTGCAAGTTCTTATCATAGGTTTTAATACTTGAATGTCAGTCTATTAAAATATTAAAAAATGTATGTTTTAAATATACATGTATGTAGAAGTCTTTTGCTAAGTAGCCGTGGTAAGTTTGAGAAATTTTGGAGAAAAAAAAGTGGAGCAATTTGTGGTGGGCATGTAAAAACAATTTAGTTACATGGTTTTACAGTGAATTAAATTACTTCGCAGGTTTTAGTGTAGTGTAGATCTCAGTCAGAACTCTTGTTTTACTTGGTGAAGGAGCTACAACTTCCATATTTTATAACAATGTATTTTCTTTTGTTTTGGAATTATAATCTAACGTATAGTATGTTGTAATATATTTCAAGAAATTTGGCGTCTAGTTTTTTTACAACGCAACCACTCTGTTTTGTTGTGCCTAAATTTACTTTAGTTTCTAAATTTACTTAAGTTTTTTAGCTATGTTTTGTTGTAGATTTAATTTCCACCACTATAGTGTAGATGAAGAATCGTCTGCCTAAACTTTCATGTGGTATCAAAGTGGGTGTATAATTTTATTAATTAAGTGCAAGTGAGACACTATAGGAAAGGAGAATAGTTGAGAAAATTTCGAGAAGTCTTCTAGCAAGATTTGATGCCATTGTTATGGTAATATAAGAGACAAAGGATGAGCTTCATGCATCACTGATTTCTCATGGACATAGAGTGAATAGAGCAACAAAATCCTCATTAGAGCATGCCTTCAAGACACAAGTTTCATTTGGTTAAGGTAGAGGTAGAGGAAGATCAAATGTTAGAGGAAGAGGTAAAATCCCACACAAAGGTGGAAGAGTCATCCCTTCAAGCTCAAATTGAAGGAGAAGTAATCAAAATCCAAGTCAAAGCTCAAGCCAAAATCGAGCACAAGGTCAGAGGTATCATAAATCTCAAGTTCAATGTCATTATTTTTTTTTTTGGTTGTGGTTCACAGACACCTTGGTCAATGGGTGGTCGCTATGTCCACGGAAAATCTGGGCTGATCGACTCCAAAGGTAATATACCCTAGCAACCCACTAGCAAGGGCTTACCCCAAGGGCTTCGGGGAGAATGGACCCTGTGACCTCTCGAATGACGAGGCACTGATTTTGACCAACTGAAGCTAACCCTTGGGGCTTAAGTTCAATGTCATTATTGTAAGAAGTATAGTCATTATGAAAATGAATGTAAAAAGAAGAAACATGATATAGGTAACAAATCAAGTGAAAATTTCAAAAAATAAAATCAGAACCAAGATAGCATGTTTTTAGCTTGCAATGTAGCACAAGAAAAGCAGGGACATATCGTTTCTAGATTCAGGGTGTAGCAATAAATGATAGGGAACATAGAAATGTTTACCAATCTAGATGAAAGTGTGAAATCTAAAGTGACATTAGGGACTGATAAAAAAGTCTTTGTCATGGGAAAAGGAAGATTCAACATTCTAACAAATAAGGGGGAGAAGAAGTACATTTCAGATGTTTATCTTGTCCCTCATTTGAATTATAACTATTATGAAACCAACTCACAAACAGATAGATCAACGACTTAAAAATTATCCTCTCCGAAGGGAAAACCTCCTTTACATTACAGAAATGAACAATTCTTGGATGATACTAATGAAAAGACCTCATCTCTCTATATAGGAGTCTAAGGGATCACTAAATAATCAATGCCTACATAACAATAATAATGTAAGGGCACAATAATAACAATAGTGGACTTATATGGGGCACAGTAGTAACAATATGGGGACTACACGGGCACAACAATAAGAATAAGTGAGCTACACTAGCAATAAAAGTAAGGGGCTACACTAGTATTATATGGACCTAACATGCTCTTCTCCTTCAAAAAAGTGTCGTCCTCAATGTTTGAGTGATTCTGGATGCTTCTATATAAAATTCTCATTCTCCCATGTGTAATCAGTAAGTTCTTCCACTTGATGAGATAATATGAAATGATTGATTTCGTAGCTGTTGGGTTCTTGCTTCCATGACTACTTCATGTTACAATATGATTTTTCGTTCCTTGTCAAGTTCTGACAATATTGTTTGAATTGGCAGATTGTCACTTATAACCTTCTTTAAGCCTGAAACATGGTAACATGATACCAAATGTTATGCAACCAGCTCACAAATAGATATATCAATGATTACATTACATAAATGAACAATTCTTGGCTGATACAAATGAAAATACATCCTTTCTATATATAGGAGTCTAAGGGTTCACAATATAATCAGAACCTACATAGCAATAATAATGTAATGGCACAACAATAACAATAGTGGGCTTCTATGGGGCACAATAATACCAATATGGGGATTAATGGGAACAACAATAAAATTAAGGGGGACACACTAACAATAATATTAAGGGTCTACACTAGTATTATATAGACATAACAATAACCTCATAAGAATTGGACAACTCATGCAAAAGGGCTACAATGTATTTTTCAAAAATGGTGAGTGCACAATTTTGGATAAGTCTCCAAGCAGATAGATGATTGCAAAAGTTCAAATGACAAGCAATAGAATGTTTCCCTTAAAGATAAAACCATATTTGAAGGAAGAAGGTGAAAAAGCACAACTGTCAATGAATTCACAAGAGGATGGAAGAAAAGTACTTGTTATCACACAAGTAAACTTTCACGCAGAGGTCAAAGATGAAAAATGGTTATAGAATTTGAGATTTGGTCATCTTAATTTTGGAGGTTTGATTTGGTACATAGGAAAGGCATGGCTAAGGGATTTCCACTCATAGAAAAATTGGACAACCTATGTGAACTATGCCTCTTAGGCAGACAACATAGAGATACATTTCCAGCAGGAAATTCAATAAGCGCAAAGGAACCTTTGGATATTGTCCAATTAGACTTATGTGGACTAATGTAGACACCATCAATTGGGGGCGGCTATTATTTCTTGACTTTCATAGATGACTACATAAGGAAGACATGGGTGTACTTCCTTAAATAGAAAAGTGAAGTTTTTGAGTGCTTCTGCCAATAAAAAGCTCTTGTTGAGAAGAAAAGTGGAAACTACAACAAATGTTTTAGGACTGATAGAGGTGGCACATACATCTCAAATGACTTCCTACATTTTTGTAGGGATCATGGAATTCCAAAGAAATTTACAACAAGGTATACACCTCAAAAAAATGGAGTCACGGAAAGGAATAATACGACCATTATGGAAACAGAAAGGATTATGTTGAAGACAAAGCATTTTCCAAATGAATATGGGGCTGAAGTTGTCGTTTGCGCAACATATAGCATTAATAGGCATCCAACCAAAAGTGTTAGGAATATGGCTCCTACAGAGATATGGAGTGCAAGAAAGCATAATGTCACTCATATGAATGTGTTTGGATGTGTGGCTTACGTACATGTACTAGATGAATTGAGGAAGAGGTTGGGCAACATGTGTAACACCCTCCTCCCACATCTATCCAAGCAGCCGACCAGCTAGGGTAAACATGTGATGAGAGGCCACTATGATATGATTCGACCTCCAAAGTCACATTAAGGAAGTGGAAGTGATGGAAACACACCATGAAAACATTCAACATCAGCTATATGACCCTCATGAACTAATCTAATACTTTATACAACTTGCCCTTGGGTCCCACTAAACTTTTGGACAACTTACGCCTCAGTTTCTCTCATGCTATAAGCATGAAAACCTCTAGAAACCCAATTTCGTTCTCACAGGATTGCCTTCCAGTGAATAGAGACTAAATTTGGCAGTTCTATGCCAGCGACCCCGAGATTTGAGTCACGTTTTTAGGCCTAGAGCCCAAGTCACTGCCTAGAACTTCATGACACTTTCAGAACAATAAAATAACATGGAAATGACAATATTAAATCAAATGCTTGAATGAAACCTTAACTGAACCGCTACTAGCCATGATAGGAAGTCTGTCAAACATATTAGAAATATGTAAACTACAAGTGGAAATAACATTTCTCAGCATAGGACTCTCATACTTAGTTGAGAATCGCTAAAAACCATGGATGCCTCAACACATCAACTTCCATTCCATCCATTAGGTCACAGATACATTGATCATTCAATTACAGGTAAAAACATCGTGAAAGGCATACATAACTATTGTCATAAAACATATACATAACCAACATTATAGCAACATAAATACTCATGAAAGTACATTCACATAGACCACTTATAATCAATCAAAATTCTCATGGAAATATAAGGAGAAATGACCTTTCATTAATGATGGAAAATCCAAACTCGGGATGGGACTTCCATGTTCCACCCGATCGTAGAATGGTTGAGCCAAACCTCTCCTCATCCATTCAAACCCATGCCATATTCCAAGTATGAATATGGGATCTCATAGAACACATCAATAAAAAACCATTCAGGGCTTCTAGATGCCATCCACCTAAACCCATGAAATAATGTTTCCACCACACAGTCGAACATCATCAAAACCATCATCAGATCAGTCTCTATCCCATCCATCCAACACTCCAAAGAATTTGCCCAACCAAGGCTTCGATACTAGTAACTTATCCCATAACTTTTACCTGGCTCCAGATTGTTTACCCAAGCAAGGATATGGGACTAGTAACTCAACCCACCAAGGGCTCTAGAGTGTTTGTCCAACCAAGCCTACGAGACTAATAACTCAACCCAAGCGAAGGAAACATGAAAAACAACCAAAACAAAACAATGAAAAATGAACCAACAATCACCATGGATATCCAGGAAATGGCAACGCTAGGTAATACATTATCAATCTTGGCCATCCTACATGCCAATGACATATCACAACCAACAAGCCACATGCATACCAAAACTAGTGAAGGAAACATACATCCAACTCGGTACCTACAAGAAGATAAAATGTAGATGTTGATTCTTATGCCTTCTTGTACTTTCCTGTTCTTCCTTTGCCTTCTTGCTTGAAGGATCCAAGTATGCCACACCCCCAACAGTGCTCCAAGAAAACTCCAAGTCTCCAAGAGCATGAGAGAGATAGAATAATGATAGAGCTCCAAAACTGAACTGACAACAGGTTACCAACTGAGACTTAAAAGCCTTTTTATGAATGATGCCTTTATTTCTTCATTTTCCATTATTTTCCTTCATTTTCCTCCTGACATGCAACTTCTGAACTTTCACCTCAATTTTATCCTAATTTCCATTATTTTAATAAATAAATGTCTCAAAATGTCATTTTTCCTTTCCAAAGCCTTAGCCACTGGCTTTGCCAATTTCCTTAGCCATAACTATTCACATTTGATCCCCATCAATATCATTTTGCTCAACATTTAGCTTGGAATAAGTGTCCCACCATCCGTGGTTATTATTTTTCCTTTATTTACTTTTGTTACATTGAGTTTTCACGAGGGCTATTACAGAACCCTCCACCTTGGGGGGACATTGTCCTCATTGTTCAACAACACATATAATCACAAAACTATTGTAAGAAAAACATATATTTCCAATGGAGCTTTATAACTTAGCTCGAGGAAGTGTTTACAATGATTATCCTGTTAAAAAGAAAACCAACATCAAAACATAACAACATAAAATCATAATGACATAACACCCATACCGCTTATTGGAGCTTTATGAAATAGCTCATGGTCGTATTTAGATCCATATACATATGTATGTAAACCAACATCATCAAAGAATACACCAAAACACCAAGCCAAAATGACTTTGACTCAACCAAAAACAAGGAATGATACATAGGCCGCATCTGATCTACCATCTCCCCTATAGATTCATTAGGCCCAAAGTGATTCCATTTCACCTTAACATGCTAGATTTCTCAATTCTAGACAATGAGAACCTTTTTCTACAATATACACTGAGGTTCCGGCTGGAATTTTCCATCTGGTTTCGCCTACAATACAGACTAATTAATCACATGATCAACATATTTAACATACTTTTTAGGTAAGGACACATGAAAAAGATGATGGAATTTAACTATCAGAGGCAGTAAAAGTCAATAGGCTACTGTCCCAATTCTCTCAATGATACTGAAGGCTCCACATCACCGTGGTGCCATCTTGGCACATGATCCAATTGGCAAGGATCTCTTCCTTGCTTTGATTCACAAATACACCTCTTCCCCAACTTGGAACTCTTTGAACAACCTGTTCCATCTGCATAAATCTTCTTCCTATCCTATGTTGCCTTTAGATTCTTCTTTATAACCTGCATTTCTTGTTCCATGTTTGCTAACATGTTTGGTCGAATCAACACCTTGTTAACTAGATCACTCCAAGTGACAGGAGTGTTGCAACTCTGCCCAAAAAAATCCATAAAATGATTCATCCTTAATGATTCATGATACCCATTATTGTACAAGAACTCTACTGGTGTAAGGTACTCTTACGACTTTCGTTGCTGGTGCATTACATAATTCCTCAACATGTCCCCCAACATCTTGTTGACCCTGTCTGTTTATCCATCTGTCTATGAATGATAAGTCATACTCAAGGCCAACTTTGTGCCCAAACCTACAAATAACTCCTTCCAAAGCTTGGAAGTGAACTTCGCATTCCTATATGACACAATATTCTTTGGAATCCCATGTAGTCTAACCACATCTCTTATGAACACCTATGCTACATCGCTAGCTGAGAATGTAGACTTCACCGAAATGAAATGTGCAACCTTTGTCAATCTCTCCATAATGACCATGATGAAATCATGCTGTCTCACTATCTTCATAAAACCTGTAATGAAGTCCATGGAAATGACTTCCCATTTCCACTCTAGAATTGCAATCAGTTGTAGCACTCCATTGGGATGTTTACTTTTTTATTTCACCCACTAACAAATAAAACATCTGGCATGAAATCTGCTACATCCCTCTATAAATTCGGCCAATAATAAAATATCTTCACTGTTGTCAGCGTCTTCTGGTAACCTTGGTGACCTGAATAGAGTTTCACATGAAAATCCCTCAAGATCATCTTCTTGAGATCACAACTATTCATCGTATATATTATGTCTTGAAACCTAACCAATCCATACGTTGTAAGAAAGTAATCCATATCTTGTGCACTTGGACCCATACTTGTACCTATACTATCACCTGTACTTGTACTATCACATGTACCTGTAACTATTCTCTACTGCAACCTATGAACAATATCCATATATCTAACATCTTTTTGATCCGCCCACAAGATCCTACCTTGTAGATTTGTCCCATAGGAGCTCATGGCTTCTAAGTGAGTTACATGTACCTACCTACTAAGACAATCTACCACTACGTTCTCTTTACTCTTGATATATCAGATCTCAAAATCAAACTCACTGATTGTAGCCAACCACTGAGCCTGCCTACCATTCACATTCGATTGGTCAAATAGATATCACAAACCACTGTGATCACTCATCAATGTAAAACTCCTACCCATATGATAGTGTCTCCACATATTCAATGCATGTATAATCAATGCTATCTCAAGATCATGTGTGGCATAGTTCTGCTCATACTCATTTAGTTTACATGACTCATAACATACCACCTATCCATCATGCATAAGGACTCCACCAAGTCTACTCTTGCAGTCATTTGTGCATACTACAAACTCTTTGTCTAAATCTACAATATTTAGCATTAGTGCATGTTTCAACAACTACTCGAGCTTCTCAAAACTAGCCTCACACTCCTTTGTCCATTCAAACTTCTTACCTTTCCTCTGCAATGATGTGATAAGATAAGCAATTTGTGAGAAGTTCCTAATGAACCTCCTATAGTAGCCTACCAAACCCATTAAAGATATCACCTCATCCACATTCTTAGGAGCTATCCACTCCATGGTGGCTCTTATATTTTCTAGATCTACTACAATTCCCTCCTTGGAGACAACATGCCCCAAGTACTGTACCTCATTCTAAAGGGAGCTATGCTTTTTGAGCTTAGCATATAACTGAGGTTCCTCAACAACCTCAACACTGCCGCTAAATGTTCAACATGATTTTCCACATTCTTAGAATATACCAGTATATCATCAATGAACACAATAACAAACTTATCCAAATATGGATGCAACACACTATTCATCAAACACATAAATGTAGTTGGATCATTAGTTAAGCGAAATGGAATAACAACAAACTCATAATGTCCATACCTATTCCTGAATGTTGTCTTCTAAATGTCCTCTTATTTGATGCATACGTTGTGGTATTCGGATCTCAAACCAATCTTCGAGAACATTGTTTCTCCCTTCAACTAGTCGAATAAGTCATCAATCCTTGGTAAGAAATGCCTACTCTTGATGATCACTTTGTTCAACTACTTGTAGTCAATGCATAATCTGAGAGTACCATATTTCTTCTTCACAAATAATATCAGTGTGCTCAATGGTGATACACTTGTCCTAATGTACCCCTTGTCCAACATCTCTTTCCACTGCAACTTTAACTCAACCAACTCATGTGTGTTCATCCTATAAGGAGATTTTGATGTTAGAGCTACCCCTGGCACTAAATCAATACAAAAATATACCTCCCTATGAGATGGAAACTCTATAATGTCCTGAGAAAACACATCCCTGAATTGTTGTAAAAATCGGTACCTGCTCAACACATTTGCATCCTCAACTTCCTTACCCCTATCACTAGAAATGTGCACTACAAATAACTTACACCCTTTCCTGCGGCTACTCTTTTCTTGCATAGTTGTCACCATCCTAACTGATGTAGCTTTCTTCTTACCCTATAAAACTCTTGGTTCTCCATTGTCATCAGCACATTCAATGGATTTGGCATAACCTTCTACCTTGCTTCTATGACGATACAACTAGTCCATGCCCAACAACATGTTGTATGAACCCAACGATAATACATTCAACTGTGTTGCAGTAGGCATACGACTAAAATCAAATGCACAAGCTCTTACCCAATGATGAGCTATCTTCTTTGTATCTGTAGCAAACTACACTAACTAAGACTCTGCATGTAATTCCTTACTCAAACCACACTTATCCACGAAGTCAGGACTAACATTGTTAAAATTAGATCCAGGGTCAATCAAAATAGAAATAACTTGATCATAAAGCTTACTGTCCATCTCAACGATAAATGTCTGATGATCTTCCTCTTTGATATCCAATGCTACATACATACATGGAATACTTTGACCACTGTCTCCAACAGTTTGTGCCTCCTACGCATTGTATATCTTAGGCCTCCCACTCTGGTACTATGGAAAATCCTTCCTATGTTGATCTCCTCCACAAATGCAACAGCACATAGAATCCTTATTCTTCTCCTCAGATCTATGTCCTCGTCCTCCATCTAATGCAATGAACCTCTTAGTCGGTGCAACATTCTCCTTGTTACCCAAATCCTATGGTCTTACTCACCTTCAGTCACATTTTCCTTTGTTCCTTACCTTTCTAATCTGGTTGCGTCTTAGTTATGTGCTTCGATTGTTCATAGCAATGCTTCAACTTTCGAATGGCCTCCTCCAATGATCTAGGCTCATCGAGCTCAATCCTATCTTTGAATGCAATCGATAATCCACCAACGAGCCTTTGAATCTTGGCTTTTCCCTCTGTGAGATAAGCGGCATACCTTAGTAACTCCAAGAATTGGCTAGTGTACTCATCATCTGTCATAGATCCCATATTTAAATCATAAAATTCCTTCGCCTTGTCATCAAAGTATCTTTCTGAAAAACACGTCTTCTTAAATAGCATCTCAAACTCACTCAAAGTCAAATCCTCCTCATGAATACATTTTACATTCTTCACGTCTTCCCACCAAACACCTACTTTACCTCTGAGACTGAATGTAGCCACTCTAGATTTCATGTTCTCTGAATAGTCATCCAACCTGAAGAATTTCCTCATGCCAAGAAACCATGCCTCTGCATCATGTGGTTTCTTCATCTCTCCATCAAATTTTGGTGGCTTTGCTTTCTTAAATTCATCCGACAAGTATCCCTTATCACTCCTCCTGTAAGGATGGTAGCGATGATGATTATGATGCTTATTTGAGTCAGAACTAGAATCATACCTGTGTCTATCCCTTCTCCCCTCTGGAGTGTCCAACAATCTACCATCTCTAACTATGTCATCTCTATCTGAACTGTGACCACCATGCAACCAACTACCTTATGACCCACTATTCCTATCCTCCTACTCATAGTTGATTTGACATGGTCCCTGTCATTGAAAATTTGACAAACTCTGAAGTATTACTATATTTACCTCCACTTGTTTCTCATGTGCCTACATGATTCTGTCATTAACTACCTCACAACTCCTTATTTCTTCCTTTAACCTTCTTAGCATAACCACCAAATCACAAGAGTTCCCAACACCATACTACTCTTCCAATTCATAGGGAGAGTCTTTGTAGTCAACCATCTTACTAGCCATTTGATATTTTTTCCTACAAGGTATATCATGTCAGCTAAGCCAAATCACAATAAACCAATGCACCATAGTATAGTTTGCGGAGGATACCTTGTTTGCAAGATTAAAAAATCAGCATGATACAAGTATAAAATAATCACGACAACATATAGAAATATAAAACATAAGCATACAACCATGCAACAATCATTCTAACTAGGGTCGAGTCATTAATGCATGATCTCATCAACAACACACACCACGAACTCATGCATGACAACAACCACTACATCACTGTACTATTGACCACATACAAACATGAAGATGCATAAGAAATACATAACCAACAATACATATGCATAAACACATATGATCAAAAATCAGTGAATGATATTTCAAATCAAACCTGCAAGAATGATATATGCAACCAAGCATACAAGAACGTAACTGAACATTCAAGATTGTAACCAAACATACTACAATGATACATGTCAATGACATAAGTTGATATGTAACCATTCATACGCTCATGACACTCCATTCCACAAAAACAACCTCAAGTTTCACATGACGACATTACTACAACCATGAACAAAATCATGCAAATGCAACAAGCACATGAAATAGAAATGTGAGACACACACATGCAACTGACATGCATGCATGACCAACACATTTTCCATTGAGTCTGAGGGGTGAACAATGCTCTGAGGCCACTCTATAATACCCTCCTCCCACATCTACCCAAGCAACTAGCCAGCCACGGTAAAGATGTGATGAGAGGCCACTATCATATGATTCAACCTCCTAAGTCATGTTAAGGAAGTGGAACCGATGGAAACACACCATACAGACATTCAACATCAGCTATAGGACCCTCAGGAACAAATCCAATACTCTAGAAAACTTGCCCTTGGGTCCCACTAAACTTTTTGACAACTTAAGCCTTCGTCTCTCTCATGCTATAGGCATGATAGCATCCAGGCTTGCCTATGAGCAACCATAGACTAAATTTGTTTGTGCTATGTTAGTGACTGCAGGATTTGAGCCACTTTTTTAGGCCTAGAGCCTACGTCACTCCCCATAATTTCATGACACTTTTAGAACAGTAAAATAACATGGAAATGAGAGTACTAAAGAAAATGTTTGAATGAAGCCTTAATTGGACCCCTACTAGCCATGACACACATTTTATCAAATATATCACAAATATGTAAACTACATATGTAAATAACAATTCTGAGCATAGGAGCTTCATACTTAGCTGAGAATCACTAAGAACCATTGATGCCTCATCACATCAACTGTCATTCTATCCATTAGGTCATAGATACATTGATCATTAAATTACAAGTAAAAACATGGTGAAATCCATACATAGCTATTGTCATAAAACACATACATAACCAACAAAATAACACAAAAAAATAGTCACGAAATTACAACCATGTAGGCCACATATAATCCATCAAAATTCTCATGGAAATACAAGGAGAAATAACCTTTCATTAATGATGCAAAATCCAAACCCGAGATGGGACTTCCACATTCCACCCGAATGTAGAATGGCTAAGCCAAATCTCTCTTTATCCATTCACCATCGTTTCATATTCAAAGCATGAATGTGGAATCTCATAGAACACATCAATAAAAAACCATCAAGGGCTTCGATATGCCATCCACCTCAACCAATCAAACATTAATTCCATCTCATGGTTATACGTCACCAAAATAATCATTAGATCCTTCTCTATCCCGACCATCTAGGGCTCCAGAGCATTTGTCTAACCAAGGCTCCATGACTAGTAACTCAACCCACATATTTTATCGGACTCCAGAGCGTTTGTCCATCCAAGGCTATGTGACTAGTAACTCAACCCACCAAGGGCTCCAGAGTGTTTATCCAACCAAGGCTACGGGACTAGTAACTCAACCCAAGTTGTTCCATGGCTCCATAGCGTTTGTCCAAGAAAGCCTATAGACTAATGACTCAACCCAAGCTAAGGAAACATGAGAGCCAACCAAAACACAACAATGAAAAATGAATCAACAATCACCATGGCGATCCAGGAAATGGCAAGGCTAGTCAATCCATTATCATTCCATGTCATCCTCCATGCCAGTCATACATCACAACCAACAAACGACATACATATGCCATGGATGAAGAAACTAGTGAAGGAAACATACATGCAACTCGCAAGCAAATCTGATGTAGTTGTTGATCCCGATGTCTTTTTGTGCTTTCCTGCTATTCCTTTGCCTTCTTGCTCCAAGGATCCATGTATGCCACATCCTCCAAGAGTTCTCCAATTAAAATCTCTCCAAGAGTATGAGAGAGAGAGAGAGAATAATGAGAGAGCTCCAAAATTGAACTGACAAAAGCTTACCAACTGATCCTCGGAACCCTTTTTATGAATGAGGCCTCTATTTTCTTCATTTTCCATTATTTTCCTTCATTTACCTCCTCACATGCAACTTGTGACCTTTCACCTCCCTTTTCTCCTAATTTCCATTATTTTCATAAATAAATGTGCCAAAATGTAATTTTTCCTTTCCAAAGCCTTAGCCATTGCCATTGCGAGTCTCTTTAGCCATAACCAATCACAAGTGATCCCCATCACTAGGATTTTGCCCAACATTCAACTTGGAATAAGTATCCCATCATCTATGGTTATTAGTTTTCCTTTATTTACTTTTATTACATTGATTTTTCACTGGGGCTTTTATAGCATGGGGGAGAAATGTATATTTGTTGGATATAGTGATTAATTGAAGGCGTATAAGCTCTATAATCCATTAATCAAGAAGGTTGTAATAAGTGGAGATGTGTAGTTCATAGAAGAGGAAGCATGGAATGGAAGTTTGCAGAAGACAATCAATGTGAAAACATGTATACCACATGAAGGTAAAGAGGAATTGACCGCAAAAAGTAATTCCTCATTGGTGATGACTCCTACTCCTATTCAAGCTCAACAAAGCAATCGCCAAGTGACATCATCAACATGAAATAATAGGACAGAGTCATGCTGTTAAGAAAGTACTACTCCAAGCACACCACAAAGACCTACAACGCCATCTAACTCAAGCACAAAATTAAGTGACATGTCAACCCCATCTTCTGTAAGCATAAGAAGACAAACATTCAAAAATTGAAGTGAAATTTATGAGCAAAATGAAGTTGATAATAGTGCAAGTCTAAATTCCTTATTTGCATTGTTTTGTCATGTAGATGACCCAATCCATTTTGAGGATGTAGTCAAGGAGGAAAATGGACCATAGTAATGGATGCAGAAATAGAAGCAATATAAAATGATGACACATGGGCGTTAGTGGACCTTCTGCAAGGAAAAGAAGTCATTGGAGTGAAGTGGGTCTATAAGGCCAAGAGCAACATTGAGGAAAGATTGAAAGGCATAAAGAAAGGCTAGTTGTCAATGGATATAAGCAGCAACATTGAAGATATTATGTAGAGACATTTGAGTGAGTTGAAAGGATGGAGACAGTGCATACAACGATGTCAATTGTCGCACAACATGAATGGAAAGTGTATCAAATGGATGTGAAGTTCGCATTCTTGAATGGAGTGTTGAAAGAGGAAGTATATGTTGTGCAACTACCTGCTTACGAGGTAGAAGGCCAAGAAGGCAAGGTGTATAGGTTGAATAAAGCTCATTATGATATGAAGTATGCACCGCATGCATGGTATAGCAGGACAAATGTTTACTTGATGGACAATGCTTTTGAAAAATGTGACGATGAGCCTACTCTCTACATCAAACAAAGTGATGGTAAGCTTCTTATTATTGTTTTATATGTAGATGATTTAATTTTTACGAGTGATGATTTACTCATTGTTGATTTCAATCAAGTCATGAAAAGTGAGTTTGAAATGACAGGGTTGGGGTTGTTAACGTATCCTTTTGGCATAGAAGTGAAACAAACAAAAAATGGTATTTTTATTTCTTAGGTGAACTATGTAGGAAATATTTTGGAGAGGTTCACTATGCAAAACAAGAAGTGCACCCCAACTCCAATTGTTATGGGATTGAAGTTAAGCAAAGTAGATTGAAGTAGCAATGTCAATCCGACATTATATAAAAGTTTGGTGGGAATTTTGATGTATTTGGCAGCAACTAGGCAGGATATAAAGCATGTAGTAAGCCTGGTGTCAAGGTTCATGGAGACACCCAAGGAGACACATTGTCAAGTAGCGAAAAGGATTTTAAGGTATGTCAATGAGACAAAAGAGTATGGTATTTTGTACACTGCAACAAATGATCTTAGGTTGGTTAGTTACACTAATAGTGACTAGGCATGAATTGTTGATGATAGAAAAACAAGTCAAGATATGTTTTTTCATTTCGGTTCAACAGTCATTTCACAAGCCTCCAAGAAGCAGCCAATAGTTTTATTATCAACAACAGAATTTGAATATGTTGCTACAACAACAACAATGTGTCAAGAAGCTTGGATGAGAAAAATGTTGAGGGATTTATGCCATGAGCAAGAGGGAACAAAATCTATTTTCGGCGACAACAATTCAAAAAGTGCACTATCAAAGAATTTTGTTGTTCACAAGAGGAGCAAGCACATTGACACTAAATATCTGGAGAATTGATTAACAATGGTGAAATTATGTTGCAACATTGTAGGTCACAGGAACAATTTACAAACATCTTCATGAAGCCAAAATTTTGTCCATCTGAGGGATTGTTTGGGAATTGGGAATAGAAGTTGACGGATTGTTTGGGAATTGGGAATGAAGATAGCTGTGATTAACGGGGAGTATTGGAAAAATAATCCCTACCACCATAGTCATGATACTAACAACAACCATCCTTTGGAGTACAACAACAAATGGAAAGCCATTTTGTCCTTGCACTGAAAAGTTTTTTTTACATGGATTAAAAGAAATTCTTAGCTAGAGTACAAACATCATATAATTAAAACGAAAGTGCATTTAATGGACTGTTGGTAAAATGTATTGTCGATATATTTATTCTGCAGCTCATATATGTGTAACATCTGCAAGTTCAGAAAATTATGTTTTAGTACAAAAGTTCATCCTAAGTTTTAATACTTTGACTTTTTATGTATTAAAATATTAAAAAATAAATATTTTAAATATACATATATGTAGAAGTCTTTTTCTAAGTAGTGGAAGTAAGTCTGAGAAAATCGTTGAGCAATTTGTAGTAGGTGCTTAAAAACAAATTAATTGCATGTTTTACAACGAGTTACCCACTAACACCTTGTGAAATCTAAATCTCACCAAGAACTCTTGCTTTCTTGCTTTACTTGGTGAAGGAGTTGCAGCCTTCATATTTTCTCCGAAGGTATTTTATTGTGTTTGGAAATTATAATCTAAAGTATAGACTTTCTGGACTGTTTTTTTTAGCGCTCAACCACATTGTTTTGTTCTGGGTAAATTTGCTTTAATTTTTTAGCTCTGTTTTGTTGCGGAAATGTACTGTGATCTAAATCAGCAACTACAGTCTAGAGGAAGACTCCTCTGCCTTAACTTTCACCTTCTCATCTACCACATTCCATAGCAAAACCAGCTACTATATCTAACAATCCAATCAGATTTTATCTGAGTCAAGTAGATATCACTCAAGCAGGTCCGTAGATCCGGAATAAAAAAATGATAGAAATTATTTATTCACAAGTAAAATGAAAACTGAATTTTCTTTTTACAAATGCCCCAAAACAAAAAGACTCAGTAGAGCAATAAAAGCGTGCTCTGATACCATATAAATTTTGTATTACTCACAACATAAAATTATTTTATTCTATTGACAAAATAACACATTTACACTTAGAATGCACTATAGCTCATCATCAGGAAAAGTTTAAAAAATAAAAAAACGTTGGAAAAGAACAACTATAACATCTGTCATACTTTTCATTATCATATTTATAAGAATTCAATACTTATCTTTAACTTTTCGTTATAAAAAGAGGGGCAGTGTTTACTGATTATAGTTATGGCCTTCGCTTTAGTCAGGGAATCCAAATTTTCATTGTCATTAAAATAAAATTCAGAGGTGCTTTGTGTTACATCAATAGAGATATAGCTAAGGCCGGTATTTTCGAACAGCTGTAGAGGTGGATAAACTTAGTGTGCGAAATTTCATGGCACCAACGATTACGCAGGAGCTTCCTGAGCTACTGAGCCAACAAGTGGGAGATATCAGCTACAGATTTTGTTTCAAACAAAAATAGCTACAATGAATACCAAAATTTGAGTGAAGTTTATAAGTATTCCCATGTTATAAAAGTGTAAACTCATTTCGCCGTATGGCTGAAAATGATGGCGCAAAACTAACGGCCATTTAAGGTATCTGAGCATTTTAGTTAATGAAAATCTACATTTGCTGATTTCAATATGCCAGCTATAAACTCTGTACAACATAAGGTTTAAACGCCGCAAGCTTTCCGAGCTCGTGTACAGCTTCTATGACATGCTCCAGCCTTGCAACGATCTCCATTATAAGGGACGCAAAGGCAGCCAATGGAAGTGCCTCGGCAAATTCTACACCATATCTGTCTTTCATAGAAAGTCGACCAGTGACTGCAGATAGAGTTCGTTTTCTTTCGTTGTATATGTACTGTCTTCTAGCCGGGGAATCCAGTTCTTCTGAGGACAGTTCAGAGTTCGATTGGTGTTCATCTTGATCAGAAATGACGTTTTGCTTGACATCCTTGAATATCTGTATAGGTTGAGGATCCGGTTCTTGTTCGGTTTGAGTGGGATTCACATTGAGATTAGTGGTTTTCGCAGTTGAAATACATGGATCTGTACAACACAACGGCTGGCTGATGTGGAACAGTTTGGACTGAAGACAGAATGCCGTATTCAGTTCTTGTACTGCATCGTGCAGGCTCTGCATTAGGATTTGTGAGGGAGGACATTGCTCCATGCATCTTATGCTCTCTGCTACCTGTCGCAGTACATGGGCTACCTGGAAGCCCACTTTGGTGAATGGTTTCTCGGTTGCCGCTATGGTAAAGTGCGGTGCCTGAAGCATAAAAGGGGATGGGATGTTAATTAAATCCTACACTCAACATGGATAATGTTGATTGGATAAACAATATTTGAGGCCTCACCTGAAACTCTGAGCGGAGACATCCATGGAGGCCAACAACAGAGTATGCCATGTGACGAAGTGTCCCTCCCACTTTAACATATTGTTTCCACGGATAACGGAATCTGAATTTACCATGTCTCGGCTCCCAGCTAGCAAAAGCTGCCTGAAAAATCAACACATTAATATATCGACATTTTGGGTCAAAAATATTACCATTTCCTGTTAACAAATGACTAGAAATTCAACTTGTAGCTGCTAGCAACAGGTTATGCTTATTGAAAGACCAAACAAAGTGAGATTATATATACCAGGGATTCTTCGCTGGTCTTGGAATCTAAGACGTCTCTGTATCCTTGGCGGATTTGTTCTTCTGCGATTTCTCCTGGCTCTAGGAAATCGGGGTCCTTCAAATAGTGGAGCACGCATCCTGTTTCCATGCATCATGTGATAGAATATTATATATACTGTTACTGGCTTGTGAATTAGGTAATGTCATCTGTCATTAATTTGATCCCGTAACTTTTCTACCTTCTATGGTCTTTGATAAGCCATCGATCTTAAGAATAATGGACTTGTGAAGATCCTCGCCTGCCCAGATTGGAAAAACTATTAGACTTATGACGAGGCAAATGGCGAATCCAATGGCTATCGTAGAAACTCGCTGGTAAGCAACGCGAAAACCGTTGTCAAAGCGGAATCCTGAGAGCGCTATCATATTGAAGGTAAGGAGGAAAATCAGGACGCCATAATCGTACTTGCGCTTTATGTTTGGCAAAAAGCGAAGATAGGTTGCACCTGCGCCTGTACAAGGCGAAAAGAAAAGAATTGCAGTTAGATTATGAGATATCGGTTTCAACTCTCTTCTCGCCTTGTCGTATTCCTATCAGGCACAGTATGGACACTAATCCTATATAGGCAGAAGGTAGCAAACATTGAAAGATCCCCCAGAAAAATGGAGCGAAATGCTTCGAACAAGAAAATATAAAAGAGATCTACAATGCACAGGATGCACCACATAGAGAAAATGATGCACGACAGAGGGAATGTATGGTTAGCCAACTCGACATCTAATGATATTTGGTTGCAGGAATTTATATAAAGAAATAACAACTGACTTTTTTTTTCTAATTTTTCAGAAAAAATGCAAGTAGAGTGGGATATCTCAGGGATATCTCGGTATGCATGTGTTTATTGACAATTTTAAATCTATTAGTTGTGGTTGGATTCACCCATCTATATGTCATTTCGCAATCATCATTCACATTTGTTTGCTTAACAGCGGGATTCACCATCATTGTACTATCCACATTATAATGGAGTCCTTAACCTATTTTGACTTTCTTCTATTTCACACAAAAAGTTTCAACTTCTCTGTATGAAATTTTTATATTTTATGCAATTTTATGGCGTATTTTCATGGAAAGCTGGAAAGCAAGATCCAAGGAAAAAGTTAGGTTAGTGGTATTAGAATAAGTAAGATCTGGTATTAGGATAGGTAAGATCAAAGAAAAAAGGAAGGTTGCTGGTAACATGACAGCCTATAGCGATACTGTACTTGTTTTCTCAGGCTAGAGCCATTACAATCACTCAAATAATAACACCCCCCAAAACCCCAATTAACAGCCTATATCCATATCTGAAACACTTTCATTTATCTGTACGTGGAGTATGTATCATATATCAAGAATCAATGTCCAGAAATATTAAATATTTAACGTGAAGCACTAAAATACGGCATAATTAGAATGAACAGAAGGGTTGGAATGGTTCAGCCAAAAATTTGAACTTATTTTAATAAAATCTATTCCGGTCTTTCATCCATGATAGCTTCTTTGAAATATTGGCCTACCAAAAATAAAGCATGAAATGCAGATGATGATGCCCTCTCCTAGACCCTCGAACATATCTCCGATTAACCCTACCACTACACCAAAAGTGCCGGCTAGCAATGTGCCGATTCCTCTATTCAAGCCCTTACTCAAAGTGGCACCTGCAATAAAATATTCCACACAAGATTCAAACAGACATGCAAAGGCTTTTCCTACAAGTTCAAATAGAACCATTTTTGGACATTTTCTTGTTACAATGACGCAATATTGGCCAAGAAGCCATATAGCCCCCTGTCAAAACATATATCCTGAAGGATAATGCAAATATTACAGACTGAATGCACTATACTCCTAAAAATGAATGTAATAATGTACACAGATATTGAAATTAAGAAACAATCCAAATTACCTGCGGTAAATTCAAAAACCACCACAACTGTCATGATAGCCCAGATGGCATTATTACCAACGCCATGAAATAATTTATCCGTGAGATAGAACAGAGATACTACTGATAATGCAAGCCCTACTTTGATTGCATGCATAATTTTCCGCGGATCATCTTTGCCCAACTGCAAAATTTCCTTGGCGAATTTTCTTAAAATTAGCTTCAATGTCGGGATTTTGTTCAGTCTTCTAAAGACATTCGATTCTTCAGTAGATTCTGTTGCACAGTTCTCTGGTCTGTTCATTGCAATGTTGATGTTGTAGTCAGCCGACCTTTGATCTGCCATTGACAAACAGGAACGACAAACTTTCAGATAACAGTACTTGGTTTCCTAACCATGTATATCTGTGTAGAGTGCCTCACAAAGGCTTGTAATAACAGGTCCCAGGCTTCCAGTCCGAAGCGTGTTGAATTTGTTCGAGTATTGCGCATGCCTTCTTATATGCAATTATTGAGGATTCCTCAGTTCACCGAGCATTAAATATTTCATGTTTGGTTTAGTGGGAATCATGTGTTTGCATGAAATAAAATGTTAAAAACTGAACTTACAAGTTATTCATAAAGAAGTGCGTGCCCCCAAATAAAGGGAAAGTAGGTCATCTATGTAAAATTTGTCATCGATGTATCGAACTGTCCAATAAAAAGGACTTTTGTAAAGATGGGATACCCCATGTCTCCAGCTTTATCACCGATATTCTGATCAGATTCGAATAGTGATGCGTGTCAATGTTTTTGTGGCGATGACTGGAGGGGGTCGGCGGTAGGACTAGAAAATAGGAAAGCGACGCCCACTGTACATGTAGTTGTGTGCCTTAATGCACGAACATCGTTGAACGAACATATTAGTTGTGAATGCTTTACAGTCTTGCATTTTGAATATTCACGCAACTCAAAGTACAACGCAAATTAGGCAATTATGTCGCCACAACCGATTGCATTTTGAATATTCACGCAACTCAAAGTACAACGCAAATAAGGCAATTATGTCGCCACAAGCGATTTCCAAAAAACGAGTTGTCTTTGGTGTGATTTTTTAGAAATTTTTCCCGTGGTTTTATGAAGTTTAATATCTTTATAATTTTGCAGAAATTTATTGAAATTACAAGTTTGATAGGTAACCCCTTAGTCAAAAAAACTAATTTAAATAACACAAATCAAAATTTCACCTCAAATTTGTTAGCCAGATTCCCGAAAATCAAAAAAATCGCAGTAAAGACAACTCCCTTTCAAACACAGATAATCAATATGATATTTGTGTTTAGGAATTGTTTTATCGTTCATTACTAGGGAGATGTTGCAGTGAAGGATAAACTAAAACTAAATGTCGCATTGAAAGGTTGAAAATAAATAATAATATAAAAATAAATAAAAATAATTTTAAAATAATTATATTAAATTTGATACATTCAATTCATTATATTATAGTTTATTTTAATAATAAAATTATAAATGTTTTTTTTAATGCATAATACATATGAATGTTTAAAAAAAATACAAATACTCATAATTAATAACGATATTTTAAAATTTAGTGTGATGATGATGATGATGATGATGATGATGATGATGATGATGATGATGATGATGATGATGATGATGATGATGATGATGATGATGATGATGATGATGATGATGATGATGATGAACGTCCACTAAGATTAATGTGGGCCATCCGACTTCAGAAAAGAGAGTTTAATTGTCATTCTTCAAAATCTTATTTCTGTGACCAAGGAGTAGGGAAAGAAGCTTTCCATGTTTGCTATAATTGGGTTGGCTTAATAAGTTAAGAAGATTGGAAGTGTCATTGATAATAGTGAATTGAGAGTGGATGTGGGTAACAGACCAAGAGTCTAAAAGGAAGTGTTTTTCATTTTCCACCTTCTTAGTGTCACAAATTTGACGAATTCTATTGTCTCAGGGAGTCTTGGGAGTATACCATTTGCACATTTCACTCCGAAGCACATGAGAGTTAGTTCTAATCCTAAGGATATTCATTTTCTTCTTGGTACTAGCAATGATCACTTTCTTATTTATATATATATCTATAATTGATTAATTAATATTAAACAAAATTTATGATCATATAAAGAAAAATCATATATTCATTTTAACTCTAATTTATAAATTTTGAGAGGACTAAATTTTTTATATACAACTGTTTATATTTTATGTTCAATATAAAATTTGAGTTAAGTAATTTTATATTAAAAATTAATAAATATTTATAATTTTGGCTTTCGATTGTCTAATTTTTATTTTACTCATTTCAATTTTTAAAAAATCATTTTGTCCACTAATTTATACATCATTTTAGTAGTTAATAACTAACATAATCAAAATCTTAAAATTAAATAATAATAATAATAATAATTAAAATTGTTTAGATAATCTTCGGCAAAATCACATAACCAATCTTTTGTCTACGCGTTTCGAACCAACCAGTGTGATTCATGGTCAAGACAAGTTGAAGAACCAATCCCGCTTAGCTTGATTAAATAAAGTGTGAACCAATCCGGCTTAGCTTGATTAAATAGAGTGTGCAGAGACTCCAACAGCTATAATGCTAACGGCTAATTTTGACCTAATGATCCTGGTCAAACCACTAAAATAGTTAATTAATATTTCTCGAAATAGGTAAATAAAGGAATTCATTTGTTAATTAAAAAATAGATATATTATTATTATTATCTCAAATATTAAGAGAATTCATAGTATAATATTAATATTTTAATCATAATGGTCATTATATCTCATAATATATATTAAATAATCTATATTTAATGTTATTGGAATAACATTAAATATAGATTATTTAATATATATTATGAGATATAATGACCATTATAATTAAAATATTAATATTATACTATGAATTATCTTAATTATTCAGATAATAATAATAATATATCTATTTTTTAATTAACAAATGAATTCCTTTATTTACCTATTTCGAGAAATATTAATTAACTATTTTAGTGGTTTGACCAGGAACATTAGGTCAAAATTAGCCCCGTTAGCATTATAGCTGTTGGAGTCTCTGCACACTCTATTTAATCAAGCTAAGTCGGATTGGTTCTTCAACTTGTCCTGACGATGAACCACACTGGTTGGTTCAAAAAACGTCGACAAAAGATTGATTATGTGATTTTACCGAATATTATCTAAACAATATTATGAATCACAGAAGTCTAAACTTCTTAATAATTAAAATATTTATAAAATACATTTACAATCCCCTATCAATACATCAATAATTTTAAATCATCTCATATCAAGGTTTTCCATATTTATATCGGCATTATTAAATCATCTCATATCAAGGTTTTCCATATTTATATTGGCATTATTTTTTTCAGTAATATTTTCAATTTTCAATACTTTTACATTATCTCCTATGAGTTGCTTTTTTTTTAATATATATATTTTGTATGTGTGTTACTTCTTTTCAGTGATATTTTCAATTTCCAAATGTAGTTAGTATTTAGGTAACTTGTCCTGAACTAAAAGGGTATTGTACAGTATTTTTTTGTTACCAGTGAATATTGAAGATTTTGACGTATTTCGATGAACATTTTGAAAGCGTGCGTGAAGCTGGTGTACCGAAAGAGTATTTTACAATATATTTATAGTTGTTTACGAAATAATAATGGAGATTTTGACGTATTTCGATGAACATTTTGATGGCATGCACATGGAGGTCTAAATAAAATTAGAGGTAGGTCGGTGTGCACGGCCCCAAATAAATGGGAAAAGAGGAGGTAATAAAAAATATATAATCAAAAAGAGTGGTTTTAGTGGGATTTTTAGATTTGGTAATTAAATATATTAAAAAAATTGAGGTGAAATTTTGATTTATGTTATTTAAATTGTTATTGAATTGAGCCATAATAGTTGTAAGAAGAACTTCGGCGTAAATCACATGAGGAAACACTTTTGTCGACCCATTTCGAACCAACTAGTGTGGTTCATCGTAAAAGTTGGTTCGAAAGGCGTCGACAAAGGTCTTTCCTCATGTGATTTACGCCGAAATTCTTCTTACAATTATTTACACTGGTTTTAATTATAAATTCCGCATTCTGGAAAAAAATTTAACCACTTGAATTGTGCTAAAATTGCCTATCAAATTTGTGATTTTAATAAAAATTAGATAAAAAAATCTAAACTTCCACAACAAGACCACTCATAATCAAATTATATTAATTTGAAACGATCATAAGAGAAAAAACTAAATGTTCCTTGACTGCTTCCACATAACCGCAAAATCCACTCGTTCGCGTTGAACTTCGGTTGACTATGCTGGTGCTCTGTCAATTTGAAATAAACAGCAGGAGCGCGTTAAAATATGTCTGCGGGCAAGAATTGGTTGTAATTCAGAAAATGTTGAAAAGATATACAAGCTTGTAATTTTGTTTACCATCATAATGAATTAATTATTACTTAGAATTCTGTCTACTATATACTTATATAGGTGTTTTTTAATTAAATTAAATTGAATAGAATAAAATTGGTAAGTGGGGTGGGCTGGTTTTAACAATTTCTTTTGCGGCCACAACCTGCAAGGGTACTTATTTACACAAAAGCTAACTAATATTTTAACTAGTAATATTACTCGCAAGAGTACATATTTAGACAAAAACTGATTAATATTTTAACTAATAAGATTACATGATTTATTGGAATTTTAATAATTTCATTTTTATTATAATAAATTAATTTTAGTAAAAAGTTATTTTTAATTTTTTTAAATTATATTATTTGAAGAATTATACAATGAATTTTTTTTGTAATTATTGATTATTGAATTTTTACTAGAGACATTAGATTAGTAGTCCAATTTTTTAGTTTTAGGTCATATAAAGTGTCTATCAAAAGTCACAAAACCATAGGACACTTATTTAGATAGCGAGTTCAGTTGGATGGTGTGAGGTACCTCTAATTTCTCTTCAGAATTGGAGAACCCCGAATTTGCTATGTTCTTTGCCAACACTAACACTTTGTTATTAAATCCCTCATCTATGCTTGCACTACGTCAATGTTGTGTAGGATCTCCTTTTGAGTTTTTAATGTTTAAATAACACTTTTCCTAATATCTCTTTGGCATGTGGCTATAGATCAATGGTCTCTATAAAACTAGTTTATCTAGTTCTTCTATTTCTGGATTTTGGCATCAAGCTTCCCACTTCATCCTCTACTTCATCATATGAGATGAATCTCCCCTTTATCCTTGATTCCATCTATGCATTTTTAATTTCTCTTCTGATTTCAACATGATTATTCCAAGTCCCATTGACCCAAAAACTCTTAGCATTGAGTCACAAAGGTTGGTGAACCCATGGTAGATCGAATGGTGATGCTAAAGGGAGAAGTTTATGTCCTGTATTACAAACACAATAGGGAACAAATGAATTTTTTAGCCTTGGTGATAAATCCACCGAAGTACTAGGGAAATCAATGCTAAGATGAAGAGAATAGGGAGAAGTTACCTCTAAAATAGAAATGACAAATAGATGAAAGAAGGTGCTCTATCAACAATTGTGAAGGGGACTATCAAGCTCCCATGGGTAGAGAAAGCTAATACTAAGACTCATGAACAAACCATAGCCTAAGAAAAGACCTAAGGGTGGGATGAAAACCAAAGAATCCCCTATCTACATGACAAGATGGGCGAGACAAATAAATCTCTCATAAACTAAGGATGGAGCTTGCACTTTTCCACGCAAATTCAAAATTGGAACTAAGACCCATGAAGGGACAAGAACCATAAGAGAATATCAAATAAAGACAACGCTTCTTCAAGTCGAATCCCAAGAATGTTAAATCAAAATGAATTTAGTGTTACCACCATTTAGTAAAAGGATTGTATTGTGATAATTTAAAAATAACATAGAAGAGAAAATCCAAGAGAATTGAGTACTCAAAGAGAAATAATGCCAAAATATTATTTTCTTTCTCACCTAAAGCCTACAAATGATGACAATGATCCTTATCCTCATCCCTTTCCTTTCCATAATATATATGTTGTCATATCTCTCATGTGAATGATGATGATTCCTATAGGAATAGTTCACGAAACTCTCTCTCTTCAAATGAAAACTAGTATAATTAAAACAATTACCTCATGTGCATAAAACTTTATTTGATGCAACCACCTTGTGGGAGGGTCACTAATCTACCGTTTTCTCATGATGGTCACCTCTTATTTATTTCTAGTGCTCTTATAACTAAACAACAGTGGTGGGGAAGGATGATCTTGAAATTCAATGTTTAGGGATTGTGTTCTTAGTGGTTCCAATATTGGCTTATTCCAAAATATATCGATAGGAATATTTTTATAGTTGCTACATATGTTTACTAACTTGTTTATGAGTTCATTTCCTATCCTTCTCACATGTAAAACAATGGATTTTTGCGGTTCCAACAAGAGATATTTTATTCTCTCTAGTCCCCCTTTCAATCTCCAAAATTTTAAAACTTTAAAAGGAGATGATCCATGCTACAAATTTGTGGCTATTTTCATGATTAGTTATGAATCCCCTTATATAATAAAGCTTTTGTATTTGTCTCTGATTGGTACTTGTATGTCGTAGTCCAAAGCAAAGAGTTGTACTAATTTATTTTCATCTTTTCTAATTGATCCTACAAAAATATTGAAGCATCGTTCCTCCATCATCTCTAAAATATCTGCAATGACTGGTAGGTTGAAGCTCCATCAAATTTGAGTTTAATGAATCAAGGGGGAGAAGGAATTGATTTTCTTGGATTGTTCCACTTATTTTGACAAGTTATTACTAACAACATTAGAGAAGGGGATATTCTAAAATAGTTTAGAATGAGATATTCTTAACAGATACAAAGCCAATCATCTTGAGGAGAGAAAGTAGAGGATATATTTTAATTTTATATGCTCTTAGCAACTCCTTTCCATACTAATTTCTTTGGGTTTGAGATATATTTGAAGGTATTCCCATTTATTTCCTTTCAAGTTTCCCATAGGATGAATACAAGATGAATTTTTAAAGGACTGTTGATATTCATAGGAGAAAACAAATTATTTTTCTATTGTGATAAGAAATATTTGAGACTATTTCTAGATCTATCTAATTGATAGAAAAATAGGGCACCTTTACCCAAAGAAAAGTGGGGAGGATACAAGCATGGGAAAGTGTCATATGTTTTCACAATATAAGGATAAAAAATGACATAACGATGGACCTTAAAGTCTTTTTCATTGTAGTTTATCCCAAATTGGAATTTACCATGCCCTAGGGGCTAGAGGAAGAGAGCACATTTCAGCCATAGTTTTAGATTGAATATATTATTCCAAACATTATCATCTAGAATCGAAGCCACATTTATTGCTACATTGTAATTTTCTTTTAGGATGGTTTTTCTGGTTCTCTTATATTCACATCTGAGATTATTCAACCCTCTATTAGATTTAGTTATCTTATTCATAAGCATACTCCCAAAATTTTCTCAGGTTATGCTTCTAGCTCCCTAATTCCATAACTCTTTTGGTAACCATGATCTCCATTTTGATTTCTTTTCTAGAGATTTCCAATAGTGGAATAGTTTGAGATGCTCTTGTTGGACCATATTGTCTTGTATTTCTTGTATGTTATCTGTATCATTCAAATTGAACATTTGATTCCATGAATCCTCCCAAAACAAGGCATACCTTCCCTCTATGATTTTGTATAAGAAAATGATTATACCATGAAATGTTCCATATGTATGTGAATTCTACTTTACCCTTTATTTTGATTATGTTTTCTTCCTCTATGTTGGAAGTATATTTCATTCTCCATATTTTTCTCCATAACTCATATAGGGTACAGATATAGCACCACCAAGTTTAAAAAAATTAACTTCCAAGATTTCACTTAGTATTGTTGGGTTATGAAGGACAAAATTTCCATTCATCTTAAGTTAGCATATCCTTTTGCAAGCTAATAGGGCCCACTTATTTCCTAGATTTCCCCTAAAAATATAAATTACCATTGTATATTATATATTTTCTTGATGATTGCTTTCAGGAATTCAAGAGCTGAGAATAGGTAGAGTGGCATGGCTTCCAAGAATGATTTGAGTAAAAAAAGCCTCTTAGCTATAATTAAGGATATGAAGGTCTAACCTGCTAGCTTATACTCATTTTTTAATAAGAGATTATCCCATGAAGGACGAAAAAGAGCATGCTAGATTAAGGGGGTACTTAAGTATTTGGATGGAAGGTAACTCTACTAAAAACCAACGGTACGAGAAATGTCAATTTGAACAACCTATGGAGTGTTGAAGAAGAGTTTATGTGATTTTACTTGAATGATTTTAATACTATAAGTAACTTTGAAGTATTCTAATATTTGTTTAATTGTTGATGCCTCTTTAGTAGTGGGTTCCTTCATTAAGTGGATGTCATCCACAAATTTTTGATGCGAGAAAGATAGATCATATCCATGAATTTTTAGTCTTTTAGGTTTATAATGAGCCACATAGGCCTTCATGGCACATCCCAAAGCTTCAACCATAAGAAGAAACAAGAAAGGGGAGAGAATATAGCCTTGTCACATACCTCTAAAAGGAGTGAAAATATATGAAGGTGATTTATTGATGGGGAAAAAAGAAGAAAGCTTTCCAAATGAGAGAAACAACATAAGGGATCCACTTATAACCAACCCCAAAGGAAGAAAGTATGTGATAAATATATTGCTAGTTATGATGGCCAAAGTATTTTGACATATCAAAATTGATGAACATGTTAGGTTTCTTAATATCCTTTAAGGAATTGATTGATTCATTTGCTAATATAATTTTGTCAAGGATTTTCCTTCCTTCTATATAATGGGATGGTTTAAAGGAAATGAGTAGGGGAACAAGAAATTGAGTCTATTAACCATTAATTTGGAGAAAATTTTGTAAATTAAATTACGTAAGGTAATGGGATTGAAAAAAATGGTTTCTTGACTAAAATTTCTTTAAGAACAAGAGGGGTGAAGGTAGAATCTAATGCATATTTTACTAAAATTGTTCTTCTCTAATTTTCTACCAATCCAAAATATCCTTGTGAATGATCGACCAATAGGCTTGAAGGAAATCCAAGGTAACTGTGTCAAACCTTGGATATTTTTCTTTTTGCATCTTCAAAACCACTTTTTCAACTTCGATAGGAGTGATATCTCTTAAAAAGGAAACATTTAGTTCCATTGTGACTAGAGAAGGGATGTTTTGGGTTATTTTCCCTGTGGGTATTTTGTGATATGGTTGTGCTTGGTTAAGAATTTTTTCATAGAAGTATATGAGTTATTATTTGTCGTATGATTTTCCAATTTGACTTGATTATATTTGATACAAAATATTCTATTTCTTTGGTGATGCTAGATCATGGAATCATGAAAAAATTATGTATTTCTTCGCCTTCATTAAGCCACTAGACCTTCCATTTTTATCCCCATACTATTTCTTCTCGATTATAGTGCTCCTCAAATTGTGCTTGGATTCTTATTTCCTTCTTCAATATATCCTATTCTCCTTCTAGAATTATCCTCTACCATATTTTATCCATGTTTATATTTAATTTCTTGTTTTCTGCATGAATTCTCCAAAATTTTGACATTTGATCCATGTTTTCAACCTATTTTGAAGATATCTTATTTACATAATTGTCCCATTAATTATTCGAGCTTTATTCCACTAAGTTTCTACATTTTCCTTGAAGGTGTGATGCCTTATCCTTAATGATTTTAACATAAAAAGTCGATTTTTGGGACTACCGTTCTAGTATATTGTTAGACATAAAGGCCAATGATATGATTTGTAATTTGATAGGATGGATTATTTAAGTACAAATCCTATAAGATTCATGGTTTCTGAGAGTAAGTAGTGATCGGGATGAGAATCCACATGGGATTATGCTCCTCTCTCATTTTTCCATGTGTAAGTTGTTTTTGTTATTTCTCAATCTACTAGATTTAAGGATTGTATCATTTCCTTCCAATATGATGAATCTTCTTATAGTACTTGTATTCCTCCTTTATTTTCATTTAAATACCTTACAATGCTAAAAACACCAACTATTATCAAGTATGTGTCATTGTAACATGCCTTGATTCCATACCAAAAAAAAATTGCTACCAAATTTGTTTGATAATAGCATGGTTTTGTTAACCCATTTCTTCTTTCACCATACAGGTCTATGATATTCATTATATTACTATTAAACTAAATTGAAGTTATATTAACTCAATACAAATTGTCCTCATTTCCTTGCTATTATTTTTATCTCCTTGCCAAAATACTTATTCTATTCCCCATTACATAGGAATAATTATTATATTTGTTCATAATTGGATGAACCCCCTTGGATTTCTTGAAGTTACTTAATAGATAAAATCATGGTACCAATCCTAATGGTGTTCCATACTTTAATTATTAATTTTTTATTATTATTGATTATGTATATACACCTTTCAATCCATAAATATATGTGCTTATTCAAAATTATGGCTAACCTTCTCATAAGATTCCGAACTTGATTACATCCCTAATGTCTATACCATCCATCAATTAGGCCTAATTATAAGGTCAATCATTGTGCTTTCATTCCAAACTTTGGCACACGAATATTTTATATGTTTGCCCTATTATAACATTAACCCTATGCATGGGTTTAAACCTTTAGCATATGTTTGATTAGATTCATGTGGCATATATAATCTTATAAGGGTTGACCCCATATGTTAGACATGACAGAGGTTTCCATACACCACGCAAGGTTGAACCATGTGAAATTATAGACATAGGTAGCATCCACACTTTCGTTGGACAGGATTTGTTGCGAAGATCTAATGGCATAAAATTTCCATGGTTTATTAAACCAACTAACCCTGCTCCTGCGACTTCATTTTTTCTCATTTTTTATGTCTCTCACGGTCATAGAGTCACACTACATGCTTTGTAATGTATCTTTGTTCTTGGCCTTGTTTCTTCTGTATCGCTTAACTTACATCTATTCTTAATGAGACATTCATAACAACAAGGAGTTCACTAGTCACTTCAACTTATAAAGGTATGCTCTTAGTATGGAAATTTTCATTCAAGCACTCATACTAAATTCACATCCTCGAGTATACGAAGTATTAATGAATTCACTTATTACTAAAATTCCACTGGATGGATGTAATGGCTTTGGTTCTAAATCCTGGTATGCCCTGCATTATTTTAGCTATCAGTTTGGAATTTTTGATATTCTCATCGAGAGGTAAGTTGGTAATATATACATATCTGAGTTTTCAGTTGCAATTTATAACTTTGGTTGAGGTATTTTACTAATGAAATCCTCACATTAATTATAGGATGCCATTGGAGTTGATATTTCATTTATTTTATGTGGGTTAGGATGGATGAACCTATGGGTAAGATTAATTTTCTTCCCATTATACAATATTGTATGTTCTATTCAATTTATGATTCTAGGTCATATTTTTACTTGTGTTTGGTTCTTGTGAATATGGAAATGGAATAGGGTTTATCATATCTCTATATTTTTGTCCGATTTATATCCATCTGAGAGAAGTGTCAGTTTCCTCTTAGAAAATTCCCTTAGAATTTTGGGGTTTCTCTGCATTGCACTCTACTATTTTAATATCAAGAGTTCTAATGCCTACTTTAGCCATGACTACCCATGACTAAGACTGAGAAATCTTCGTAACATTTAGCTTTGTATTCATTTTTTCACTTAGGGTTTTTGTCATTAACCATGATGCCCTTTACTCAATTTTTAGTGTTGTTGTCCCTGTAGGAGGGTATTGTTTAGCTTTGGGTCATTTATCTATGATTTATTTATTCAATATCCTAACCTAGTATTCTAAATTAATTTACAATGGGGTTTCTAGTAGGTTGAGGTTGTTGCAAAAGAATGTGAACTCTATAGGTATATCTTTGTTTACAATTTTTCTTTTATGTCTACATTGTTTCTTTTCATTACATATTATTTGATTTCTAACTCAATTTTATACTTTCTCTATAGGAGTGTCTCAAGGAAAATACCATTGATATGTTATTGCTATTAAGTGAGCTAGGATCGCAACAACCATCAGATTTGATTCAATGTTTCTTCTTACAATAGATTGGAAACCTTCGATATGCTTCAGTTCCACCTGATGTTACAATGAATATCAGTTTTGATTACTTTTTTTTGTTAATTAAATCGTGTCAAGTTTCTTAATATATTTCTAACCCTACCAGGGTTAGAGTTTTATGCCCAAGTCATAGACCTTGATGGGTTATAGGCTCTTTGTTATTATTCAGGCCTTTTTCCTCTTCTTATTTTAATTTAAAACCTAGTCCTTTCCATGCCAAATTTAGTGTATGATCATTATTTATCACAATTTTTGTAGTTATATTTTATAATTGTAATGAAATGCTAGTATTCCTTTTTATCACAGTTAGAGTGTATGTTTCCTTCCCATCTATTATTTTGTGTTAAATTCACTCTACTTCAAATTCATAAATGTGGTTCCTAATATGGGTTGGATCTTATTTTTCCTTTCATTTACTTGGGTTAGCATCAACCTTAGTTATATTGAGTTGACCCTCTCAACATTCTTCTTATATTTATACATCAGTTTGAATTGTTGTTTTACTCATGTTTATAGCTATGTGATTGTACAAAGTTATGGATAGCTATACTATTATTCTTTAATATTTGCGTATATTATTTCTTCCATGATCTGGTCATGTGCTAGTTAATATTAACTCTAAACTTTTCTATTGGCTTACCACTCTTCTGAGTATAACGCTTGATTAAAACCTCCAAGAATTTCTAATTGATGAAATGTAATAATCTATTATAGCCCTACTACTTATTCACAGTTTCAAGGCTTACTTTTCTTATATGTATCTCAGAGTCCTTCCAAAGTTTGACTAGGCATGTACCTTCCAAGAAGTTTGAATAGTATCATTACTCACACACACACACACACACACTTCAATATAATAAATAAGCACTTCTATTAGACTCAAAAAAAGAATGGAATATATATATATATATATATATATATATATATATATATATATATATATATATATATATATGAGTACATTAACTATCACATTTTTCCTTACCCAAGATTGACTCATGGGATTTCTTGAGAGAATTTTCCTTAATAACGGGTTTTGTTAAACATATTCGTTACTTATTAGAAAACCTCCTTTAATATTCAAAGGATCTATGTTATGCATACAAGTTATATATATATATATATATATATAGACACACACACTTCAATATAATTAATAAGCACTTATGTTAGACTCACAACAAGAATGGAAGATATATTTAATCTATAGGAGTACATTAAGTATCTCATTTTTCCTTACTCAATCTTGACTCATGGGCTTTCTTGAGAGAATTTTCCTTAATAACATGGTTGGTTAAACATCTTTGTTGCTCATTAGAGAACCTCATTTAGTATTCAAAGGATCTATTTTATACATACAAGATCTGTATTATGTATATATATATTCTTCACAACATACCACTAAAACTATATCAATCCATGCATAAAAATAGTTCTTCACTTGCATGGACTTAAAGAAATTTACTTAGTTATTTCCTTCAATCTTCTACTTGTTAAAATGCCTAACTTGATTATTAATTACATATATGATGGTTTAATTCAAAGGAACATTTTATCTAGGCATGCATAGCTTATATTTTGTTCAATTTGCTTTTTCAAGGCTACAACATCAAACTATCATAAGATTCAACATGTAGGAAACAAAATAATATAACTCTAGCCATAATTAGTTGATTGGGAAATACTTTGGAACAAAGCATGTTTCACCCAACAATGGATTGTCTCCAACAATTCTCCTCAAGATCAAACCTTCTTGCCTCCATGAATAAACAACATTATTTTGTTTCTGTGTGGTTTTATTATAAATATTGCCAAGATATTATTTCCTTAGCAATGTCTTACTTTAAGATTTTATATCCCTTAGTTACCTAGACTTTTTGTTTTGATTTAAGAAAAAGGTCTTTCTTTTTATTTAAAGAACATCTTTCTCTACAGCTGTGCTTTATTCTATTTTTCACCCAACTTACCATTTATCTCCATCCAAGTGCTTAGCATTATATTTATCTCACATTATGCTAATTTATTTAGCAGCTTTCTCCTTGGGTCTTTTTATTGAGATTTTTTGGGAAATTCCACCACATAGACTTAACCACTAGTAATTTTTTATAAAACTTGGAAAGAAGTTTGTAATACTCAAGTTATCTTTCTTGAATATTCTTAAACAACTAACTGATTACTTTAATAAAAATAAAACTTAATTACATAATCAAATTGTTCCAATCATGGCTTCCATAGCCATTATATTCAACAATAGTTCAATAGTATAAAAATGTTCATGTGATAAAAAGAAAAATATAGCAGTGTCACATCTCACCCTCGAGAAATAAGCACCTTCCTCAATGTTTTTTTTTCAGTTCCCTTTCTCTTGGAACAAAGCTTGAATAACTCACATGTTTTATCCTCCATTTCGTAAGAGCCTCCTCTGTGGTGAAGTGCTTCCATTTCACTTTAACTTGGGTGATCGATAGATTCTAGAGCATAATTTCTCTTTGATCTAATACTTGTAGTGGTTCAACCTGGAATTATCCTTTTGGTTCCACCTATAGCACTTTATAATCAATCACATGAGAACTATCATGGGCATACTTTTTCAATAAAGAGACATGAAAAAAATTATTCACTTTTATATGATGTGGCAGTGCTAGCTGGTAGGCCATTAACAAAACTCTAGCTAGTATCTTGAATAATCGAAAAAACCATCATGCTAACTTAGCACAAATTCTTAGTCTCAATGTACTCTTATTTGGTTTGAATTTGATGTATCCATGTTCTCTCACTTTGTACTCATGCAACATTCTCTTTTGATTTGCATATATTTTTTGCCTATCTTGGGAAGTCTTCAATCGCTTTCTTAGTTTCTTTACTACTTGTTTGATTTCCTAAAGAACATTAGGTCCCAACACCAATCTGTCTTTTGGTTGACTCCAACTTAAAGGAGTGTGACAATTCCTCTCGTACATAGCTTTGAATAGGCTCATCTTGATAGATGTTTGAAAGCTATTATTGTACATAAATTATGTTAGGCATAAATAATCTTGGATTTAAGAGATCTGTGGTTTGTGTCTTTTAAATCAGTGATCTTTATACCAACGTTTCAAATCCCAAGTGGGATCCATCATCAGGGTTGAAGAATGGTGATAAATAATCTTTCCACTTAGTACGTCAATCCATAACATACATCCTCAACATGTCTTCTAATATCTGTTTTCTTCTTTTTGTTTAACCATATGTTTGAGGATAGTAGGTTATGCTAAAATTTTGTTGCATACCCATTCCTCCAAACAGTGTCTTTGTGAAGTTGGAAGTAAAATTAGCATCTTTGTCTAATATCATTGTTTTCTGTATTCTATGTAACCGAAAGATTTCTTTCTTGAAAATACATGCAATTTGGGTTGTTCCAAAGATAGAGTGGACAGGTATAAAATGGATTACGTTAATCTTTCCATAGCGGCCTGTTGTAGGGAAAACCCAACACCCCCTATTTTTAACTTATTTAATTCAAATAATGGGGACCTTTTCCATAAATTTTTGGCTAAATCACCTTTAAATATTTTCTTTTTGTTAAGTGTCCTACAATTTTGCCCTTTTTTCATTTTCATTATATTTCTATTTTGATTGCTTCATTGAGTTCAACTTTTTGCTAGTTTTCAATTGGTATGGTTTCCAAATGGTGCTCATTCGAGATTCGATATTTTTTACCACCTCAGTTAAAAAATGTATAAAATGTATATTGTTTTAATTTTTGTAATTCAATTAGTAATTCAATGTAAACATTAATTCCTAGTTGATTTTTACTAATTTTTTCATTTTTCATTAAAGGTCCTACAAAATCACCTAGCCAAATAGTAGAAAAATTAAAATTATTCATTTCAGGATCTTGGTAATTTATTCAAATTTCTAAATTTAAAAGAAATTACGAGACCCAAAATCTCAAAATTGCAAAGTTGTTGTAATTCGTTTTGTATGATTTTTAATTACTAAAGTCATTGTAGTTCATTTTGTATAATTTTTAGTTCCACTCCAAGTCGACCCCACTTCAACTAAACTCCTCGATTCCTTTACAAAAATCCCGATATACAAAATAACTCATACATTTTTTCCTGATATTTAAAAGTTGCCGATATAAAAAATTTGGATAACCCAATATCGAAATATCGACGTTTCCATTTGATGCACATTTTAAAAGTTTTGATACTAATTTTTCTCCGACCTCCGATTTTTTTATTTTATATCGCACCTATTTGGTTTTTAACACAAATTCCTCCGCCTTATGACTCCCATTCTTCCGTCATCCTCCTCCTTATACCTTCCATGCGTGTCTCTGCATTTAAAGGCCCTCATCTAGTTATTTCAATCCACCTTAAAGGCCACGTATTGATTATTATTTGAGTTTGGTTATATGGTATTTGTTTTCATAATATAAATTAATATATTAATTTTATAACATAAGATAGTTTAATTATCACTTTTATATAATATAATTTTAATTTTAATTAAATTTTAATCTATTTTAATTTAATTAATTAAATTTTGTTTATAATTAATTTGTAATTAATCAATTTAAATTTATAACTATAATTAAATTAGTATTAATTAAGAAATAATTGTGATTTAATTTAGGATTATATTTTAATTAAAATTTCCTAATTTTAGCCTAGGCAACAATTTTTCTAGAATTTTTGCAATTTTGACACCTCAAGTTTGGGAGCTCATAAGTTGAGTTTTACTCAACCAAATGAGACCCAGGATGGCTTGTTGGATAGATTAATCAATGAGAATATTTCTGCAGTAGTTGCATAACTAGATTTGATCATTCGATAAGTATAAACTTTAGCAGAAAATCAAGCTCCAAAACTTTAAACAAAATTAATTTTCTGAGTTTAATTTTTTGCATTTTCATTTGCTCATAACCTTTGTTGAATACAAATTCATTTGACTATGTTCTCCTTGACCAATTATGTCTTTACATGGATCAAAGTAAATCTCATATTTATTTTTATTTATGTATTTAATTAATTATTTTATTGGAAGATGTTTTATTTTCCAGATTTTATATTTTATATTTTAATTTACATTTTAATTAAATTTTGATTGGTTTAGACAGAAAAACAACTAAATGGATGAGGAAAAGAAGATTTCAAACAATAGGATTTCTCTAGGAATAAAATAATAGGAATTTGGACCAATTAAAATTGTTGTAGAAGAATTACTCTTCAACATCTCTCCTATTTCGAAATCATTTTGTAAATTATAAATAGTGGTTTGTAGAATGTGAAAAAGGCTTCTCTTCACTACAATTCTGGAATTTTTAAAAGCACTAGTATAATGGTAATTTAGAGCTATAGGTGACAGGAGATTAAATCTCAGACCTGGGCGATAATTGAGGATTTTTCTTTCACATTATGAACTATGTATGGAGAGAAGAGCCTGAACTATTGTAGCTCTTGTTTTGATCCAGGTGGATATTGGTGGCCACCCACCAATTCCACTTGGACCCCCACCATTGTTTCTTTCAATTTTTTAGTTTCCTTAATTGTAGTATAGTTTACTATTCTTAGTTGTTTTTCGGGTCCTGAACTTCCGGAGCCGTTTTGAGGCCCTAAACGATATTTTCTGAGAATGTTGAGAGCAACATGTTTCCATTGACTAATGTTTCTCTTCCCAAAGTTGTACTCCTTGGATAAATATTTCTAACGAGGTATTGTGCACGTCAAATGGAGATCATATGCCAAAGATACGACACAGAGAAGTTGATGTACCAATTTACCCAAAACGGGGCCCATAGTTTGGTGCTTCATCTCGTAGGGTTCAGTTTTTGGATGTTTAGGGTTTTCCATTGTTTCTCAACAATAAGTAGGCCTTCAAACCTCATTGTAAGACAGTTTAGAGGCATGTAGCCACTACATCTCTTCTCAGAGATAAGCTACCATCGCCCTAGCTAGTTTATTTCCATTTCTATTTATAAGCATATTTCGGTATTTTACGGTAATGAAATGAAGTATTATCTCTGTTGCATCTCTGTATGTATGGTTATATATGTAATTTTTTGCATTCCTACTTAGATCCAGATCAGTGGTATTAGAGCGGTTTGCTCTTTCTTTGTCTTTCTTTGCATGTCCCCATTGAGGTAGGGATATAAGGAGGTAGAGCTTGAACTAGCCGAATGTTTGCAAGACTAGTCGCCCAAATCCCGACGGCCTCCCATGGCGGATGAAAAGAAATACAAGGGGGCAGGAGATCCTATCAAAATCTTGCTCGAGGAGGCCTTCGAGCGACAAGGGAACACGATGATGGAAAAATTTTCCCAGATCCTTTAGCAGCTACCCAGGGGTGACACATATACTTCCAACAGCGACTCTGGAAGTGCCACACCCTTTAAGGTACAAGTTAACTTTGACATTTCCATATTTGAGGGTCAGATAGATGCAGACGCTGTAGATAAATGGTTAAATCTACTAGAAGGGTATTTTTCTTTTCATGATTTTTCCGGTCTGGAAAAGATTACTTTCGCTCTTCTCAAAGCCGCCCCCCATGTCAAGGACTGGTGGGAAACCTACTGCGAGTAGAAGGATGAAAGTACGACCTCACTGTTTTCAGCCACACCCACTTGGACTTCATTCCAGGCTGCCATTAAGGAGCAGTATGACCCTGTTGGAAGCTATGAGGACCAATACATAAAGTGGACCACGCTGCGGCCAGAGTTTACCAATATTTTCCATACCCTTCACACAAAGTTAGGTATCAAGGATTCGGAGCAGCATTTGGTACTCAAATACTGCGGTTGCCTACACAGGTACATCTAGGATGAAATATAATTCTTGAATATCTCCTTGCTCAGCACGACATACCGATATGCCATCAAGATCGAGCAAAAGTTTAAATAGAAAAAATAGGAATTTGGATCTGCAATTCCGAATCAAGGGAAAGGTGCCTCCAAACCGCAAAACAAAGGACAAAGCCAAGGAGGGGCGACCTAAGACAATCTGCCAAAGCTACAAGAAAAGAACAATGTTGTGAAGTCGAAAAAGGACATGAGAAAGTGATGTGAGTTCCATAAGAGCTCCACTCACAACACGAGTGTCGAGCTAAGCAGTCACTGGTGGCCAAGCTAAAGGTTTCAGAATCAGATGCATTTTTTGACTCTGAGTCAGAACTCGAAAAGGGGAATGACAAAGGGAAGTAGGTTATTGATGCGGAGCCCAACGCCACTGTTGCCACCACAAAGATCCTGAAGGAAGAACCTGAAGATCTAGAGGAGGAGGAGCACCTCTTCCACTCCCAGATGTGGGTAAATAGTTCCCCGCTACAGTTCATTTTTGATAGCAGGAGCCAAAAGAACATCATTTTGGCAGAGGTCATGAAGTGGCTAGGCTTACTGATCACATCACATACACAACTGTACACCATCGGGTGGCTTCACGAAGGATGGAATATTCGCGTGAGCTAGTAGTTTCACCTTCTATACAACATAAAGCCCTTCACGGATGAGGTATTGTGTGACGGTTCTCCTCTTGATGTTTGTGATGTTATATTAGGCCAACCATACTTGTGGAAGCGACATGTTGTATATGAATCCAGGCCTCATGCTTTTATTGTTACTTTGGGAAATAACTTGTACAAGATACCAGAGGTAGCACCGCCTACCGCCATCTCTTTGTTTTCTACAAAATAATGGAGTAAGCTCATTTCCAAAACTGGGAAATTTGTTTTCCTGATGATATGCCCTCAAGGAAAGAAGAAGACGATGGCCACGACTTCCAGATAGGGCCCTTCTACATGACAACTACAGATGGAAAAGGTCATGGAGGAGTACGAGGACATCTTCACATCACCTGCAGGGGTCCCTCCACACTGTCTAGTCAAGAACAACATCGATCTGACCCCAGGTGTGTCGCTACCCAATGGACCAATATATTGATGCTTTGTTCTGGAGAATGAGGAAATCAAGAGGCAGATTGAGGATATGCTATAGAAAGGTCACATCCATCTGAGTTCATCGCCCTGTCGGAGCTCGATCGTGTTGGTACAGAGAAGGATGGGACATGGAGACTCTGTATTGACTATCTGGCGCTGAACAAGATCACTGTTCATAATAGGTAACCCGATCCCATAGATTGATGACCTCCTGGACCAACTAAAAGCGAAAAAGTATTTCAACAAGATCAATTTCAAGTCAGGATATAACCAGGCACCAATCGAAGCCTCTGATGTGTGGAAGACTACCTTCATAGCCAAGGAGGGCCTTTTCGAATGGTTGGTTATGCCTATTGGGCTGACGAATGATCCTGCAACCTTCATGAGGTTAATGGATGACATCTTGTGGCCATTCACCAACTCATTTGTAGTGGTATACTTGGATGACATCCTGATCTTCAGCCAGAGTTGGGAAGAGCACCTCCACCACATCCGACAGGTTCTTCAAACATTGCGACGACACAAGTTATGTGCTAATTTGGAGAAATGTGCTTTTGGCATGTCCCAGGTTCTATATCTAGGATAAATTATTGATGAATAGGGGTACAGGTGGATCCAACCAAGATCCAAGTCATTCAAGATTGGCCATCTCCAACCACTCTCACAGAGCTCCGCAGCTTTCTCAGTCTTGCCAACTTCTACCACATGTTTGTGTTTGTATTTTCTCATATCACTTGGCCCTTGAGTGAAGTCACCAAGGGAGGAGCGAAAGAATTTTTTTTTGGTTTGAATCTCAACAGAAGGCATTCACAGAGTTGAAACATTGCCTCTGCTCAACACCAATGCTCGCATTTCTAGACTTGAAACAACCATTTGAGGTTGAGACTGATGCCTCTGACTATGCTATTAGGGCAGTCCTTACTCAACATGGGCATCCAGTGGCATATCACAGTGAGACACTTTCAGACACCATCCAGAAGTATCCCACTATTGACAAAGTGATGTATTCCATTTTGCAGGCTTGTCGACAATGGAAGCATTACATTTTGGGGGAAGGAAATGGTTATCCACACAGACCACTGACCCCTGTAGTTCATACAGACCTAAGGGAAATTGCAGAAGGATCACCATCAGAAATGGTCCACATACCTACAACAGTTCCATATGAATATCAAGTATAAGAAGGGCGGCACCAATAGTGTTACAGATTGCCTCATTCGATCACCGATCATGGCATTAACCACTGTGCTCAACTCTTGTGGGAATGAGACTTCTGATTGGCCACTTCTCTACAAAAGCGACACAGAATGCGGCCACACATACCCGAAACTCTTGCAGGGTTAGCATGTTCTAGATTTTCACCTCCAGGATGCCATGTTATACCACCTGGGTCATGTTTGTGTTCCTTCAAGTGAGCGTGCCAAGATGATTTAGGAAGCACACTATAGTTGGACTGCTCGGAATTTTTGGGTCGAGAAAATGGTGGCAGTGCTGCAAAACTATTTCTATTGGCTCAATATTTGAAAGGATGTTGGGAAGTACATTAGATCATGCACTACTTGTGCCATCTCCAAACCGAACATCAAGAAGCAAGGCCTCTATACTCCGCTACCTACCCCTAGTCGACCTTGGGAATCCATCTCCATGGATTACATATCGGGCCTTCCTTCTACTAAGCATGGAAATGATTGTGTTTTTATGGTCGTCGATAGGTTCTCGAAGATGGCCATTATGGCAGACTGCAAGAAGAATATCACAGAAGAAGCCATTGGTAAACTCTTCTTTGAATGAGTGTGGGTACACTTTGGGATCCCCCAGTCTATCATCTCAGATCGGGATAGCAGGTTCCTTAGTACATCTTGGTCTAGTCTCTGGTCGATGCTAGACACCAAACTCATTAAGTCCACAACCTTCCATCCCCAAACAAATGGCCAGACAAAGATTGTCAATAGGATGATCGTATACATTCTCTTCATGTACAACTCAAGGCATCCATGCACATGGGATGAGAGCCTTCCCTACATTCAACACAACTATAACTGGGCCCTCCATAGCTCAACTAGCCACAACCCTTTTCAGGTGGGCTTGGGCTTCCAGCCACTATGTCCCATTGATGTGGCCATGCCATTTCTAGCTACCGAGATAGATTCGACTCGTGTACAGTTCAAAATAGATAAGGAAAATAGTTTCGTTGAGCACATCCAACATATTCGCCAGCAAGTCCATGAAATTATGGAGAAATCAAATGCCAAGTACAAGCAGTGACATGATCAACATCGGGTGCCACACAAGTTTCAGGTGGGCGACAAAGTCTGGCTACATTCACAAAAGGAACGCCTTACTGGAGCCTATCGTAAACTTATACCACTCCAATACGGTCCTTACACCATTACCAAGGTTGTGGGAGACAATTCATTTGAGCTCAACAATCCCCCATTCCTTAGACTGCACTCAGTGTTCAATGTGGACTGCCTTCAGCCATACTTTCTACCATTACTAGACACATTTGACATTGTAGAACAACTCACGCCCATAGAGTTAAATCCAGATTACATAGAACAAGCTACAACTGATCGGATCACGGACACACAGATCAAGAGCACTCACTAGTAGAAGATCGAAATGTATCGAGTTGTCAAAGTAGGCCAACTCCTTCAATAGGGCAAGTGGCTCACTAGGGACCAGGTTCAGCCGACGTTCCTCATCTCATGGAGGAACTCATCGCAACGGGACCATTACTTCCTAAGGGGTGACGAATGATCTAGGTGGATATTGGTGGCCACCCACCAATTCCACTTGGACCCCCACCATTGTTTCTTTCATTTTTTCAATTTCCTTAATTGTAGCACAATTTACTATTTTTAGCAGTTTTTCGGGTCCTGAACTTCTGGAGCCCTCTTGAGTCCCTAAACGACACTTTTTCGGAAACCTGGGAGCAACATGGGGACATGAATTAATTTTTCTCTTCCTAAAGTTGTAGTCTATGAATAGATCTTTCTAACGAAGTATTGTGTGCATTAAACAGAGATCATATGCCAAAGTTATGACCCTGGGAAGTTGATGTACCAATTTACCAAAAATGGGGTCCATAGTTTTGCGCTTCATCTCTTAGGGTTAGGTTTCTGGATGTTTAGGGTTTTCCACTATTTCTCAACAATAAATAGGCCTTCGAGCCTCATTGTAAGATAGTTCAGAGGCATGTAGCTGGCACATCTCTTCTCAGAGATAAGCTGCCATCGCCCTAGCTAGTTTATTTCCATTTCTATTTGTAAGCATATTTCAGTATTTTACAGTAATGAAATGAAGTATTATTTCTGCTGCATCTTTTTATGTATGGTTATATCTGTAATTTTTTGCGTTCTTATTTAAATATGGATCATGTTTTAACAGCAAAGTTCAAACATTATAAAGGACTATTGGAGTTCAGAGTAAGAGAAATAGTTTCAATAAATTGGTATTTAAAATACTATTGCTTTTATACTGATTTCATTTTATAATGGTAGATATATGTCATTTTTATTCATATTTTTGCACTATTGTCAATGTGAATAATTTTCCTCAATAATTTGTTATCATTCATCTCTGCTCTTGTGTGCTAAACTCTGATTTCTGAGTAACTATTTACTCAGAAATCAATGATTTAATTTTCATTTAACAAACAATAAATATTTTGTGAACTATTTCCTTATATTATTGTTTAATCATTTGAGTTATTGATTTAATAATCATCACCATTTTGTGACCTACTTCCTAAATGTTTTTGATTAATTATTTATGTTAATATATTTATAAACATAATATATCTTGGTATTCATAGTATCAATTAATTGAACTACTTCATTAGCTTTATATTCATTATAAGCGAGACATATTTAAATTCCAATCATTTAAATGATTTCCTCTCGGTTGGGTTAGATCTATATCTTCCTAATTGAGACAGGCTTAGGATTTCTTTCTTTTTTTCTTGCATTTAGATTTAATTCTACATTCGTAGAAGTCTTCTTATCAAAGAGGCAAAATTTAGTTGTCGTTTAGATGAGCTCGAGATTAGCTCAAGGATCAATTTATTGTCTGATCAACAAGAGGAATTATCTAATGTCTCTTCTCTATTTCTAAGTGAAATTCATACTTTAAGTCGGTAGAGATAGAGAGAAGGTAATTGGACCTAGTTTAACCAGTTGGGACCACCATTCCAAAAGGAAAAGGATTTGTTCTAAGGTCCCAACCAGGTGGCCTCTCTTATAATGTTGAGACATAGAATTTCGAACCTTCAACATTTTTTGCACTAAAAGGAGGGCCTGAAGACGTTTTGTCTTTTGGAGTTTTTGTATTTTAATGTTTTATTTTAATCATAATGGTTCCTCTAAAAATTCCAATTTGGAATTACGTCTCTAGACATGCATCTCCGAATACCCCACCAAAAATAGTAAGACACTTGTCAAAGTTGTGAATTTTGATGGTAAGAAGAATGTTTCTGCATTTTGTGATAACTTGCAGTGTATTAAAAAAAATTCAAATTCTATTTTTCATGCTATTGATGACGGCATTTTATGCAGGATTTTTACTCTTACATTCTCAGGAAAAGCCATAAACGGGTGTCAATTTCTTCCAATTGTCTCTATTCACAATTGGGATTTACTCATTACAAAATTCCTTTATCAATTTGATGGTTATGTTTATGAAAATGTATGTGATGAATTCGAAGATTTACGAAGGTTTGAAAATGAATCTTTCATAGATTTTACCGTTAGATTTTGATTAAACTGTTTAATATTCAAAATTAAAGATAATCCTTCACAAATTGAATTAATGGATTGGTTTGAATATATTAATTATGTTCCTTGTATTCCCATTCCATATGAAACAACTACTAGCTTTGATCAATCCTCTTCAAATTTTAATAACATAATTAAGAATTCTAACATGGATGTACATATCAATCATGATGAAATTGTATCTACCATGTAAGATCAATTCATTAATTTAGTGCACACTTCCAATAGCATTAATGATGATCATGATGGACCCGCACATGTCAGAAAAACTCAATCACAAAGCTTGAATTTTTTTTCTAATCAAATGCAAGAAGATACTAGCCACAATTTTGGAGAAACCGCCGCCTTGAAATCGGAAAATCACTATAATTCAGAAAATCAGATTATAGATCAAAACATACAGGCATAAATTGAAGTTTTCAATAATATGCAATTTGCTGTAGAAATTTCTGAATTTGATCATGTTGAATAAATTCCAAATTCAGGGTAGCCAAACAATAGTCTTCAAGAAAGCATTAATAGACAAATGAATGATCATAAATCTGAAGTTTGCAATGAAGAAAATGCTTAAGAGTCTATAAATAGAGATATTTTCAAACTCATTTCTTCTGATTTTCATTTTCACCTCTATCCTGATATTTTTTCTGATAGCTATTTATCCCCTCTTTTTTTTAATTTTATTTTAGAAAATAGAGAGGATGATATAAATGAATTTCCTATTATTTTTTATCAAAATACAAAATCATGCATTGATCATTCTGATGTCATTAATGAATATGTGCTCCAGATTCCTTCTTTTTTTGATACATCAGTTGAAGATGAAGGGAATTCTAGAGAATGTTATGAAGTCATTTATGATAATTACACTCACATTGACGATGTTGAATTATCTTCTTATGCATTAAATCCTCATGATAAAAGTCAAATCATACTTGAAAATGAAGAGAAACTCAATACATAAATTATTCCAATTGGCTCTCATTTTCAAATGACTAATCATACTCATGAACTCAACATTCAAGAATTCATCCCAACCTGTGAATATTATTATGATCAAGCTTTCATTCCTATTTTTAGTCATGATCTTCTCTCTAATTTACAAGTTAGTGTTGGTGATCATTCTAATTCCATTGTTATGACCAATTCTTGTTAAAAAGGAATTGTTTTAAGACAATCAAAATTCTGTTGTAACACTAATTTTAACAATAGTGTAAACTACGAATTGATTTTGTTATTTTTCTTTCAATTATTTTGTTTGATCTCAGAATTAATTTTTGTTTTCAATTTTCAATTTTTAGATATCTTATGCTGGCATATTAATCAATTTAGAATTGAAAACTCAATTAATGCATTTCCTGAATGGGGAAATGATGTTTCATATCACAATGATGAACATCAAGAGCTATTACTCTTCCAATTTCAATTGATGTTCATTTCTTATCACTTTCTTCTTTTTTGACAAAAGAAGTACTAACAAAAGAGTGTATTTTTGCAATATGATGAGCTATCTAATTCTATTAATGATCTTCTATTTAATCTATCAAACTTCTATCCATACTTCATTGACCCATTTGAAAGACATTTGGAAAGTTTTCCTTCATAAAGGATTATTAATAATTTAGCATATGTACATAAGACTCGCAAATTTTTGCAGGCCATTGTATCTAAAAATCCATTTCCACAATCTAGCATATTATCTTCTCCTTTAAACATCTTGAAATCATTAATGGAAATCCATCCAAATTTCTATGATCCAATTGAAATTCAGATGGCAGGGACATTTCAAGGGAAGATACTTGTGAATGAGCTACTTTATGTACGTATGTTAGCAATAAATGTACATTATGCATTTAGAATTAGTTCTCTTAGTTTAATTATATTTGTATTTTGTTAATGATGTTTAATCTGTACATACATGCAGGAAACAAAATTCTTGCATGGTTACATTGGAAGTATGACTATATCTAGTCATGTTTCTTTTTCATTCAATTAGCAATAGAAAAAGATTAATTTAGATTTAGATTCTTTTTATGTTTGCATTTATTTCATTATTAAGGATTTTTTAATAACAAATTAATGAATATGAGTTTTTCTTGGCATCCCTTTCATTTTATGGAAAAGTGGTTTACTACATATCAAAGTTATTATAGAATCATACCATACACACTTGTGAAAACTTGATTGCCTTATTTTTGTAAAACTTCATCACATTGATCATATATGAAGGAATTTCAAGGAATTGTTATGTCTTGGCAATTTTTGATTCTCAAGTATTTCTAAAAAAGGGTCATTTTCACCACTCGTGTCCTTTGATGTAAATTTTAAGAGTATACAATTTGAAGGTTCATTACTTAGCATTTTTGACTTAATAAGAAAATGATTTTGAACATATTAAAATTTTGAGAAATGCATGGGATAACTTGAAGATTCATGAGGTAAACTTATATTCAAAGTTCTTCCAAGTATGCATTATCAAGTTCATCTTCATGTGTTTTCTTATTTTCTCCTTTTCATAGTTTATTTATTATTTATGTTTTGTTTCTTTTTGCAAGTCTTCATTATATTGATTTTCTAGACTTGAGATAAGGAAGAAGCCAACCCTTTCCAAATCTGCAACATCTTCAAGGAAGTATTTATTGTTTCATCAAAATTTGGGTATTATTTAGTTTTTCTTCTATTAATTAAACCTCGATAGGCCTTTAATGCAGTATCATAAGGTTTGTATCAGATCCTTATAATATCATAACATTCCTCATAAAAAAGTTATGATAAATTCATTATCTGATTAAATATTCCTAATTGCTAATGTAATTATTAAAGGGGATTTTGTAAAAGGTGAAGTTGAGTTGGGCGCTTTCTTTTGAATTAAATATTTAAGAGTTGTCGACCCCACAACTGCTACTTGGAATATCGGGCTTCACAAATATCATAAATTATAAAGTGTGATTTGCTCAAAACTCTTGATCTCTTGGTCATCCAATATTCTGATACCCTGATATACTAATCATCTGATATTCTGATACTCTGATATCTCAATGACCCAATATCTTGGTCTCCTGATATTCTGATACCCGATATCCCGATATTTGGTTCCCCCCAGATACCTCCATCTTTATCATATCAGAATTTTTATAAGAAGAACTTATTCACTACACTCTCGGTATTCCCGATATAACATTCCCCTAGTGAAATTTTTTCTGATATGTTACCTCGCTTGCTCTCATAACCATTATAATTTTAAAAAGCTCAGATTGGAAATGCTGCATATCGCAATTCTAAAGTATATCCAAGTGATTTATCTGATATTTTTTTGTGATACACTCATGTGCGCAGACCCACATAAATTCGTTTTTTTACATTTAACAATATGAGTCAATAATCATATTCTCCATCTCATCAATGTAGCTGATATAAATGCTTACACTCTTCATTGCTCATATTTTCTACAAACGAAAGAAAATTTTCACAAAACTCTTGCACCGAATGATCTTATCTATGATTTTATCTATGCTTATTCTGAATCTCACAATTACCAAGTTAAGTTGAACCATTGCATCACACTCGTTCATATTTTTTTCCCTTTAGTCACATTCCTTTCTTTCGAAGGGACTCAAAGCCTCTAATTGGTGAATTTTGAATCCCAATCCTCTACTTTTCCTTTTTCTAAGATCTTTCCTCCAAATTTAAAACTTTTTGGCTTATTGAACTCTTGGGTTTGTATTATATTGGAAGCATTTAAAACAAATTCTGAGATTCACCTCTCTAAGATGTGCATTTTGGTTTCCTCCACTATCACGTCCATTACACTTAGTCGAGGAAATGGCCTCTATCTCACATATTCACTAAAATATTGTGGTCTCAAAGTCTTGTAAGTAGATTCAAGCTTTTTTCTATATTCAAGCTTTTGTGATCCATAATGAATTGAAAAATTCTTTCCGTAGAAATCACATGAGAGAAGTTTTTGAATGACGTGTTTGAAACCAACAAGTGTGGTTTATCATCAGGACCGGATAAAGACGTAGACCATGGCAAAGGCTTAAATAGAGAGCAATGTAGAGACATAATTTCAAGTAACGACTATATTCAAACAATAATGTTTAAATTATAATATTAATTTATTAATATATTAAAAACAAATATTATTAAGTAACGACTATATTAAATGGCTAGTTTTTGAAACAAATATCTAAATAATGATATCATTTCATTAATTTATTAAAATTTTTAATAGGTAACGACTATATTAAATGGCTAGTTTATAAAAAATAATATTTAAATATTGAGCTTCTAAGAGTTTTTCAAGACCTTTAACATCCAATTTATTCTCATAGTTATTAAATATCAGACCCCTTTCCTCAAAATCTTATTTTACAAGTAAATGTAAGTGCTTTTGCAATATTTTTTTACAAAACTTCAAGTTATTGCATTATCGAAATGAAAGTCATCGGAACTACTTTATAAACTCTTACGAAACTTTTACTTATGATACATGAATGTTTGATGTACTATAAAGACAATCTTCCCACATTATACATTTAAAAAAGCATTTGTTATCAGACATGATCAATATCGTAAGTTTTGTTTGTAAAAGTTACAAAACATTTTGTTCCAATATCTTACTTTTATTTAATATTCTAAATAATAGAACTTCTTATATAGTAGGTAAAATTTAATCAAACCTCTGAAAAAAAATGTTGCTGGAAATTTTATGAAGCAAGGTTTTTGTTCATCGGAGTTTTTCCCATTAAGAATTTTTGGAAAAATTGAGCTCTTACCTTTCACTTTTATTCTCTCGGAAACTCGTAACTTCGGAATATCAGGCTAAATATCTTTGTAGGTATTTGATCAATTCATTATGATCTTTCACTATGCTCACATGAAGTCTTGTTTAATTATCTTTGTATATATATGTTACTTTCATGTTTTTAGGGTGGTCAAGAGCTTGGATATATTTTAATCATAATTTCATCATATCCAAGTATTCATTTATCGAGATGACTTTGTGACTATAGGGATTTAAATTCTTCATGGTGTATGCACCTAGGCCTCTTTTACTTTTCTTGACAATCTTTTTGGCTAATGAGAAATTTCATCACCTGTGGGTAATTTATGTTTTTTCCTTTGACTCGTTATTGGATGCACATTTTATTATCTCAATCATCTTTTAGTGAGCATATTCATTTTCTTTTCAAGGAACTATTGAGCAACCCCTATGGTAATGCAGCAATTGATAAAGAATTTAGAACTAGTAAAGGTAATGGACAATGGTTAATTCATGTTTCAATTCTCTTTTATTTAAATTTTTGATATATTGCTCCATACATATCATATAAAGATTCAGCTCCTCTTCATATACATAATTTATACATTATTTTGATTCTGAATCAATTTCAATATTTTGGGGCTGATATAAATTCAAAATGAAAAACAAAAGAGAACAATCATCACTGCAATTCATAAAGAAGTATATCTTCATTCTCATCTACGATGGATTTGGTTTATTTATGATTCCTTAAACAGAAAACATTTATTTCTTCTAGTTTACTGCTTTCTTTAGTTTAGGTTTAATAAATAATGATTTTGGGTTAATTAAGTTTCAAAAGAATTCAACTCCTTTCATTATTTTAATTCTAGTTAAAAGAAGAGGTTAAATTTTGTTGGAGAAAATGATATCTCACAGGTAATATTAAATGTTTCTCCGAAGGTAAGTTTCATATGCCCACTTTCATTCATTTTCATTTCTTTACTTTTGGCTTCAGTTTTTGCTGGTATAAATCTTTGTTTTGCAACTCTTCATAAACTTTTCACGCCTCTACTAGATCATATTTGGGGCTCATTCTCCTTGCCTGGTTTTCTTTCAATATTTTTGGACAAGCAGTAATGGTCCTCATCGAATTAGCTAAATTAGGGAGTTTTAGAACCTTTAATCCATTTCTTGAAGCATTTATTTAATTAGAAAATGGTTAAGATGCTTTTATGCAAGATTTTTCTTTGGAACAAGAAAATTTGCAGCAAACATAGACTTCTCATTAGCTTATTATCTCTTATCACTTTTATTCACTCTTTATATTTTGAGAGCCCATTTCTTATCTCTCTATGATAAAATTTATTAAAATCTCAACATAAGAACGAACGTCCATATGCTTATCTTATTTTATTCATTTGTTGAGACATTTTATAGTTAATCTTGTTGGGGTTTTCCTTTTAAACATTTGGATTTTCTTTTAGCTTCTCCTTTTCTAATATTTGACATGATTTGAGTTGTTGTCTTATTCTTTCATTTCAATTTAGATTTATTTTAATTTTTCCATTTCTTATGATTTTATTTTTGTGATTCCGCCACAATTCATGTGGAAAGCCATTTCCTCACCCAATAATGGTTTGCATACATGAGAAATATTTACTCTATCTATTTTAGTGAATTTCATTTACCATTAAAGGTATATCTTTATGGAAATATAAATCCCTCTTGCTTTAAATATTTTTCATGGAGGAACACACATTCTTTCTAAGTGATAGGCTTTATCTTTTCAAGGAAAAAATGGCATGACCTTAACTCAATGGATCCCTCCTGTCCCTCAACTTTATAAAAGCCTATGATTGATAGTCGCGGGAAAATAATTTGGAGTCAACATTATGAAATTTTTGTATACATTAACATAAATCTCTATTACCATCCCACCTCTTTTACTCAAGTAAAACATAAACTAAAAGCTCAAAAATATGCTTACGAAAAGGGTGATCAAAAGAGCAAGCATGGGAAATACAACTAAGTCTGTCGGGGATATGGACATTCGCTTGCAATGAGCTAGGCTTGTATCACATAAAATACAACTTCGTCGGGGTATTGTCTAGGCTCGCTGGCAGCAAAGAAATATGAGAGACCATTCACAACAATGGATATATGCTTTATCAAAAAACTCCTAAGTGTTCCTTCTTCTATTTCTCATATGAGGTAATTTAAAAATAATTTTATCCCAAAACATGGATTCACGATTTTTACTCAAGTTTGCTTTTGAGTACTTATATTTTCAAACTCATATTGCTTAATCTATTTAAGTGGGACCCATGAAAATATTTTATTGTTTGACAATTCAACAGACTCCATTATTTTTAACCTTTGGGTAAATTAAAGTTCATTGTCTTTAACCAAAGATAACTAGTTCTTCCTGGTGTGTCACCAATGTTGTAGGTAAAATATAACAAAAAAAAGTTTTGACTTATTTACTTCAAATAATCGGGACCCTTTCCATGATTTTTTGGATAAATCACCTTTTAATATTTTTTTTTTGGTTAAGTGTCCTACAATTTTTCCATTTTTTTCATTTTTGTTAGATTTTTATTTTGGTTGCTTCATTGAGTTCGACTTTTTGCTGGCTTTCCATCAGTAGTTGTTTCATCTCATTTGGTTACATAGTTTGCAAATGGTGCTTATCTGAAGTTCGATAATTTTTTACGTCTCATTTAAAAAATGTATAGAATGTATAAAATTTATATTATTTTAATTTTTATAATTAAATTAGTATTTCGTTGTAAATATTAATTCCTAGTTGATTTTTACTAAATTATTTATTTTTCTCTAATGGTCCTACAAAATCACTTAGTCAAATTGTAAAATAATTAAAATTATGTTTTTTGGGATCTCGGGAATTGATTCCATTTTCTAGTATTAAAAGAAATTACAAGACCCAAAATCTCAAAATTGAAAAGTGTTTGTAGTTTAATTTCTAGGATTTTTAATTAGCAAAGTGGTTATAGTTCATTTTGTAGAATTTTTAGTTCCACTCCAAGTGGACCCCACTTCACCTCACCTCCTCCCTTCCTTTACAAAAGGATCAATATAAGACCCGATACAATTTTTTTCAATATTTAAAAATCGTCGATATAAAAAGTCCTGATATCAAAATCTCAACGTTTTCATTTGGTGCGCATATTAAGAATTATGATAATATTTTTTCTCCCACCTCCAATATTTGATTTTATGTCACAAAAATTTGGTTTTCGACATCAGGTCCTCCACTTTATCACTCCCACTCCTCTGTCATCCATCTATCATCCTTCTCCTTATACCTCCCATGCACCTCTCTTCATTTAAAGGCCCATCCAATTATTTTGATCCACCTTAAAGGCCACGTATTGATGTTTGTTTGAGTTTAGTTATATGGTATTTGCTTTCATAGTATATATTATTATATTAATGTTATAACACATTATATTTTAATTATAATTTTTATATAATATAATTATAATATTAATATAATATAATTTTAGTTTTAAATAACTTTTAATCTATTTTAATATAAAATTAATTAAATTTTGTTTATAAATAATTTATAATTATTTAATTTAATTTGTAACTGCAATTAAATTAGTATTAGTTAAGAAATAATTGTGTTTTAATTTAATATTATATTTTAATTAAAATTTTCTAATTTTAGGTAATTTTGGGAGCTCATAAGTTGAGTTTTACTTAGCCAAATGAGGCCCAAGATGACTCGTTGGATAGATAAAATCATGGAACACATTTATAAAGTGGTTATATAACTAGATTTGATCATTTACTGAGTGTAAACTTTAGCAAACGATCAACCTCTGATTTTTTAAATAAAATTAATTTTTTGAGTACAATTTTCTCTATTTTCATTTACTCATAACCTGTGTTGAATATAGATCCATTCGACTATGTTCTCCTTGACCAATTCGATATTTGCAGGGATCGATGAAAAGCTCAGATTTCCTTTTCTTTATTTATTTAACTATGTTTTATTTGGAAGATATTTTATTTTCTTGATTTGATATTTTTTTTTTAATTTACATTTTGATTAAATTTTGATTGGTTTTGACAGGATAACAGTTGAAGAGACAATGAAAAAAATATTTCAATCAATGGGATTTATCTAGTAATAGAAGAATAGGAAGTTGGAACAATGAAATTTGTTGGAGCAGAATTACTCTTCAACAACTCTCCTATTTGGAATTAATTTTGTAAATTATAAATAGTGATTTGTAGAATGCACAAAAGGGTTTCTCTTCCCCGCAATTGAAATTCTTAAAAGCACTATTTTAATAGAGGTTTAGAGTTGTGGGTGAGAGGAGAGTAAATCTCATATCTAGGGGTTATTTGAAGATTTCTATTTTGTATTCTGAACTATGTATGGAGAGAAGAGCTTGCACTTTTGCGGCTCTTGTTTTAACAAGAGAGTTCAAGCATTATAAAGGAATATTTGAGATCAGATTTAGAGAAATAGTTTCAATAAATTGGTATTTAAAATACTATTGTTTTTATACTCATTTCATTTTATAATGGCAGAAAAATGTCATTTTTATTCATATTTATGCACTATTGTCAATGTGAATAATTTTCCTCAATAATATCTTATTATTTATTGTTGCTCTTGTGTATTGAACTCTGATTTATGAGTAACTATTTACTCAAAAATAATTCTTTTAATTCCAATTTAATAAACAACAATATTTTGTGAACTATTTCTTTATATTATTATTTAATCATTTGAGTTATTGATTTAATAACCTCTCCTTTTTGTGAATTACTTCCTAAATGTTGATTAGTTATTTCAATTAATAGATCTCTGAATAGAATGTGTTTTGGTATTCATAATATCAGTTAATTGAACTACTTCATTAGCTTTATATTCATTATAGGTCAGACACATTTAAATCCCAATCATTTAAATACTTTTCTCTCGGTTGGGTTAGATCTATATCTTCCGGATTGGGATAGGCTTAGGAATTCTTTATTTTTTCTTGCATTTAGATTTAATTCTACATTCCTAGAAGTCCTCTTATCAAAGAGGAAAAATTTATTTGTGGCTTGGTTGAGCCCTAAATCATCATAAAGATCACTTTCTTGCTTGAACAACAAGAGGGATGATCTGATGTCTCTTCTCTATTGGTAAGTGAAAGTCATACTTTAAACCAACAGAAATAGAGACAAGGCAATTGGAACTGTTTTAACCATTTGGTACCACCATTCCAAACAGAAAATGAGTTTTTCTAAGGTCCAAACCACTTCATGTTTCATGCTTGGCTAATAAAAATCATTTCCTAATGCTACGATCATTTTATAATATCAAATATGACCTGAAAAAGGTTTCCGATGATGTTCATTCAAGATTAGTAGCCTCAAATAACTTGGATATAATTTTGGTTCCTAAAAGCTAATAATTATTCTTGAATTTTTGCATAACTAGGCATCTATACATTATGTAACTTTTGTTGCAATTGATTATAAATGTCATCATTTATTGTTGTGATTTTTATTTTTTCTACAAGATCTGTCTTTGCACTACTAACATAAATTTCATCTACATGATCTACACTTCTACTCAGGGCATCAACTACTTTATTCTCTTACCCTTTATTGTGCTTTATTTCGAATTCAAATTTACTCAAGAATGTCATCCACCTTGCCTCTCTAGAATTCAAATCTCATTGGCTAAAAAAATACTTTAAACTTAATAATATGGTATGTAATAAGAGTAAAGTTTTTTCCAACAAGTAATGTCTCCACATTTTTATTGCATATATAACACCAGCTAATTCCAAGATATAAAAATCATAATTCTTCTCATGAGGGTTCAATTTCCTCACTTTGTAAGCAACTGCAAAGTTTTCTAACACTAATACACAACCCAACCCATCAAGACATGCATATGTGCACATAGCAAAGTCTTTTTTTGGATAAAAAATATTGAAAATTGGAGCCACTATTAATAGATGTTTTAATCTATAAAATATCTCTTGACATTTCACTATCCAATTAAATTTCACTCACTTATTTTCGAAAGAAGTGATGGGATAATTTGAATTAAAAAAACCTTCAATAAATATTCTATAAGAACCACTAATTCCCATGAAGGATCTAATATCTACTAGATCCTTAGGTACTGGCCAGTTTAAGATGACATTAACCTTTTCAAGATCAACAAATATGCCTTCTTTAGATATTACATGACCCAAATATTGAATTTTATCTTTTTAAAATCACACTTGATGACTTTTGTGTACAACTGGTGTTCTCTTAAACTATGTAGCACTATTATTAAATTATCTTCATGTTCCTCTTGATTTTTCGAATATTTCAGAAAATCATCAATGAAAACTAATACAAACTTGTATAGATACTTGTTAAACACACTATTCATTAGGCACATAAAAGTAGGAGTTGCATTGGTAATACCAAAAGGTAGAACTACAAATTCGTATTGTCCATACCTTGTTCTGAATGTCATCTGAGGTATGTCTTGGTATTTGATCCTTAATGGATGATAACCTAATATAAGGTCTATTTTTCATAATATTGTTTCCCCTCTAACTTTATCAAAAGGATAACCTATTTGGGGTAAAGGATATTTATTCTTAATTGGCAGTTTGTTCAATTATCGATAATCTATGCACATCTTGAAATCCCATCTTTATTTTTAATGAATAACACTAGGGATCGCCAGGGGGAAATAATTGGCTTGATATAACCTTTATCCAATGATTCTTGTAGCTACATTTTAAATTCCATAAGCTCAAGGATTCTCATTGTATATGGTACTTTTGACACTAGTGTGGCTCTTGGGACCAGCTAAATTGTAAAGTCTATGTATTTTCTTGGTGGAAATCCTGGAATTTATTCAAGGAAGACATCCTTAAATTCAATTATGACCAGGCCATCTATAGTTTTATCTTTTGTTTTTTGTGTATTTTATTTTACATGAACAACAAATAGTTTACAACCTTTTCAGGAACTACTTTTAAGCTACAAGGATAAAATTTGTTCGGTGGAGATAGACTTGTGCATGAATTTAATTATTTTCACATTTCCTTCTTCAATTGCATAAGTAACAATCTTTTCTAAATAGTTTACTACATATTTTTTTTCTCCAACTACTCAATTCCTATCAGCACTTCATAAGAACCTAACAGAAGTATATTGAGATTTAATTATGTTTTACATCCATTCAATTGTATGGGACATTGTTTGACCCAACTTGTTACTTTTATTTTTGTGTCATAGCTAATTGAACTAGCCATGAATTTTAAAAAATTTCAGCATTCAACTTGCTATTTTCCACCACTTGTGCATGGACATAACTAAGACAAGCTTATCGATCTACTAAAACATATATAGTTTAGTCTAGTATATACTTTCAATTTCGATCATGGTTGACTGATGTATTTCTTGTCTATCTTCTAGTGAAACATTTCTCATCGGTATATTTATGGCTATGTAATTTATTGTGGTTGCCTCATGTACAACTTGTAATTCTTGAACTGATCTCATATTGTGTGTAAAGTTCCTTAGTATATGGGGTTCTACACAACTTGAATAGTTTAGAGATTCTCTTACTCTTTTGCTATTGATCCTTTTTCTATTCAAATTAATTTGTTTGGTACCAGTTTGAGACTGTTCACATTGTTGCCAGTTATATCTATTGAACCTTTAAAATTAATGGTCTCTTTCAAACCTCTTCAGAATACAGGATTTTGGATTCTTAATTCTCGTTCCAAATTTAATTTTTTCTTTGATAGGAAAAGATTATGAGTCTTCATTTTTCTATTTGAACTGTTGATAATAAATCCTTGTTTTTCTTAGAGCTTTGTCCATGGTCTTTGGATTATCAAATTCAATCATTTCTTTGTATGGTAGTGGAAGACAATTAAAAAAATGTCGCACCTTCGATTTTTCCTCCTTAATGTATGGGAAATATATTAATAGGTTTGTAAAATTTTCTACAAAATTTTCCATAATGAGCTACCCTAGCATTAGATCATGGAATTCGTTAGCTCAATCATCATAATATATTATGATTGGATATATTTCCTTGAACGTTTTTTGAAATTCTTCCCATATGATTGTATTTTCATCAATATTGTATATTTGTTTTCTTCTTCCGACCATAGTCATTAGGGGAATTTTGAGGTATAAAATGGGCCTCCTAAGGAAATTATAAATTAATACTGGAAACAATAAAATAATATTATATTACATTATCAAATTTTAGAGGGAAAAAAGAAAAAAATACTTTTTCATCTCGTATTTTCAACTTATCTCCCTATGGGTTTACTCAAATTTTGAGTGGGAACACCCGTTGGATGCAGAATCTGATTACTCATCCAAGGATTACCTATGTTGCATAATTTTGATGGACCCTACTACACGAAAAATGAGAAATACATGAAAAAAGTGATTGTAATCACATTTTTTCATGTATTTCTAATTTTTTGTGTAATAGGGTCCATCCAAAGTATGCAACATGGGTACTCTATGGATGAGGAGTTATATTTTGCATCCATTTAGTACTCCCCTTTGAAATTTGAGTAAAACATTAAGGAGATAAGTTGAAAAATTATTTAATATCTTACTTTTCTACCCAAAAAATGGTGAATCATCCCCCATGGTTGACATCATCATATTAAATCCTATCGGTCCTTATAAAGTTTATTTTGGTTCTACATTTTTCTCAGGAGGCCCATTTTAGACCTCAAAATTTCTCTAATGACAACCTTGCCTTGTAATTGGTACACTATTAGTCTAGCCTTTAGATTGGTGTAACACTCATATACTTGAAAATATTTAATGATGTTCAATAATAATTCATCTACTTCTTCTTCTTTTTATCCATCAAAGGTAGGTGGTCTTATCTTTTAGAACTCTCCTTGGAGTTTTGTTTTATTTTTTTTATTTTTCTTTCTATATTTTATAGTCTTTGGAGATGTTTTATCATAATATTCTTCACTTTTCTATTTGGCATATTCATCATCAGACTTATCAAGTTCATTTCAACATTTTTCCTCTTTAACGGGTCTTATCTACCCCCTTCTACCTCTATATCTAGAATCTTGAAAGCTTACATTTTAGTAAACTCTTTTATGAGCTTCTCTTGCTCTACACTTTGCCTTTAGCAAGTGTTTATTTTTGGAATTTATAATGGCAAACTCTTGTCTCATATCTTTCACAATTTCCAAAAGTTGAGCTATTGGAGGTGAAGCTTCATCTCCCAACTGAACCCAAATATGATCCCCCTTCACTCTGTTTCTACTTACTTGTCTACATCATTACAACAAAACTAAGTTACTTTCCAAAATACAATAATTTCTACAAAATAATTTTAGTTGTGGTTCGATCCTTATGCATCATTTTTGAACCTCCAACTCTATACCGCATGTAATATAGCTCAATTCCATTAAAAAAAAATTGTTTCCTATCAAATTTATTTGATAACGACATGGTTTTGTTAATCCATTTCTTTTTTCACTATACATGTCTATGATCTTCATTATCTTACTATTAAACAAAATTTAAGTTATATTAACTCACAACACTATGTATTTATTTCCTTCCTATTATCTTTATCTCCTTTCCAAAAAACTTATTCTATTCCCCATTACATATGAATAATTATTATATTTGTTCATAATTGGATGAACCCCTTTATATTTTATCAAGTTCCTTAATACATGAAGTCATGGTACCAATCCTAATGGTGTTCCACACTAATTAAATTGTTCTTATTATTAAAGATGTATTTAGACCTTTCGATCTATAAATATATGTGCTTATTCAAAACTATGGCTGAGCTTATCATAAATCAGTGCCAAATTTGACTACATCTGTAATGTCTATATCATGCATAAATCATGCCTATATTACGATGTCAATCCTTGTGTTTTCATTTCAAACCTTGGCACATGAATATATCATATTGCTTCCTTGTTATAATATTAACCATCTACATGGGTTTAAACCTTGGGCATATGTTTGATTGGATTCATGTGTGATATAATATCTTACAATGGTGAGCCTCATATGTTAGACGTGTTATAGGTTTCCATCAACCACATGACGCCAACCCATGTGAACTTAAAAACTTAGTTGCCACGTGCACTTTCAATGGTTAGGATTTGTTGTGAAGATATAATGGCGTAAAATTTCCAAGGTTTATCAAAATAACCAACCCTACTCATAGAACTTCATTCCTTTCTCATTTGTTACGTGTCCCATGGCCAGACCACTACTCTACTAGCTTTTCAATCTGTCATGGCTCTTGGCTTAATTTTCAGCCATATGGCTTAAGTTAAACCTTTAGGTTTCTTAATGAGGAATACTTAACATCAAGGAGCTCACTGGTCACTTTGAATTACAAAGGTGTGCTCTAAATCTGAATAATTTATCTCAAACCCTTGTATTAAATTCACATCCTCGAGTATAAGAACTACTAATGCATTCACTTATTACTAAAATTTCATTGTAGGGATCTAAGGGCTTTGGTTTTCAATCTTGGTATGCTTTGCGTTCTCTTAGCCACAAGTTTGGAATTTATGGTTCTCATCAAGAGGTAACTTGATAATATATACATCTCTAAGTTTTCAATTGTAATTTAAAATTTTTTTCTAGGAATTTTACTAATGAAATCCTCACATTGGTTATGGGACACCATTGGAGTTGATCATTCATTTGTTTTCTAGGTGTAAGCCTGGATGAATTTGTGGGTAAGATTCATTTTATTCCAACTGTAATATATTATATGTTCTATTTAATTTCCACATCTAGGTTGTATTCTTAACTAGGTTTGGTTATTGTGAATATTGAAATGGAATAGGGTTTACCCTATCTCTATATTTCTGCTTGATTTATATCTGTTTAACAGAAGTGAGAGTTTCCTCTGCGAAATTTCCCTTATAAATTTGGGGTTTCTCTTCACTATACTATACTATTTTAATCTCGAGAGTTCCAGTTCCTACAACCCGTGGCTAAGGCTCGTAAATTTCTTCATATAATTTAGGTTTGTGTTCATTTTCACACTTATTTCTTTTTTCATTAACCTTAATGCCCTTTCTGGCTTTTGAGTGTCTATATCGCTATATGAGGGTATATTTTAGCTTTGGTTCATTTACTTGTGAGTTCTTTATTTAAAATAGTGACCAAATATTCTAAAATTAGTTAGAATGGGGTTTTTGGTAGGTTTAAGTTGTTGGAAAGGCACATGACGTCTATATGTATATATTTTCTTTCAATCATTCCTTTGTGTCTAAATTGCTTCTTTTCATTACCTCTCATTTGATTTCTAGCTTAATTTTATACTTACTCTGTAGGTATGTCTGACGGAAAATACCATGGATATGCTATTGCTTCTAAATAAGATATGGTTACAAGAACTATTAGAGCTAATGTATTTTTTTTCTTCTTACCATAGGTAAACAATCTTCGATATGCTTCGGTTCTAGCTGTGTTATGATCGATAACAATTTTGATTAATTTTATTTATTTTTTACTTAAACGCAAGTCAAGTTTCTTAATATATTTCTCACCCTACTAGGGTTAGGTTTTTGTTCCCAGGTCATAGAACTTAATGGGTCATGACATATTTGTTATTAATTAGGCCTTTCACCTGCACCTATTTTAAACAAAAACCTAGTCCTTTCCATTTTGAACTTGGTGTATGGTCACTATTTATGACAGTCCTGATATTTGTATTTTTTAATTGTAATGAAAGGAAATTGTTTTTTTTTTTTATCATGGATATAGTGTATGTTACCTTCCCATCTATTGTTTTCTTTTAAATTTACTCTACTTAAAATTCGTAAATGTGGTTCCTAATATGGGTTGGACCTTGTTTTTCCTTTCATTTACTTTGTTTACCATCAACCTCACTTATATAGAGTTGATATAATTGACTTTATTTTTATATTTCTACACTGGTTCTAATTTTTGTTTAACTCTTGTTTATATAACTATGATATGTACACAGTTATGAATCAGTATATTACTATTCTTTAAGAATTGCATATATTATTTCTTCCATGATATGCTTATTGGCTAGTTCACATTTAATTTTAAATTGTTCTCTTATCTTATGACGTTCTTGTCGTTGCTACAACACCCTCCAAAAGTCTGGCCTACGGTCAATTTTGTATCATTCCTCAGTGTTGTACATTGTCGTCACAAATTTTGAAACTTTTTCCATATTTTTTCTTGAAGTGTTTTTCTCCCTTCTGCAATATAGGAAAAATATTGTCTTTTCTCGTGTTAGCTATCACACCATGTGTACAATCCTATTTTTGTGGTTTCAATATTTCATCTTTATGTAAATGATTTATTATAACCATGTAAACTTCCATCATTTCCAAAGTATTAAGCACTGTGACACAAGTGTTGTCACAGTCATTGCAAAATGTATCTCAAGCATTGCACTTATTGTAAAGTTGTCACACTGAGGGAAATGAATTTTTCATGTGTCATGGATGATCTATGTTCTTGTGTCATCAAGTATTCTAAGTTTGTGATCACAGTCAAATTCCTATCACTATTGACATCATCCTCACTAATCTCGCACTTAGCCATTTATAAAAAGTTTCACGGCCAGGCAACCTATCTTCACCTGGCCTCCTTGAACTACACATTGCGTAGTCTGAGTCCTCTAGCGATGACATTTCCTCTTAGAACTATTCAACTCAAATTTCTTGCCTCCCATGACTGTTGCACTACACAGTTCCAGTGCTCATGTCTTGACCTTGGCTCCCAGAATTGCATAATCCTTCTTCCCAACCTAGCCTTAACTACGCATTACACAGTTGATAGCCTCAAGGTCATCCCTTGAGCCCCTGAGTTTCATAATTTCACAGTGTCCTAACCTCCCTTGTCTCGTATAACTATGGAATGTCCTCATCCAATGCCCATCCCCTCAACTTGTCACACTGATCTCCAAAATTGCGCAATTTTCTCCCTCAGTCAATCCTAGATTGCACATTTCCTAGTCTCAAGGTTCGAGGTTCATCGCTAATTCCTTGAAATTTCGAACTACACAATTATTGGGTCCCTTTCCCAGCATGCCACCCAGTTCCGGCTCAATCAATGGATCAATATGCATTATCTTAGACTAGGGGTTTTTCAAATTGATGTCATCTCGTCATGAGTGAATTGCAGATGCATGTAGCTTATCATTCAATGGAGAGATGATGAAAAAGGAGATGAAGGAGGGAAACATGCTAAAATAAATATTTGTAACTGAGTATGCAAGTTGATCAATCGAGAGAAAGAAAAGGGACACTAGTTTGCAATCACAACTCAAGACTTGAGATCATTGAAGATTCCTCATCACCAAGCCATGTAGAGGTGAAAAGAGAAGCATTCTCAAGTAGACACTCAACACACAGGAAAAATAGTGGCTTAACATTGCCACATCATCAAGTAGCCCATGTCAGTAGTGTCATGTCATGTCATGAGTTGTCACATGCCACACAATTATGGTGGATTATGTAATTCATGTTTCAAAAATGTATTGTAAGGTGGAAGTCCAAAGGACAAGTGTGGAATATGAAGAGTCATCTAAATTTGGAAATCCATAGGAAGTCAAACAATCATGATGGTATATGAAGAGTCACAAGGAAGGTGGAGCATCACCGCTTCATTTTTTATATACACCCTCATTGTAAGAGAAAAAGAAATTTTTCACCTCGGCTCCTCCCACAAGGCATTAGATAAATGAGCTAGTTCTTTTGGGGGGAAAGGCATGGCTCTAACACTCCACCGTTGGAGCTAGTAGTGTTCATTGTATACATGTGTCTTGGAACTTTTACTTAATAAAATAAGGCTTCAAGGGAAAAACGTTTTTCATACATGGATTATGGATGTTTGTAAGACTATTCTGTAGATGTTTACAGTATTTCATGTTTTCTTTCATACGTGCTAAAGTAGTTGAACTATTTATGTTATTTTAGTACTTACCTTAATGAGAATGTGTTGTAATGGTTGTTATTATTATCCCATCCTTATGGACTATTTTATGTGAGACTAGACAAATATCTCTCATTCATTTGTTGTAATGACCGTCATATCTCTTGTGGACAATTCCACTCGATGTTAGATGGATCCTTCTTGTTTTTGTGTGTCTCTTCTATGGTGGTACTATTACCTCTCTCTTAGAGGCCCACTTTTCTCCCTTCCTCTGTACTATTAGAAGAACTTTGACATCTACAATTGAACACTCACCAAATACACCTTATTTCTTTTTAAGGGCACCATTGCATCCCTCTCCCTTGCAAATAGTTAGAGCCAAGGTAAATCTTTAAGAATTCATCAATCGATCTATATTTTGGATGGGGCTACTGCCAAAACTGGTGTGAGATCTAATTGGGATGAAATATCACGATACCGCTTGAATGTTAGCGGGTCCAGCACCATCAATATTTACGGTGCTAGAAGTAGGCCACCCTATTTTTTATGGATGATAACCTCACCAACACAAATATTACATCTTTCAGTCAAGGAAACAACATTCACAACGCCTCCTCTACTTGTATTCTTGAAGTTTGTGAGTCTTCTCAACCCGAGCTTGCAAAAACTTGTGAAATCTCTTACGATTATATTCGTGTCATCCATCTTGTAACCTGTCAGTTTGCAAAAGCTATTGGATTGATTATGGGAGTACACGAGCTTTCTTATTTTTAGAAAAAGACCTCAACCATCCCTACTGATATAGTGGTTTCTACGATTGAAGATTTGGTTTTCGCCACCCTTGAAGAATTACTAGATTTTGTGGAGAATGTCGAAAAATCAAAACAACCTCCACCATACAGCCGTGGTGACGAAGATAATGTTGTACTCTCAGATGATATTTTCCACGTGTTGGGTGGTGAAGAGGGAGAGGAACCATTAGACTTGGATAAATAATAGGAGGAAAAAGATGAAGATATGGTAGACCAAGATCTGGATTGGATGTCACGGGGACCACTCACACTTCCGAGTGTTCTACACAAGATGCCAAGACATTCAGAAAATATTTTAATGAAGTATGACCTTGAAAAAGAAATGAAAGGGGAGGACCATCTAGAAATCTTATACCTACATCTGTAAATGATAGAGGGATGTTATGATGATGTTGCATGTAGACTTTTTCTGTGCACCTTAGATGGCAGAGCAACTATATGGTATCATAGTCTTCCTCTAAATTCCATCCAAAATTGGAAAGGGTTTAAGAATATTTTTCTTGAAAATTTTTTGATGACAAAAGTCTCACCACATTGTTGAAAGAGCTGGGTAATCTCAATATGGAGCACAAAGAGAAGTAAAAATATTTCAACTAGAGGTTTAACCATATTTTGAATAAATTCCTTGCAAACACCAAACCTCATGACCCCATGACCCTTGATTACTATACATATGTTTTTCCAATAATAATTGTGCAATTCATGAAGAGAACTGTGAAAGAAACTCTTGTAGATAACTATGAAGAGGAAAACGTGGTTGAAAAGGAATTGCATGTGATTGGGGTCATCGTAGATGATGAACCATAAAAAGAGTCCAAAGACACAGGAAAAAGGTCTCAGGTCTCTGTAAGCAAGGCCAAGGAGAAAGAAGTTGTCAATCTTGAGAGCTTGACCTGCACCATCAAGACTCTATCAGATCAATTGGTAGAATTGAAGCAAAGGTGAAGTGATACTACCATGAGAAGCAAGCCTCCCAAGTTTAACTTTTTCAAATGGGCTTCCAACTCTTATTGTAGCAACAACCAACTAGCCAATTCTACACAAAGCTCAATCATTGTGCTAAATGTTGCGAGTATCAGCATGGATCAATATTTTTTGTTTCACCAAGAATATCATTAAGAAAATACATGCCCACAATGGAATGCAAACATGAAGGCTTTTGCTATGTACTTCATAGACATAGTACTTTTTGATGAGTAGACCAAGCCTACAAAAGAAAAGGAATATATTGATACAATCGAAGAAGATCCAAGCATGGGGCATGTAGTGAACACATTAAGTTGCGTACTCCAAGCTGAAGAGAGTGTTGTCGAGAAACAACCTCCAAGCGATGGTCTCGACCAGAAGAAGAATAACTGGTACAGTTTTAGAAGCCAAGGGCCAACCGCTGAACAAGATTTGACGAAGTAGAAAGTGAAATAAAAAATTTTCAGGAAGATCATTTAGCCCATCAACTACCCACAAAACACTCAATACAAGTCTGTAAATGTAGTAATAATAAAAAGTATTTCTGCAAGCATTAAGAGTAATTCCACCACTTCGAAAGTCACAAACCAAGCTACTCCTTGAGACACTTTGTTGATCTATCCCTCTTTGGATTACAAAATAGTTGAAGAAATGAAGAAACTTGTGTGAATATCTCACTTTTCGAATTAACTAATATCGCGAGCGAATACATGCTCGTATGCGCACTTGTAGAATCTGCTTTAGATAACAATGCTTCCACATAGAAGGGATCTGATACATCCTCTAGTCCCTTTGAATCTATACTTAATGATTTAACAATAGATGTAAATACACTCTACCCTCCATTTTAGTTAACATTTGAAATTTTCAATTATAATCTACACAATTTCTTAGTTGATTCGGGTGCATCGGTGAACATAATGCCACTTTCTATCACAAAGAAAATAAAAACAAAATGGGATAAAAAAAAATGCATAGATAATTGAACTGGATATGACTCTTGTCCATGCGATTGGTGAACTTAGGAATGTGCTTATTCAATTATCATTTGATGATCAAGTTCACAAATGTATAAATATAGTAATTGTGGACATTCCAGAAGCATATGGTCTATTGTTGAGCAAAGGTTGATCCAACAAACCATAGGGGTATTTTTCTATAGACTAGTCACATTTATGGATTCTGTACATGGGAAGAAATAATCAGATCTAAGTGAAGTGAGAGTGATACATGAAACACACTATTACTCCCTTTAATGGAAAGAACGAACCAATGGATTTCGCAGATCTAATCTTTGGAAATTTATTTTTGGAAACTAATCTAGGATTTTATCTTGCCCAACCATTCGCAGTCCCACCAAATACACAGTTGGAGCTCCTTCCTAGTCCAACTAGTGAAAATGACATATGTATAGTTTATAGCAGTAGTAGAATTAATAATACTAGTGCAGGACATAATCCTTGTTGATATGATATGTGGAAATTTTATTTCAATGGCTTAGAAACATAGGAGGGATCTGGAGATGGTTTTGTTTTAGTCTACCCACGCCAGAGGAAACATTTGATCTCTAGTTGCCTTGAATTTGAGTTTAGGAACAACAGTGAAAAATACAAAGCACTCATATTGGGTTTGAAAAGAGTCATCGACCTCAACATTATGATTCTCAAATAAACAGGTGACTAGAAAATTGTCATATGGTAGGTATGTTATACTATACATTGTGTGTCACCTCATCTGAAAAGTTATCAAAAAGAAGTATGTCATTTGGTTTCACAATTCCAAGCTTTTAACATTATTTTTGTTCCTAGAATATGCAACATAGCTATGGATTCACTGGAAAATGTTGCTTCTAGGTTATCACTGCTTAGGGATGGCTTTTATGTAGAAATTCTTTATAAGCCATATGTCCCTAAAAATATTACTAATTTGTGTGTTTTCAATGATGACTAGAAGATACTGCACTTCATGATGAATTTTGATGCATTCAAGGATGCAACTGGTGACGAAGACGAGCACAAGAAAGCATTGCAGGATGAGACTTGTGCAAGAAAAGAGAACCCGATACTGAAAGGTGTGGTATATTTGGAAAATTTTTAAGACTTGAAAAATCATTTTTTGAGGGCCAGTCAATGCAAAGAAACATAGCTCAACGTTTTTCCACGAGAAAATAAATTTGGGAACAAAAAAATATCTAAAGTTTTTCAATATTTGTACTTGCTGCAAACCACAAGTGTGATAAGCTTTTATCTCCTTATTCAAGGAGTACCGATATGTATTCGTGTGCATGTATGATGAGCTCAAAACTTATGACACACGAATAATCTCACATGTGATTCCAATCAAATAAGGGGCCAAGCCTTTTCAGAAAAAGTTGTGGAAGGTACATTTGACGCTTGAGCCTTTGATTCAAAAGGAGCTAAGGAAATTGTTGGATGCAAGGATTATATATAAATTTATACATTCTACATGGGTATCGAATTTGGTCCTAGTAAGAATGAAGTGTATTGAAATCTACTTGTGTGTTGATTTCTAAAACATGAACCACACCTCAAACAAAGACAATTACCCTGTACCATCTATGGAACATATATTGCAAACAATATTGGGGTTAGAGATGTTTTCTTTATTTGATGTATTCTAGTTATAAACAGGTTCTAGTCTCAAAGTCTGACAAACTTAATACATCATTCCATACGAATTGGGGTATCTTCACATTAAGAGAATTCCATTTGGGTTCATCAATGTTCGGGTAACATTTCAACGTGCCATGGAAATCACATTCCATGGATTAATTAGACAGAGCATGGTGGTCTATCTAAATGATGTCACGATGTTTTCCAAGAAAAGAACCGACCACACATGCCACTTGAAGAAATTTTTCGAGCACTGTCACAAGTATGGGACACCCTTAATCCCAAAAAGAATATTTTCACAATGTCTGAGAGTAACCTCTTACGCCAGATCATTCCAAAAAGTGGGATTAAAGTAGACCTGGATAGGGACAAAGAAATTATGTAGATTCCCTTCCCTGTGAATAATAAAGCTATGCAGTCCTTTCTCAGGAAAATCAACTTTCTACGTAAGTTCATCTTTGATTATGCGTAAATCATGAACCCATACAAGAGATGGTAAAGAAGGATGTGATCTAGAGATGGGATAAAATGGATAAGGATTTGTTATCCTATATTAAGAAAGCCATTGCAAAAGCACTCGCTTTATACAACCAAGATTTCAACAAAGCTTTTATGCTCTACACTTTTGCTTCTAACACTTTGTTTCTGGGAAAACTAGTGTCTTGTTGAACGACTAGCCCTCTAGGTTTGGTAGCTACCATAGAAACAACAATTTAAAGCATTTCAATGATTTCTTCTATGCGTAACAGATAAGAGAAAGATAGTGGAACCAACCTGGAACTTTCGCTTAATCTCTTGCTTGATCTCTCTCCCCCTTGACAGAGCTTGCAACTCCTCCCCGTACTTAACCTGCTTGGAGAGTACCTGTAGAAACACAGTAACAAAGAAATGTCAAAGCACACTGATCCATTACAACATAAACATTACATAATCAGATATATAATGAACATATAATAGCATTCACAAATGATAGCATTGACAATTGCACAATCATATGGAAGAAAACTTAAAGAACTTTATTAAATAGAAGGGAGAATGACAACCTAGTTGTCTGATCCATCATCATACTCCCAACATCAAGCCCTCTTTGCCTCATGAAATAGGAAGATCATACCAAAAATACAATGCTCTTTCCTCAATTACAAACTATCAACACTTCTTTGCAATTCACAATATTCCAATCCGCAGATCTCTTAGATGAGGGATCCATTTATAGATGTGTGCAAGGGTGTGAGTCATCTCTAGGGTTGTGATTAGTGTCATTCCACTTGGAGATTTCTTGGATCTATTACTCATCCTTGGGTAAATTCAGAGAGGTAAGTATCATATGAGAAGTTTCTAGAAGATTCCATGAGCAACCACCCAGAAAACTCTCTTGGACATTTGTCCATCCTCACCCATCACACCTTATAGAAGGCCCAAACAGTATGCATTGCACCTGGGCAGTGTACCACTCAGTATGCATCACACCTGGCCAATGTAGTAGTCAGTATGGTTTATTTTAGGCCATTTCTGGATGGTTTCTCAGGTGGAACTTTTCGGGAATGATGTAATCAGATTACCATGTTCTTTTAGGGTATGAAGCAACTCTTTTAGGGGTTGAAAATCCCTAGTTTATCGACATATAAGATTGGGTTTGAAGTGCCCAAATATGTCTATAATAGTTGCCCCCTAAAGCATGAAGTCATAAATCTTGATGTCGGGTGAAATGCTTTATCATGAGGAGCCGAGTTTTCGAACTGGAGGATGACTTGCATAAGTTACAATACAATACATCATCATAATATAATTTTTATGATCTAGCTAAGGTAGGCATTCCCATGCTTAGCTTTACAAATTCATTTCATGTACATAGATCAGATAGTCATCTATAGATACAGACTGATGATTCTTTAGATGTAGAGTCATCATCCCTGGTTTGGATGACCATCTGTGCAACGCCTTTGTACATTTGATACTTTTATATCCCTGAATATATCGCAACCCAGATGGATGAAACAACATCTGGGGTCTTCAAACTTGTTCAATGCTCGCTCGATGTACAAGTCAATCCATGTGAAGAGATGTTCTGAAGTCGAACATGGAAAGACATTGCCTGATTACCAGCCAATAATGTGAGTTGCTAACAGACACGAGAGGAATCACTGATAACGATAATGACACTCAAGGTACTACAGTACAATTTATGTGGTGTGAATATATGATCCGATGTAAAACACCACGAAAAATATTTCGGTTGAAGGCAATTGATGTCAACCTGTCGCCAAAAGTGAGAAACTTGCCATTGATGCATGCAAGCTCCAAAGCACTGAAAGGGGTGTTTCCAAGTCATCTTCTTGGATAATGAGCTGATATCAACAAGAAGTGACTCATCATAGGAGGGCCTTGATGTATTCCACATCTATGACACGAAACGAAGAAAATGATTTATGCAGGTGAAAAACGATCTGACAACACAAGGTTCAGGAATGGCAGTCATGAAAAATGAAGGTTGAAGGTATTGCAGTGGATGAGGTATTAATTGGATTGTGGTTTCTCGACTGAATGACTTCCCTTGAACATGTCGGCGACACTGAGATGTATTGGTAGCGTTAGACCAAAAAGATGGATGGTGTGAAATACCAATGGTGAGATGACCGGTGAACAAAATAACCCAACCCAACTCAAACATGGAGATGAAGTGAAAGCGTCATGTTCAAGAGCGACCTGTTACCATAAAGTTTTCAATTTTTTCTTACCTTTTTCCCCAGTCATTGCTGACAATTACCTCTTTATTTTTGTCAAGCTTGACGAGGATAACATATGCTTGTTCTATAATTTTCCCTTCAGGCAAACCTGTCGCTCTCTTTTAATGAGTCTAGCGGCAGTAAAACTCGGCCTTGTCTAGAATGGACAAGTTTGTCACTATTGTTTTAAGGAGTTTAATGAAAAGGATAACTAGGTCCTTTTCATGTTTAGAGAGTTTGAAAAGGAATGAAAAGAAAACTCCAGCAATTCTTTTTCGAAAAAAAATCCCTTAGGTCCGAAAAAGGATAAAATAATACAAAAGGGATGACTTTTCTGATCACTTTAACGAGCTCAAAAAGACAAAACGCTCAAAATTTTTCATGACATAATCCCTTAGGTCTGAAAAAGATTAAAATATATAGGAGGGATGACATTTCCAAGCACTTTAATAAGCTGAAAGTCCAACTGCTCGACAATCTTTTCATATTTAATGAGTCTGAAAAGGGTTTAAAGAAGACTCGATTTTGAGGAACGAGTGGTGTCTTGGGTAGCGACTGGTTCCAGTGAATTTGGAACTTCTCAAAACATGGTGATTTCTGTGAAGAGGTTGGCTAACAAGACGACTCATCGCAACTGTTCCTCAAAAAGGGTAAACAACCAAGTGGAAGCATATGATCAGCCAAAAAAATGGAGGTGATGAGAGGTACACAACCAAGGCTCCAAAGGCTAATATAATGGAAATCACAAAGGTCAATTACTGAACGTGGGCTCATTTTTCAACAATCTTGAACCATGGGGGAACTGTGCTTGGATTTGGTTTCATGTTTTTACAGGCCTGAAACGAAAAAACTATGCTTGGAGTCAATTTCATTTTTACACAAGCTCGAAATGACAAAATTATGCTTGAATAAGTGGTCAAATATGTTCAATTCATTGTTTAGCACATCAGATTCTTTCGTTAGTCCTTCAAACTGCTCAAAAAAACTCATCAAATTGATTAGAAATACATATATATGCATGAAAAATGAGCTAAAACTAACATTTTACTTGATGTACGCAAATAGTAAATATAAAAAGTAGTTTTACCTTTCACTTTCATCATTTAATTCAAATTTGGGATTTTGGAGCTCTAGAGTGGTTTTCCCCCTCAAGTTTCACCTGTTGATTTCAGGAGATCCGGTGGACCATTTTCTGTGTTGTTAGGACTAGGTAGGAGGTAACCCCAAGCTCTTCATTTTCATTCCATATTTTCTTGATTCTGAGCTAGTTTTTCCACCTTTTGGGGCCCTATGGTTTGAAGAATTCATTCCCCAATCATCGCACCTAGCTTATATCGAAAGTGTTAGAAAATTGTATATTACATAGCACTGGAACACATAAAATATTGCAGAAATATAAACACAGAAAATGCACAAAACACGAGAGACACAGATATACGTGGTTCACCCAGTTTGGGCTACGTCCACCCCCAACAGCTAGTCCTTCCTTTCTATTATCGAGCAAAATGAAGAGACACAACCTACAACAAATCCGCTGTAATATCCTCTGTTTTCTCTCACAATCTCACCTCTCTGATTCTCACTCACAGAATACACATCTATATCTCAACCTCAAAATAAAATGCCCTCATACAAAGAGAGGCGGTTGCCTTCTAGGGCAAAAAACCCTAAACTAAACATAAGTTCTACCGTCAGATCATCTACCTAATGAACGGCCCAGATTGACTAGAAATTACTATAGTTTTACAAGGCAATTTTACATTTGTTTTCTTAGCTTCGGGGGCGCAGCCCCCGAGCCCCCGCTGGGGGACTGCTGGCCCCCGAACACCCGAGGGGGGGACAAGTCCCCCCCGCACGCCTCTGCGTGGAGGGGTGTACAAACTTCCTGGGGTATACATCTGGGTGAAACAAAGACCTCTGAATAATCATGCTTCACAGACAACAATCTCCCACTTGGGGAATGATTGTAGAAACTCCACCGCTGCTTCATTTGTTGGACAATGACTCCTCTTTGGACCTGGCTATTTCTCATCTTCATCGTCATCCTTGAAGACCAATTGAAACTAAGCATATTCTCAGTTTCTCCCTGGTTACAACTTTTGTTAGCATATCCGCAGGATTCTGGCTAGTGCGTATCTTTTCCAGCTTCAACTCTCCATCTTCCAACACTGATCGTATGAAATGGTACTTGAGCTGTATGCGTTTAGTCCTACAATGAAATGTTGAGTTCTTTGCAAGATGAATGGCACTTTGGCTATCACTGTATAATGTGCCCATATCATTCTCCTTACCCAATTCACCCATAAACCTTTGTAACGAAATCATTTCTTTACTAACCTCTGTAGTAGCAACATACTCTACTTCTGTTGTTTAAAGTGCAACAACACTTTGGATTTTAGAAACCCAACTGACAGTTGTTCCTCCAACAATAAATACATATCCTGTAGTGCTCCTCCTGTTATCTCTGTCACATGCCATATCTGCATCAACATATCCCTGTAGAGAAATGTTTGAACCACCAAAGCATAATGCTTGATTTATGGTACCTTTCAAATATCTGAGAATCCATTTCACTGCCATCTAATGTTCCTTTCTTGGATTGTTCTTGTACTTGCTTACAACTCCCACTACATGTGCAATATCAGGCCTTGTGGAGACCATTGCATAGATTAAGCTTTCAACTACTGATGCATATGGAACTTTAGACTTATAATCCATGTCTTCTTGGGTCTTTGGGCACATTTCCTTGCTAAGTTTGAAATGGCTAGCAAAAGGTGTACTAACTGGTTTTGCATTTTGCATATTAAATCTTTTCAACACCTTTTGAATGTACTCATTATGAGACAATGTTAATTTGCGATTTTTCCTGTCTCTAGTTATTCTCATACCAAGGATTTGTTTTGCAGCTCCCAAATCCTTCATTGCAAATGAATTTGCCAATTTTATTTTGAGTACATTTATTTCTTGCATGTTAGATTCTTCAACAAGCATGTCATCCACATACAATAACAATATAATATAGCTACCATCATTTTGCTTTTTCAGATAAACACAATGATCAGAGTGACATCTAGTATAACCTTGTTCAGACATAAACTTGTCAAATTTTAGATACCACTGCCTTGGAGCCTATTTTAAGCCATACAAGCTCTTCTTCAACCTGCACACTAGTTTCTCCTTCCCTTTCACCTCATATCCTTGTGGCTGCTGCATATATATCTCTTCCTCCAAATCCCTATGGAGAAAGGCTATCTTTACATCTAACTGCTCAAGATGTAAATCTTTAGCTGCTACAAGACTTAAAGCAGTTCTGATTGAAGTCATTTTAACAACAGGAGAAAATATTTCATCAAAATCAATACCTTTCTTCTGTGAAAACCCCTTCACCACAAGTCTAGCTTTGTACCTCTGTTTTCCTCCATCTTCTTCCTTCAGCCTGTAAACCCATTTATTCTTCAATTTAGTTTTTCCTACAGGCAACCTGACTAAATCCCAAGTCTGGTTATGCATTAAGGAGTTCATCTCTTCTTCCACGGCTACCTCCCACTTCTTCCTTCTTTCAACCTGCATTGCTTCTTCATAACATTCTGGTTCACCGGAATCAGTCAACAATAAATAATATAATGAAGGAGAGTATCGTTCAGGGGGTCTACTTATGCTAGTATATCTTCTAACACCACTTTCAGGTGTTTGGGGTGCCTGTTGCTGTTGTGGTGGTTGCTGTTGATTCTTATTATTTTCAGGCACCTTTACCCTGTCACTGACTTCATCAAGAACTATGTATTCCTTGTTTTCGTTTTCTTTCTTCTTTTCCTACAACTGATTCTTATACAAGACCTTTTCATTGAATATTACATCTATGCTCCTAATGATTTTGTGATTTTCATAATCATATAAGCGATAACCAAAATCATTAACACCATATCCAATAACGGTAAATTTCTTTGACTTTGCCTCAAGCTTTGTTCTATTTTCTTTATCAATATGGACAAAGGCCTCACAACCAAAAGGATTTAAAAAAGAGTAGTTTACCTTTTTACCTGTCCATGCTTCCTACGAAACACCACCATCCAAGGAACTTGAAGGCCCTCTGTTTATTAGATAAACAATAGTATCTACAGCATGTGCCCAAAACTGTAAAGGCAATCCTGCATACAATCTCATGCACCTTGCACACTCCATGATTGTTCTGTTCATCCTTTCTAACACACCATTTTCTTGTGGTGTTCTTGGAACTGTCTTCTCTCTACGAATTCCATGTTCTGAATAGTACCTATCAAACTCTTTGCTGCAATATTCACCTCCATTGTCTGATCTAAGACACTTCAATTTCTTTCCTGTCTCAATCTCAACCAAAGCTTTCCATTTCTTGAAAGTATAAAATACATCAGATTTATTCTTAATACAATAAATCCAAGTTTTTCTAGTTGCATCATCAATAAAGGTAACATAATAACGAGAGCCACCAAGAGATGATACCTAAGGAGGTCCCCATACGTCTGTATGCACAAGCTCTAATTTTTCGTTCTTCTTTTCTTTCCCAACTCTGAGAAATCTGACTCTCTTCTGTTTTCCATAAATGCAGTTCTCACAGAAGTCCAAATCAACATTCTTCAAACCCGGCAACAAATTCCTTGAGTGAAGAATCTCCATCCCCTTTTCACTCATGTGTCCGAGCCTATGATGCCATAATGTTGCATCTGCTCCTTTGGAAGTTAAAGCATTAACAGAGTTAGAAATACCATTGCATAAATACAATGTACCAACCTTTTTTCCTTTTGCTATTACCAGGGCTCCTTTGGTGACCTTCCAAGCTTTATCTGTGAAAGTTGTCACACAACCTTCACCGCCTAACTGCCCTATTGAAATCAGACTTTTCTTTAGATCTAGAACATGCCTTACCTCCTTTAATAGCCATTGGTTTCCATTCTGCTGTTTTACAAAAACCTTACCCATTCCAACGATTTTACAGGGTTTATCATCACCCAGATGAACTTGTCCAAAATCTCCTTGAACATAGTCATGAAAGTATTTCTTATCAGGTGTGGCATGTGTTATGAAACCAGGTCAAGAAAAGATAGAAAAGATAGATCAACACCTTATAATTCAGCCTCTTCGAGGGGGCAACCTCCCTTACATTACATAAATGAACAATTCTTTGATGATTCAAATGAGAAAACCTCCTTTCTATATATAGGAGTCTAAGGAGTCACAATATAATCCAGCCGACCTAACAATAATAATATAAAGCCACAAAAATAACAATAGAGGGATTCTATGGGGCACAGAAATAACAATATGGGGGTAATAGGGGCACAACAATATAAATAAGGGGTATAACTACAATAGTAATGGGGTAATCACTAGTATTATAGGGACCCAACATGCCCCTCTCCTTCAAAAAAGTGTTGTCCTCAACGCTTGAGTAGTTCTGGATACTTCTGCATAAAATTCTCATCCTCCCATGTGGAATCTTCAGCGGATAAGTTCTTCCACTTGATAAGATACTCTGAAATTGATCGATTTCGTAGCTGTCGAGTTCTTGTTTCTGTGACTGCTTCCGGTTCCAATATAATTTTTCCTTCCTCGTCAAGTTCTGGCAATATTGTTTGAATTGGGAGCTTGTCGCCTATAACCTTCTTTAAACATGAAACATGGAAAACTGGGTGCAATCGAGAAGCTGCAGGAAGCTCCAATTTGTATGCCATAGTACCAATCTTTTGCAACACCTTGTACGGACCATAATACTTTGGTGATAATTTATTATCCTTCTTAGCTTGCTTTAGGGACATTTGCTTATATGGTTGTAGCCGTAGGAATACCCAATCACCTACATCAAAACTTCTTTCACTGCGATGTTGATCTGCCTGTTGTTTCATTCTATTTTGTGCCAACACGAGGTTATCCTTTAAGAGTTGGAGGACTTGTTGTTGATGTTCGATGTGATGTTCCACTGCCTGAACCTTAGAATTTTCTCTTAAATATGATGTGATGGATGGTGGTTGATACCCATAAAGTGCCATAAATGGGGTCATTTTTTTTGTTGTATGGAAGGAAGTGTTATACCACCATTCAGCCAGAGGCAACCATTTGACCCATTGTGTCTGTTTATCAGATACAAAGCAACGAAGATATCCTTCCAAACATTTGTTTACTATCTCAGTTTGCCCATCAGATTGAGGATGATAAGATGAGCTATGAGCTAACTGAGTACCAAGACAAGAAAATAATTCTGTCCAAAAATTTCCAGTGAAAATGGGATCTCTGTCACTTACAATAATCTTTGGGTTTCCATGTAGCTTTTGAACTGTTTCCATAAATGCAGTAGAAACTGTACTGGCTTTAAATGGATGTGATAATGCACAAAAGTGTGCATACTTGGTAAGTCTGTCAACTACCACCATGATGACACTCTTTCCCTCAGACTTGGGTAAACCTGTGATAAAATCCATTGAAACCTCCTCCCAACGTTGGCTTGGAATGGATAAAGGTTGTAATAGACCCGGTGTCTTAATTGTTTCAACTTTATTTTGTTGGCAAACCAAACATTCCGCCACAAACTTTTGAATATCTGATTTAAGGCCATCCCAAAAAAATTCCTTCTTAACCCTGTGGTAAGTTTTTAAAAATCCTGAGTGCCCTCCTAAGGGAGAAGTGTGCAATTCCATAAGAATCTTTTGTTTTAGCTGGGAATTCTTACAGAGGTATAAGCGATCTTTGTACCATAACGAATCATTTTGCCAGCTAAATGTATCAGAAGTACTGGAATCTTGTTGTAGCTTTCGAATAAGTGCCCACACTTCTTCGTCATTCTTCCATTCCTCCCTTGCTTCGTTTATCCAATCTGGTTGGATAATAGAAATGGCACACAACAATGCTTCCACATCCTCATCCTTTCTTGAGAGTGCATCTGCCACCACATTTTGCTTCCCTTTTTTGTAGATGATTTCAAAGTCATAACCCAACATCTTTGTGACCCACTTTTGTTGCTCTTCAGAGGATAATCTTTGTTCTAAAAAGTATTTAAGGCTATCATGATCCGTTTTTACCTTGAAGTGTCTTCCCATTAGGTAGGGTCGCCATTTCTTAAGTGCATGGAGTATTGCCAACATTTCCTTCTCATAAATAGCTTTGCTTAAAAACTTTCCCTTGATTGGACGACTTTCAAAAGCAATGGGTCTTTCATCTTGCATTAGAACAACACCAATTCCATTTCCTGAAGCATCACATTCCACAATAAAGGTTTTTGTGAAGTCCGGTGTAGCTAAGACCGGTGCTTGGCACATTGCCTCTTTAAGATGTTCAAAGGCCTTTGTTGCTTCCGGAGTCCATGAAAATGAATCTTTCTTCAATAATGTTGTTAGAGGTGCTGCTATTCTCCCATAATTCTTAACAAACTTGCGATAATACCCTGTCAACCCAAGAAATCCTCGCAGATGCTTTATGGATGTGGGGATTTTCCATTCCTTAATGGCTTTAATTTTGCTAGGGTCTACCTTAACTCCTTCATGAGATACAATATGACCCAAATATTCCACCTCCTAGACTCCAAAGAAACATTTGGATCTTTTTGCATATAATTCTTTCTCCTCCAATAGTTGTAGCACCCTGTCAACATGTTCAACATTATCCTTCCAAGACTTGCTGTAGATTAGTATATCATCAAAAAATACTAACACAAATTTTCTAAGGAATGGTTTGAAAATTGAATTCATCAAACCTTGAAATGTTGAAGGTGGGTAAGGCCAAAAGGCATGACCAAAAATTCATAATGACCCTCATGAGTTCTAAATGCCGTTTTCGGAATGTCTTCAATCTTCATTCTGATTTGATGATATCCCGAATGAAGATCCAACTTGGTGAAGTAAATTGATCCATGCAATTCATCCAGTAATTCATCAATGACAGGAATGGGGAACTTATTTTTAATAGTGAGCTTGTTGAGCTCCCTATAATCCGGACGCATGCGCCATGATCCATCCTTCTTGTGTACCAATACTGTTGGAGCTGAGAAAGAACTTTGACTCAGTTCAATTATACCAGCCTCTAGCATTTCTGCAACCATACGTTCAATTTCACTTTTTTGGACATAGGGATATCTGTACGGCCTGATGTTTGGAGGAACACTTCCTGGAATCAGATGAATAGCATGATCATGATCACGCATAGGTGGGAGACCTTTGGGAGTCTCAAATACCTTGGAATGATTGTCCAGGACTTTTTGGAGATCTGGAGAAATAGATGATTCCAATGTGGAAACATCTAGCGAACATAATTGTGCAATTACACCTCTTTGCTCCTTTTTTAGAAGCTTTGTCATGCCATTAGAGCTGATTATCTTTCCTGGTTTCCCTGCAATACCCCTTAATTCAACTTCCTTTCCTTCCGTAGAAAATTTGATGAAAAGTTCTTGAAAATTAAAAGCTATTGTACCCAAGGATTGTAGCCATTGGACTCCTAGTACAACATCAGCACCTCCCATTGGAATGGAAAGCATTGGGCTAGTCAATACATATTCTCCCATGGATAGCTTGATATTATGGCACTTTCCAGAGAAATTTATTGTTCCTCCATTTGCAATCATCACTTGACACTCTGGTGCTGGATATAGGAAGCAATTCAATTCTTTTGCTACCCTACAATGAATAAAATTGTGGGTGCTTCCTGAATCAATCAACACTATTACCTTTTTCTTCTTGATTTGTCCTTCTATCTTGATGGTTTGAGGAGTGGTAATTCCCGCCAATGCATTACAAGATATGGTCGGATTTATTTGTTCTTCATCTAGGCTTTGTTCCTGGAATATATCCTCTTCTTTTGACCTTTCTTGCTCCTTTTCTTCTTCCTCTTCACAATCTATGTAGAATAATTTCTTCTCAGCACACTTATGACCTTTTGTGTATTTGCTATCACAATTGTAACAAAGCCCTTTTGCTCTTTTTTCTTCCAATTGTTGTGGTGTCAACCTTGTAGGTTGTGGAAGACTAGGGGCAACAACACTTCCGTCTTTATAGTTGTGAGTGGTATGCTTCCTAGTTGCCATAATTTTGCTTTCCATTTTTCTTGCTAACCTGAATGCCTTCTCTAATGAATCAGGTTCCCAAAGGCGAACATCATGTTGGATATTATCCTTTAAAGACCCTATGAACACATCAATCCTATGCTCCTCTGGAATATCTTTTACCCTTATGTTCAATTTTTGGAACTCCTCAATGTGCTCCATTATTGAACCCTTTTGTTTGAGACTTATCAATTGGCTAAAAAAAGTGTTGCTTTTTGTATCCTCATAATGTGCTATCAATTCTTCCGTAAAAATTGCCCAAGTGATAAATTGTTTACGAGAACAAAGCCATTGATACCATACAAACTGATTTGGTTCCAAATATACAGTTGCCATACGTACCTTTTGTGCGTTTTGCACATTATTGAGATCGAAGAATTGCTCCATCTGTAATATCCATGTGGCGGGATCCTTGCCATCAAACTTCCTCATATCGATTTTTGGAATATGGTGATTCTTCGATCCAACATTAGCATCTATGGAATCATGATTAACATTTCTTTTGTTCTCATCATGAGTTTCCTTTACTACCTTTTCACCATTAGTAAGTATTTCTTGTAGAAAATTTGTCAAATCTGTCTTCAAATCTGCCATGCCTGTCTTCAAATTTGTGTTCAAATCTATCTCCAAATTGTCCATCTTAGCTTCCATTCCATTCATCTTGGCTTCCACGCCATTTATCTTAGCTTCCACGCCATTTATCTTATCATTTGTTAACTTTTGTGAGCGTGACATTTTTTGCACTTGTTCTTGTAATTTTGATATATCATGTAGCATTTCTTCCTCTTCTTCATGAGTCATTCTAGAGCTTTCAGGTTCCTTACTAGGTGTCTGCATTTTCTTTCCTCGGGGAATCACTTAATGATAATAATGCTCTTCTATGCTCTTTGAATTTCTTCAAAATAAATTTTCAAACCAAGCTTAAGAAAAAATTTAAAAAAATCTACACACCTTTTTTCACTTTGTAGGAGCTCGATATTGCCTCTGATGTATCTCTGTACTTTCCAATCATATAGTTCTGAATTTGTGACCTGTAGTAGCTCTCTATGTCCTCTTTCCAATGCTACAAGTCTGATCCAAATCGGATTCTCCAAGAAAGAGTTATGCACAATCTCCCAAGATGACCTAATTATAGACCTTTCCAGAAGAGCGAAGTTGTATGAAGTGCCACGTGTACAATTTTCAATCTTTGGTTCTGAAAAAGATATACAAGAAACTACAGTCCACCCTCTTTCTGTACCTTCTTATGAAATTTCAATCTGATTCCCAGAGAGAAAGTTATGACGATTTTTCCCAGGTCACCTGTTTTGAATGTAATTCAGGAGTCTGCAAAAAGACCAACTTCCTCAGATCATATCTCCGAAAATATAGCACGAAAAGCTCTGAAATTTGGACCCAAGGTTTAGCGTGATTTCTTCTCAAATGGGTTTTTTTTGCGACTTCTGAAACGTCACAGAAAAAAAGTTATAGTGAAAATGCCACGATGACCTGTTTGGAGCAGCGAAACCCTAGAATCCAAAGCTCTGATACCAAATGTTATGAAACCAGCTCAAGAAAAGATAGAAAAGATAGATCAACGCCTTAGAATTCAGCCTCTTCGAGGGGGCAACCTCCTTTACATTACATAAATGAACAATTCTTTGATGATTAAAATGACAAAACCTCCTTTCTATATATAGGAGTCTAAGGAGTCACAATATAATCCAGCCGACCTAACAATAATAATATAAAGCCACAAAAATAACAATAGAGGGATTCTATGGGGCACAGAAATAACAATATGGGGGTAATAGGGGCACAACAATATAAATAAGGGGTATAACTACAATAGTAATGGGGTAATCACTAGTATTATATGGACCCAGCAACATGGAATGAAGCCCCTGAATCTACCACCCAAGAATCAGTAATATTTTTGAAAGAAGGAATCAAAGCATCTTGTAACACCTCACCTGTCACATTTGCTTCATGATTGCTTCTTGTTGTGCATCTCCTTATTTTCCCTTCCGAGATCTACAGTCTTTCTTCAGGTGTCCTTCCTTTCCACATTTCCAACACACTATCCTCGATCTGGACTTGGATCTGCCTTTCCTTGATTTACTGCGATATCTTGAGCTCTTTCCTCTTTCCATTTTTCTTCCTCTAGGCTCTGCACTCAAAGCATTTCCCGATGTCTCACTGGAGCTTTTCCGTCGCATCTCCTCGCTAAGGATAGCACCGACAACATCATCAAACTTTAAAGTACTAGATCTAGAAATGGAGTTACTAATGGCCATTACCAAACCATTCCAACTTTCTGGTAATGAGCACAAGAATAAATGAGCTCTAACTTCATCATCAAAGTTTACCTCTACAGAACTTAATTGACTTGTAACTGTATTAAGATCATTTAAATGGTTTGCAACAGATCCACCTTCCGACATATTCATATTAAATAACCGTTTCATAAGAAATACCTTGTTTGAGGCCGAGGGTTTTTCATATAGTTTCGACAACGTTTGCATCAAACCCTCTGTCGCGGTTTCCTTCAAAATGTTGAAGGCGACTAACGCGGCAAGGCACAACCGTATTGTTCCGAGTGCCTTTCTATCGAGAAGGTTCCATTCTTCGTCTTTCATACCCGTCGGCATCTTTGTTTTTCCGCCCAATGGTAGGTATAGATCTTTCTCATACAGATAATCTTCCATCTGCATTTTCACAGCAAGAAGTTTTGGCCATTAAATTTCTCGACCTAAACTTACCATCTTCCGCCATTGCTCACACTTGAACCAGGAACCGTTCTTTCCTGTGAGTTTATCAGCCAAATAGACCTTCGGCTCTGATACCAGTTGTTAGAAAATTGTATATTATGGAGCAATGGAACACATAAAATATTGCAGAAATATAAACACAGAAAACACACAAAACACGAGAGACACATATATACGTGGTTCACCCAGTTTGGGCTACGTCCACCCCGAATAGCCAGTCCTTCCTTTATATTATCCAGCAAAATGAAGAGACACAACCTACAGCAAATCCGTTGTAATATCCTCTGTTTTCTCTCACAGTCTCACCTCTCTATTTCTCGCTCATAGAATACACATCTATATCTGAGCCTCAAAATACAATGCCCTCATACAAAGAGAGGGGGTTGCCTTCTAGGGAAAAAAAACCCTAGACTAAACATAAGTTCTACCATCAGATCATCTGCCTAATGAACGACCCAGATTGACTAGAAATTACTATACTTTTACAATGCAATTTTACATTTATTTTTTTAGCTTCGGGGCCGCTGCCCCTGAGCCCCCGCCGGGGGACCGCTGGCCCCCGGACCCCCTAGCCGGGGGGGATCGGCCCCCCCAGACCCCAGCGTGGGGGACAAGTCCCCCCTGCACCACCCCCCACCGTGGAGGGGTGTACAAACTTCCTGGGGTATACATTCCGCTGAAACAAAGACCTCTGAACAATCATGCTCCACACACAATAGAAAGTTGCGATGCATATTGAGCTGTACACTGGCCAGTTAGTATGCATCTCACCTTTCTCAAAGGCAGGGTGTGATGGGCGCAGAAAGGCAACTTTACACAGTGGTTTTTCATCAAATTTTTGCCTTTTTTTGCTCAAATTTGGATCCTAACTCATCTTTTGTCTGCATTTCAAATATTTGTTGGATCAAGATGGTTGTCACATGGCGTGAACAAGAATATGAAGAGGAGGACATGATTGCTTTATAGGACCAGGGCACAGTTGATGCATTAAGAAACTGTGACTTACTGAAGTTCTTCTGCATATACAGCATGAGGCAACAGATTAGTTTTTTGTAGTATTTTTTCGATGCCTGGGATCCGATTGACCAGGTATTCCAGATCAGAGGTACATCTATTCCTTTGATGGTCGAGGAAATTTACTTTCTGGCAGGATTTTCGAGGCACGGTGGACCTCTTTCACTATAAAGATTTGCTCGTGGGGGTGAATCCGTGAAAGATTAGATTCGTTAGTTCTGCAGGGATGGATCTCAGCCCAGTAAATATGGTAAGATAAATATCTAGGATGTCACTGATCGGGCCTTGAGGACCATTTTATTTACCTTTGCTAGATTGGGTGGTAGCGAGGCCTTACATTTGGCGAACTGATCTTACATGCAGTATACCCTAGAATGCCTGGAATCGAAGGTGTTCGATTGGTGTGAGGCGATACTTCCTGTCATAAAAGAAAAAATCTTCAAAGTAAAGAATGGAAGAACCAAGAATTTTGGCTATGGATCCATATTGACTACTTTTTCTTTGGAGAGGATTCCACTTATGCAGCCTCAGAACATTTCACTGGGATTTCTAGCACTGAGGGAACCATGGATGCATAGATGGGTTGATCTTATGGCCAGACATGGCGGCCAGTCATAGATTTCCTTCTCTGATGCCTTTTTCGAGTGGCTCAACCACCAAGAGATCATATTTGCAGAGTATCCATATGTCGGGATGGATTTTCGAGGCAACCTGAATTTGGCATTACGAGCTAGTGAGCAGTGGAGTGCTATAGGTAAAATGATTCGACCACATATTTGTTTTTTAGTTTTATAATGTTTTGTGTTTTTTATGTTACCAACACTAAACAAACTTATATGTGTGTGCAGATATTGGACTAGTGCGACCAGTGGCACGCCCATGGGTGGCAGATGACGCTTCAGTAAGAGAGGTTGTAGGGAGGGCCGTTCTTCGGCATCTAGATATATCAGAGACCTTGGCAGTGTTGCAGGATGAAATCAAGGGCCTGTTACCTTTGAGGCTACAGTGCCATACTACTAGCATACCAAGTCGTTAGACTAGGCTCCTGCACATGATAGCATAGGCGGTGACATGTTATCACCAACATCACTAGTCGAGGATGTTTTACTCCATTCATTTTGAGTTTCTTGGTCAAATGACCAATTTTTCTTGGACACAAAACATTTTGTAAAAACTATAAACAGTTACCTACTTTTTATTTTTGGAGTTTTATTTTGGTTAAGTGCAAATGTTGATGTGAAATTATTTCTTTACAAATGTTGTAAATGTCTATTTAAAGCATAGTTTGCTAATGAATCAGTCAATGTGTTTAAGTTTCTAGAAATGTGTTGATATTGAATGGAACCAAAATGTCTTTCCAAAATCCTAACTCTTACGAACATGCGATAAATAGATGGGTTTCGAATGGAATAAATGCTAGTAAGTTGTAAAATGACCAGTTGTGAATCTAGCCTGACAACGAGTCAGCGTATGCCATGTGAAATGGCATCATAGAGAAGTTCAATCAATGCACTATACTCAGCGAGGTTGTTCATCGATCGACCAATACATATCCCCTTAAAACTCACTAACTCATCACTTGGAGCAAAAATGGCCCAGGCTGCAGAAGATAGGTTCTGCGTACTACGACTAGCTCTATCGACATACCCAACAACTGGTTCCAAAAAGTCTGCCATATGCAACAAATGTGAAGTGGATTACCTAACCAAAATGACAACTTTGAAAGAAAACACACTAAAATGTAATAAAAGCATATGTATAATGAGTTTAATACACTTAATCAAGCGTAGTAATGTTTAAGATACAACTTGTTTTGGGGTTGCGACAGTGGAATCCCATCATAATCGACCAGCTCGTAGGCTCCTTTTGTCAATACTCATTTAATAATGTAGGGGCCCATCCATAGTGGTTCGAATTTACCTACTCCTAATTTTTCAGAGTCCTGATAATAATGCAAGACCAGGTCACCTTCTGAGAAGACACGAGGCTTGACATTTTTGTCATATTGTGCCTTGATGTGTTTCTTATGTGCTTCATTAGCCAACGCGGCATCATGATGGGTTTTGTCCAAATGGATTAGTTCCAAGAAACGAGCCTCTTATTCAAAAGTTTCGGGAAGCAGATCAATCGCAAGCTTGAGGGATGAGATTTCGCATTGAATTGGTAAGACTACATCCAGACCATACACCAACTGAAAGGGTGTAAATCCACTCACATTTCTCTTCGAAGTCATATGTGCCCGTAGAGATGAGTACAGGATCAAATGCCAAATCCGTTTATGGACTCCAATAATTTTTTGAAGCATGCACTTAAGGACTTTGTTGATTGCCTCAACTTGTCCATTAGCCTACAGATAATATGGAGTAGAACTATCATGGGACAATCCTAATTTGGCAGTTAATTCGATCATCATGTGATTGCGAAAATGCGGCCCATGATCTATGAATATAGCATGTGGTACACCAAATCTAGAAACTACATGATTGGAAAAGAAAAGAGAAGCCATTTCGCTGCTGTTGTTTAATGTAGGCATCGCCTCGACCCATTTTGTAAAATAGTCGACAATGACTATAATATACCCATGCCCCCCGGCCGGGGTGGGGTTACATGTTATGAAATCAATTCTCCATTTAGCGAATGGCGCAACAACAACTACTGGATGCAGTGGTGCAGGTGGTAATCTGGTTTTGTAATAAAAAATCTTACAAGCATGGCAACTTCTGACTACAATTATGCAATCTTTGAATATGGTTGGCGAGAAGTAGCGAGCTCGTAAGATTTTTTGTGCAGTAGCATAACGAGATAGATGCCCCCCACAAGCACCTGAATGACAATCATTCAAAAATTTTTTGGCCTCTTCATGCATGAGCACCTTCATAGAACTGTATCGACACCACGATGGTAAAGTGTATCACCAATGATCAGATAGTCTTTGTCTTGGTATCAGGTATGTCGCTATTCAGAGTGAGAGGTGTTAGGCCTAAAAGTTTGGGTCTGGAGATAGACTAGTATATCCCCATACCACGGATCACTTAACGATATCAAAAATAGAGTCTCATCCACGATTGATGCTTTGGATGTTAAATCATCGGATGACGAGGGAAGGTCACAAAGTAACTCTGCAAAGATGAGAGATTTCTTTTATTTGGATTTGGTGAATTCTAGATCAAACTCCTACAAAATGGCTATTCATTTGGAATATTTCCCCCCCAGGAATTGAGGTGATAGAATGTAGGTCATAGGGTTGCAATCTGACACAATGGTGGTTTTGCGAAAGAGAACATAGTCTCGAAATCTCTGTACTTCTTGAAAAACTGCTAAAGCTAACTTTTCAACATAATAGTACTTGTTTTTTGTATCATTAAGATTGCGACTTAAATAATATACAGGATATTCTATTCCATTATCTTCTTGCACTAAAACCATGGCGATAGTTGTATCTGTAGTGAAGAGATACAGGTTGAAGTCTTTTTGATAGTAAGGAGCATACACTAATGATTCTTTTATCAGGGAATCTTTTAAAGCATCAAAGGAAGCTTGCGCAACCTGATCCCAGTGGAAGGGTACTCCTTTTTTCGAAAGACATGTATAACCTTTAGTGAGCTCAACATAATGTGCAATTAACCTCCTTAGAAGGTTATCTTTCCCTTGGAGTCTTTGAATCTGAAGAAAATTTGAAGGTGGAGGCATGTCAAGGATTGCCTAAACCTTAAAAGGGCCGAGTCGAGTTCCATCCTTAGAAACTACAAAACCAAGCAATCGACCAGAACCGACACAAAACACACACTTGTGTGGATTGAGTTGTATCTTGTAGTGTCAGCAATGTAGAAATATGGCTGTCAAATGTTGTTGATCAATGGAATGTTTCCAGTAGCTTGTGAACTGTTAGGAAAAAAGGCTAGTTTGTCAACAATTTTTATTCCACCTTGGAAGGGAAATTCAATCTTTCTAAAATATGTAGACACAATGGTAGCCATAGCATAAATCTAGGGTCTTCCTAGTCGAGTATTGTAATCAAGGTTTCTATCAATGACCTTGACTTCAATTTCTACTGTCTTGCCCCCCAGTTCAACTTTCAAGCCACTTAAAATCCCATATGGAGTGTACGTTCTTCCATCGAATGATTTTAATGTTGTTGATTATCATGACAAAGGTGGTGAACCAAGAGTTTTCCAGCAACGCATTGACATAACACAGGTAGATGCCCCCTCATCAATGATAGTTTGATGAACATTTTTATTGAGAGCTTTTACCTGTATAAGGAAAGCGAGTTGGGCTGGTAACTAAGGTGTATATCCTTTATGATTAAAGGCCACAAGATTGGAATTCGCTGGATCAATCCCACGAGTTGTTGATAACAAAGCCCGCTTTTAGGAGGGACAATTTTACAATACCTCAAGTGTCGACATAGCAGATGGTGATTGAGCTAGATCCTCCACTATATTATAATTCTGAGTAGCTTGAGCATGAGGATTAAATGTTGATTTATGTACGACTCCCTTTGGCGGCTTTATAGTTAATTTAGGAATAATGGGTGGAACAACTTTTGGCGAAGTCATTGTCGAACCACTAGGTTGATCTGTAGCCTGGTTGTTTGATGACGTTGGATTCCCATAATCTTTATTCCTTGTTGATATCAAAGAATCATTTTTCTTGTTTGAGATGGATAGCATAAGCACTTGGGATGTGGAAGCATGATTGATAACAACCAGATTAGTTTTTGGGTTCGGAAATGGATTAGTCAACACCGCTGAGGTATTTGAAGCCTTTAAAAGTTTTTCAACCTCAGCTCTATGTGGACTTTCTTTTCTATAATGATCCTCATTACACATCAAACACAAAAAATGAGGAGGTTTCTTAGGCCCATTAGGGTTCTGAGAAGATTTTTTAGGAGTTGAATTCTCCTATTTCTCGTTATTATTTTTCCCTTTCTTGTTGCCCACTGGTTGCTTTGGATTTTTTCCTTTGTCAGATGAAATGGCATTAATCTCTGAGGCAAGAGGTTTGTCATTTGCTTTTTGACTAGAAATAGTGAGAGCTTTACTAGATGGATCCCTTGTGGTTTGCGTTCTTGAAGAATTGATTACGCCATCACCGACATGAGAATCCCTATTCGATTTAGGAGGGGGTGGAATGGAAAATTCTGGTCTAGGAGCATCAGGAATTTTGTCGTAGAGTGTACCAGATTGAGTATAGATAAAGTCTAAATATTGGGCATGAGCAATGACTTTCTCTTCAGTGACAACTCCTCCTTTCACCATGTCCTCAGTGATAGATGACAATAAGGACTGAATGAACCACTCAACTAAAAGCTGATCAGGAACATATGTCTTTACCATTTGACGATGACAATGCCACTCATGAATATGATAAGATATGCGAGTGGTCGTGATCTGTTTAAACTTGGTAAGGATTTCTGTTCCCATTTCGTACCTAATGGGTAACTGAAAGCGGGTTAGAAAAGTAGTGGCAAGGGTGTTGAAGTTATCAAGCGAAGCTCTAGGAAATTCAATATATGATTTCGCTACTGGACCAGTGAGCATTCTCTGAGAAAGGCATAGCCTAATCGAATCATCATTTAGGGTGTTAGATGAGCACCACAAATGAAAAGTCATCACGTGATTCGATGGATATTCTCCGGGATTTCCATTGAATCTAGGAATATCAGAGGGAAGTTTATGAGGAATCGCTAGCCACCAATGGGCGTATGCAATTGGATAATTCGTTAGCTCGTTCAAATCTGGTAATTATAGAGTTGCTACGAAAGGTAACTACTAATTCAAGTTAGGTGAAGCATACCTAGGATAAGATGGAATCGCCTGAGCAATAGGTCTTTGCATACCAGCTTAATGTATCTAATGTTGGTAACTTTGATAAGGTTGTTGGACATAACCAGTATAGTGTGGTTGATGATAACTGTTTTGAAAATGTAGTTGTCCATTACCTACAAAGCCTTGTTGCTCAGGACCTAGGTAGGCTTGATATTGACCAAATCCAATTTGAGGTTGTAAACCAAGCCCAAAGTGAGGTTGGGTTTACTGGAATTGTAGTTTTTGGTATTGTACCAGCCATGGTTGTTGGACCATTTGATGTTGCCCAATACTAGAAGATTGAATAAGATGCGGATTGATAATACTCGTTTAAGCCTGAGTCATTCCAGATAAGGAAGCACTAACCTGAGGTTGCGATTGAGCCATAGAGACAAGTGGCTATTGTATCGCAACCTGAGAGACTTGAGGTTGAGACACAACAGGTTATGTTTATACCTGTCACACAGTCATAATAGTAAAGGTAGTGGGAATATTTGACATAGGTTAGATCGGTTGCATTTAATATACAACCCTTGGTTGTTATGGCAGTATTGGTACCCAACCGCTGGATGTAATCCTAGTTTGACTTGAATTTTGTTGGAAACTCTCACATGGTTGTTCCCCAAGAGGGAATAATGAAAAGGCGTACTTCCCTTACTACCCTCCATATGGCAGCAACCCAATGTTCAAAGGATATATTGGTCTTTGAAGACTGGTTTGCCCAAATTGATACTAGCATGTAGGATCAAATTGCTGAGTTTCAATGTAAGAAATACCAGATGGGACTCCGGATGAATAAATAGGAGCAGAACATGTTGCTGAAGCAGCACCTAAGTGGACTCCAGTTAGTGATTGATAACTAGCTGGAAAAGATGGTATACCAGAAAACGTTGTAGGAATGGCAGCAGGAAGTTCTGTCATAGCTGCATCAGATGACACATTCCTAGATGTTGATGGTTGCTCTAACATGTTTAGTCTATCCAAAATATTTCCTAGTGATTCGATAGGAACTTGTGATGAAGGAGGATTAAAATAACTAGACTCAGGAGTAGAAGAACACAAGTGAATCCCAGTTCCAAAATGAAACGGGGTACTAGATGGTGGATCCTCTACTATCTCCATTATAGCAATCAGACCAGGTGGAAGAGGTAGACCATCAGGTCTGTAAAAGATTTCTAGATCTGAAGAAGGTATAGCTTCTGCAGTGACTGATACAGCAGGGGTGACACCTTCTGAATTCTGAAACTCAACTTCGAGATGTTCAGGTAAGTGAACTTCAGTCTCAAAGGGAGGTTCTTGAACAACTACTTGTTTGAATGTAACCTTAGTTTGAACTGAGATGGGTTCTAGATAAACTCTAGATGGAGTTGTTTCAGGTATAGAAGTGTCTATCGTTACATTAGGATCAATTCTAATGTCCTCCTATAACTGCGGAACTTCTTTTTTAAAGGCAGATGTACCAGAAATGATCGGAGTAACTGTAGTCTCTAACGATGTTGAAACAAAAGTTTCAAATAAACCAAATGAATTGGACTCAGTTAAACGAGACCGATTTAAGCATATTGGCTTTGTTTCCAGTATCAAAGATGCTTGACTTGCTAGTCTCCATGAACGATGGGGTTTTGATTGAATTTCTTCCACGATTGCGGATTACTTGATCAACTCAAAATTAAGGGGGGGAATGATGTTATACCAAATTGAATTAATTTTAAAGACGCTTTGACACAACTTTGCTTTTTCAGTCTTTAAGAGTCAAGAAAAAGCTAAAAATGACTCTAGTCACCTTCTATTTTTAATGAGCCTGAAGTGACAAGTGCTCAGATGGACCTTTTCTTTTAAAGAGTCAAGAAGGAATGAAAGTGACTACTCTGGAAAATCTAGATAGAGGGATTACCAAACCAGTCACAAAACTGCAATATACACCTTGGCGATAAATTAAAGAGAAGTTACCAAGGAAATATGTACGACAACCAATCTTCCTGAATTTTTTGTTCAGTGCATTGCGATCAATAAGGCGACAGACTTGGCTTCCTATGTATAAAGGATATAAGCCTATTATGGTCTCCCAATATATACGTGACGGTACGGGGAGCACAATTTTGTGCTAGCACTTGTTGTATCAAGGAGGAGGAATCACCCAACCTTCGATGAAAATGATAGTTATTAGTTTTAATGATGCTGGAACACGTCTCTAGCCTAGACCTCTAAATGTGTTGCGTTAAGTTCCAAAGCATTGTTAGGTTCATTGAAATTTATTTTAGAGTTGATCTTGTTTAAAGTTTTCCTTTCAATGGTTCACCACATGATGATGATTTGAAATTCCTAAAATGCAATCTACAATGATACAAAATCTTTTTTCATTTCGAGCAATGAAAATCCTAGCTATTAAGGAAAACAGATTACAATTCTTTCAGACAAAGAGCAAAGAGCACACACTAGCGCATTTTCCTAAATCATTTTTTGCACACAAAATAAATTCAAATCCAAATTCATGTATTTGTTTTCCATTCTCCTTAATGTGAAAAATGCCAAAAAGGAAAACTAAATGCAACAAAGATCTGAAATATTTCTTTCAAAATGACATTTTTGACAATTTCTTCTTCAAAAGAGAAAGGAAGACTAAACAAAACTTTTCAATTTTGAATAAAAAATGATTTCGACACTTCGAATATCAACAAATCAAACCAAATACATGAAAAAAAGTTCAATCGACTATCCAGGGAAGGAAGAATCCACGACACTTCTCTTTTATACACAAAACAACAATTACAACACTTTTTGTACCAAAGGGATAGATCAATTTAAGCAACTTTTCGACAAAGGATTGTAAATGATGAACAAATACATAAAAACATTTACTAGTCCTAATATAATGGAAGTTGATCTATGTGATGCAAGTAGGCTTCATTAATGAGGCATTATTCATAAGCAGCAAAAACAACTAAACAAAACTGAAAACAATGTCAAAATCCCCTAATTTCTAGAATGGAAATAGGTTTAGTCAATCCTCACACCTGGGCTTCATAGAAATAGGGATGCATCACACTTTACACACTCGAGAGGTGCGATGCATACTGGGTTACAGTGACAGATAGTGTGATGGGCGAAGGAGTGCAACTGAAGTGGGTTTTGGCTCAGATGTGCAGCTGTTTTCAGCGAGTTAAGCTGAGCTATGATGAACAATAAAGAGAAAAGTATAGAGGAATGTCTTGAGAGGTTACTGAGCTACCAAAATTCTTGTGAGTCAATTGTTTAATTCATAAGCTAAACCATAGATTGACTGAAGAAACATTCATATACTATGAAATTGCAAAGAAAGAGCAGTTTGAATGCTACCTAGCTGACTTCAGGCTCTGTCTATAGTTTATAAAACAAACAACAACAACAAACAAACATATATTCTATCCCCAATGGTGTTGCAAATTTGTTTCTAGGAAAACTAGTGTCTTGTCGATGACTAGCCCTCTATGTTTGGCAACTACACTAGAAACAACAGTTTAAAGAAATTCAACGATTTCTTCTATGTGTAACAGATAAGAGAAAGATAATGGATCCAACCTGGAACTTCCTCTTAATATCTTCCTTGATCTCTCTCCCCCTTGACAAAGCTTGCAACTCCTCCCCGTACTTAACCAACATGGAGAGTATCTGTAGAAAAAGAGTAACAAAGAACCGTCAAAGCATCTTGATCTATTACAACATAAACATTATAGAATCAAATATATAATGAACATATAATAACATTCACAAATGATAACATTGAGAATTTCACAATCATATGGAAGAAAACTTGAAGAACTTTATTAAATAGAAGGGATAATTACCACCCAATTGTCTGATCCAGCATCATCCTCCTAGCATCAAGTCCTCTTCACCTCATGAAATAGCAATATCACACCAACAATACAATGCTCTTTCCTCAATTACAAACTGTCATCACTTCCTTGCAATTCACAATATTCCAGTCCCCAGATCTCTTAGATGAGGGATCCATTTATAGATGTGTGCAAGGGTGTGAGTCATATCTCTAGTTTTGATTAGTGTCATTCTACTTGTTACAATTGGTTCCACTTGGAGATTTCCTAGATCTCTTACTCATCCCTGGGAGAATTCAGAGAGGCAAGTGTCATAAGAGAAGTTTCTAGAAGATTCCATGCGCAACCACCTAGCAAATTGTCTTGGACATTTGTCCATCCTCACATATGGCACCCTATAGAAGGCCCAAATAGTATGCATCACACCTAGGCAGTGTACCGCTCAGTATGCATCACACCTGGCCAGTGTAGCAGTCATTATGGTTCAGTTTAGGCCATTTATGGATGGTTTCTTAGGTGGAACTTTTGGCGAATGATGTAATCAGATGACCATGTTATTTTAGGGTATGAACTCTTTTAGGGGTTGAAGAGCCCTAGTTTATTGACATATAAGATTGGGGTTGAAGTGCCCAAATATGTCTATAACACACTTCTCTCGCCGATGTGCTTACGCAAATGGATGATTAAAATAATGAGCGACCATCTTCATTTATGAGCACTAGTCTTCAAGGAACTGAAATCAATTACCCCACCATAAAAAAACAAGCTTACACGATATACAAGGTGTTAAAGCACTTCTCGCCCTATCTCTTGAAAAATCATTGCATTATCTTTGTTTCACACCTTGTATTCAGATTATTGTTTCTTCAACAAGAGTTGGGTTAGAGAATATCAAACTGGATGAATGGCTCACAGAAATATGACTTAGATTTGAATCCAGTTCAGACAATTAAGGGCCATGTTCTATGTCAGCTAGCACTACTACTAGTGGATGCAAAAGAAGAAGAAGATCCCTCTAGATGGGAACAGGAGATTGAAATGTACAATGTTGAGTGAACTCCTCCAACCATTATTGTGGACTCTTGGTACACATATGTGTCCTAATACCTTGAGCATGACATCGTTCCCTCCCATTTATCCTCACGACAAGAGATGGCACTTAGACTTAAAGAATTATGTTACAAGTGGGTGCATGGGGTGAATTTTGGACAACACCATAACACAAAATTTCTTAGGTGTTTAGAAGCACATGATTTAGAGAAATTATTGTGTGATCTCCACAATGAACCAGATTGGGGGACATTTTTTTGGTAACACAACTTCACATAAAGTTAAGCGGGCTAGTTTCTGTTGTCCTACATTATTCAAATATGCTCACCTCTATGCTTGCAAGTCTCCAATATGTCAAAGGTGTGCTGACTGAAACAAGAAGTCAACCGAACCATTATATGCTATCGTAGTGGAAAAACCATTTCTATAGTGGGGCTTAGATGTCAATGGATAAATCTTTCCCCATTCGTAAAAGCAACACCGCTACATTCTCATTGCTACATACCACTTCATGTGGTGAACAAAAGAAATCCCACTTAAATAGGTGAATGATTAGGAATTCATCAATTTTCTTAAGTATAATATCATTTCCAGGTTCGGCATTCCGATTTCACTTGTTTTGAAAAATGCAATGTATTTTTCATCGCTAAAACTATATGATTTTTCATTAGAAAATGTAATTGTATTGAAACATTCAACTAACTACTATCTGTAGGGAAATGGTCTTGCAAAGTCCACAAATAAGAACCTCATTTGTATCATAAAAATTATCATCCTCTCAAAACAGAGGAACTGGCACTCCGCTATGGTAAATAATTGATGGGATGACAAGTCATGCCAAATCCCTCTTGCAACAGCTCCCTTTACTTCCTAGTGTATGGGAAAGAAGCCATCCTCCCTCCAAACATTTACTTGTCTTGTCTCTAACTTTGACAAGAATCCCATGAAAAGTCATGCTTAGTATTTCAGTGTAGTATGGACACTCTTCACAAGTCACAAGAAGAAAGGTTGAAAGAAAAAGAAAAAAATTCCTTTCATTAGAGTCGTATCAAGAGGTGTTTCGATAAGAAGTATATACTGAAGAATAACTTCAGTGTGGCTGACTTAGTTTTGAAGTGGGTTGAATCCCATGAAGAAAAAGGAAAACACACCAAGTTTCAATCCTTATGTATTGGACAATTCACTATTCATGAAAATATTCGCCAACTCACATATTATCTGCAATTACTAGACAGGAGGATTGACTCTCTGCCTGCAAATGGAAAAGACTTAAAACATTAATTTCAATGATTATATGGGGCTATTCCTATGCTCTGTACATAGTATTTTCTTATTCGTTTGATTTATGTTTTGTTTTTTTCATGTAAATAAGTATTGTGCGTGAATGTGTTTTCGGGCTTCTTAGTGTGTGTGTGGCTAAAGTATAATGATTCTTGTGACACTACAACATTTGGCTAACCTTCTGTCCGTCTTCCTTCTGTTGGTTATATATTTTGGTAGATGAAGTTTTGACAAAAAATACGATTCATCTGTGGGGGGAATTTTGGTTAAACCATGAACTTATGTCTATTTAGGGAACCTTATGCCTACATTTGGTTTTTTATGTTTGGTGTTTTCACACTTATCCAATTAGTAGAAGAGAAGGGGAAAAATATAGGTGAGCAAATCTAAATCAAAGGTCTCTATATTCTTATCTAAAGGAACAAACTCTCCTAATCTCAATAAGTCAGGATCCCTCTTATTCTCATAAAATGAATAAGTTCCAATGCACAGTCCTATAAAAATGCAGGAATTTACAGGGTAAGTTCCTCTAATACAACAATAGAGGACATTGCTCACAAGCAGATCACAGATCAATACACCAATATTATTGACGTGGTTAAAACCCTCAAAGAGGGAAATAGTCCATGGCCTAAGACAACGTGGCCACTTCAAGCAATTTTTTAATAAAAGAGTGAAAATTTACATAATCTTCTCTCATGAATGGTCACCCTACAAATGACCCTCCATGCTCTTCAAATAGAGATCATGGACCAATCGGGTGTTAAGCCAAGGATCAAGTGTTGGTAATACCAAGGAGAGAATGAATCATTGGATCACTTCATGTCGAGAACATATCATGACTTTTAGATTGTAATTTACAAATGTACATAGTAAAGAAACAAACTTTACCGAACTCTATACTAGACCAAGTTATACTTAACTATTTCCTATCTGTTGGAATATCTAAACATCCCCCCTTAAGGACAACTTGGGATAGGATTGAAGGATGTACAAATATGACACAATAGGAGAAGGAAGGAGGCATTATAGCCTATCCCCCCTTAGTGACAACTTCCTGAACTTCAACCATAAATCGAAGTTTAGTAAACTTCCCTTGTGTGAGAACCTTTGTAAAGATGTCTGCAACTTGATCATCGGTTGAACAATTTGCACTTCAAGAACATTGTCATGAATGAGATTTTTGATGATGTGCATGTGTAGTTCAATGTGTTTGTTGTGCTAATGTTGGACTAGATCTTTGCCTAGTTGAATGGAACTTTGATTATTACGCCAAAGTGTAGTCAAATGTTGCTACCGAAAGCCAAACTCTCACAAGTTCTGACGAAGCCACATGGCTTCCTTACTAGCTTCTACAGGGCCATGATACTCTTCTTCTACTAAAGAAAAAGAAATGGCACTTTGTTTCTTGCAAGCCCATGTAATAGGTCCAAAACCAAGAGTGAAGACGTATCCTGGAGTAGACTTGTGATCATCAGGGTCACCAACCCAATCAGAATCAGTGAAACCAACCAATACAGGAGATGCTTTTGCATTGTAATGAATCCCAAACTGAACTTTACCTTGAACATAATGAAGTATTCTTTCAGCTAGTTTCCAATGAATTTCATGTGGGTTTTGCAAAAACCGAGAAATAAGGCCAACAACAAAGGAAAGGTCAGGATGAGTATGGGTCATATGCAAAAGTTTTCATACAAGTTGATGTATAAGGTAGCAACAACTTCAGGGGAGGTAAAAGTGACTAAAAGTTTGGATCTAGACTGAAAGGGAGGAGGGGTTGGCTTTCAGTCTTCCATGTGAAAATTGAGTAGAAGATCATAGGCATAATTGGACTGGGAAAGGGAAATACCTTCCTTGGATTGCAAGACTTGAAGACCAAGAAAATAATCCAAGTGTCCTAAGTCTGTCATTTCAAACTGATTTTTAAGGTTGGACCTCACATGGTTTATAAGTTTGGGATCACTACCAGTAAGGATAGGATCATCAACATAAAGAAAAAGAATGATAAGAGACTTACCCACTTTCTTGGTGTAGACAATATTGTTAGATTGACAACTAAAAAAGCCAGTATTTAAAAGAAAGCTATCTATTTTGGCATACCAAGCCCAAGGGGCTTGCTTGAGACCATAAAGGGATTTCTTAAGCCAACATACAAGGCTAGATTCTATTTGTATAAATCCGGGAGTTTGTTACATATAGATTTATTCATGCAAGTCCCCAAGCAAGAAGGTGGATTTAACATCCATCTGATGGACATCCCATTTGAAAGAGGCAGCAACGAAAAGAACAAGGTGAATAGAGCTCATTTTGGTAACACAGGAGAAGGTTTTAGTATAGTAAATGCCTTAAACTTGTGAAAAAATCTGAGTAGCAATACAAGCTTTATGTTTATTAACTTTTCCATTTGGTCCAAACTTGGTTTTGTAAACCCATTCGCATCTAACAAGTCTTCGTCCCTTTGGAAGAGGAACAATATCCAATGTATAATTCACCAATAATGAATGATATTCTTCATTCAGAGTTGCGTCCCAATCGGGATGGCCTGAAGCTTCTACAAAGGTGTGAGGATCATAATTCATTGAAGCTTGAGCTAGTAAAGAAGAGGGTCTATCAAACTGAGAATGTGTATGTCGTTGATCTGTAAGATCACTTGCAAGAGAAACTACTACATCCCATGTAGCACAAACCCATTTTGGAAGCTGAGTAGCCGAAGGAGGATCCTGAGAAGGTGGGGGAGAATTGTCATCCTCACTATCATCATTTAAAGAATAAATATTTTTAGAAGTAGAAGGGATAAACAGAGGTGGCACATCTGCCAAACTAGGCTCGTAGGCTGATATATTTTCAGCAAAATTTACATCTCTTCTAATGATAACATTTTTGGAATTAAGTGGAATAAGTCTATATCCTTTTGCATCTTCAGAATATCCAACAAAAATAAAATTTTGACTCTTAGGTTCTAAAGCTATATGTTTGTCATCTAGAATATGGGCCCATTCTTCACTTCAAAAAACATGAAGGTGACTTACATATAGTTTAATGGAGCTCCATGCTTCTTCTGGAGTGGTATTCTTTAAAACCTTAGTAGCAGTGCAATTTACTATGTAATTTGCATAGTTATTTTCTTCTGCCCAAAAATTAAGACTAAGCCCCTTAGATTGAAGCATACAATTAACCATTTCCTTTAATGTGTGATTCTTCCTTTCAGCTACACCATTTTGTTGTGGAGTATATGGAACAAAATGTTGCATTTCAATTCCATGCTCAGTGCAAAAGTTGATGTATTTGTTGTTAACATATTCTCTACCATTATCAAATCTAAGCTTAAGAATTTGATGTCTAGCTTGTTTTTCAACAAAGGCCCTAAAGGCTAAGAACATGTTAAATGCTTCACTCTTGAGTTTTAAGAACTACAACCAAGTGCGTCTGGAGAAATCATCAATGAAAGTTAAGAAATACTTGTAGCTAGAGAATGAAACAACTAGAAGTGGACCACATAAATCACTATGCACAAGCTATAAAGGGGCTGAGGCATTCCAAGAGGAACGTTTTTAAAAACTATCTCAATGATGTTTTTTGAGTACACATCTAGAGAAAACACCATCTCTGCAAGATACCATAGGAAGAACTGCACCATATTTTCTTTACATATATTTTGAAGGGAGCAATAGTTTAAGTGACCAAATCGCTCACACCAATGTTTGCTCATTTTATCATTATGAGCAACAAATACGAAGGGAAGAGTTGATGACCCAAAGTTGTTGAACTTATACAATATTGTAGAATCACCAGCAACGTCAGTAGCTAAAATCTGTTTAGGATCTCTTAGGTCCTTAATTACAACATTGTGAGGTGAAAATTCAACAGTTTTACCCTCACCTAAATGAGTTATCTAATATACAGAGAGAAGATTGTAGGATAAGGTTGGAACACATAATACATCATTAAATTGACCATTGCCTAGATTAGCAATTCCAATCCCTACAACACTAAGAGATATATCATCACCAACATATATATTTTTGGTGTTACAATCATTTAAAGAAGAAAACATGGCTTTGCTTTTGGCCATGTGATAAGAAGCTCCAGAATCAACGAGCCACTCATGATAATGAGAAGAAGAAGACAAATTTAGTTCATAACTAGACCGAGATGCTTGAAAACTACATGCATAAACTCCTATTCATGAAGATGAAGTTGAAGTTGAAGGGTGATAAAAATGGATGTTATGCTACTTCATTGTTGCTTCCAAGGCTTCCATCTTCTTAAAGAAATTAGATTCTAAGTGACCATCTTGATTACAAAAGTGGAAATATCTATCAGTCTTCTTCCCTTTATTTTTATTTTCCTTATCATTTTGTTGAAATTATTTTTCATTTTGAGACTGAATTTGCTTAGGACCCTTTTTTGGTTTAGGACCATTCTTTTTAGGATACTACTTCTTAGGATTCTTTGAATTTGGTTGTTGTTGGATGGCTAAGGATTTCGTAGAAGAGTTTCCAAGATTAAGGAGACCAAGTTGTAAGAGTTTTTCTTGTTCTCTTATTAAAGAATCACAAAGGCATCAAAAGAGGGGGACTTGTAGTCTTGTCCTTAAGAAATAAAGGCTTCTCTAGTAGAATGGAAGGTGGAAACAAACACAGAGTAGGCTGGTCCCAACTTAGTAAGAATGGAATAGATAAGGCTACCATCTTCTTTCTTAACCTTAACACCTTCCAAGAGATGTCTAAGGGTCTTGACTTGGACAAAAAATCTTCAATCAAAGAATAATTATTGGGGTCCAATGTAAGAAAGTCATTTTCGAGTTGATGGGCTCTAATTTCATTTTTAATTCCAAAAACTTTAGTGAGTTCCTTCATTGCTTCATTAGGGGTACCAAGTTCTACGATATGGAATCTAAGGTTTGGAGAAATAGACATCCATATTAACCCACATGCTTGATCTTTCCTATTTTCCCATTTGGTTGTCTTATCTTCATCTTTAGGTTTAGTTTCTTGGCTTGAGGCTATTCTGTAAAGACCTTTACTTGTAAGTAAATCCAGAATGTATGACCACCATTGGAGGTAGTTTGTGTTATCAAGAATAACTTGATGGAATTTCCATTTTAATAGAGAATGGTACCGTAGATGCTGAAACTAAGTGTTCCAATGGAAATATCTCGAAAAATTAGGCTGATTAAAAAAAATGGCTCTCGAAACGGCTTCCGGATGAAAAAGTTATGGTTTGCTGAAGAAACATTGTTGAAGATGCTGACAAAGTGTGTGAATGTGTGAAAGTGAATGATAATGTTATCTTTAAAAAAAATACCCCCCTTTTCAAACTTAATCTATTTAGCTCAATTTAAAAAAAACTTATATGTCCCGCTTTTATAAATAAGTGAAAGTCACTTTTACAATGGTACTTTATGAGCTATCCACTAATTGCAACTTAAATAAAAGACAAAGAGACTTTAGAATTGTAAGGATGTATTATACTATATTAATAAAGACATTGCAAAAGCACTCCCTTTATACAACCAAGATTTCAGCAAAGCTTTTATGATCTAAACTTTTGCTTCTAACACTTCTCTGGCTAATGTGGTGATGCAAAAGAATGATTAAAACAATGAGTGAACAACTTCATTTATGAGCACTAGTATCCAAGGAACTGAACTCAATTACCCCACCATCAACAAAAAATCTTACACAATATACAAGGTGTTAAAGCACTTCTGGCCCTATCTCTTGAAAAATCATTGCATTATCTTTGTTTCACACCTTGTAGTTAGATCATTGTTTCTTCAACAAGAGTTGGGCGAGAAAATATCGAACTGGATGAATGGATTACAGAAATATGACTTAGTTTTGAATCCACTTCACACAATTAAGGTCCATGATCTATGTCGACTAGCGCTAGAACTAGTGGATGCAAGAGAATAAGAAGATCCCTCCAGATGGGACAGGAGATCGAAATGTACAATGTTGAGTGAAATTCTTCCACTATTATCGTGGACTCTTGGTACACATATGTGTCCTAATACCTTGAGCGTGACATCATTTCCTCCCATTTATCCTCATGATAGAAGATGATACTTAGAATTAAAGAATTTTGTTACCAGTGGGTGCATGGGGTGATTTTCAGAAAGCATCATAACACAGAATTTCTTAGGTGTTTAGAAGCACACGATTTAGAGAAAGTATTTTGTGATCTCCACAATGAACCAAATGTGGGGACATTTTTCGTGTAACGCTGCTGCACATAAAGTTATGCGGGCCAGTTTCTATTGGCCTACATTATTCAAATATGTTCACTCCTATGCCTGCAAGTCTCCAATATGTCAAAGGTGCGCCGACTGAAACAAGAATTCAAGCACACCATTGTATCCTATCGCAGTGGAAGAACCATTTCTATAGTGGGGCTTAGATGTCATTGGAGAAACATTTCCCCATTCAACAAGGAAACACCGCTACATTCTCACTGCTACATACCACTTTACCTAGTGGAAAAATGAAATTCCACTTAAACAGGTGAATGATTAGGAAGTCATCAATTTTCTTAAGTATAATATCATTTCCAGGTTCAACATTTCGACTTCACTTGTTTTGAAAAATCCATTGTATTTCTCATCGCTAAAACTATATGATTTTACATTAGAAAATATAATTGTATTGATACATTTAGCTAAGTACTATCTGTAGGGAAATGGTCTTGCAAAGTCCACAAATAAGAACCTCATTCGTATCATAAAAAATATCATATTCTCTAAACAGAGGAACAAGAACTCCGCTATGGTAAATAAATCCCTTTCTCAGCACCTCCCTTTACTTCCTAGTGTATGAAAAAGAAGCCATCCTCCTTCCAAACATTTACTTGTCTTCTCTTTAACTTCTGCAACATTCCCATGACAAGTCATGCTTATTAGTTCAGTTTAAGATGGACACCCTTGACAAGTCACAAGAAGAAAGGTTGAAAGAAAAAGAAAAAACTTCCCTTCATTAGAGTCGTATCAAGAGGTGTTTCGATAAGAAGTATGTATGGAAGAATAAATTTAGTGTGTCTAACTTAGTTTTGAAGTGGGCCAAATCCCATGAGGAAAAAGGAAAACACACCAAGTTTCAATTCCTATGGATCAGACCATTCACTATTCTGAAAATCTTCGCCAACTCACATATCATCTAAAATCACTAGACAGGAGGATTGACTCTCTCCCTGCAAATGGAAAAGACTTAAAACATTACTTTCAATGATGATATGTGGCTATTCCTATGCTTTGAACATAGTATTTTCTTATTCATTTGATTTCTATTTTTTTTTGTCATGTAAATAAGTAGTATGTGTGAACTTGTTTTCGGGCTTCTTGGTGTGTGTGTGGCTAATGTCTAAAGAGTCTTGTGACACTTCAACATTTGGCTAACCTTCGGTATGTATTCCTTGTGTTGGTTATATATTTTGGTCGATGAAGTTCTGACAGAAAATACGATCCGTACGCGGGGGGGATTTTGGTTAAATCATGAACCTGTGTCTATTTAGGAAACCTTATGCCTACATCTGGTTTTTTCTGTTTGGTTTTTTCACACTTATCCAATTAGTAGAAGAGAAGGGGGAAAATATAAGTGAGAAAACCTAAATCAAAGGTTTGTATATTCTTATCTAAAGTAACAACCTCTCCTAGTCTCAATAAGTCGGGATCCCTCTTATGCTCATAAAATGAATAAGTTACAATGCACAGTCCTATAAAAATGTAGGAATTTACAGGGTAAGCTCCTCAGATAGAACACCAAAGGACACCACTCATAAACAGATCATAGATCAATACACTAGTATTATTGACATGGTTAAAACACTAAAAGAGGGAAATAATCCACGACCTGAGCCAAAGCGACCACTTCAGGAAATTTATTAATAAAAGATTGAAAATTTACATAAGCTTCTCTCATGAATGGTCACCCTACAAATGACCCTCCATGCTCTTTAAATAGAGATCATGGACCAATCGGGTGTTAAGCCATGGATAATGTGTTGGTAATACCAAGGAGAGAATGAACCATCAGATCACTTCATGTCTAGAACATATCGTGACTTTGAGATTGTAAATTACAAATGTACATAGTAAAGAAACACACTTTACCTAACTCTATACTAGACCAAGTTATACTTAACTATTTCCTATGTGTCAGAATATCCTAACATTCGCCCTTAAGAACAACTTGGGATAGGATTTAAGGATGTACAAATATGACACAATAGGAGAAGGAAGGAAGCATTAGAGCCTATCCTCCCTTAGTGACAACTTCCTGAACACCAACCATAAATCGAAGTTTAGTAAACTTCGCCTTTGTGAGAGCCTTTGTAAAGATGTCTGCAACTAGATCATCGGTTGAACAATATTGCACTTCAAGAACATGGCCATGAATGTGCTATCTGATGAAGTGCATGTGTAGTTCAGTGTGTTTGTTGCGCTGATGTTGGACTAGATCTTTGCATAGTTGAATGGCACTTTGATTATCATACAAAAGTGTAGTCGAATGCTGCTACTGAAATCCAAACTCTGGCAAGATCTAATGAAGCCACAAGGTTTCCTTACTAGCTTCTACGGTGCCACGATACTCTACTTCTGCTGAAGAAAGAGAAATGGCACTTTGTTTCTTGCAAGCCCATGTAATAGGTCTAGAACCAAGAGTGAAGACATAACCTGCAGTAGACTTCATATCATCAGGGTCACGAGCCCAATCAGAATTAGTGAAAGCAACCAATAAAGGAGATGCTTCTACACTATAATGAATCCCAAATTGAATTGTTCCTCGAACATAATGAAATATCCTTTTAGTTTCTTTCCAATGAATTTCATGTGGGTTTTTCATAAACCGAGGAATAAGGCCAACAACAAAGAAAAGGTCAGGAGGATTATGGGTCAGATACAAAAGGTTTCCTACAAGCTGATGGTATAAGGTAGCATCAACTTCAGGGGAAGTACAAGTGACTGAAAATTTGGCTCTAGACTGAAAGGGAGAAGGGGCTAGCTTGCAATATTCCATGTGAAAGTGGTGTAGAATATCACAGGCATACTTGGAATGGGAAAGGGAAATACCTTCCTTGGATTGCAAGACTTGAAGACGAATAAAATAATCCAAGTTTCCTAAGTCTATCATTTCAAAATGATTTTTAAGGCTAAACTTCACATGGTTTATAAGGTTGGGATCACTACTAGTAAGGATAAGATCATCAACATATATAAAAAGAATGATAAGTGACTTACCCACTTTCTTGGTGTAGACAGTATTGTTAGAATGACACCTAAAAAAGCCAGTATCTAAAAGAAAGCTATCCGTTTGAACATACCAAGCCCCAGGGACTTGCTTGAGCCCATAAAGGGATTTCCTAAGCTGACTTACAAGGCTGGAGTATGTTTGTATAAATCCAGGAGGTTGTTCGATATATATTTATCCATGTAATTCCCCATGCAAGAAAGCAGATTTAACATCCATCTCATGGACTTCCCATTTGAAAGAGGCGGTAAGGGAAAGAAAAAGGCGGATAGAGTTCATTTTGGTAAGAGGGGAGAAGGTTTTAGTATAGCCAATCCCTTAAAATTGTAAAACAATCTTAGCAACAAGACGAGCTTTATCTTATCAACTTCTTCATGAGGTCCAAACTTGGTTCTGTAAACCCATTTGCATCTAACAAGTCTTCGTCCCTTTGGAAGAGGAGCAAGATCCCTTGTATCATTTTCCAATAATGCACGATACTCTTCATTCATAGTTGTGTTCCAATTTGGATGGCCTAAAGCTTCTACAAAGGTGTCAGGATCATAATTTATTGAAGCTTGAGCCAGTAAAGAAGAGGCTCTATTGAACTTAGAACATGTACATTATTGATCTCTAGGATCACCTACAAGAGCACCTACTACATCCTGAGTAGCACAGACCCATTTTGGAAGTTGAGTAGCTGTAGGAGGATCCTGAGAAGGTCGAGGCAGATTTTCATGCTCATTGTTATCATCTAAAGTATAAATATTTTTGGAAGTAGAGGGGATAAACAGGGGTGGCACATCCGCTGAACTAGGCTCGTAGACCGATATATTTTCAACAATCTTTACATCTCTTCTATTGATAACATTTTTGGACTTAAGTGGAATAAGTTTATATCCTTTGAAATCTTCAGAATAAACAACAAAAATATATTTTTCACTCTTAAGTTATAAAGCTTTATGTTTCTCATCTGGAATATGGGCCCATGCTTCACTTCCAAAAACACGAAAGTGACTTACATCTGGTTTAATTGAGATCCATGCTTCTTCTGGAGTGATATTCTTTAAAACCTTAGTAGGAGTGAGATTTACTATGTAATTTTGAGAATTATTTCCATTTTCCCAAAAATTAAGACTAAGTCCTTTATATTGAAGCATACAATTAGCCATTTCCTTTAAGGTGTGATTCTTCCTTTTATCTACATCATTTTGTTTTGGAGTATATGGAACAATATATTTCATTTGAATTCCATGATGAGTGCAAAAATTGAAGAATTTTTTGTTAACATATTCTCTGTCATTATCAAATCTTAGCTTAAGAATTTGATGTCCAGCTTGTTTTTCAACAAAGGCCTTAAAGGCTAATAACATGTTAAATAATTCATTCTTGAGTTTTAAGAAGTATAACCAAATACGTCTAGAGAAATCATCAATGAAAGTTAAGAAATACTTATAGCCAGAGAATAAAATAACTAGAGGTGGACCACATAAATCACTATGCACAAGCTATAAAGGGGCTGAGACATGCCAAGAGGCGCGTTTTTCAAAACTATCTCGATGATGTTTTCTGAGTACACATCTGGAACAAAAACCATCTTTGCAAGATACCGTAGCAAGACCTATCAGCATATTTTATTTACATAGATTTTGAAGGGAGTGATAGTTTAAGTGACCAAATCACTCATGCCAAAGTTTTCTCATTTTATCATTATGAGAAACAAATACTGAAGGAAGAGTTGATGACCCAAAGTTATTTAACTTATACAACCTTGTAGAATCATCATCAATTCCAATAGCTAAAATCTATTTAGGATCTCTTAGGTCCTTAATTATAGCATCGTGAGGTGAAAATTCAACGTTTTTACCTTCACCTGATTGAGTTATCTAATGTACAGATAGAAGGTTGCAGGATAAGGTTGGAACATATAATACATCATTAAATTGACCATTGTCTAGATGAACAATTCAAGTCCCTACAACACTAAGAGATCTATCATCACCAACATATATATTTTTGGTGTTACAAACATTTGAAGAAGAAAACATGGCTTTGTTTTTGGCCATGTGACAATAAGCTTTAGAATCAATGAACCACTCATGAGAATGAGAAGAAGAAGACACATTTAGTTCATAACTAGATTGAGATGCTTGACAACTACATGCAGAAAGTGTTATTCCTGAAGATGAAGTTGAAGTTGAAGAGTGCTCTAAATGGATGTTATGCTTCTTCATTGTTGCTTCTAAGGCTTCCATCTTCTTAAAGCATTTGCATTCTAAGTGTCCATCTCGATTACAAAAGTGGCAATGCCTATCAATCTTCTTCCCTTTGTTTTTATTTGCCTTATCATTTTGTTGAAATGATTTTTCATTTTGAGACTGAAATTGCTTAGGACCCTTTTTTGGTTTAGGACCATTCTTTTTAGGATACTACTTCTTAGGATTATTTGAATTTGGTTGTTGTTGGATGGCCAAGGCTTTCTTAGAAGAGTTTTCAAGATTAAGAAGACCAGGTTGTAAGAGTTTTTTTTGTTCTCTTGTTAAAGAATCACAAAAGGTATCAAAATAGGGGGACTTGTAGTCTTGTCCTTGAGAAATAAAGGCTTCTATAGTAGAATGGAAGTTGGAAACAAACACAGAGTAGGCTGGTTCCAACTTGTAAGAATGGAATATATAAGGCTACCATCTTCTTTCTTAACCTTAACACTTTCCAAGAGAAGTCTAAGGGTCTTGAACTTGGACAAAAAATCTTCAATGGAATAATAATTATCGGGGTCCAACGAAAGCAACCCATTTTCGAGTTGATGGGCTCTAATTGCATTTTTAATTCCAAAAACTTTAGTGAGCTTTTTCATTGCTTCATTAGGGGTATCAAGTTCTGCGATATGGAATCTAAGGTCTGGAGAAATAGACATCCCTATTAACCCACATGCTTGATCTTTCCTATTTTCCCATTTTGCTACCTTATCTTAATCTTTAGGTTTATTTTCTTGTCCTGAGGCTATTATGTAAAGACCTTTACTTCTAAGTAAATCCATAATGTAGGACCACCATTGGAAGTAGTTGGTGTTGTCAAGAATAACTTGGCATGGACTTTCCATTTTAACAGAAAATGAAGTTCTAGATGCTAAAATAAAGTCTTCCAATTGAAAGATCTTGAAAAATTAGGCTGATTAAAAAAAACGGCTCTGAAAGTGGCTTCCAAATGAAGAAGTTATCGGGTTTTTAAGAAAAGTTGTTAAATATGCCGACGAAGTGTGTGAATGTGCGAAAGTGAATGATAATGTTATATTTAAAAAAAAATTCCCCCGCTTTCCAAACTTAATCTAATTATCTCACTTTACAAGACACTTATATGTCCCACTTTTATAAATAAGTGAGAGTAACTTTTACAATGGTACTTTATGAGCTACCCACTAAATTGCAACTAAATAAAAGATAAAAAGACTTTAGAATTATAAATGACTCACATTTTATAATGGGTGAGAACACTTTTACATAAAAGTAACCTTAAAGTATATTTAAAATGTAAGTTACATGTGCTTTTTGAAAAAGTAATTCAACAAAAAGAAAGACTTGCACTCAAGACCTCTATTCTCATAAAGTAACTTTGGACCAAGTGAGCTAGTTTAAAAGGTTGGTAGTTTTTGGAAAAGAGGTTTTTTTTTCTTGGGTCACTGAAGCTTTGGGGTGCGTGCTTACTTGAAAAAGTTCTTTTTCCCTACAAAGCAAAAAACCACACAACCCAACATGGACATGCAAAAAAAAAGAAGCAAACCTTATGGCTTGAAGTTAGCTTTCGCCCGAAACTATATATTTTTCTCAATGTTTCTGATTTTCTGAGATCACACTAAGGCACGGCGGAAAAGAGCATACGCATGAGAAAATTTTTTCTTTTCTGTTTCTGATTTTCCTAGATCACATAGAGTTGAGGGGAAAAGAGCATACATAGAAATGAAAGGTATAAATCCGGTAGTAAAAAACAAAGAGCGAAATAAACCGAAATAAACAGAGATATGAATAACTAGAACTACAAACAAAGACTGTATACCTCCAGATCTTAAAAATGACGTAACTAGGGCTACTGAAAACCTTTTCTTGTCAAACAAAAGGGTTTCCTCACTCGAACGTATGCTCCTAATACAATAGAGTAGTCCTCTCAGCCTGAAAGCGGTCAGAGACAGTAGATCTAGGAAATGATAGTCAGATGTAGTTGTACTGGCTTCGATTTTGGATCACCAACGGATGCAGCCCTTAAATAGCATTGATACCATGTAGGAATTTACAAGGTAACTTTCTCAGATATAACACCAAAGGACACCACTCACAAACATATCACAGATCAATACACTAGTATTCTTGACGTGGTTAAAACCCTCAAAGAGGGAAATAGTCCATAGCCTGAGCCAACGCAGCCACTTCAGGCAATTTATTAATAAAAGAATGAAAATTTACATAATCTTCTCTCATGAAAAATCACCCTAAAAATGACCATCCATGCTCTTTAAATATAGATCATGGAACAATCAGGTGTTAAGCCATGAATCAAGTGTTGGTAATACCGAGGAGAGAATGAATCATCAGATCACTTCATATCTAGAACATATCATGACTATCAGATTGTAAGTTACAAATGTACATAGTAAAGAAACAAACTTTACCTAACTTTATACTAGACCAAGTTATACTTAACTAGTTCCTATGTGTCAAAATATCCTAACAAAAAATAAATAAATAAATGATCCGGATTTAAACAGGAACACAAAAAATTACAGAGATAACCATATACACAAAGATGCAGCGGAAATAATACTTCATTTCATTAATGGAAAATACTGAAATATGCTTACAGAAAAAAATGGAAATAAACTAGCTAGGGCAATGGTAGCTTATCTCTGAGAAGAGATGTGATGGCTACATGCCTCTGAACTGTGTTACAATGAGGCTCGAAGGCCTATTTATTGTTGAAAAATAATGGAAAAACCCTTAACATTCCAAAACCTAACCCTAGGAGATGAAACGCCAAACTGTGGGCCCCGTTTGGGGGTAAGTTGGTACATCAACTTCCCGGGGTCGTAACTTTGGCATATGATCTCCGTTTGACGCGTACAATATCTCATTAGAAAGATCTATCCGAGCACTATCATTGTTGGAACGGGCAACACCAGTCCATTCCATGGACTCGTGTTGCCCCCGGATTCCCCAAAAAACGTCGTTTAGGGCCTCAAAACGGCTCCGGAAGTTCAAGACCCGAAAAACTGCTAAAAATAGTAAGTTGTGCTACAATTAAGGAAATTGAAAATGCTGAGAAAGACAATGGTGGGGGTACAGGTGGACTTGGCAGGTGGCCACCAATATCCACCTAGATCATTCCTCCCCCCTTAGGAAGCAATGGTCCCCATTGCGTTGAGCTCCTCCATGAGATGAGGAAACTTCTGCTGAACTTGTTCCCTGGTGAGCCACTTGCCCTGCTGAAGGAGTTGGCCTGCTTTGACAACTCGATACAGTTGGATATTCTGTTGGCGAGTGTTCTTGATCTGTGTGTCCATGATCCAATCAGTTGCAGCTTGTTCCATGCAATCTGGATTTAATTCTGTGGGTTTGAGCTGTTCTGCAATGTCGAATGTGTCTAGCAATGGTGGAAAGTATGGCCAAAGGCGGTCCACATTGAATATTGGGTGCAGGCCAAGGAATGGGGGAATGCTGAGCTCAAATGCATTGTCTCCCATAGCCTTAGTAATGGTGTAAGGACCATATCGGAGTGGTCTCAATTTCCGATAGGCTCTAGTAAGGTGTTCCTTTTGCAAATGCAACCAGACTTTGTCGCCCACCTGAAACTTGTCTGGCACCCGATGTTGATCATGTCGCTGCTTGTACTTGGCGTTTGATTTCTCAAGAATTTCATGGACCTGCTGGAGAATATGTTGGATGTGCTCAATGAAGTTGGTGGCCTTATCTCTTTTGGACTGGACATGAGCTGAATTCATGTGAGTAGCTGCAAGTGGCATGGCCACATCAATGGGGCATAGTGGCTGGAATCCCAAACCCACCTGAAAAGGGCTATGGCCAGTGGAGATGTGAAGAGCTCGGTTGTAGCTGTGCTGAACGTAGGGGAGGCTCTCGTCCCATGTGCGTGGATGCTTTGAGTTATACATGCGCAGAATGTGCACAATCATCCTATTGACAACCTCTGTCTGGCCATCAGTTTGAGGATGGAAGGCTGTGGACTTCGTGAGTTTGGTGTCCAACATTGACCAGAGACTGGATCAAAAGGTGCTGAGAAACCGACTGTCCCGATCTGAGATGATAGACTGTGGGATCCCAAAGTGCACCCACACTCGTTCAAAGAAGAGTTTAGCAGTGGCTTCTGCTGTGATATTCTTCTTGCAGGCCATCATAATGGCCATCTTTGAGAACCTGTCGACGACCACAAAAACACAGTCATTTCCATGCTTAGTGGAAGGAAGGCCTGACATGTAATCCATGGAGATGGATTCCCAAGGTCGACTAGGGGTAGGCAACGGGGTATAGAGGCCTTGCTTCTTAATGGTCGGTTTGGCAATGGCACAGGCAGTACATGATCGGATGTACTTCCCAACATCCTGTCGAAGATTCGGCCAATAGAAATAGTTTTGCAGTACTGCCACTGTTTTCTCGACCCCGAAATGCCCAGCGGCCCGACTGTAGTGTGCTTCCCAAATCATCTTGGCACGCTCGCTTGAAGGAACACAAAGGTGACCGAGGTGGCATAATAGGGCATCTTGGAGGTGAAAATCTGCAACCTGCCGACCCTCCAAGAGTGTCTGGTATGTGTGGCCGAATTCTGGGTCGCTTTTGTAGAGAAGTGGCCAATCAGAAGTTTCGTGCCCGCAAGAGTTGAGCACGGTGGTTAGCGCCATGATCGGTGGTCGACTGAGGCAATCTGCAACATTATTGGTGCTGCCCTTTTTATACTTGATATTCAAGTGAAACTGTTGCAGGTATGTAGACCACTTCTGATGGCGATCATTCTGCAATTTCCCTTGGGTCTGTATGAACTGCAGAGGTCGGTGGTCTGTGTGGATGACCGTTTCCTTCCCCAAAATGTAATGCTTCCATTGTCGGCAGGCCTGTACAATGGAATACATCTCTTTATCATAAGTGGGGTACTTCCGGACTGTGTCTGAAAGTGTTTCATTGTGATATGCCACTGGATGTCCATGTTGAGTAAGGACTGCCCCAATAGCATAGTCAGAGGCATCTGTCTCGACCTCAAATGGTTGTTGTAAATCTGGTAACGCGAGCACTAGTGCCGTGCAGAGGCGATCCTTCAACTCCCTGAATGCCTTCTGTTGAGATTCAGACCAAAAGAATTTTGCTTTCGCCCCGCCCTTGGTGACTTGACTCAAGGGCTAGGAAATATGAGAAAATCCCAACACAAACATGTGGTAGAAGTTGGCAAGACCTAGAAAGCTGCGGAGCTCTGTTAGAGTCGTTGGAGAGGGCCAATCCCGAATGACTTGGACCTTGGATGGATCGACATGCACCCCCTTTTCATCAATGATGTATCCCAGATACTGAACCTCGGTCATGCCAAAAGTGCATTTCTCCAAATTGGCACATAGCTTGTGTTGCCGCAGTGTTTGGAGAACCTGTCAGATGTGTTGGAGGTGCTCTTCCCAACTCTGGCTGAAGATCAGAATGTCATCCAAGTATACTACTACAAAGGAGTTGGTGAATGGCCGCAAGATGTCATCCATTAGCCTCATAAAGGTTGCAGGAGCATTCGTCAATCCAAAAGGCATGACCAACCATTCGAAGAGGCCCTCCTTGGATTTGAAGGCAGTCTTCCACACATCTGAGGGTTCAATTGGTACCTGGTGATATCCTGACTTCAGATCGATCTTGCTGAAATATTTCGCCCCCTTTAGTTGGTCTAGGAGGTCATCAATCCACGGGATCGGGTACCTATTACGGACAGTGATCTTGTTCAGCGCCCGATAGTCAATACAGAGTCTCCACGTCCCATCCTTCTTCTGTACCAACACTATCGGGCTCCCACAGGGTGAAGAACTCGGACGGATGTGACCTTTCTGCAGGAGCTCCTGAATCTGCCTCTTGATTTCATTGTTCTCCAGAACGGAGCGCCGATAAATTGGTCCATTGGGTAGCGGCCCACCTGGGGTCAGATCAATGGAGTGCTTGACTTGACAGTGCAGAGGAACCCCTGCCGGGGAGGTGAAGATGTCTTCGTACTCCTCCACAATCTTGTCCATCTGTATCTACCATGCAGAGGGACCCCGTTTGGAGGTCGCGGCCACTGTCTTCTTCTTCCCTTGAGGGCGTATCATCAGGAAAACAAATTTCCTGGTTTTGGAAATGATCTTACTGCATTGTTTTGCAGTAATCAAAGAGATGACGGAAGGTGGTGCTACCTCTGGTATCCTGAACAACTTATTTCCCAATGTAATAATAACAGCACGGGGCCTTGATTCATACACAGCATGTCGCTTCCACAAGTATGGTTGTCCTAGTAATACGTCACAAACTTCAAGGGGAGCAATGTCACACAATACCTCATCCGTGAAGGGCTTGATGTCGTATGGAAGGCGACACTGCTGGCTCACGCGAACATCTCGCCCTTGGTGAAGCCACCCAATGGTGTATGGTTGTGGATGTGTTGTGGTCGCTAAGCCCAACCGCTTCACGACCTCTGCCGAAATGAGGTTCTTTTGACTCCCGCTATCAACAATGAACTGTATCGGGGAGCCCTTTACCCACATCTGGGAGTGGAAGAGACGCTCCTCCTCCTCTGGATCTTCGGGTTCATTTTTCTGGATCTTTGCGGTAGCAACAGTGGCACTGGGATCCGCATCAATGATCTGCTTCCCTTTTTCATACCCCTTATCAGGTTCTGACTCAGAGTCGGAACATGCATCTGATTCTGAAACCTTTAGCTCAGCCACCAGTGACTGCTTGGCCCGACACTCACTGGTGTTGTGAGTGGAGCTCTTATGGAACTCACACCATTTTCCAGTGTCCTTTCTCGGCTTCGCGGCGTTGCTCTTTGCTTGTAGCTTCGGCTGGTTGTCTTGGGCTGTCCCGCCTTGGCTTTGTCCTTTGTTCTATGGTTTAGGGGCACCTTTCCCCTGCTTTGGATTCGCAGATCCAAAGTCTCGCTTCTTTTGTTTAAACTTCTGCTCGACCTTGATGGCATACCGGTATGCTGCGCCGAGCGAGGGGATGTTTAGGAACTGTATTTCTTCCTGGATGTACTTGTGCAGGCAGCCATGGTATTTGAGTATCAAATGTTGCTCTGAATCCTTGATACCCAACTTTGTGCGAAGGGTATGGAAAAGATTGGTGAACTCCGGCACGTCTTGGTCCCTTCCCTGCCGCAGCGTGGTCCACTTTATGTATTCATCCTCATAGCTTCCGACAGGGTAGTACTGCTCCTTGATGGCATCCTGGAACGAATCCCAGGTGGGTGCGGCTGAAAATAGTGAGCCAGTACTTTCATCCTTCTGCTCGCAGTAGGTTTCCCACCAGTCCTTGAAGTGGGGGGCTGCTTTGAGAAGAGCAAAAACAATCTTTTCCCGACTCGAAAATTCATGAACAGAAAAATAACCCTCTAGCATATTTAACCATTTATCTACGGCATCGGCGTCTATCTGACCCTCGAATATGGGGATTTCAAAATTAACTTGTACCTTAAAGGGTGTGGCGTTTCCAGAGGAGCTACTGGAAGCCGATGCGCCGCTTCTGGGTAGCCGCTGAAGGATCTGCGCAAAGCTGTCCATCATCGCGTTCCGTTGTCGCTCGAGCGCTTCTTCGAGCAAGATTTTGATGGGATCTCCTGCCCCCTCGTCTTTCTTCTCGTCCGCCATGGGAGGCCGTCGGGATTTTCGAGGCTGGTCTTGCAAAGGTTCAACCAGTTCAAGCCCTAACTCCTTATATCCCGACCTTGTTGGGGACATGCAAAGAAAAATAAAGAAAAAGCAGACCGCTCTGATACCACTGATCCGGATTTAAACAGGAACGCAACAAATTATAGAGATAACCATATACACAAAGATGCAGCGGAAATAATACTTCATTTCATTAATGGAAAATACTGAAATATGCTTACAGACAGAAATGGAAATAAACTAGCTAGGGCGATGGTAGCTTATCTCTGAGAAGAGATGTGATGGCTACATGCCTCTGAACTGTGTTACAATGAGGCTCGAAGGCCTATTTATTGTTGAGAAACAATGGAAAAACCCTTAACATTCCAAAACCTAACCCTAGGAGATGAAACGCCAAACTGTGGGCCCCGTTTGGGGGTAAGTTGGTACATCAACTTCCCGGGGTTGTAACTTTGGCATATGATCTCCGTTTGACGCGTACAATAGCTCATTAGAAAGATCTATCCGAGCACTATCATTGTTGAAACGGGCAACACCAGTCCATTCCATGGACTCGTGTTGCCCCCGGATTCCCCAAAAAACGTCGTTTAGGGCCTCAAAACGGCTCCGGAAGTTCAAGACCCGAAAAACTGCTAAAAATAGTAAGTTGTGCTACAATTAAGGAAACTGAAAATGCTGAGAAAGACAATGGTGGGGGTCCAGGTGGACTTGGCAGGTGGCCACAAATATCCACTTGGATCAATAAAAGCAAAAACGAGAAAGTCTTCCTCTGTAGCGAGGTGAAGCAAGAAAATTCATTGGGGTACTGACTAGGATCCATGGAAACGGAGCAATGTTTGTGTTCATATAGTCACTCCGTTGGGGTATTGTCTAGGCTTTCTGGTAGTGGAGCAACACAAGAGTGTTGGAAATAATATTGAGAAGGGGGTGAATCATTATTATCTGATGTATAATTTTATTTCCAAAATAGATTTATATACACTACTTTAGCTAAGTGAACTAGCATGTAAACACAACTGTACTTAAAGCAGCCAACGTATATGTAGAAAACTTTTGATTTAGACATTTTATCATGTATTGAGCTTTAACCAGTATATCAAAGATGTATTAGATAGTGCAATAAAAGCAGAATAAACCATCACACATAAGAAACACACATGAACACCAAGATATAAGGTCGAAACCTAATGTGGGTAAAAACCACCTACTTCTGTCGTCTCTGTTTTCTTTTAATAATAAGAAAATCTATTTACAGTCTTGTACTAGTGCAGAATTATACCAGTATGCAGGCACCCACCTACAGAAGGCTACAACCTTCTCTCATTCTCCAACTACTACTAGAAGGGAGCTACAACCCCATGGCTCTTGTACTAGCAAATATATTTACTAGTACGTAGGTGCCAGGCTACAGAAAAACTCCACTCTTCCAACAGGGACCACGTTTCATGGATTTTCAGACTGGATACTCTTGGAACACAACACGACAATCTGAAGGCAACGTTTCATCTAATTTTCATACTGGACCCATCAACAACATTGAAATTCAGAAAATCATAGTTGTAATACAACCATCAAATACATCTGCATCAACCAATCACTAAAACTCAATCATCACTTTCTGAATCAGTCACAACTAAATCAATCAATCCCTAACAACCCATCATCACTAAAGAAAATCACAATCAATCAATCCCATCATTTAGAACACTGTTACCAGAATACAGTCATCAGAACAGAACCCAGAACTCTGCAACAGCAAACAAAAACTACTAAAAATTTAAACATCATGCTTCATAAGGTATACACTACTTTGATATGTTGAACCAGCGTGTGTACACTCTTTTACTAAAGTCAACCTACGTACAGATATGTAAATGTTAACTTAAAACATCACAAGTATTTCAGACTTTAGCCATACCTAGATTATCATATTTACAGAATAAAATATGCGGACTAGTATTTAGATCTAGACTATTCAAGATCAAACCACATAATGATAATACTTTTAGGCCTTTATGATCCTGATCCATCAACCTTCATTAGCCATATAGGTGCCTCCTCATATCAGATCAAGCAAACCATCAGAAGCTCATTAACCTGCATATATGATCCAACACCTCATAAGATATTCAAATACTTGCACAAACCTGGCCTAATGACCTTCTCCTCCTTATATATTTTTAGGCCTTTTTCAATACCATGCAACAAAACTACTTAGGACCAATACCTTGGACCAAATACCTTGGACCAAATACTTCGGACCAATTACCTTGGGTCAAATACTTTGGACCAAAAACTTTTTTTTCCAAGATATACACACTTTCCTTCTGTGAAAGTGTGCGTGTACATATATGCTCCTTTTTATAGTAAACCTCCATGTATAAGTAGCTTGGACAAGTTCAACCTGTGTATACCTCTCTTTCTTCATCCTTTGTAGTCTAATCTATAATTCTTTGACCTGTTGCACTATGAGCTTTCATCTGAGTGAGTTTCCATCAAGGACAACACCTGTATCATAATGCCAACAATCTCCCCCTTTGTACTTGATGGAAACAACAACACCAAGACACTCTCCGCCTTTGACATCAAGGGCAAAGGATAGACCAATATATTCTCTCCTTTTGACATACATTGTGTTGTTCATGCTCCCTCTAAGTACATGTGGAATTCTCCTTTTGAGCTCCCCTTTTGTACATGTTGAGATGCACTGTGATCCAGGTGGATATTGGTGGCCACCTGCCAAGTCCACCTGGACCCCCAACATTGTCTTTCTCAGCATTTTCAGTTTCCTTAATTGTAGCACAACTTACTATTTTTAGCAGTTTTTCGGGTCCTGAACTTTCGGAGCCGTTTTGAGGCCCTAAACGACATTTTTTGGGGAATCCAGGGGAAACATGGGTCCATGGAATGGACGGATGTTTCCCGTTCCAACAATGATAGTGCTCGGATAGATCTTTCTAATGAGCTATTGTACGCGTCAAACGGAGATCATATGCCAAAGTTACGAGCCCAGGAAGTTGATGTACCAATTTACCCCAAACGGGGCCCACAGTTTGGCGTTTCATCTCGTAGGGTTAGGTTTTGGAATGTTAAGGGTTTTTCCATTGTTTCTCAATAATAAATAGGCCTTTGAGCCTCATTGTAACACAGTTCAGAGGCATGTAGCCATCACATCTCTTCTCAGAGATAAGCTGCCATCGTCCTAGCTGGTTTATTTCCATTTCTGGTTGTAAGCATATTTCAGTATTTTCCATTAATGAAATGAAGTATTATTTCCGCTGCATCTTTGTGTATATGGTTATCTCTGTAATTTGTTGCATTCATGTTTAAATCTGGATCAGTGGTATCAGAGCGGTCTGCTTTTTCTCTGTTTTTCTTTGCATGTCCCCAACAAGGTCGGGATATAAGGAGTTAGGGCTTGAACTGGTTGAACCTTTGCAAGACTAGCCTCGCAAATCCCGACGGCCTCCCATGGCGGACGAGAAGAAAGATGAGGGGGCAGGAGATCCCATCAAAATCTTGCTCGAAGAAGCCCTTGAGTGACAACAGAACGCGATGATGGACAGCTTTGCCCATATCCTTCAGCGATTACCCCAAAGCGGCGCATCGGCTTCTAGCAGCTCCGCTGGAAACGCCACACCCTTTAAGGTACAAGTTAATTTTGAAATCCCCATATTCGAGGGTCAGATAGACGCCGATGCTGTAGATAAATGGTTAAATATGCTAGAGGGTTATTTTTCTGTTCATGAATTTTCGAGTCGGGAAAAGATTGTTTTTGCTCTTCTCAAAGCAGCCCCCCACGTCAAGGACTGGTGGGAAACCTACTGTGAGCAGAAGGATGAAAGTACTGGCTCACTATTTTCAGCCGCACCCACCTGGGATTCATTCTAGGATGCCATAAAGGAGCAGTACTACCCTGTCGGAAGCTATGAGGATGAATACATAAAGTGGACCACGCTGCGGTGGGGAAGGGACCAAGACGTGTCGGAGTTCACCAATCTTTTCCATACCCTTCGCACAAAGTTGGGTATCAGGGATTCAGAGCAACATTTGATACTCAAATACCGTGGCTGCCTGCACAAGTACATCCAGGAAGAAATACAATTCCTAAACATCCCCTCGCTCGGCGCAGCATACCGATATGCCATCAAGGTCGAGCAGAAGTTTAAACAAAAGAAGCGAGACTTTGGATCTGCGAATCCAAAGCAGGGGAAAGGTGCCCCTAAACCACAGAACAAAGGACAGAGCCAAGGCGGTACAGCCCAAGACAACCAGTCGAAGCTCCAAGCAAAGAACAACTCCGCGAAGCTGAGAAAGGACACTGGAAAATGGTGCGAGTTCCATAAGAGCTCCACTCACAACACAAGTGAGTGTCGGGCCAAGCAGTCACTGGTGGCTGAGCTAAAGGTTTCAGAATCAAATGCATGTTCCGACTCTGAGTCAGAACTTGAGAAGGGGTATGAAAAATGGAAGCAGATCATTGATGCGGATCCCAGTGCCACTGTTGCTACTGCAAAGATCAAGAAAAATGAACCCGAAGATCTAGAGGAGGAGGAGCGTCTCTTCCACTCCCAGATGTGGGTAAAGGGCTCCCCGATACAGTTCATTGTTGATAGTGGGAGTCAAAAGAACCTCATTTCAGCAGAGCTCATGAAGCGGTTGGGCTTACCGACCATAGCACATCCAAAACCATACACCATTGGGTGGCTTCACCAAGGGCGAGATCTTTGCGTGAGCCAGCAGTGTCGCCTTCCATACAACATCAAGCCCTTCACGGATGAGGTATTATGTGACATTGCTCCCCTTGAAGTTTGTGATGTATTACTAGGACAACCAAACTTGTGGAAGCGACATGTTGTGTATAAATCAAGGCCCCGTGCTGTTATTATTACATTGGGAAATAAGTTGTTCAGGATACCAGAGGTATCACCACCTGCCGCCATCTCTTTGATTACTGCAAAACAATGCAGTAAGATCATTTCCAAAACCAGGAAATTTGTTTTCCTGATGATACGCCCTCAAGGGAAGAAGAAGACAGTGGCCGCGGCCTCCAAACGGGGTCCCTCTGCATGACAGCTACAGATGGACAAGATTGTGGAGGAGTACGAAGACATCTTCACCTCCTCGACAGGGGTTCCTCTGCACTGTCAAGTCAAGCACTCCATCGATTTGACCCCAGGTGCACCGCTACCCAATGGACCAATTTATCGGCGCTCAGTTCTGGAGAAAAATGAAATCAAGAGGCAGATTCAGGAGCTCCTGTAGAAAGGTCACATCCATCCGAGTTCATCGCCCTGTGGGATCCCGATCGTGTTGGTACAGAAGAAGGATGGGACGTGGAGACTCTGTATTGACTATCGGGCACTGAACAAGATCACTGTCCGTAATAGGTACATGATCCTGCGGATTGATGACCTCCTAGACCAACTAAAGGGGGCGAAATATTTCAGCAAGATCTATCAGAAGTCTGGATATCACCAGGTACCAATCGAACCCTCAGATGTGTGGAAGACTACCTTCCAATCCAAGGAGGGCCTCTTCGAATGGTTGGTCATTCCTTTCGGATTGACGAATGCTCCTGCAACCTTTATGAGGCTAATGGATGACATCTTGCGGCCATTCACCAACTCCTTTGTTGTAGTATACTTGGATGACATTCTGATCTTCAGCCAGAGTTGGGAAGAGCACCTCCACCACATCCGACAGGTTCTCCAAACACTGTGGCAACACAAGCTATGTGCCAATTTGGAGAAATGCACTTTTGGCATGACCAAGTTTTAGTATATGGGATACATCATTGATGGACAGGGGGTGCATGTCGATCCAGCCAAGGTCCAAGTCATTCGGGATTGGCCCTCTCCAACCACTCTAACAGATCTCCGCAGCTTTCTAGGTCTTGCCAACTTCTACCGCAGGTTTGTGCTGGGGTTTTCTCATATTTCTTGGCCCTTGAGTCAAGTCACCAAGGGAGGGGCGAAAGAAAAATTCTTCTAGTCTGAATCTCAATAGAAGGCATTCAGGGAGTTGAAGGATCGCCTCTGCACGGCACCAGTGCTCGCGTTACCATATTTACAACAACCATTTGAGGTCGAGACAGATGCCTCTGACTATGCTATTGGGCCAGTCCTTACTCAACATGGACATCTAGTGGCATACCACAGTGAAACGCTCTCAGACACAGTCCGGAAGTACCCCACTTATGATAAAGAGATGTATTCCATTATACAGGCCTGCTGACAATGGAAGCATTACATTTTGGGGAAGGAAACGGTCATCCTCACATACCACCGACCCCTGCAGTTCATACAGACCCAAGGGAAATTGCAGAATGATCGCCATCAGAAGTGGTCTACATACCTGCAATAGTTTCACTTGAATATCAAGTATAAAATGGGCAGCACCAATAATGTTGCAGATTTCCTCAGTCGACCACCAATCATGGCGCTGACCACCGTGCTCAACACTTGTGGGCACGAGACTTCTGATTGGCCACTTCTCTACAAAAGCGATCCAGAATTTGGCCACACATACCAGACACTATTGGAGGGTTGGCATGTTGCAGATTTTCACCTCCAGGATACCCTATTATGCCACCTCAGTCACCTTTGTGTTCCTTCAAGCGAATGTGCCAAGATGATTTGGGAAGCACACTACAGTCGGGCTGCTGGGCATTTCGGGGTCGAGAAAACAGTGGCAGTACTGCAAAATTATTTCTATTGGCCGAATCTTCGACAAGATGTTGGGAAGTACATCCGATCATGTACTACCTGTGCCATTGCCAAACCGACCATTAAGAAGCAAGGCCTCTATACCCCGTTGTCTACCCCTAGTCAACCTTGGGAATCCATCTCCATGGATTACATGTCAGGCCTTCCTTCCACTAAGCATGGAAATGACTGTGTTTTTGTGGTCATCGACAGGTTCTCGAAGATGGCCATTATGGTGGCCTGCAAGAAGAATATCACAGCAGAAGCCACTGCTAAACTCTTATTTGAACGAGTGTGGGTGCACTTTGGGATCCCACAGTCTATCATCTCAAATCGGGATAGTCGGTTTCTCAGCACATTTTGGTCCAGTCTCTGGTCAATGCTAGACACCAAACTCACGAAGTCCACAGCCTTCCATTCGCAAACTGATGGCCAGACAGAGGTTGTCAATAGGATGATTGTGCACATTCTGCGCATGTATAACTCAAAGCATCCACCCACATGGGACAAGAGCCTCCCCTATGTTCAGCACAGCTACAACCGAGCTCTTCACAGTTCCACTGGCCATAGCCCTTTTCAGGTGGGTTTGGGATTCCAGCCACTATGCCCCATTGATGTGGCCATGCCACTTGCAGCTACTCACATGAATTCAGCTCATGTCCAGTCTGAAATAGATAAGGCCACCAGCTTCATTGAGAACATCCAAAATATTCGCCAGTAGGTCCATGACATTCTTGAGAAATCAAATGCCAAGTACAAGCAGCGGCATGATCAACATCGGGTGCCACAGAAGTTTCAGGTGGGCGACAAAGTCTGGTTGCATTTGCAAAAGGAACGACTTAGTGGAGCCTATCGGAAATTGAGACCACTCCTATATGGTCCTTACACCATTACTAAGGCTATGGGAGACAATGCATTTGAGCTCAGCATTCCCCCATTCCTTGGCCTGCACCCAGTGTTCAATGTGGACCGCCTTCAGCCATACTTTCCACCATTGCTAGACACATCCGACATTACAGAACAACTCAAACCCACAGAATTAAATCCAGATTGCATGGAACAAGCTGCAACTGAACAAATCATGGACACACAGATCAAAAACACTCGCCAACAGAATATCCAACTGTATCGAGTTGTCAAAGCAGGCCAACTCCTTCAGCAGGGAAAGTGGCTCACTAGGGAACAAGTTCAGCAGAAGTTTCCTCATCTCATGGAGGAGCTCAACGCAATGGGGACCATTGCTTCCTAATGGGGGAGGAATGATCCAGGTGGATATTGGTGGCCACCTGCCAAGTCCACCTGGACCCCCACCATTGTCTTTCTCAGCATTTTCAGTTTCCTTAATTGTAGCACAACTTACTATTTTTAGCAGTTTTTCGGGTCCTGAACTTCCGGAGCCGTTTTGAGGCCCTAAACGACGTTTTTTGGGGAATCCAGGGGCAACGCGGGTCCATGGAATGGACCGATGTTTCCCGTTCCAACAATGATAGTTCTCGGATAGATCTTTGTAATGAGCTATTGTACGCATCAAACGAAGATCATATGCCAAAGTTACGACCCCGGGAAGTTGATGTACCAATTTACCCCAAACGGGGCCCACAGTTTGGCGTTTCATCTCCTAGAGTTAGGTTTTGGAATGTTAAGGGTTTTTCCATTGTTTATCAACAATAAATAGGCCTTCGAGCCTCATTGTAACACAGTTCAGAGGCACGTAGCCATCACATCTCTTCTCAAAGATAAGCTACCATCGCCCTAGGTAGCTTATTTCCATTTCTGGTTGTAAGCATATTTCAGTATTTTCCATTAATGAAATGAAGTATTATTTCCGCTGCATCTTTGTGTATATGGTTATCTCTGTAACTTTTTGCGTTCATGTTTAAATCCGGATCACACTGAAACCATCCATGCTCCCCCTGAGCACAAGCAGAGTCTGCAAAAATATTTTCCAAAAGAATAACATGAATCTATAACTCAACTATGTGAGTATGACCTTCCTATCACCAATGAATCATAGATGCTTCCATTCTCCTAACCAAGTGGGGATATACCAAACTTGACTCATCCACCCAACAAAGTGGGGATATACCAAACTTGACTCATCCACCCAACCAAGTGGGGATATACCAATTGTTTATACATGGCAGAAACAATAAATATTACATCATCCATCTTATGCAAAGTGGGGATACAAATTACATCATTTTTCCAATAGGGCTCAGTCAAATGTAAGAGAAGACATATCACATCCTAGACTTTTACAACCATAGCTGGACTAAGAAACCATAATGCCAATAATGCAGAGGGCGAGTGAAGGTTACTGCTCCCCCTGAACCTGTGCTACCTGTGCATTGTTAACAAGTCAGTGATCAAGGCATCTTTGTTAGTTAGATAAAAATTAATGAATAGATCATATCAATAGGTGCTGATCATCAACATCAAACATAGCACCCATATCAGAGCCTGCCACACTGTTTTTCTTGTTTGAAAAACATATACACTCCTTATCCCACAGAAACCTGCGTGTGTACACGATTCAACTTTGTGAAACACGCGTATAACATAACCTTTCTCTGAAAAAATTAGATTTAACAACAAGATGATACAACAACTACTCCTAGCTTTTGTCTCAGATATTCAAAGGGTTCTCTGGGCAGTGCTTTAGTGAATATATCAGCAATCTGTTCTTTGGAGGGAACATACTCCAATTTGACTTTTGGTTCAAGCACTCATTCACGTAAAAAATGGTATTTGATGGGTATGTTCTTGGTCTTGGATTGCATGACTTGATTCTTTGAAATACTGATGGCACTTGTAATATCACATAGAATGGAGATGGGTCGAGTATATGTGATATGAATGTCTTGCAAGGTTTGCATCATCCAAAGCAGTTATGTGCAGTAAGATGAAACAACCACATATTTTGCTTCAGCTGTAGATAAGGAAATTAAACTTTGTTACTTGTTGAACCAAGACACTAACCTAGAACCCATATAGAATGCACCACCACTACTACTTTTTATGTCATCAACACTTCCTGCCCAATCTACATCTATATATGCATCCAGAGTAAGATCTGCATCTCCAAGATACCATAAACCAAAGTCTTGAGTTGCTTGAAGATATTTGAACATTCTTTTGACTGCCTGAAGGTGTGATTTCTTTGGATTTTCTTGGAATCTTCCAACTATTGCTACTGCATGCATGACATCAGGTCAGGTACCTGTTAGATAAAGTAGACTACCAGTCATGGATCTGTAGGTTGGTTGATGTACTGTTGTTGATTCATCAGTTGAGCTGAGTCAACATCCTGTTACCATTGGGGTACGAACAGGTTTAGAATGTTCCATTCCGTACCTTTCCAAGGTCTGTATGAGATATTTGGGTTGTGAAAGAAAAATACCATCTTTATTTTGTTGAACTTGTAGACCAAGAAAATAGGTAAGTTCACCAAGCAAGGACATTTCAAATTCTTGTTGCATTACTGAAGCAAAATTCTGACTCATGGATTCTTCATTGCTACCAAAAATGACATCATCAACATAAACAATAATAATTAGCAATTTATCAGTTTCAATATTTGTATATAGATTTCTATCTGTTGAACCTTTTGTAAAACCTTGGTGTAGATATTTGTTAAGGCAATAATACCAGCCCCTTGGAGCCTGTTTCAGACCATAGATGGCCTTTTTGAGTCTGCATACAAGTTTTGCATCATTTCCAAGAATGAATCCTTCCCGTTGTTCAATATAAACTTGTTCTTCTAAATATCCATTCAGGAAGGCTGATTTTACATCTATTTGGTATACTTTGAATTTCTAAAAGCTAGAAAGAGCAAGAAACATCCTTATGGCTTCAAGTCTGGCAACAGGTGCAAAAGTTTCTTCAAATCTATACCATCTTGTTGAGAATACCATTTACAAACAAGTATAGCCTTGCTTCCAATGACTTCTCCATTTTCATTAGGTTGTTTATGAATATCCATTTAGATCCTATAATATTTTTATCATGAGGTCTGGGAACTAATTCCCAAGTATCATTTTCTTCAATTTGCTCAAGTTCTTAATCCATGGCCTTGACCCAACATTCATCTTTACATGCTTCTTTTACATTTTGAGGTTCGGTGGAGTATAGTAATGCTAGATAGCTTGAGGTCCCTCTAATAGTTCTTCTTGTTTGTACACCTGCCTCTTTTTCGAACATAACTAGAAAGAGTCTTTTGTTCTACCATTATGTCTTCTTCTGGTGCTTCATTGGTTTCTTCTTCAATATGATTTTGATTTGATGTGGGAAAATAATCCCCATTTTCTTCATTCTCATAACCTTCTGTTGATTTTATCTATTTTTTATTTTTGCAAGCTTCATCATCTACAACATCAATGCTTTCAACAATTTCTCCAAGTCTTTTATTATAACATTTATATCCTTTACTTTTGGAAGAATAACCAAGAAGAACACCTTCATCTACTATGGGTTCAAAATTACCATGTTTTTCATGAGTCCTTTTGATATAAGATTTGCTTCCAAAAACTTTAAAGTATTTTACAGTAGGAGTCTTACCATACCAAAGTTCATGTGGAGTTTGAGTGCCATTTACCCGACCATTTTCTTGGTTGAGAATAGTTATGACAGTGAATGCAGCATCGCCCCAGAAGGTTGCAGGATTCTAGATTCATCTACCATAGCTCAATCCATTTGTTGAATAGTTCTGTTCATTCTTTCTACAACTCCATTTTGCTGAGGAGTCCTTGCGGTGGAGAATTTCCTTTTTATTCCATATTGTTCACAAAAGTCAAAGAATTCATCTGAGGTAAATTCCCCTCCTCGATCAGATCTGAGGCATTTGATTATTCGATTTGATTCATTTTAAACCAAAGCTTTGAAGGCTTGGAACTTTTCAAATGCTTTATCTTTATGCTTTAGAAGACCTATCCAACACATTCTCGAAAAATCATCAGTGAACAAAATAAAGTATTCTTCTCCACGAGGTGACTTTTTCCTCGATGGTCCACATAAATTAGTATGGACAAGTTCAAGAGGATTACTAGCTTATCCTTCCTTTTCCATGAAGTGAACTCTGGTTTTCTTGTCGATTTAACATGTTTTGCATATTGTATTTTCTAGGATACTAATATCTAGAAGATCACAAACAACCTTGAATCTGCATGCTTTTCATATTTGAGAAAAGCTTAGATGTCCCAATCTTCTATGCCACAGCCAATTTTCATCATTTTTTCTTATATAGCATTATTGTTGTCCTCCCTTGAGTGTGTATAAGTTGTTTGTAGTTCTTGTACCTTTGATCATGGTCTCTCCTATATCAAGCTCATGAACAACACATCTGTTTAATCAAAACACCACTTCATTTCCTTGATCACACATTTGACTAACACTCAACAGGTTATGCTTTAAACTATCTACATACATAACATTTCCATCTTTAACCTTTTCTTTCAAGAAAATAAAGCCTTTACCTTTTATGGCAGCAGGAGTGTCATTTCCAAATGAGACATTCTTTTCTTGTTCTAAGGCATTATGAAGTTTTTCTTTGTCACCTGTCATGTGTTTTGAGCATCCACTGTCGATGTACCACTGATTTTCTTGTCCTTCTGCATAAAATAATATACCACATCTTTCTGTTTGAGATTCTTTCCTTCTCCATATCTTTAGGTTTAATGGATTTTTCTCCTTTTGAGATGTTTGTCGAAATTTTCTCCTGCATTCAGATTCTTCATGACCAAAGTTGTTATAGATTGAACATTCTATTTTATTTTCAAGCAGAGAAAAGTTATTATAGGAACTTTTCTTGATCCTTGTTACATTCCACTGATTTTGTGCTTCTCTAGTCATGATGGTTTTTTAAGAAACACATTGAGAAGCTTTGTGTCCAAAATTATGTCATGAAAAACATTACCCATTAAAGAAGTTCCTGCAACTATCGAATTTATTGACCTGGTAATTGTAGTTTCTATTGATATTCATCTTTGGAGAAAATTGAGTATGATTTACCTGAGGTTTGTTTTGGCTTCTATTCATCCTTGGAGTAAATTGAGTCTAATTTACCTGGTGACCTGCTTTATGCCTTTTTTGACGATTTCCATACTGTTCACTGGTCCTTGCTACATCAAGATAGCTTTTGGTGGAGGTTGACAGCTTTTATGATTGAGATGCTTCTTCAGTATATCTAAGACCTATCTTTATCAAAGGAGAACGCTAATCTTTGATAATTTCATTTAAATTTTTTGATCCTTTAGCAAATCTAAGATTGAGAGATTTCATTTTCTCAAGATCCTTTCTTGCACCCACAATTTCACATTCTAGTTTTTCATTGCGTTTTTCTTTTTCAGCAAGTTGGTATGTTAAGGTATCGATAATCATATTGTTTTCTTCTAAACATATTTCGAGTTTAGATATTTCTTCATGAAGGTCTTCCTCTTCTAAATCATCCCAAAAATTATCATCGTCATAAGCCATGAGAAGTCTGTAATCTTGTCCAGTTTCATCTTAATCACTATTAGATAAACCATCACTATCTTCATGAGTATAGTAACTCCTTTTATTCACAACTTGTTTTCTATTCCCTTTTGCATATTACTTTCCTTTTTCAAATTTATCTTTATGAGGACATCTAGTAGCATAATGACCGACTCTCCCACAAGAAAATCATTTGAAGGATAACTTACCTCTAAACCTTCCAGAACCCCGTTGAAGCTTTTTGACAAAGTTTATCTCATCTTTGTCTTCTGAAATATGTCTTGATTCATTATGTTCTTCCTTTCCTTTTGTTGAAGCTTTGAATGTGGCTTCATTCACGTCTGATGGTCTCCATTTTCTCATCTCAAAGGCAGTGAAGATTCTGTGAAGTTGCGTCATAGTGATATTCTGCAGATCCTGTTTTTCTTCTATGGTAGACACTTTGGATTCGAATTTAGTAGACAAGGATCTCAATACTTTCTCAACTATGGTAACTTCCTTAATTTTTTCATCCAGATTCTTCATACAATTAACAACCTCATCTATACGTAGGAAGTAGCTAGCTATTCTTTCATCACTATTTATCTTAAGAGTTTCATACTGAATTCTAAGTGTTTGAAGTTTAGCACATTTTACCCGAGAGTCTCCTTCGTAGCTCAGAATGATTTTGTCCGATATTTCTTTCATTAATTTAAGCTGCATGACTTTGACAACCTCCGATTGTGACAGACTTCCCAATAAAGTATTGACAACTTTGGCATTGGTTTCATATTACTTTTTATCTGCCGTATTTGTAGGAATTGCTGTTGGAAATGTATATTGTTATGCAACTAGCTCAAGAAAAGATAGAAAAGATAGATCAACGCCTTAGAATTCAGCCTCTTCGAGGGGGAAACCTCCTTTACATTACATAAATGAACAATTATTGGATGATACAAATGAAAAGACCTCCTTTCTATATATAGGAGTCTAAGGGGTCATAACATAATCAGAGCTGACATAACAATAATAATATAACGACACAATAATAATAATAGTGGGCTTCTATGCGGCATAATAGTAACAATATGGGCACTACATGGGTACATCAATAAAATAAGTGGGTTGTACTAATAACAATAAGGGGTTACACTAGTAGTATAGGGGCCTAACATGCCCCTCTCCTTCAAAAAGCGTTGTCCTCAACGCTTGAGTAGTTCTTGACACTTATGTATAAAGTTATTATCCTCCCATGTGGAATCTTCAGTAGGTAAGTTCTTCCTCTTGATGATACTCTGAAATTGATCGATTTCGTAGTTGTTGGGTTCTATTTTCTGTGACTGCTCCAGGTTCCAATATGATTTTTCCTTCCTCTTCAATTTCTGGCAATATTGTTTGAATTGGGATCTTTTGAAACTTTTGAATAAGTGTCAATACCTCTTCGTCCTTCTTCCATTCATCCCTGGCTTCGTTTATCCAATCTGGTTGGATAATATAAATAGCACAAAACAATGCTTCCACATCCTCATCCTTGAAGAGTCTTCCCATTCGGTAAGGTCACCATTTTTTAAGTGCATGTAGTATTGCCAACATTTCCTTCTCATAAATAGCTTGCTTGAGATGTAGTAGTAAACATACCCAATCACCTACATCAAAACATTTTTCACTACGATGTTGATCTACCTGTTGTTTCATTTGATTTTGCACCGAAGTGGCGTTATCCTTTAAAAGTTGAAGAACTTGTTGTTGATGCTCGATGTGATCTTTCACTGCTTGAACCTTTTTCTTCTTGATATGTCCTTCTATCTCTAGAGTTTGAGGAGTCGTAATTTCTTCCAATCCTTTACAAGATATGGTCAGATTCATTTCTTGATGATCGATGTGATCTTTCACTTCTTGAACATTTTTCTTCTTGATATGTCCTTCTATCTTGATAGTTTGAGGAGTGGTAATTTCGACCAATGAATTACAAGATATGGTTGGATTCATTTCTTCTTTCTCGATGTGAGCTTTCACTTCTTGCACATTTTTCTTCTTGATATGTCCTTCTATCTTGAGAGTTTAAGGAGTGGTAGTTCTTGCCAATGCTTTACAAGATATGGTCTGATTCATTTCTTCTTTCTTTGGGGTAGGGTCTTGGCGTATATCTTCTTCTTTTGATGTTTCTTGATCCTTTTCTTCCTCCTCTTCATATTCTATGTAAAATAATTTCTTCTCAGCACACTTATGACCTTTAGTGCATTTTCTATCACAATTGTAACAAAGCCCTTTTTCTCTTTTTTCTTCCAATTGTTGTGTTGTAACCCTTATAGGTTGTGGAAGGCTAGGAGAAACAACACTTCCATCTTTATAGTTGTGAGGGGTATTCTTCCTGGTTTCCATAATTTTGCTTTCCACTGCCACAAATCGCTTTTACTCTTTCCAATTGTTGTGGTGTTACTCTAAAGAAGGTGTTGCTCTTTGTATCCTCATAATGTGCTATCATTTCCTCCATGAAAACTGACCACATAACAAGTTGTTTATGAGAGCAAAGCCCTTCATACCATAAAAATTGATCTGGTTCTAAATATGAAGATGCAATACATACCTTTTGTAATAGTGGTACACCATGTAGATCCAAATATTGCTCCATCTAAAGTATCCAATTTACCGGATCCTTGCCATCAAGCTTCCCCATCTTGCTTTTTCTCGATTTTAGGAGCTCAACCTTGAAATGACTGTAACTTTGTACTTTCGGATCTTTAAGTTCTAAAATTACAACCTGTAGTAGAACTCTATGTTCTCTTTCCAATGCCACCAGTCTGATCCAATTTGGATTCTCCAAGAAAGAGATATGCACAATCTCCCAAGATGACCTGATTATAGACCTTTCAAAAAGAGCGAACTTGTATGAAGTGCCACGTGTCATTTTTTCGACCTTTGGCTCTGAAAAATATATATAAGAGACTAAAGTTTGTCCTCTTTTTGTACCTTCTTACTAAATTTCAATCCGATGCTCAGAGAGAAAGTTATGACAATTTTCCCCATGTCACCTATTTGGAATGAAATTCAAGAGTCTGTAAAGAGACCAACTTCCTCATATCATATCTCCGAAAATATAGTGTGAAAAGCTCTGAAATTTGGACTTGAGATTCAGTGCGATTTCTTCTCAAACGGGTTTTGTTTTAAGCTTCTGAAACATCGCAAAAAAAAAGTTATGGCGAAAATTCCACAATGACCCATTTGGAGCAGTGAAACCTTAGAATCCAAAGCTCTGATACCAAATGTTATGGAACTAGCTCAAGAAAAGATAGAAAAGATATATCAACGCCTTAGAATTCAGCCTCTTCGAGGGGGAAACCTCCTTTACATTACATAAATGAACAATTCTTACATGATACAAATGAAAAGACCCCCTTTCTATATAGAGGGGTCTAAGGGGTCATAACATAATCAGAGCTGACATAACAATAATAATATAAGGGCACAATAATAACAATAGTGGGCTTCTATGGGGCATAATAGTAAAAATATGGGCACTACATGGGTACATCAATATAATAAGGGGGTTGTACTAATAACAATAAGGGGTTACACTAGTAGTATAGGGGCCTAACATATATCATCCTTCCACAATTTCCCAGACATCCGTTCCAAGTGATTGTAGATAGGTTGTGGTTCTTATTTTCCAATAGACAAAGTTTCTCGCATTGAAGATTGGCGGTCTAATGGATCCCATGCTTTCTTGATTAGTCATGTTGATGGATCTCCCTTCAAGTGATCAAGCTTCTTCTGAACGACCTACTATGATACCATTTGTTGGAAATAATACTGAGAGGGGGGTGGATCAGTATTATCAGATCTATAGTTTTATTTCCCAAAAAGATTTGTATACGCTACTTCAGCTAAGTCAACTAGCCTGTACATGCGGCTATACTTAAAGCAACCAGTGTATATGCAGAGAACTTTTGATTTAGACAATTTATCATGTATTGAGCTTTAACCAGTATATCGAAGATGTATTAGACAATGCAGTAAAAGTAGAATAAAGCATCACACATAAGTAACACACATGAACACCAATATACAAGGTGGAAACCCAATGTGGGTAAAAACCACCTACTGTTGTCGTCTCTATATTCTTTTAATAAGAAGAAAATTGTTTACAATCTCATATTGGTGCAGATTCATATCAGTACGCAGGCACCCACCTGTAGAAGGCCACAACCTTTTCCCATTCTCTAGCTACTATTGGAAGGGACCTACAATCCCCTAGCTCTTGTACTAGCAAATATTTTTACTAGTGCGTAGGTGCCAGCTTATAGAAAAACTCCACTCTTCCACTAGAGACCATGTTTCATGAATTTTCAGAGTGGATACTCCTAGAACACAATGCCACAATATGAAGGCCAAGTTTCACCCAATTTTCATACTCGACCCATCAACAACATTGAAACTCAGAAAATCATAACTGTAATACAACAATCAAATAAATCTGCATCAATCAACCACTGAAACTCAATCATCACTTTCTGAATCAACCACAACTGAATCAATCAATCACTAACAAACCATCACCACTGAAGCAAATCACAATCAATCAATCCCATCATTCAGAACACTGTTACCAGAATACAGTCATCAGAACATAATCTAGAAATTTGCAACAGTAAACAAAAACTATTGAAACTTTAAACATCATGCTTCATAAGGTATACGCTACTTTGACATGTTGAACCAGTGTGTATACACTCTTTTACTAAAGCGAACCTGCGTACAGATCTATAAATTCTAACTTAAAGCATCACAACTATTCCGGACTTTAGTCATACCCATATTATCATATTTACAAAATAAAACATGTATCAGTATTCAGATCTAGATTGTTCATGATCAAAAAACATAATGATAATACGTTTAGGCCTTTATGATCCTGGTCCATAAAACTTCATCAACCATATAGTTGCATCCTTAGATCAGATCAAGCGAACCATCAGAAGCTCATTAACTTGCATATATGATCCAACACCTCATAAGATATTCAAATACTTTCACACACCTGGCCTAATTATCTTCTCTTCCTTATATAGTTTTAGACCTTTCTCCGTACCATGGACCAAAACTACTTAGGACCAATACCTTGGACCAAATACCTTGAACCAATTACCTTGGGTCAAATACCTTGGACCAAAAACTTTGTCTTCCAAGATATACGCACTTTTCTTTCTATGAAAGTGCGTGTGTATGTATATGATCCTTTTGTCCAGTAAACTTGTGTGTATACGTAGCTTGGACAAGGTGAACCTATATATACCTCTGTTTCTCCATTATTTGTAGCTTGATCTGTAATTATTTGACCTATTTCATTGTGAGCTTTCATCTGAGTGAGTTTCTATCAAGGAAAACACCTGTATCATAATGCCAACAAAGAGATGAAAAACTATACTCTGAAAATATTAAGCTCCCGAACTTCACTACACTTGCCAACTCAAAAAACTGTGATATTGTTGAATATTATGTTGTGTTCAACTAAGAAGGTATAAAGGGGACCATGTATATTCATGGTCTAAGTGAGGAGACTAAACTAATATACATGATGAATCAATACTCCTCGAGGAATGAAGGCCTTGCACAAAAGCGTTAACCAAGGCAGAGAAGCTTGAATTTTACGAGTGTGTCGTCAAGTGTTGTTTCTGCTACAAAACCCTCTAAAATTTTGGCGTATGATCAATTTCAGAGCCTTTATCAGTATTGTACATTATCGTCACAAACTTTCGAACTTATTCCATGTGTTTTCTTGAAGTGTTTTCCTCCCCTTTTCAAGATAGAAAAAATGTTGTCTTTTCACATATTAGTTGTCGCACCATGTGTACAAGCATGTTTTGGTGGTTTCAAGAGGTCATATTTGTGTAAATTAGTTTTTCTAACCATGTAAGTATCTATTGCACTCATTTCAAAAGTCTTAAGAATTGTCACACAAGTGTCATCATGGTTCTCGCAAAGTGTAGCTCAAGCATCTCACTTGTCGTAATTTTTCATAAAGTTGTCACACTAAGGTAAATGAATTGTTCATGTGTCATGGATGATCTATGTTGTTGTGTCATCAATTATTAAAAGTGTCTGATTACATCCAAAGCCTTATCATTGTTCACATCAGCCTCACTGATTCCACACCTAGCAATTTCTAAAAAGCTTGCGGACCAAGTAACCTAGGTTCAACCGGCCTCCCAGAACTGTGCATTGTGCAGTATCTGTCCTCTATAGTTTGCCTTTCCCCTTGGTATTGCGCAATGCATAAGTTATTCCTCCCATTACTGCTGCACTGAGCATTTCGAGTGTTCAAGTCCTAACCTTGGCTCCCAGAATTGCACAATCCGTCTTTCGAGTATGGCCTTAACTATGTATTTCATAGTCACTAACCTCAACCTCATTCCTTAACCCCCATGAGCTGATCAATTTTACAATTTCCCAACCTCCCTTGTATGGTCGAACAGTGAAATGTGCTCATTGGGTGCCCATCCCCTCAACCTATCATGTTGATCTCAAAAATTGCATAGTTTTCTCCCTTAGTCCAGCGTAGAATACACATTGCACAATATGAAGGCTCAAGATTCAACCTTGACTACTTGAATTGTGTAATTTTGTAGTCTAAGGATCAATATGCACTATCTTAGACTAGGGGCTTTTCGGAATGATGTTGTATAATAATGAGTGAATTTCATATGCAAGTATCTTATCATGCCATTGTAAGATGATAAAAAGGGATAGGACTGAGGGAAGCATGCTAAAAGAGATCTTTGTATCTAATCATGCAAGCTGATCAATTGAGAGAAAGAAAAGGGACACTAGTTTGTGATCGCAACCCAAGACTTGAGATCATAGAAGATTACTTATCACCAAGCCATGCAGAGGTGAAAAGGTAAGAATTATCAAGGAGACACTCAGCACACACTAGCACAAATGGCTTGACATTTCCATATCATCAAGCAACCCATGTCAGCAGTGTCATGTCATGTCATGTCATGAGTTATCACATGCCACACCATTGTGGTGGATTATGTAATTCATGTTTCAAAAATGTATTATAAAGTGGAAGTCCAAATGACGTGTGTTGAATATCAAGAGTCATGTAAAGTTGAAAAGTCATAGTAAGTAAAACAATCATGATGGTAGATGAAGAGTCACAAAGAAGGTGAAGCATCACGTGTTCATTTTTATATATACACCCTCAATGTAATAGCAAAAGGACTTTTTCATCTTAGCTCCTCCCGTAAGGCATTAGAGAGATAAGCTAGTTATTTTTGGGAGAAAGGAGTGGTTATAATTCTCCACTACTTGAGCTAGTGGTGTTCATTGTATACACTTGTCTTGGAAATTTTACTTAATAATAGAAGCCTTTAAGGCTATCATGTTCTTCAAATGCTTGTAAGACTATTTTGTGGATGTTTGTATTTCATTTTCGCTTTCGTCTGTGAAAAATTAGTTGAAATATTTTAGTACTTATCTTATTGAGAATGTGTTGTCATGGTTGTTATTGTTGTCCCAACTTTGTGGACAATTCTATAGGATACTAGACATATCTCTCTGATTCATTAGTTTTAGTGACCATCGCATCGCTTGTGGACTACGCTGTTGGATGTTAGATGGATCCTTTTTGTTTGTGTGTGTCTCTTCTAGGATGGTATGATTACCTTTCTCTTAGAGGCTCACTTTTCTCCATTCCTCCGAGGTATAAGAACTTTGATACAAATACAACTGAACGCTCACCAAGAACACCTTCTTGCTTTTCGAAGGCACCATTGCATCCCTCTCTCTTGCTGATAGCTAGAGCCAAGGAAAATCTGTAAGAATTCAACAATCGGGCCATATTTTGGATGGGGATCCTATCCCAAATGGTGTGAGATCTAATTGGGACCACATATTAAGGAGATCGCTTGAATGTTGACGGGTCCAACACCGTAAAAAAACTCTTATTAGTATAATTCTTGATTAAAATCTCCAAGAAATTATAATATTGATGAAATGTAATAGGCTATTATATCCCTACTTCTTATTCAAAATTTCAAGGCCTACTTTTCTTATACATATCTTAGAGTTTGTTTAAAGTTTGACTTGGCCTGTACCTTCGAAGAAGGTCAAATAGTACCATTAATCCAATATAAATATTTATATACTTCAATATATTTAATAAGAAATTACGTTGGACTCTCAACCAAAATGGAATATCTATTTAATCTATAGGAATACATTAAGTATCCCATTTTTCCTTACTCAATATTGACTCACAAATTTTCCTGAGAGAGTTTTCCTCCATAATATTTTTAGTTAAATACATTTATTTATTATTAGAAAGTCTCCTTTAGCATCGAAAGGATCTATATTATACATACAAGATCTCTCTCTCTCTCTCTATATATATATCTGTGTGTGTGTGTGTGTGTGTGTGTGTGTGTGTCAAAAGAAATTTAAGATATTCTTCACATTATACCACTAAAACCCTATCATTCAAAGCATAAAAATAGTTCCTTACTTGAATGGAAAATAAATTTATTAGCTCTTTCCTTCAATATTCTTCTTGTTAAAATTTCTAACTTGGTTATTAATTGCATATACGACATTTTATATCAAAAGAACATTTTTTCTACACATGCATTCTTATAGTTTGTTCATTTTACTCCTTCAATCGACAACATCAAACTATAAAAATATTCAACATGTAGGAAACAAAATAATATAGCTCTAACTGTAACTGGTTACTTTAGAAATATTCAGGAATAGAGCACGTTACACCCAACCATGAATTGTCTTTAACAATCCCCCCCAAGCTCAAACTTTCTTGCGTCCAGAAATAAACAACCTTCGTATGTTCCTGTGTGGATATCTTATATATATTCCCAGTTGATTTTTTCCTTAGCAATGTTGCTTTAAGGGTCTGCATCACTTAGTTACCAATATTTTTGTTTTAATTTAAGAAAAAGGTCTTTCTTTTTCTTTAAAGAACGTCTTTCTCTCCAACGATGTTTTATTCTAATTTTCACCAAACTTAGAATTTCTTTCCAACCAAATGTTTAACATAATATTTCTCTCCAATTATGCTAATTTATTTTACATCTTTCTCCTTGGGATTTTTTTTATAGAATTTTTGGGAAGGTCCAGCATGTGAACTTAATCAATAACATATTTTTATAAAAGTTGGTAAGAAGTCTCTAATACTCAAGTTATCTTTCCTCAATATTACCAAAAAACTATCATTGGTTACTTTATTAAAAATAAAACTTAATTACATACTCAAATCATTCCAATCCTGACTTCCATAGCCATTAAATTCAAATGTAATTCAATAATATAAACATAGTCATGTCATAAAAGGAAAAACATAGGGTTGTCACAATCATATATCAATATATGAATATATTGAACACTTCAAAGGAAACATAGTTCATCTCTCTATATATGGATATCATAAACCATGGAGAATTTTAGGGGCTAAAATTCGCAAGTGAGATAATTTTCCATGGTTTTTCCAAAAAAAAGATTCGTCAATTTCCATTTTTTTCTAGAACTTATTCGCTCAAATTTTATAGTATAAAATTATTTTACCTTAAAAATTTCCAAAATAGTATAAATAATGTATGTAAAAATACTATAAGTTTTCATGTTTTTACAAATATATCAACAAATATATTATAATTTGCAATTTTGGGACTAGTAATATTTGACAAGGTTTCTAAACTTTAAGACAAATTTTCATCCTTAAAATTTTCCCTACCATAGGCATTAGTGATATACATATAATTTTCAGAACCCATATTTTGAAATATGGTAGTTATAGAACTCTAGCTTGCTAAAAAATATGGTAGTTATAGAACTCTAGCTTGCTAAGAAATATGGTAATGTGATTACCGTGTGTTGCCACATTCCTGAATAATTACTATTGGTGATTTATCTTGTAAAATTTTGTTCTTGTGAAGTTTGTTCTTTGGTTTTCCATTAAAACATCTCATATTCCATGAAATGACCTTTTTTGATCACTAGGGGGGTTAGCTTTGATAGGTTCCATCATCAAGGTAATCCTTCCATAGTCCACCAACTATTCTACTAGTTCCTAAATTAATTTCATTTTACTCTTTCTTAGTCTCTCTTTATATTCCTTTGCATATTTCAAGTTCCTTAATGATTATATTCTTAACTCCCATGGAAGATGAGGTTAAAGTTCAATTACCTTCAAGATTTTGATGCATAATTTCCCACAAATTCATGTATGATTTGGAGACATGTTCTATTTCCTTATCTAAGATAAATATTAGACCCTTCTTTTTCTATGATATTGCAATAAACTATAGGTCAAGGAATTCTAATTCCATATACTCTACTTATAATGGTCTCTCTTGCTCATGGGTCATCTCAACATCATAAGTAAACTTGTTCTTGTTTTGATTGATTATCCTTCTTCTTTTGGATCATTCCTCTTTTTCTCTTCTATATTTTAGGTTGGGTTTATTTGTTCTTCCTCATTTTCTCATTCAATTTTTAATTGAATTAAAATATATATCTAAAAGAATATTTTATTTAATGATGCTTCTTTTATTTTCCATAAATGCTCCTTCTATCAATTGTCTATTGGTTCTTATTTTATCAGTGAATCCATGAAACCCATCCTTGTCCTTCTCAATCTGTGGCTTTGAGGTTTTTTCTACAAATTTAGTGGAAATTACCTGATATATGCCCATGTTCATAAAAGTTTCTACATCCGAATGGTATGTGTTCATAATATATGGGATGGATCTAGATATTAACTTGGCAGTTAAGGCATATGTTAGTTGGAAGTAGTTGAGGGACATTCATATGCACACAAATGAAAGCATACAAAGTGTATCCTCTTTTCCTGATAGAATTTGAAGACATTATAAAGGGTCTCAAGGAATTTCCAATCCCTTCGAATATTTTGTTTCCCAAAAATTCATGAGGGAGTGAGTATAATCTGATCTGGATAGGTCAAACCATAAAATATTTTTCGTTTGGGATAAATCATTTTGTCCAAAAATACATGTATAACCTAGTCAAGTGCAAAATATGCGGAAAAACATACTTTGGTCCTTAAGATTGTTAAAAATATTTGTGAGGAATTGATACAAGAGAATCTTGCCCCAAGTCAAAATGTTTTTTTATTAGGCTAGGAGGTCTTTAATTTACTAAGGGAATTGGTTACCTAAAGTATCTGTGTGAGATTATTTTTAATGTATTTTCCTAAGTTTTAAAAATAATTATTAAAGTGAGGAGTGTTGTAATCAAATATTCTCTAAATGAGAGATCTCGAGATTTTTTTGGATGAAGTTTTGGATCTAAACCTAAATTAGTTTAGAATCCTATTTTATAAATTATGTAATCAAATTCATATAGAATAGAGTGAGTGTGAGAGTGGAAGAGAAGAGATTTGAGAAGGATTTGAAGGCCAGGAAGGCCAAAGGTCGAGAGAGGGATTATTCTAAATCAAGATGAGAGGGCCTATGTAAGTATGTTGGTTTATTGAATAAAGTATCACTCTATTGAGTATTCCGAGTGTTTGGAATTTATTCTTTTTTTCTATGACGAATTGAATTATATATACATATATTTTTTAGGAAACCAATACTAATTATTGGTATGAAGTAAACAAGCTTAGGAGAGAAAGTGTTTCAAAACGTGTCCCAAAGTAATCTAGTGGAGGTGCAACAAAACCTTGTGGAGAGGGAACCATAATCAGGTCAATTAAGCTTAGAAGAGATAGCAAATATCATATTAGATGTGTAGTAGAAGTGAATCTATCATTGATAGAGCTAGGGGAGGACCAAAATCAAAGTAGCAGTAGAATATGAGAATAAGCATGAGAAGGCCAACACTTAGCCATTTTTACATTTTTGAAAGATTTTGTCAATCGAGGGAGATGGGACCATATATAAATGGAATATTGTAACCGAAAACTTATCATAGAATTCGAGAATAACATAAGAAATTTTAATTAATCATTGGGGATAGGGCTATGGGATCTGTCATTTGGCAGCACCGGGATTCGACACTTGACAAAGTCGGGAGACAGACTTTATACTGTCAGGTTGGAACCCTAGGATCTTGTAATGTCTTAGGAATTGAAATTTCTAAAACTACATAGTACCAAGTATTTTCAATTGACAAAGTGGAAAGTGATGATATTTTTCCCATTTCCCTAGTCGGTCAAAGCCTGAAAGTAATCTAAATTAGGAGCCAGGTAGAGTTTTGGGACTGAAAAGCAAAGACATGGATTGGTAGAGTTACTCTTGTTGTAAGTGGAAAAGTGGGCAACTAGAGAATAATAGAAGGGAAGAGATCTTATACCTGAAATCTCTTAGGGAACAAGTTTCAAGACCAGTGGGGCCCGTACATGGGGGTTGGAAATTTGAAAATATTAAAATCATGTAACCACTTCTAATTAGAACTTAAATAGAGCATCAAGATACGGGATTGCGAAAAGGAAAACCCAAAAGGTTGGAAACCTTAGAAATAACATGGGTTCATTTAAATAAAAAACCAAGTTCCATAGGTAATCAACGGATTCGTGACATTTTCATGTTATAAGGAAAAATTGGCCTTGAAGGATTTATAAAGGAAAACACATGAAGAATGGTGGAAATAATTGGTGGGCCAACTCGGAAGGCCAATATCCCATAACCATTTTATAATTGGAATTTGAATAAAATGTCAAGATCGCGGGTTTCACTGGAATGCTTGCCACACTTGGTTACAATGCTTGGTTGTTGGAACATGAATTAGTAAAGGCAAAGGATTAGCTACGACCACTATTGTAAAGGATCTTGGATCCAGGGGCTATGGGAGGACTTGGATATAACGTTTATGGAGTGTTGGCATGCCCATAAGCACCTCCCACTGCAAAAAATAAAAAAGAATATATTTTGTATCATGTAACGCACCTATAGAGGAGATTGAAGGAAGTACTTTTGAGACATAGGACTGGGCCATATGGTTTTTTAACCAAACCTATGCTTGGGTATGAGGCCAAGTTTTCATTATGTGGTATCAAAGAATAAATGCTCTATAAAATTCAAAATAGAGAAGTTAAAAGGGGGACCAAAGGAGATAAAGGATCTGATCTGGAGGATAAGTTGCATAAGGTAAATTGCTTTTGTTTTGAATTTTAAATGAAACTTGAAGACTAATTACCATAGCGATATGTTTGCGAAATACACTTTCAATTTGAGGAGATGGTGAGAAAAATGTTCTAAGAAAAAGGACATTGAAGGATTGCTATTGGAGGAGTTCAGAGAAACATAAATTTTAAATATTTCAAGTGATTTTGCAGAGAAAGAGAGCTCTTAGGAAGCTTACCAACAATTTGGTAAAAGTAAAGGAAGAAGAATGGAAGAGTTTTTGTACTCTTAACGAGGATTGGGTGTAGAGAAGAAGTGTTTTGGAGAATAATTGGTTGAGAGGAGGAGTGGACAAGAAATAAGACTTTAAACATGAGATATGGACATAAATATTATGAAGTGTATATATCTTTTTGTTTATGATAACTTTGAGGATTTTGTTTGTAGGGGTTATTGCCATACAAAATGGAGAAGTGATAAAAAAGACATGCATTCATTGTAGCAGCAAAGCTATGATAAAAGGAAAGAGATATAAGCCAAAGAATTCAAGCAAGGATTGTGACGGGTTCCTATAGAAGAAAGTGATATTGTAGAGATGAGGACAACAGAGTTATAGAGAGAAATGAGAAGATCAATATGTAGAAGTCAGAAAAATTAGGAAGTTGAGGATGTTCTCTAGAAGAAACATGAAAGGTTCTATTGCAGGGAAGTAGGAGAAGGAAGACAACTTCCAGCAAGAACAGGTTGGGTAGAAGCTGTAAGGAAGTTTGTTAATGAGTGTGGGTAGGATTTATAGAGGAAGTTCCAAAGAAGTAAACAATAATACCAAAACACTAAGTTTAGGAGGGAGCTTGGTGAGGTATTGGTAGCAAGCAACAAACTTTTTACAAAAATGAAGAAAGAGATAGGTTTCTTGTAGCTCACAAGTGGGCAAGGAGAGTTCACAAAAGGAAGAGGTGAAAATGGCTACTCATAGTCATATGAAAATTTCAAGAGGATGTCACAAGGAAAGAAGAAAGAATTCCAAATAAGTAGGCATAAAGAACATAATGAGTAAAGAAGAAATAAGGAGAGAATTTGCTGAGTTGAAATAGACCTTCACAAGGTAAAGCAACAAGTTACATAGTGGGGATGTTATGGTTAGAGAATGAGGAAAAAGGAAGTAAGATGTCCTTATTTACAGAAGAAGTTGAAAGAGAGGAAGTACAATCGATCTGTAAATTTTCGTGGATACTGAACTGAAAAATTCATCACAATAGACCTAATAATAATATGTTAAAACTCTGAATTTCTACACTATTACAGTTTTATTAAAACTCTAGATATGTAAATTCAATTGTAATTAGTGCATGTGTGTGAATAGAAATTATGAAGAAAATTAGAGAATGAAAAAATAATCTATCACACACACATAAGACACAAGATATGCTATGGGAAACCCTTCCGAGAGAAATCCTAGCTAGAAGGTGAGGCTGCTTCACTCTCTTTTTCTGTCTAGAAAATAAGGTTACATGTATAAAGAAGTAATCCCTATGGCCTATGGGATGCTACAGTGCACATATCCTCTCTATGTTCTTTACCTCCTATCTCTCTTGTCTATCTTTTCTCAACCATGGAACAAAACTCTTTTGAAAGAATGGAATGCCTCTTCCTCCTAGTGGCCTGGTTATAACACAACCCAATAACCTACTAGTGGTTATGTTTGACTACATAAACTCTTAACTACAGTTATAATGAAAAATACTCTAGAGTAATTCACATCAAAAACATGTGTTTTCCCCTTTTCCATTAATAATGGGGGTTGGCATGGTATCCTCTCGAACCATGGTGGTGAAAACAAGGTGGTCAACTTCTAAGTGGAAAAACTTTTGCATACAGACTCTGGTTGACGCACTTGTTACAATGTTGGAAATATATTTGTGTGTAGAACAACATGAAAAGGTGTGACACTAAAGAAAAAAAATTAAACCTCAAAAACATTGTTTTATTTCTCAAAATGCTCCCAGAATGTTTCAGACCTCGTTTTTCCAAACTAGGTCACGCTAGTAAAAATGATCCATTGAGTTGATTCCTCCACATTTTCAACTTTGAATGCATAGATATGGATGAAAAAAAATATAATTATCCAATATGGATCACACATCCCAATTTTGGGAGGATTTTTGGACCCTAAAATATTTTACTAAATAAGGAGAGGAATGTTTTCCTCCACCTTCTCTATGGTGTACCATTTAGCTTCACCTAGAAATTGTCCCTTCAACCCAATCTACCAAAGATAATGCTACCCCTCTCTTCTAGTTTTGGACGTCTTATACAAAATTGTATCTTCTATTAACTCTTCCTAAGAATCTAGAGCCAAATCCTCCATAAAAGGTAGGACATGTTCCTCTTTCTAATATAGCATGGAAGGCTCATAGAATTTCAAATTATGTACATTCACAATTGATTAAATACACATATATGGTGGTAAAATAAGATGATATACATTAACACCCATCTCTTCTAGTATCTTAAATGGACCATACTTCAAAGCATGTATTCTATTACCAAGCACCTACAACCTATCTTTGTTCAACTATAGACATACCCTGTCTCCTACCTTGAACAATTTATTTATTCTATGTTGATCATGCCTAGCCTTATACTTCTCCTATGACTTCTGTAGTGTGTCTTGTACTTAAAGATCGATTTGCCTAATCTTATTTATAAAATTTTCAACCCTCAAAGGATCTCCTCTAAGATCTTCCATCACTCCTCCTTGTTTCTCATATGCAATATCCAAAGGTGAAAGTTGAAAGTATCCAAAACAAGTACCAAATGGGGACTTTCTATAGAAGTGTGGGCTTCTCTATTGTAATAATGTTGTATATGTACTATATTTTCATTGCATGAGATCGCATCCCTCTGGTTGTAACCTCTGAGAAGTTTCACCAAAGACCTATTGAGTACTTATGTCTACCCATAGTTCTGTCGATGGAATGTTGTAACTATATTCAACCTTTTTTCCATCTTCTCCCATAATGTCATGTAGAATTCACTAAGAAATCTTATATCCCTGTCAAAACTGATGCTCCTTGGTATCCCAAAGTGCACCCAAACCTATCCAAAGAACAGGTTTGTTCCTTATTATACATTGATGGTATTTTTATAGGTCATCAAGAAACACATCTTGCTAAACCTATCAAGTACCACAAATAGGTAGTCATGTCCCTTCATGGTTGTTTGTAAACCCCCCAAACATTCTATGGAAATTCTTTCCCAAGAATGAGTAGGTATAGGTAAGGGATGATATAGACCATGTTTCGTGTTTCTAGGCTTGTTGGTACAACAAAGCATGCATCCTCCTATGAACCTAGCTACCTTCTATTGCATATTGGGCCAATACACATACCTCTGCAAGGTATCCATGATCTTCCCTACGCCAAACTGACCTACAACCATGGACGTGTGAGCCTATCTAATCAGTTGTAGTCTCTAACCTTTAGGAACACATAGCTTATCCAACCTGTAGAGTAACCCAGCTTGGAGATGAAAGTCACCATGTTTTCACCATCATGCACATAACTCTAACTCTGCAACTGTTGATACACCACCTTGAAGTCCTCATCCTTTGAATATGCCTCTCTCTATGCATCATAGGTAAATGGATCCATGTGTATAAGAGTCCCTAAAGATATGACCTTTGATGTGGGTGGAATTGAAAGCATGTTGGCCAACTTGTTTTTGTTTCCCTTCTTATACTTGATCACCAAATGAAACTGTTGTAAAAACCCCATCCACTTGTAATGCCTGCTTTTTTGTATCTTACTCTAGGCTTGCAAGTACAATAAAAGCTGGTGATCTATGTGGATTTTTGTCTCGATTCTCATCATATAGTGCTCCAATTCTTCACAACTTTCACCGTGGCATAGAACGCCTTTTTGTAGGTAGGATATTTAAGAACTTCACTGTGAAATACTTTAGAATGGTACCATATAGGCCTTCCTCCTTTTACTGAGAAAATTCCCATAGCATACCCACTCGCATATGTATCCACTTCAAAATTTCGTTGCAATATTGGTAATACTAGAACCAGTGCTTGACTGATCTTCTTCCTTAGCTCCTTGAAAGCCTTATGTTGACCTTTTCCCCACTGGAAACTCTTGCCAGTTGTTGTTGTGACATGGAGCAATGTTGCTACTACTGAAAATGACCCTATGAACTTCCTCAGATACTGTGTTGCCCCAATAAAACTCCTGACTGTAGAAATATTAGTAGGAACTGACCATTTCATGATAGCCTCCATATTGGAAATATCTATCCTTAGTTCTCCTCCACCAATAACATACCCAAAATACACCAAAGATTGTTGTGGAAATTTACACTTCTTGATATTTACTAGCAGTTGGTGCTTCTTGAATGTTTCCAGCACTTTTGTCAAATTTGAAATATGCTGCTCCCATGTAGCACTATATACCAGTATATAATCCAAATAGATTATAACAAATGATTCTATAAAAAGGCGTAATACATCATTCATTAATCTCATAAATGTATATGGTGCATTACATAAGCCAAATGGCATGACTAACCACTCATACAAACCTTGCCTAGTTTGAAGGTGTATTCCAGGTATCGTCTTCTTTAACTCAAACCTAGGGATATCCAGACTTTAAGTCCATCTTGATGAATTATTTTTTTTACTGCCATTGATCCAATAGATGATCTATCTTGGGAAGGGGGTATTTGTTCTTGAGCATGATTTTGTTCATCACCCTCTAATCTATACACATCCACCAAGTACCATACTTCGGCACAATGGTGATGGGTGACCCACATGGCGATGTACTCGATCGAATAAAACCCTATTCTAGCACCCATTGAAATTGTTTCTTCACCTCACTTGCTTCTATAACATACTTCCTGTATAGGCCAATATTTGGCAATGGAGATTCCAACAATAGTTGGATATCATGTTCCACTTCTCTCTTAGGTGGTAACTGTTTAGGTTCTCATAACACATCCCTGTGTACCTGTAACAACTCCTCCAATTGTTGTTTTTAATTCTTTGTACACCCCTCCCACGATGTGTTTCCTCTTATTGACTCCTTTGTAGACTGAATTTCTATTCAAAATAATAAAACATACTTTTTTGTTGGAACCGATCAATTTCGTGGCTTGGTTGGCACTTACCAATGATATTTTCAAATTTCCTTTGTGCATGTTGATGATGAATGATTTTCCATCCTTGACGAGTCGATATTGGTTGTATATCCTCATGAATATTGCATCATGCATGTACCTGTATGGACTCCCAAACATGACTACACATACATTAAGTGGAACCACATCTAGTTCTACTTCATTAGTAAAATCAACACTAATTGGAAATCTAATTTTTCATTGTTTTGTTACCTTTAGCGCTGCATCCTTATTTACCCATCCTAATGGATATGGCTTTGGATAATCATGAACTTCCATCCCCAAATTCTTGACCAGCTCTGCTGCAATGACATTCTCCTATGATCCCGAGTCAAATAGAGCATCAATCTTTGTCTTCTTGACCTATATCTTTATATGGAGGAGTTTGGTCATTTCTTTCTCTTCCTTTGTTGATGGGTACTCAGATTCACCTCCTTCTACACTTACATACATATGATCTTCTCATCCAAATATGATTTTATTTTGACTTGGTTGCTCGAATATGTGACCATGAGATTATTTTTCTTGTCATCTTTCTTCTTCTTATTTAGGTTAAGCTATGGATGCAACTGCCAACACTTCTCCTCTGCATGGACATCAATGTTGTATTGGTTGCAATGGTTGCAAGGATCTATAAATTGGTGTGCTATGGCTGTTGTTTTTTATCCTTCCCCCCTTTTTGATTCTTCTTCCCATTCTTAGAAGCATCTTGTTTCTCCTTCTGGTTCAATCCACTTGATTGCACTCTGTTTAGGCCTATGTTTTCCAGGTATTGTGTCTATACACAAGCCTCATCCACCGATTTGGGCTTGAAAAACATCACTTAATCGTGTAGATGGTGGTGAAACCCCCCCAAATACTTGAGGAGTACATCTAGGTTATTTTGAGAGATACCCAACATTATAGCCATCTTTCTGAATTTTGTAGTATACTCCTACATGCTTTGGCATGAATTTTTTCTGAAGTAATGCCACTAGATCCATTAGTCCTCCACGTGCCCAATGGGATAAAAATGTGACTTAATGAGGGTTTTGAAATCCTCCCACTTAGTCACTCGAAGTTCTCCCCCTAACCTCAACGTTTCTGTGTGGCTTTCCTACTAACTCACTGCATGGCACTCCAATTTCAGTCATGCAAATGAGATTTTTCTTCCTTCTTCAATCTGATGGACAGGGAAATAAAATTCCAGTTACTGCAACCAATGGTTTAGCTTCAAATGTCGATCTCACCATGATATGGATTGATATAAAAAATTTATTTCATTTTAAATAGGGGGTGTGATTGGTTTGTGAGACTCGAACTTGGTTCATATTTTTTAGGTTCTTTCTTCGACTTGTTCTTTGTTTCTCCCCGATCTTTTGATACCTGATCTTTTGATCCCCATTCTGATTTATCATCTACATTCGAATCCCCATCTTCCCCAAATATCCCCATCTTGTTGTTCAAGGCTTCCAGGAGGAGGTTTACATTGTGGTTGATATCTGCGACTTCTTGTTCCAACCACGTAAACCTCACCTCTATAGGATCACAAGGTTCGTTAACATATTCGTTGGTCATGATTAGGGTTTTATGATTTTTGGCCCCGTTGACCTAGATCCCTGCAATCTCCACAAAATATTCAAAGAAATCCTCCCTGATACTAAATGATCTGTAAAATTCCATGGATATTCCACTAGATAGTTTGTCACAACATATATGATAATAATATATTGAAAATCTGAATTTCTACATTATTACAATTTTATTAAAACTCTAGATTTGTAAAATTAACTATAATTAGTGCATCCATGCAAATAGAAATTGTGTCGAAAAGCAAAGAAAGAAAAAGTAATCTCACACACACACATAAAATACAAGATATGCTATGGGAAACCCTTTCAGGGGAAAACCCAACTAGAAGGTGAGGTTGCTGCACTCTCTTTCTCTGAGTAGAAAATGAGATTTTCAAGTACAAAGAGGTAATGTGTGTGGCCCATGGGCTACTACAGTGCAAAGATCCTCTTTGTGTTCTCTACCTCCTATCTCTCTTGGATATTTTTTCTCAACTATGGAAAAACATGCTCTCAAAATAATGGAATGACTCTTCCTCGCAGTGGCCCGATTATAACACAACCTGATCACCTACTAGTGGCTACGTTTGACTACATAAACTATTAGCTAGAGTTACAATATGGACTCTTCTATATACTTTTAAAGCAAAATCATGTGGCTATACCCTTTTCCATGAATAATGGGGGTTGCTACAAAATCCTCTCGAACAATGGTGGTGAAAATAGGAAGGTCAAATTCTGAGTGGCATAAATTTTGCCATATGGACTCTAATTGACACGCTTGTTGCACTTTTGGAAAGATCTACATGTGTAGAAAAAAAAGAAAAGATGTAATTCTAAAGAGATAAATGTTTACCCAAAAAGCATCATTTGATGCCTCAAAATTCTCCTGGAAGGTTTTAGACCCCATTTTGCCAAACTGGGTCCTGCCAGTAAAAACGGTCACATGAGATGATTCCTCCACGTTTTCCACTCTCAATGCATCAATATGGATGAAAAAAATATAATGATTCAACCTAGATCAACAGTAGACTAAAGGAGGAACTCAGTGTAGCTGAGTTTGGGAGTGATGTACTCTTTGGTACAAAAGAAGCCAGAGAAATTGAAGAAGAATTTATAGATAGTAGGTTGAAAGAAGAAGAGGAAGTCTATGCCTTGGTAAGAGAAGGGATTGATGGTTTTGAATATGATTTTTTGTGTGTGAATGAAGAAATGAAACTTGTAAAAGAGATGGATGAGATGGAAAAGTTTTGTGAGCATGCACTTCATAAGTTTGGAGATAAAGTTGTTATGCCAGAGGAAATTAAGGGAATCCATTCCTTAATTTTTAACTTAAAGGAGGATGAAGCAACATTATTTCAGGGTTATAGTGCAAATGTGGAGGATGGAACAAGCTTAGAAGCTGAAGAAACAATTGAAGGAGAATAAGTATTCCAAGAATATATGCTCGAGAATATTTCAGTTGGAAGTTTCATATCTGAGGAAGCAGACAGAAGTGAAGAGAAAGAGGAATGGATTACAAAGGATTTGAGAGAATGGAGGACACCATAAAAGTTAAAAGTGATTTTGAATTGTTTGAAGGATTATATTTCTTGGAGAAAATGACAGAAATAAAAAAAATGCAGATTGAGACTGTAAAAATAGAACTAGAGTTAGAAGATCTTGTGCTCAATAATAATGAAGAGTTGACTACAAGATGTGGACAACAAACTGATAAGGAAGGAAGTGAGTCAAAGTTGCAGCAAAGCTTTATAAATCTTGAGAAAGAAGAGATATGCAACAATATGAGGACATTAACAACAAAAAAATGCAATTGAAAAAAAGATATTGATGAGGTGATAGAAGAAGTAAGGATGTTGATGGAGAAAACATCTATGATAAGATATACTAGAAAGAGGAGGATAGCTAGTAAACAGGTGCAACTGACTGAAAGATTTTGTATTAGAAAATGCAGTGGACAACTACAACATAAAATATGGAAACCATGAGAATTGGAAAAAACACAGCAACAACACAATAGGGAGAAAGATCAACTACAAACTAAGGTTTGGGATCAAGGCATACTTCATCAACACACACATGGTCATGATACCATGAATATTTTTAACTTTAGGAGTACGATGCAGGAGAATCTTACACCAAGTCAAAATGTATTTTGACTAGGCTAGGTGGTCTTCGATTTACCGAAGGAGTTGATTCCCTAAACTATGTGTGTGTCATTATTTTTAATGTATTTTCCTAAGTTTTTAACATAATTATTAAATTGAGGATTGTTGTAATCAAATCTCCTCAAACTGAGAGATCTTAAGAGTATTTTGGAGAGTTAGAGAGATTTTAGATGTAGTTGGATTTATGAGGGGATTTAGTAAACCAAGTGTCCTAGAATAGGGAATTGTTAATGAATTTGTGGATCTAAACCTAAATTAGTTTAGAATCCTATTTTGTAAATTGTGTAATCAAATTCATATATAATAGTGTGAGTGTGTGAGTGGAAAAGAAGAGATATGAGAAATATTTGAAGGCCGCGAAGGCCAAAGGTTGAGAGAGGGCTTATTGTAAATTGGGCTAAGAGGGCCTATGTAAATACGTTGGTTTGTTGAAGAAAGTAGAAATTTGTTTAATATTCCAAGTGTTTGAAATTTATTTTATGTTTCTATGTAGAATTGAATTATATAAACATATATCATTGAGGAAACCAACAGTGATTATAGGTACGAATTAAACAAGCTCGAGAGAGTGTAACAACCCTGGTTTGAAAAATCCATGTAAATATAAAAATATAAGACCATGATCATGGGAAATGTATGCAAAGCTGAATGGTGGGAAAGACATCATAGTGTGGGGCTTCACTGGTTTATTATGGCTAAGGAAATTTGCAAAGGCAATGCAAAGACTTTGGAAAAGCAAAGTTGAATTTATTCGCATTTTATTTATGAAAATAAAGGAAATTAGGAGAAAAGGAAGGTGAAAGGTCACAGGTTACATGGGATGAGGAAATTGAAAGAAAATAATTGAAGAAAAAAGAGGCTTCATTGATAAAGAGACTTTTGAGGATCCATTGGCAGGGTTTTCCTTAGGCTTGGGTGATGTATCATTTTGTTAGTTCAGTTTTGCAGCTCTCATTGTATTCTCTCACTCTCATACTCTTGGACACTTAGAGTTTTCTTGGAGCACTCTTACAGAGTGTGGAGTACTTGGATACTTGGAGAAATAAGGAAAAGGAAGAGCAGGAAATCGCAAGAGGACATAGGGATCAACAACTACAATGGGTTTTTCTTATAGGTACTGAGTTTCATGTATGTTTTCCTCACTAGTTTTGGCATGCATGGCATATGTATGTGGTTTATTGGTCACGATATGTTATTGGCATGGAGGATTCCCAGATTGAAATTGGATTTGCCTAGACTTTCCATTTATGGGATAGCCATAGTGTTATGGATTCATTTCTTTTTTTTCTAGTTGGTTGTCATGTTTCCTTTAGCTTAGGTTCAGTTACTAGTTCCTAGAAGCCTTGGTTGGACAGACGCTCTGGAAGCCCTGTAATAGCTTTGATTCAGCTACTAGTCCTAGAATCCTCGGTTGGAAAAATGCTCTATAAGGCATTGGTGGGTTGAGTTACTAGTCCTAGAAGCCATAGTTGGACAAACACTCTGCAAGCCTAATGACAGCTATGGGATGAAATACTAGTCCGTAAGTCTTGGTTGGAATAGACTCTCTGAAGCCTTGAAAGGCTTGTGTAGAGACCAATATTTTGATGGCTTATGATGTTCGGACGTGAGGTGGAATAATTGTTTGATGGGTTGGCGTGGTATGGCCTCTAGGAGCTCTGCTTCAGTTTTGATTGATTGTTCCATGAGATCCCACATTCATGCTTGGAATATGGCATGGGGTTGACTAGCTAAAGAGATATTTGGCTCAACCATTTCTATGGTCGAGGTGGTTTGCGGAAGTCCCAAACCTTGGTGGCCTTTTCATAATTAATATGAGGGTATTTCTCCTTGTTAATTCATTAGTATTATACTAGTTTATATGTGGATTATATGGTTGTTGTTTCCTTGGAATTTTTGTTGTTCTTATGTTGGTCATGAACATGTATTATGAGAGTGGCTATGTATGTCTCTCATCATGTTTTTACTTGTAAATGAATTAAAAATGTATCTATGGCCTAATAGATGAAATTGCAGCTAATGTGATAAGGAAACAATTTCTCATAGTGAATATCATATAAATATGAGACCCCTATGTTGAGCTCTAATGTTAAGAGCTGTAGATTTCACATTTATCATATGCTTGACAAAATGCCTAACATGGCTAGTAGGGGTCCAACTTAGTCTTTATTAATGTTTTCGCAAATGTATCATTGTTCTATTGTGTAAAGTCATTTCTGAAGGTGTCATTGAGTTCTAGGAAGTGACCTAGGCTCTAGGCCTGAAAAAGTGGCACAAGTCCTAGAGTTGTAGACACAACAATGGGAAAAACATTCTCCAAAATTTCCCTTGCCCTTGCTATGGGAGTTTCTAGAGCCTCCTAGACATACCCTGGTCCATTTCAAGGGAGCATCTAGGGGTTTGATGCAGTAAAACATTTGTTGTACTCAGGGGTTGGTTACCTAAGTTGTTGGGATGGTTCTTGGGAGTTATGCTGCTGATGTGGAAGTTCTTTGTCATGTGTTCCATCGATTCCACTTCTTTAACTGACACATAGGGAGTCAAATCATATCATAGTAAGTTTCTGTCACATGTTTACCCTGGTTGGCTAGTTACTTGGGTAGATGTGGGAGGAGGGGCTTACAAAGTAGTATCAAAGTGGGTTGCGCTCTCTTTGGGTTATATATGATAGCACAAAGTGGTATAAAAGTGAATTGTTCTCTCTTTGGGTCATATCTGATACCACAAAGTGGTATCTGAGCGGGTTTCATTCTCTCTGGGTGGTGCTTGGTTTCTGTTCTTTTTGGATGATATCTAATACCATAAAGTGGTAGCAAGTAGTATCAAAGGCATGATTCACTTCTTGGACTAGATGGGAAAAATGTGTTTGTCATGCATGCATGTAGGTTGTGTATGTGATTATTATGTATTCATAGTGGTGCTCATTGTTAAAGTTGTGTTTCCATGTAGGTTGATGATGTTGTTGTCGGGATGTGTTTGTCATGAATGCATGGCAGTTGTATATGCATTTTTTATGCATGTCAGTGTCTATATGTTGTTATGCATGGATTATCATGGTTATGGTTATGGATGTAAGGTAGGTCAAATATTCATTGTGAGGTCATTGTATGGAATTAGGTCATAATGATGTTATTTGTATTTTATGATGCTAATAAGTTGGTTGAGATAAAGCAGGAGATGCAGAGCATCAAAGTGAAGTTGCAACATTGGACCTCGAGGCAGGAGCATGTCCTCATACAAGTTTTTCTATTGGGAATGCAGCTATGTAGGTTAAAGATTGTTATATGCATTATGGCTATGTGTACGCCTTTCATTCTATTGATGTTATTGTCACATACATGATAGATGATAGCTGATTAGTGTAGTCATATGCACATGTGTCAGATAGTCGTGAATGATAGTAATATATGGTTGTGTGCATTGTTATTGTTGTTTTATGTTAGATAACTTGATGATTATGTTATATATTGTTGATGAGTATGTTATAGGTTAACTTGTAATTGTTATATGATAGTTAGCTTGACTATTATGGCATATGTTGTTGATGAGCATGATATATAACTTTTTCTTTTTACATGCTAGTAACTTGATGATTAGGGTTAATACATTAAGATATTGTTGTTATATTTATCATACTAATTTGGATTGGTCTATGCAAATGGTTAGGGTTATGAAATTTAGGTATGAGTTAGTATGTTGTGATATTATGTCATACTAATCTAGACTGGCTGTGCAGATGTGATTATTATGTATGAATGATCATTTTTTATGAGTTTATGATGTGAACAAGTTAGCTAGTTATTGTTATGGATATTATGACCTTAATTATGTTTGAGTTGATATGTTGTGAAGTTATATCATGCTAATCTATCTTGATTGTGCAAACAAGATAGCCTCCCTTGAGATACATTGAGGTATGAGTTTTCTTATGTCCTCTACTTAGTGATTGAATGTTTGATTATGCCATCTATTTATTTTTTGAATGTTGATTAGTTGCATGATATGACTATGTGTATGTAATATTTCTCGAACGAATGATCTTATTTTAAGAAGGTTTTACTCACATATATGTGTTGAGATAGCTTATATGTACTTGAGTGTAAGTAGGTGACAATTATAGCATTATGTCTAATGACTTTGAGTTGACTATGGATTATGACATGATTGTTAGTATTGGTAAAGTTTGATTTCAAATTATTAGATATGTTGCCTTGATCCTTGGAACATGTGGTAGACATGTGTGAACAGTTATAGGGAAACATGCTTGGCCGAACAAGGTAAGGTAATTGGTGTAATGTTATTTTCCCTTATGCAGTGGTGGATATGTGTTTATGGAAGTATGATATAGTGATTGCATGGCAAAACAGATTGCCATGAAATATTAAAGAAGGCTCAGGTTGATCTTTGACTTGGAACCATTGGAAACATATGGGGATGGAGTCATGGTTTCTATTACCAGTCTTGTGCTTTTTGTATTTTGTGATTTTTTTAGCTTGATTTTCGGCTTTATTTATGTCTCATGCAAGCCCTTGCTACTTTGTTTGTCGTGTCATATTCCTATTGGGTTTCATGACTTTCTTCTTGTTTATTTCGTGTTCTTTCCATTTATGTTTTGAGGGTCTTGGGAATTGGTTGGGAAAGAAGAAAGTTGATTGAGCTTGAGAAGAGCTTAATGAAATCCAACAGGTAATGAAAGACTCAAATGAAGTTGGTGCGTGTGTAATGGCAGCTAGAGGTAAGAGTATGAAGTTCAGATAAGTTGATTGGGTCCATTAATGTAAATGGATGGTGGTAGGACAATCGTAAGAAAGCTAAAAGGAAAGGTAAAGTGAATGGATGTGAGGCATCTGATTCCTTGGCTATGTTGGGAATGGTTGCTCTCAATGTTGTGCGTGGATAAAGAGAGCTATCTTAACCTTGACCTTATGATATTTGGTAATTATGTTGCGATCATGTTTATGCTAATGTTTATTTATAAATGCATGTATATATGTATGTACATATGTGATTTTATGACAAGATCACGATTGCCTTATATGTATATGTATATATATATATATCTAAACAGATTCCGATAGTGCCACCCTCTTCCTCCCTATTAGGAGATATATATATATATATATATATATATATATATATATATATATATATATATATATATATATATATATATATATATATATATATATATATATATATATATATATATATATATATATATATATATATATATATATATATATATATATATAGATATATATATATATATATATATATATTGTTGTCTGACAGGGTCATCAAGAATCGTTTTTGTGAGGAATGATTACTTATTTAAGTGAATGACATGAAGAGATTCTTGGTTCATGATGAATCAAGTGGGAGGAGTAGCCTGACAGGTCTATGAGGTTAGTATCATGCAGAGCCTAATGCTGAGAGATACATCAACATATTGAAAGCAGCATGAGCCGCGACATACTAGGATAAGCATGGATGGAAGAGAGACACTGGAAGAAAGGCTGCTTGGTAGAGGCAGTGCGGTCTTGGATGTGCAGTGCTATTGTTGTTTATATGTTGTGCATATTTTATATTCATTGATTTCACCTATGGTGTTGTGTGCATATTGCATATGCAATGTCGGGGATAGATGGTGTTATCTACATTCTAGATACGTGGTGTTGTGTACATATCATATTATGTGCATGATTAATATGTGGTGTTGTGCACATGTTGGATGCAATTTTGTGTACATATTGTCCTATGTACAGGTTGTATATGCAATTCTATGTAAATATGGTGTTCTGTGAATGTTGTACATGTGGTGCTATGTACATATGGTCTTGTGTGGATGATTGTACAAGTGGTGATGTCTGCATGTGGTGTGTATACATGTCGTACATGTGGTGTTGTGTGCAAGTGATGTTGTGTACATGTCGTACATGCACATTGTGTACATGTGGTGTCGTGTACATGTAATTCCTGTGGTGTTGTGTACATGTGGTATTGTGTGCACATTGTACAGGTGGTGCAGTGTACATCAAGTGTTATATACACATTGTGCAGGATGTGTCATGTACATGTGATGTTGTCCACATGTTTTGTAGGTGTTGTTGTGCACAGGTGGTACTATGCACATGTTGTACATATGGTACTTGTGTACATGTGGTATTGTGTGCATGTTATACATGATGTGTTGCGAGCATGTGGTACTATGTATCTAAATTGTGTAGTTGTGGTATTGTGACATATGTATTCATTATGTTGTACTTTGTTTACATAATTGTGTTTTTTCGTACACCGAGTCTAGGTGTAAGTATTGTGTTGTGGTGTACACTCGATGTAGGAGTATGTATTGTGTTGTGTTGCACACTAGGTGTAGGTGTATGTGTGGTATGTCAGGTGTAGGTGCATATATTGCATGGTGTTGTATGTCATGTGTGGTTGTATGTGTGTGATGTGCACTATGTGTTTGTGCACATGGTTGATGAGAAGGAAATTGGTGTTTCTCAGTTTTGGCAACCGATCTGGTGTGCGTGTGGAATAAAGACAAAGGTAGAAACTAAGCATTGATTAAAGGATAAGTATCATTATTTTATTTCAGTTTTATTATGCATGTGATTTATGATTCTCGTCTATGATGATTACATGTGATCTATGATTATAGCTTATGATGTTTACATGTCATTCATGATTTTGATCTATGATGGTTTTGTTTTGAGCTAATCGGATGTGACATGTTTATACATGATGATTTGATCAAACACTAGTTTGATTTGTTGTCACAGGAAGTAAACAAGATTGCAAGTGTAACTTATTGATGAGATACCAATAAGGTATGCTATGAATTTATTTCAATTTATTTTAAATCTAATGGCAGCTATGTGCTTGGTAAAGGAAAGCATGGGAAATGCCCAGGTTGGGTGGTTGAAACCAACTACAAGAATTAGCAGCAATAGTGAAAGAAATTGGAACATATAGTAGTATACTCGTAAAGCACTTTAGGAGCAGAGTCATTGTGGGACAATGGTACCCAATAGTGTCCATTGATTTCTGTAAGCATGCTATGACCGATATGATGGTTTTGAGGCAAGAATATGCCTTGCTTCTTTGAAATTCCAATCCGAGGAAGCCTTTCCAAGGGATGGATCGCCTGGGATATGGGATGATGGGGAACATGGAAGGTGAGCGACTACACGAAAGGAGTGACCGAGTTTCCAAAGCAACTCTACACCGGAGAAGGGAAGGTTGGGGAAGGATTTGTTTTGGTCATTAGAATTGCTAGATGGAATCAGATGTACATTGGGAGTGTGTCCTCAAACAATGAGTTGGTAACTGTTCATTGAGAGGACAAGTGGGGTAGGATTATAGCGCTAGAGGTTGGATGAAAATTTGACCTTTAGTGGATTCTGGACTTCTTCATAAGGAGGTGAATCCTGGTATTACTTTGAGGGTGGAGGTGTGAGACTTTAGATTCCCTTGTTGGGGATGTAGACATCACATCCTTTTATATGATGGTTGAGAAAATGTGCATATGTGTGTATTATTGTAGATATTGTATTGAGCTTGATTTCCAAAGCTCCATAGATAGTGTGATTATTTTTTGTGTGAAGAAAATGTGTATGTGTTTATATGTGGTTATTATTGTAAATACTATAATGGGTTATGCTATAAAACTCAAACAAATGGTATGTTTTTCATGTTTCAGTAGTTCTCATTGTAAATAATATAAAAAGTTATGTTATAAAGCTCCATGGGTAGTATGTTTTATTTTCAGTGGTCTTTATAGTTATAGGTGTCATTGAACATGGAGGATGTTGTTTCCCCAAGGGGGACGGTTATGTAATAGCCCTGGTAAAAGAAATACATGTAAATATAAAAATATAAGACCATATTCATGGGACATGTATTCCAAGTTGAATGGTGGAAAATACGTTCTAGTGTGGTTGTTCATTGGTTTATTATGGCTAATTAAATTGGCAATGGCAATGGCAAAGGCTTTGGAAATGAAAAGTGGCATTTATTGGAATTTTATTTATGAAAATGAGTAAAATTAGGAGAAAGTGAAGGTGAAAGGTCACAGGTTGCATGTGAGGAGGAAATTGAAGGAAAATTAAGGAGATGAAGAAAATATAGGCCTCATTGATAAAAAGGCTTATGATGATCAATTGGCATGGTTTCGGTCATGCTTTCTCAGTGTAGCCTTTTGTCAATTCAGTTTTGAAGCTCTCATTCCATTCTCTCTCTCATACTCTTGGACATAGAGCATTCTTGGAGCACTCTTGGAGAGTGTGACATACTTAGATGCTTCGAGAAAGATGGAAAATGAAGAGCAGGAAAGCGAAAAAGAACATCAGGATCAATAGCTACAATAGGTTTTTCTTGTAGGTATCGAGTTGCATGTATGTTTTCTTCTCTATTTTTTGCATGCATTGCGTATGCATGTAGTTTATCGGTCATGATATATCATTGGCATGGAGGATCGTGTGGAGTCAAAATGGATTTGCCTAGCCTTTCCATTTTTGCGATAACCATGGTATTGTTTGTTCATTTCTTGATTTTTCTAGTTGGTTGTCCTTCTAGTGCCAACTATTGAGGGTGCTAGAAATATTTCAACCAAGGGAGTCTTCCTAGTGTGAAGTCCCAACTAGAACTCACACTATTTGGAGTAGGAGCTCCAACCAAGAAAAAAGTACGCTTGCTATTATTATTATTAGGAATTTTCGTTGGATGTAATTATCAACATAAGAAATTATGCAAACAATATTTGAAAAAAACAAGTTGATACTGTGAGGCATAAAATTTCAATGCATATTAGGTACTTTCACAGCAGGGAAAAGAGAGAGTGAGCCTATAGAAGAAAAGTAATAGTACTATCCCAAAAGAGACACAAAAGAGCATGGAAGGAAACAGTAGTTAACTTGCGAAGTAGTTCATGAGATAACAATGACCAGAAAATAAAGTAACAATACACATTCAATAAGGTGCATACCAAATCCAATGAAATGGTTCATTTTCATTAGTATGTGTTTACATAAACATACACTGTAAACAATGAAAGAATTGTATCACAATCATTCATGAAATATGCATGAAAGTGCACTGGCTCTTAGAGCTTCATATATTAAGTGAAAGTCCCAACATACACGATTAAAATACTACCACACTAGCCCCAATAGTGGAATATTAAGTCATCACTTATTCCTCCAAAGAAAGTTCCTCTCTCTTATGCCAAACTAGAGAAGCCAAAGTGAAAATTCCAAAGCCCCTTATCTTAAACTATGAGGGTGTATTTATAACAAATGAGGTGACTCTCTACCTCCAATGTGACTCTTGACATCCCTCATGACTCTCAAGCTTCTATTGTGACTTTTCAAATTCCTATGTTGCCTTTACACTTCTACATTACTTTAGAACTTTATAATGAATTTTCACATTACATATGGGACCCTTCGCTTCCACAAATTTACATTTTCTCCTTTTGGAAAATTACATATTTACATTGAAAAAATGATGTGTCAAAATACAATGACACATAAGACACCTATAGTGACACTTGGAGAAATCATGACTTGGAAATGATGACATTGAAGTTCATTGTGATGTGTCAACGTCAATATTTCCTCCTTGTTTCCATATTTTTATCTTCATGATATATTTTCCAAGTACTCCATATTTACCCTCCAAAGGAACTAAATGAGTGTTGGATCCCCCCAATTTAGCATGAGTTTCCATAACTTTGTCTTGGTCAAAGGTTCCTTCATGTCCTTCATGATGTTTCTTTCTTTTTCTCCTTCTTGGAAAGTTCTCTCTGGTAGCCTCTCCTTTAAGAATTCCCTTGAGGATAAACTTTCCATGTTGGAATGATATCACCTACAAATGAACTCCATTCATGAATATCCAACATCGGTTCACAAACCACCTATTCTACATTTGGTTTCTCACGGAGGAAATAGAGTGTGATGAGGAAATGGGAAAAGGTTTTGAAAACAAGAAGATAAGGATTGCATAGTTGAGGACTATAGGGACCTAGGCATGACCACACTGTCCTCTAGAACTACACAATGAAGAATAAACAAAGGATACCGAAGGTTCTGCGTAATAGGGAAGTCTAAGAGACAAGGTGATGAGCTTGTTATCTAAGGATACACAATGCGTAGTGCACAAGGAGAGGAGATATAGATTTCATAGTTGAGCATCAAAATGACTAAGGGATGATGTTACTTTTCACTAGAACTACACAATGCGTAGTAGAAGGAAAGATTGGTGTAACACCCTCCTCCCACCTTTACCCAAGTTACCAGCTTACTGGTGTAAACATGTGATAAAGAGTTACTATGATATGATTCAACCTCCTATATCACCTTAAGGAAGTGGAATCGAAAAAACAAAACCCTTAGTGACTTCCCTATTAGGTGTTATGGAAGCTGCAAGGGATAGACCACCCTTTTAGGTGCCAAGACCCTAGATTAAACCTCTTTTTTCAGTGCCCTCGACAACTCGATGTTGGAACAACACTACCTGATTCCAACTAAAACCCTCTAGTCACATGCATGATGCCTACAAATGGGCGACTGTAGTATTTTTCACCTAGTTATGTGCGACGACCATGAGATTTAAGCCACTTTTTTAGGCTAAGATCCTTACTTTTGCCCAGAACTTAAAGAAACTTTACAGAACCGTGACTGATACAACGAAAAAGCCTTCCATATAGATATTAGAGAAGAAATTGACTTAACAGGGCTTATCCATGATAGGCATTCCATCAAACATATCATGAACATGAAATCTATATGTCATAAATACACATCTGATCATAGGGGTCTGATATTTAACTGAAAATCACCAAGAATATCTAGTTCCTTTTTATAATAGATGTAATAACATCTATTAGGTCATAAATTCATCATTCATTCATTTACTAATCAAAACATGATGAGATCCATAACCAAAGTTTGTGATAAACCACACTTATAAATAACATGTAACGAATAGAATAACAAGGATAACACAACCATAAAAACCACATATGAACCAATACATTTACACATGAAATTCCAAGGAGAAAGAGCTCTTATTAATGAATGCATAAGCCAACCAAGTTTGGGATTTCCACAAACCACCCAACCATAGATTGGGTTGAACCAATTTTTTTTTTTTCAGCTCATCATCCTTATTCCATATTCCAAGCATGAACGTGGGACTCACAACAAAACCAACTAGGGCTTCCTTAGGATTTACCGTATATCCCACCAAGGGATTCCTAGGCCCAAACCCTCATCAATACAACCAAGATTTACCACAATCCCCACCGGATCACTAGGTCCTAAAGAAGCATGGATGCCTCCAGATCTCTCGACCTAAAACATATGGAATTTGTTTGTCTCAACCTCTCAGATTTACCATGTATCCCTCCATTAGCAGTCAGGGGATCCCTAGGCCTATGAGGTCACTAGTCTTTAGGTTTTATCGTATATCACATCCCAAGATTCCTAGGCCCAATAAAGGGTACTCCCCTATGAGCTTTGTCATGAATCTTGTCATTCATCGGTCATGGATTTCTAGGCTCAATCAAGGTTTTCACCTTCGATATTTACCATGTATCCTTCCATTCACCAGTTGAGGATTCCTAGGCCCAATCGAGGTGTTCACAACCATGATTTACCATGTACCCATCCAGCGATTCCTAAGCCCTGTGAATAATCCTGAGACCACCCCACTCAACTTCAAGTCCATCCAACAATCCATCTCAACCAAATACAAGAGAACCCACCACATCATGAATATTTGGTAATGGCAAGGCAAGTTTGAAAACCGTGGTCACACCTGGCAAAATCCAATGTTCCAACAACAACAAGAGAACCAAATAAAAACATGCATGTACCATGCATGCCAATAATAGAAATGAAATTATACATGCAACTCGATACATATAAGTAATCTCATTGTAGTTGCTTGAATCCCTCCCTTCCTTGCTTGATCTTTTCTTCCTCTTGCATTCTTGTCCTTCATTTTCCTTCTCTCCACCAATGCTAGAGTGCTCCAAGCATACTCTATGTTTCTAAGAGTATGAGAGAGAGTTGCACCATAGAATTGACAAAAGAAATGAACCGTTCCTCGGAATCCTTTTTATTAATGAGGCCTCTATTTTCTTTAATTTTCCATTATTTTCCTTCATATGCAACCTGTGACATTTTACCTTCCTTTTCTCCTAATTTCCATTATTTTCATAAATAAAATTCCAATTAATGTCATTTTTCCTTTCCAAATCCCTTTCCATTGCATTTGCTAATTTCCTTAGCCATAATAAACCAAATCAACACCCAACTAGGAATTTTTTCCCAACATTTAGCTTGAACTATGTGTCCCAAGACCTTGGTCATAATTTTCCTTTATTAACTTTACTACATGTATTTTTTTTACTAGGGTTGTTATAGAACCCTCCACTTCGGGGGAACATCATCCTCAGTGTTTAATGACACCTATAACCATAAAACTACTGAAAAGCAAAACATAGTGCCCATGGAGCTTTATACCTCAACTCTTTGTAGTATTTACAATGACCACTGCAAAAAACATGACAATCATATCGTTTAAATGAGATTTATAACATAACTCATTACAATATCTACAATAAAAACTACATATACTCTCATGCACATTTTCTTCAACCAACAAATAATCATACTATTTAGGGATCTTTATAAATCTGCCTTGATACAATATTTAGAATAATATAAACATATGAACATTTTATCAAACACAAATAAAAGGATATGATGCCTGCATCCACAACAAGGGAATCCAGAATCTCACACCTTCACCTTCAAGAGTAGTACCAGGATTCATCTCCTTCCCAGGAAGTCTAAATCCACTGCCAAAGTAAAAACTTCATCCAATTTCCAGCGTTATAATCATGCACCACTTGTCCTCTTAGTGAATAGTTACAAACTCACTCCTCCAAGCCACACTCCCAATGTGCATCTGATTCCATCTCGCAATGTTAATGAAAAAAAAATTTTACTCCCTAGCCTTCCCTTCTTTGCTATAAAGTCCCTCGAGCAATGCAGACATCACCTTCCATGTAGTCACTCACCTTCTGAGCTCCCCAGCATCCCCTCTCCCAAGCGATCCATCTCTTGGCAAAGTTTCCTTGTATCAAAAGGTTGAAAAACTAAGGCACACACTTGACTCAAACCATCACATCGATGGTAGCATGCTCATGGAAATCAATGGATACTATTGGGTACCAGCGTCCCACAATGGTCGTGCTCCTGAACTACTTTACCATCATACTACTGCATGCTCCAATTCCTTTTTCTATTATTGCTAATTCGTGTTGTCAATTCCAACCACCCAACCGAGCATGTTCATGTATTCTTGTACCAAAATATTAACTTCCATTAGAATCAAAATAAATTGAAATAAATTCACATCATACCTCACCGGTGGCCCGTCAATAAGGTACACTTGAAGCTCTTTTCACTTTCTGTCACAACACGCCAATCCAACTCTTGACCAAATAATCATGTATAAACATATAACATCCGATTAGCTCAAAGTGCATCCATCATAATAAAAATCACATATGATGTGTAACTATCATAAATCAGAATCATAAATCCCATGCACAATGAAATATAAGATAAAATAATGATACTTATCCTTTAATCGATCCTTAGCTTATACCTTCATCCTTTGTCCTTTCCATATGCACAGCAGATGAATTTCCACACCTGACAAACACCCAATAAAATCTCTTAAACCACGTAAACATACACATAGTGTGTGTCAAAAACATACAACCATGTATGACATACAACACCATACAATACATGCACCTACACCTAACATACAATACATGCACCCGACATACAACACAACACATACATACACCTACAGCGAGTGCAAAACACAACACATACACCTACACTCAGTGTACAATAGAATATAATACATACACCTACATCCGACGTACAACATAACACATAGATAGACCGACACCCAATGTACAACACAATATATACACATACTACAACATAACGAATACACATGTCATGAAAACATGACTATGCAACAAACATACATAGTACCACACATACACAAAAAAGCATGTACAACATGCACACAATACGACATGTGCACAACATAACATGTATAAAATGCACACAATACCACATGTACAACATGTATATAGTATCACGTGTACATGACACCAAATGCACATCATGTACACAACAACACCTGCACGACACGTACACAACACCACATGCACGACATGTACACAACACCACCTACACCCAACACCCCATGTACAAAATGTATACGACACGGCATGCACACAACACTACATGTACAATCATACACACAACACCACTTTTATAGAGAAACATATGTACAACATGTACACCACACTATATGTACACAAGACTGCATATGCAAGATGCACAAAGCACCATATGTACACAACACCATATATACACAACACCACATGTACACAACATCCCAAGTACAACATGTACAACATATATACAACAATATTACCACACATATAGAGACCAAACTTCCTCTACTAGACAACCTTCTATTATCTTTACACCATTCATGCTTATCCCAACATGACACAGATCACACTTCTTTCATTCCACTGTTGTGTCTTTCAACATGACCTACCATAGCATAAAAATAGACATAGTATAATCAGATAATATTAAATCATATACACATGATACTTACCTCATAGGTCTGTCAGGGCTACTCTTCTAGTTGATTCCTCATGAAACCAAGAACCTCTTCATGTCATTTACCTGCATAAGTAATCATTTCTCCACAAGAATGATCCTTTACAATCTTGTCAAACAATGACACACACACACACACAGACACAGATATACATATACATATACATATACATATACATATACATATACATATACATATACATATACATATACATATACATATACATATACATATACATATACATATACATATACATATACATATACATATACATATACATATACATATACATATATATATATATATATATATATATATATATACATTAGCATAAAACAATCATGATCCATGTACATATACATATACATATACATATACATATACATATACATATACATATATATATATATATATATATATATATATATATATATATATATATATATATATACATTAGCATAAAACAATCATGATCCATGATGACCTTGTCAGACACGAAATACATATATACATACTTGTATACATATATAGACATCATCACAATCATGATCACAATATAATTACTAGATACCATAAGGTAAAGATTAAAAAAACTCCCTTTATTCATGCACAACATGCACAAAATTGAGAACAACCATTTCCAACTTAACCAAGGAAGTTGACCGCTCAGATCCATTTACTTAACCTTTATTGTTACCTTTCTCATGACTGCCCAGCCACCGTCGATTTATCACAATGGACCCAACCAATCCAACCAATTGTCATATTATTTCCTTTTGTTACCCTTGTACATGCATAGAGCTTCATCCAAGTCTTACATGTTGGGTTTCGTTCATCTCTCCCTAAGCTCTATTAGTTTTCCTCTTTCCCAACCAATTCTCAAGATCCCCAAAACATAAAAGGAAAGTAAAAGAAACAAACAAGAACAAAACCATTAAAAACAATAACTATACGACACCACAAACAAAGTGGCATGGTCATTTTTATAGATCCATTTGGGCACATCAATCCCATCATCCAGATCCGTGTTTTAGGGCTCATCAAACCCTAATTTCATTTTCTACATGCCCTAAACAAGTCACCCCTTTGAATGCCTCCTTTCGAGACAGTTTCATGACTTTAAGACATCCAAAAATAGCCTCTAGAGGGACCATAACAGGTAGGCCCATGTAAGGGTGCGCTGCAGAACAGTTAATTCCATGCCAGGGTGCTTTGCAGGGCACTTAAGCTTCCTTTCACTTGCGCTAGGCGAGATTGAGTGAAATTCAAATAGGGTTTGGGGAATATTCTTATCTTTTGGAGTAATCTAGAAGGTTCCCTCACTTATCAAATCCTATGAGATCACAAATGGATGAGGAATGAGTTAAGATGCATCCTATCCTCTCATCGCTTCCTCCATGGAACTAATTCTAAGTATGGAAGGCCATTCAATGCCACCATTTATGACAAAACCTCCTTCATCTTCCTATAAATTGACCACTCATCTAAGTGATCAGGGGCTGCATTATGTTGAATTGTAAGGAGATAATGTTGCTATGATATTTGTCTTTGAAGAAAGTATTTTAATACTACAAGTTTTTCATACTTTTAATGTGATGTGGATGGGATCCAAGCTGGAGGAATGGCCTTGAATCAGACATCAATGGTTGTAATACCTTCTTCTACTCAATAAAGTGTTTGAACATTTCTCCTATTTGTTTGTATTGTCTTATAATGCTGATATGTGTGAATTGTATTTGAATCCTTTCACTTATATTCAATAGATCTTTTGCTTTGATCGAGTCTTTCTTTTTTGTTGTGTTTATAGGTACTTCTCAATCATATTAAGTACGGGAAGGAGCGATAGGATCGATACAAAGGAGACGAGAGGAAAGAAGAACTACAAGTAGGTATTATCATTTTCTCATCTTATCTTTTGCTTATAGGAAAAGACTAAAACACTTTAAATTGTTGTTCTAGATATAGCTACTTATTTAGGGAATTACTATTTATCTGTAGATACCAAATTCTCCAAAACAAATCGGTGACTCTGTTGGGGAAGATCCTCTTTACTATTAGCTTTTCCACCTCCTAGGACATCCTTGCAGACCCTACTTGTGTTCATTGATTGTATTTCAACCCTTTTACATTAAATTTTGGTCAAAAATTGAGGTTAGATGACTCTTGAGTGGCATCTCAGGAATCAGCGTAGGCTTGGTCAGGGGACAGTGTTTTGCAGAGCACCCTTGAGTGAGTGACAATGCTCTGTAGTGCAATTAGGCCCTCTTTGACCTGTGTTGATCCACCTTAGGGAAAGGTTTCACCTTTGGATTGAGTTTTTGCCAAATTTTCTCTGTTTTTTTGCTTGCTAATTGATCAATGAATGTCATGTCTCGGAGAACAAGTTTCTATCTCCTTGTCTAGCCCTACTTTGAATTGATTGATTAATGCTTCTTTAATGTTTTCCTTGTCATTATCAATCCATAGTGAAATTTAGAATATAGTTGATTAATATTTGTTTGAAAGAAAGTGTCGTAGAGTCTTCTTTTCCTTCGAATCAAAACTGTCCTAAAAGTCTTCATTCTTATGAAAGTTTGATTGATTGTATGTCCATATCTCCTTTTGTTCATATTCACATTAAGAAAATCGAAAATAAATATATGCATGTTGCATTGAAGAAATTTGTGTGTGCTCATAGGAATAGTGTAGGGAAATTGCATTAGATTGTGCTCTTTGCTCTTTGATCGAAAGAAGTCTGATTTCTCTATCCCTAAGTAGCTAGGATTTTCTTTATTAAATTGAATGAGAATAATTCTTATCATATTAGTTGCATTTTAGGAATTGAAAACATTCATCACGTGGTGAACCTTGAAAGGAAAATTCTAAAGAATATCAACTTAAAATTTATCTGAATTTACCTAATGGAGCATTGTCACCTAACAAAAAACATTTAATGGTTCTAGGCTAGAGACATGCTCTGATGTCGTAAAACAAAGCAGTTGTCGCTAACTTGTCTGTAATACATCCCAAGTGTGATATCTAATTGCACGTAGATGATTATATCATAGCTCCTCCACGTAACTTCAGGTATATAGGGCAGTGTTATAATACATAAAGTATATGGGAATGCTCTCCCTATGCGCTCTTGCATTAGACAATGCTTATACGGATTGGGCCTGCACGTACTTTCAGGTATATATGGGAGGATAACACTAGGTTTATATGCATCCTTAGGTAACCTAGTTGGCTACCTTGTACACTGTGATACACTGAACATAGCATTCTGGGAGATTGCCTGCCCATACTTCTCAGTTCGCCAAGAGGTATTCTGCAATTCACAATTTCTTGGTAAACATTTTTCCTAGATTTTCCCTCTGTTGTTTTGTTATGCTACTTTGATTAAAATAAAATTAATTGACCGCGGATAACATCCTCCATGCTCACTCCTTAGTTGATCTTAGGTTGAAACATATGGTGAAAAATCAGGAGTCCACTGATCAAGGAATTCCCTTTGATGGGAATCCTAGTCCTTTTCCTCCTTTCAGAAATATTTGTGCTCCTTATATGGCTACATTATCCCTACATGGATTTACCATTTGCTTACTAGTATGGTTGTTTTCAACCTCCTTGGTTCAAAATGTCATGATTTCTCCACAATCGAGTACACCTCCAACTAGACAAAATCAACCTCTAGTTGATCCTAAATTTGACCCTTTGCCTTCTTCCTCGGTTGTTTCTTCCTTCCCTTCTTCCTCTTCGCCTGGTGAAAGTATTGGTACTAGTAATTAGGTGGCTAAGAACAAGAAGAAGGGGAAGAAGAAGAAGAAGAAGAAGAAGAAAATTCAACAGAGGGGAAACCAAGCAACCATTGATTTGAATGCAACATCTAATGAGAAACCATTCATCAAGTCTCACAAAGTTCGACATCCATGCAAACTTTTTGCAGGAGACCATCTTCTTTGAAATTGTCATGATATTCCACTGATCTTAGAATAATGGTCTTACCGTTCACATCATCCTTTTTCATCAACTTTTGGAGATCATGCTGGTGACACACCATCAACTAGTGATAGTAAAGTTCATGGAAAGAAGCGTAAAGTTAAGTTTCCCTGTAGTTTATGTGAAGGGAATCACCCCATTCACCTTTTTCCCTATCTGGATGAAGCCAAAAAAGTGTTGAATAACCGTCCTGCTTCTCCACAGCGACTTCGATCTGGTTACAGGAGACTATCCTTTAATCCTTCACTAGTTGATGAATTGATTAACCAAAATCAACCGTTGGTCAAACCCACTCTCTCTGAAAGTGAATCCTATGAGTCTATATCTGACCCAAATCAACAGTTAAAGGAAACAATTGACTCGATTTCACCTTCAGTTAATTTTACCTTTCCCGAAGAGAGTGAATATGATACCACTCAAATTATTTTCATTTCTTCATATTCCAATGAGCTTGGGGGCAATCCTCTTGTTCCATCAAGATAGGCGGAAAATCCTCCTATTCTCGTAACTCAAGGAGTTACTTCTCCCATTCTTACAGTACCCCCTCTAAGTAGTCTGGTCACTTCCTTCGATTGGAATCAATTGGCATGATTCCGTCTTCCTTCTTATGTGCCCTTCTAGATCATAATATAGTTTTGTAATGTGATTGTATCTGGCACTATTATAGATGAAGGTGCATCTATGAGTATCATTTCCTCTACTGCTTGGCAACCGTTCATTTCACCACCACTTGTGCCTATTACCCAGAATTTGTTGGCATTTAACAGAGGAACCAGTCAACCATTAGGGATCCTTCCTCAGTTGCCTATTACTTTGGGAGTAAAAATCATTTATCTGAATGTGATGGTAGTCCCAGTCCCTTTAGATTACAATTTACTTCTTGGGCGCAACAATGTTTATGACATGGGAGCTATTGTTTCAACACTCTTTCGAGTGATTTGTTTCCCACACGAAGGCAAAATTGTCACCATTGACCAGCTTTCATTTCCCGGTCCAAATATGGCTTCCAGTCAACCATCTTCCCTAAATGGTCCTTTTGTACCAATGGTATCTTCCCTGCCACGAGTTAAATATGTGGCAACCCGTTTCATTCCTACATCAACTCACGATCAATTCAGTGATGTTATACATCATGAACTGGGGGCACTGGAACTAGATCTCTCCTTCATGACCTCTTATGAGTTGTGATCGAAGGACATGAGGATAGTTCCTGGTATTGTGTCAACCTCTTTCAAAAATGAATCAAGGAACATGAGGATAGTTCTTTTACTGTGTCAACCTGATTAAAAAATGAAACAACTCCTATGAGGATAGTTCCTGGTCTTGTGTCAACCTTATTAAAAAATGAAACAGCTCCTATGAGGATAGTTCCTGGTCTTGTGTCAACCTCATTAAAAAATGAAACATATACTACTTTTACTGTGTCAACCTCATTAAAAAATGAAACATATCCTACGAGGACAATTCCTTGTCTTGTGTCAACCCATTAAAAAATGAAACAAGGAATATAAGGACAGTTCCTTGTCTTGTGTCAACCTCGTTAAAAAATTAAATAAGTAACATGAGGATAGTTCTTTTACTATTTAAACCTCATTAAAAAAATGAAACAACTCCTACGACGAAAGTTCCTTGTCTTGTGTCAGCCTCATTAAAAAATGAAACAAGGAATATGAGGACAGTTGCTTGTCTTGTTTCAACCTCATTAAAAAATGAAACAAGGAATATTAGGATGGTTCTTTTATTGTGTCAACCTCATTAAAAAATGAAACATCTCCCATGAGCATAGTTCCTTTTCTTGTGTCAAGCTCATTAAAAAAAATGAAACAAGGAGTATGATCATAGTTCCTTATCTTGTGTCAAGCTCGTTAAAAAATGAAACAAGGAGTCTGAGCAGAGTTCCTTGTCTTGTGTCAAGCTCATTAAAAAATGAAACAAGTTCCAAGTCGAGTCTTTGAGTAGATCTCATTAAATCCCAGTCGAGTCTTTTACTTGATCTCGTAAATGAACCTTCATTCCATCAACCCGATAGCCACGAGTAGTCTACTTAGGTGAATGCAATGAGGCTTTGGGGGTATGCACCTAGTGGTAAAGTTAAGTTTCCCTATATGTTATGTGAAGGGAATCACCCCATTTACGTTTGTCCCTATCTGGATGAAGCCAAAAAGGTGTTGGATAACTATCCTACTTCACCGCAGCGACTTCCATCTGGTTACAAGAGACTCTCCCTTTCATCATGCTGGGGGCATGTAAACCAATCTCAAGCATAGTTTTTCATTTTAAGCTTATGTAAAAATGAAACTGAATTCAAGCATAGTTTTTCGTTTTAAGCTTGTGTAAAACTGAAACTAAATCCAATTATGGTTTTTCCCTTCAAGCTTGTGTAAACGTGTAAATGAATCCAAGCATAGTTCCCCATGGTCTAATCTTGTCTAAAATAAACACATTTCCATTTTAACCCTCGTGATTGCCATTCTATCAGCCTCTTCCACCATATGAGCCTTGGCTTTTCTCCTTCCATTGCCACTATCTCCTTGGCCAATCATACGCTTTCACTTGGTTTTACCCTTTTTGAGTAACAATTGCAATGAGTGGTCTTATTAGCCTGCCTCTTCATAGAAATCATCATGTTTTGAAAAGTTCCAACATCATCGGAACCAGTTACTATCCTAGACACCACTCGTTCCTCAAACTAGAGTCCTCTTTAAGCTCTTTTCGAGCTCTCTAAATATGAAAAGATTGTCGAGCACTTGTCCTTTTCATCTTGTTAATGGATTCGAAATGACATCTACTTAGTATAAGTTTAACCCTTTTTCGGGTTGATATAGATTATTTACAAAAAATGAATACGTTGACCGAACATGGTCAATAGGTTCTCTCTCGTATTGTTTTATTCTTTTTCGAGCTTGAGAGATTAATTTAAAAAAAGCAACTTGTGGAGTTTTCTTTTTGTCCCTTTTCAAAATCTCTAAAACTGAAAAGGATTGAGTTATCTTTGTCGTTAAACTCGTTAAAACATCAAATAGTGACAAACTTGTCCATCTAGACAAGGCTGAGTTTCACCTTCGCTAGACTCACTAAAACATCACATAGCGATGGGTTCACCTAAAGGGTGGAATTATAAAACAAGCATATGTTATCCTCCTCAATCTTGATAAAAATAAAGAGGTGTTGGTCAGCAATGACTAGGGAAAATGGGAAAAAGGGGGAAACCAATTTATAGTAGCATTTCACTCTTGAACATGACACTTTCACTCCATCACCATGACTATTTGGATTGGGTTATTAGCTTGATGGTTATCACACCATTGGTATATCATAACATCCATCACTTTGTTTTGGATCAATGCTACCAATTCATTTCAATGCCGCTGATATGTTCAAGAGAAGTCATGCTTTACAGTACCATAAACCTTCATTTTCATGACCTCCATTCTTGAACATTATGTCATTAGTCAAATTCTGATTCCAAAGTCACTGCCTCATTTTGTGTCATTGATTTAGGATACATCAAGGCCCATCTGTGATGAGTCACTTCTTGTTGACATCAGCACATTGTCCAAGAAGTTGACTTAGAAACACCCCTCCAGTACCTTGAGGCTTGCATGCATCAATTATAAGTTTCTCACTTCTGACGATAGGTTGACATCAATGGCCTTCAACTGAAAGACTTTGTATGGTGTTCAACATCAAATCATCCATTCACACCATGCAAAATGTATTGCAGTACCTTGAGGATCATTATCATTATCGGTGGTTTCTCTCACATCTGTTAACAACTTACATCATTGGCTGGTAATCAGATGGTGTCTTCCCATGTTCAACTTCATATCACATTTTCACATGGTGAGACTCATACTTGAGTGAATAATTGAACGAGATAGAAGACCACGGATCTAGTTTCATCCATCTAGGATGTGATTTTAGGAGTATTAAATCATATGTACAATGGCTTTACATTTATGGTCATTTTGATCATGGGTCAATATCTATAGACCATTGTTTATGTACATGTAATGAAAGTTCATAAGCAGAGCATGGGTATGCCTTCGCTTAGAAATTCATGTAAAATCAAATATCATGATATATGTATTGTAATTGATGTAGGTCACCTTATACTTCGCTACCTCCTGATCACATCGTAAAGCATTTCATTCAACATTGGCATTTTTCCGACTTCATCCTTTAGGGGGAAGCTGTTATAGATCCATTTGGTCACATCAATCTCATCATCCTGATTAGTTTTTTAGTGCTCATAAAACCCTGATTTCAGTTGCTACATGCCCTAAACAAGTCACCCCTTTGAATGCCTCATTCCGAGACAGTTTCATGACTTGAAGACATCCAAAAACAACATCTAGAGGGACCAGTGCAGGTAGGCCCCTGTAAGGGTGCACTACAGAGCAATTAAGTCCATGCCAGGGTGCTCTATAAAGCACTTAGGCTTCCTTTCACCTGCGCTGGGCGATATTGAGTGAAATTCACATGGGTTTTTGGGAATATTCTTATCTTTTGGAGTCATCTAGATGGTTGCCTCACTTATCAACTCCTATGAGCTCGAAAAAGGATGAGGAATGAGTTAAGATGCATCCTATCCTCTCATCCCTACCTCCATGTAACTAATTCTAAGTATGGAAGGCCATTCAATGCCACCATTTATGACAAAACCTCCTTCATCTTCCTATAAATTGACCACTCATCTAAGTGATCAAGGGCTGGATTATGTTGAGTTGTAAGGAGATAATGTTGCTATGAGATTTGGCTTTGAAGCAAGTATTGTAATGCTACAAGGTTTTCATGCTTTTGATGTGATGTGGATGGGATCCAAGCTGGAGGAATGGCTTTGAATTAGACACCAATGGTTGTAATTCCTTCTTCTATTAAATAAAGTGTTTGAACCTTTCTCCCATATGTTTTTATTATTTTATAATTCTTATATGTGTGAATTGTATCTGATTCATTTCACTTATATTCAATAGATCTTTTTGTTTTATCAATTCTTTGTTTTCTATTGTGTTTATAGGTACTTCTCAAGAATATTAAGTATGGGAAGAAGTGATAGGATTGATACAAAGGAGACGAGAGGAAAGTGAAACTACAAGTAGGCCTTCTCATCTTCTCATCTTATCTATTGCTTATAGGAAAAAACAAAAAAAAATTAAATTGTTGTTGTAGATATAGCTACTTATCTAGGGAATTAGTATTTATCTGTAGATACCAAATTCTCCAAAACATTCATGCACCTGACATAAATGAAACTTGAAATCAATCACAAACAAATCACAAAAGGCTGAAAGCACAAACTAGTAGCAAACACCATGACTGAACCCCATGGGTTCCCAAAGATTCGAAAGGAAATATCAACCTAAGCCTTCTCAAAGATTCCATGCCTATCTTTTTGTCATGAAATCCCCTGCATCATACTACAATAACACATAACTATCAGCGAATAAATAAACATAATGATATACTAGTTACCTTACCTTGTTGTGTCAAGGATATTGCCTTTTAACTAAACACATACATATATGATCTCTCAAGGAACTCAAATTCCTTGACAAGTCCAACTATAACTCAAAGCCGATTGTTACACTTGTCAAATACATGTTCACGAATATAGCACATATCTACATAATGTCAGACAAAATCAAGGTTAAGAAGAATTCCCTGTTTCCAAGAAAAGCACTCATTCATTTGGAACTACGATTTTGAAACATTGCCAAAGGAATTTTTACCCAAATCCTTCCTTTTACCTTTTACCTTGTTGCAATTGAGTCTTTTTATGTATTTCCACATCACCCAATGGTTAGTTATATAAAAAAATCGCCTATTGTCTTGTCATGCTAATACCAAGCATGTTTCCCTATAGTTGTTCACACATGTCAATCATATGTTCCAAAGATCAACAAATTATGTCTATTAATTATATTTTACCAAAACAACCATGCCAAAATCAATAGTCAACTCACAGACATTAATTTTAATAATACAACTAGCACTCACTTACACTTAAGTACATATCAGTTGTCTGAGCACATAATGTATTAGTACAACTATCTTTAAACAAGATCATTCCTTCAGGAAATATTATAGACACATACTCATATCATTCAATTAACCAACATTCAAACAACAAATTGATGCATGGCAAACACTCAAGCACCAATACATGACATAATCAAACTCATACCTCAATGTATCTTAGGGGAGGCTACCTTGTCTCAACAATCAATCTAAATTAGCATGATGTCACTTCACAAAATATCAACTTGATCATAAATAAGGTCATGATATCTGTAATAGTAACTAACTAACATATTTACATCATAAAATCATAAACAATTGTCATTCATACATAGAAATCACATATACACAATCAATCTAGATTAGTACAACACAATATCACAAAGAGGTCGACTCATACTTCAATGTCATAAACCTAGCCATATGCATAGGACAATCTAAATATGACATGATACAGATAACATCGAGATCCTAAGTGCAATGACCATAATCATGATTTGTATGTCCACAATGCATACAACAACAAGTTACTACCATTCATAACTATCTAATGCATATGCATATGACCACATTGATTAACAAGAATTTATCATATATGTAACCAAACAACAATAGAATGACACACATGTATATAACTATAGTGCATATAACAATCCATTAACTAACATAGCTACATGTGAAACATGAATACATGTATGACGATCTTCTTGTACCCCAAAGACTAGTGCCGCAACCTCACTATGATGGTATGCATATCCTACTCTATCTCGACCAACGCATTAGCATCATAATGACCAACACCAACATGATGACACAAAGTACATACAATCAGCTCACAATGCATGTTTGACCTACTATACACACACACATAACTATAACCATGAAAATGCATGCATAACAACATATATACACTGACATGCATAAAAAATGCATATACAACCAACATACATTCATGAAAACCACTTCCCAACAACGACATCATCAACTCCTACATGTAAAAACAATTGTGACAATGACTACCACCATGCATACATATTAATCACATATACATCCTACATGGAGCATGACAAACACATTTTGGCCATCCAGTCCAGGTGTTGAACCAAGCTCTGATACCACTATGGAATGCCCTCCTCCAACATTTACCCAAGTTACCAGCCTACTCGGGTAAAAATGTGGCAAATAGTTACTATGATATGATTCAACCTCCTAGGTCACCATAAGGAATTGGAATAGAGAAACTAAAACCCTTAATGGCTTCCCTGTTAGGTGTTATAGGAAGCTCAGGGGCTAAACCACCCTTCCAGGTGTCCAGACCTTGAATTAAACCTCTTTTCTTATTGCCCTGATCTCCAAAACACCGATAAGACACTACCTAATTATGAATGAAACCCAGCAGTCGCATGCATGATGTCTACAAGGGAGTAGCTACAATTATTTTCACCTAGTTTTGTGTCTGTGACCGTAGGATTTAAACCACTTTGTCAGGTTAGGATCCATACCTCTGCCCAGAACCTAATGAAAATTTATAGAACCATGAATGTCACAAGGACAAAGCCTTCCATACAAATATTTGACAAGAACTTCACCCAATGTTGTGGGAAAACCACAACCCCCCCTCCCTCCCCCGAATTATTCACTTAATTCTCATTATGAGGACCCTTTAGTTGAATGGTGGGTCATACTAATTTTTGATTTTGAGAGTTTGGATTACCTCAATGAGTTCAGTTTTATCTTATCTTCTCACCATAACTCATTTGATCTCATTTGGACATTTTATTTTCCAACAATGCCTAATTAAATTGGATAGTTTTCACTGCCTTGGCCTTGTAGGATGTATATAATGTATATTATCTTTTTGTTTTATAAGTTTTAGTTCTTTGTAATTTTTATTTTTTATTTTTAAATATTTATTTGATTCATTACATAGCCCCCGAGAACAATACCAGGTCTTATATTACAAAGTGGCTTTTATATTATGAATTGGCTTATTAATAAAAGCGGAGAAAGACCTATTGAAAATAATGCATATATCAACTCTAATATCATATTTTTGAGTCATCAAGACTTTGAAATCATAAGAATCCTTTTGATAATCCCTAATATCAAAGTAGGAACTCTATTATGAAGAGGCTTCATAAAAAATTTATCCAAAGTTTCGAATCCATTTAATAAAATGTCTGTAATTCTTTGCATTACACATATTGAAATCCATAGATATTGTAATAATCCCCTTTAATATGAAAACTTTGGTTCATAAAACCAAAATGTTTGACATATATTTGCATTCACATTCCCCTCTCTCTTATAAGAGCTAATGCATATCAGAGATCCCTTTTGAGAAACATCTAAAAATGTCTGATATGGCACTTCATGGATATTTTGATAGCGATATAACCTCCCATCGCAGACCTCCAATACAACACTCCATCCTATCTCTAACTTCATATAATCATCTCCCTCTGATCTTTGATCTCCAATAATCATACCCCTCCAACTTCTGACTTTCCATTATCCACTCACCTCCGATATCCGGACCTGATACACTATTTAAAAGGATTTAAATAAGATATCGTGTCCACTCCATATCGTAGTCTCCCAATATCAATGTTTTTTTTGTGCGCATTATAAAAATTTATGATGGGCTTACCTCTGATACTAGTCATCTCTTTCCACATGTATCATCCTCCAACTGTTGTTGTATTAATTGGAAAGCCATTGATTTTCTATTGATTTTGTGCATAAATATTAGTTGTTTACATATTATTTTTTCCGCCATTTGTATGTCTAAATATTCGTTTGTTATTCTATTTTGATAGAGGGTTTCTAATTAAGGCCAATATTAAAAAAAATCCAATCTATTGCTAATAAAAAATTTCGTGGCAAAGAAAGGGATATTATAATCAAAGAAAAATGTTGTTTCATTTGTTCCACAACTATGAATTCTTTGAAACAGATTGGAGATAAGTGGGATTATTCTTATCAATGTGCAGACTAGATTGAGAAACTTTTCTTAACTATACCATCAACATTTTTCCAAACACCAATCAAATAAATCCTTTTGTTTTATTGTCGTTTAAATTAACTTGAATGTGGCAAGATTTGGGGAAATTATTTTTATTTCTAAATCATGTATAGAAACCCTTAGCTGGGCTAAGTTAGAGAATTTGAATCCGAGAGAAAAGAGGCAGAGTAATACTAAGTCTTACAACTTGTTTGTATAGAAGGAGTTGAGACTCATTTACACTATTGTAGTGAGATCAGATCCATCTTTGTAGACAGGCAATTGATTTAGAGACAACAAAGAACCTGCACTATTGTAATTCTCTCATGTTTTATGTATTTGATTCATTTTTATAATAAGTTTTATTTCTATAATCAGATGTACAACATTATTTCTTACTCGTTATTGAAAATAAATTCTTCATATTTCAAATTCATTTATGGATTATGAGTATGTATGTGGCTTTTGATCACTACTCTTGATTGTTTATTGAAATGATCACTTGGAATATGGTCAAGCTATGTTGCAGGGTTAATCAGAAATGAGTTTCGAAACTAGAACTTGCATAAGGATGAACCTTTATCTCCTGGAGTTGGGTAGCTATCTAACAATTTATAGTTATAGATGTGATACTTTTTTACATGTCATTTTATTAGAACTGTTTCATTATTATGCAACACATATTTCGTTCTTTATCCATATGTTTATTAGGAGTTGGAGTTATTTACACTTAAATGTCTAGTAACTATTTATTATGCATTTAGTTGTTTATATATGCTTTAACAAAGATTAGATCTTGTGAAATGCTTCCCTAGTGTATTTCCTTTAACTCATTTCAATTCCAATTTGCTTCATTTCCCATTCTTTTACCCTGCTCTTGATTGGGAGAAAGACAACATTGTCCTTCAATCAAGATAGGTCTAGTATTACTTTACATGTAGTTATACTTTCTGCATCCTAGAATTCCCCTCATACCGAGGCAGTCTTTAGAGTGGTTTGGTTGGGCCATAAAGTCAGCTTAAGGATCATGTTCTTGCCTAATCAACAAGAAGAGATGTCTCTTCTCTATTGGTAGGTTAAAGTCATACTTTAAGCTAGTAGAGATAGAGAGAAGGTAACTTGACCCAATTGAACCATTCATAACCACCATTTCAATGGAAACGAAATTTTTTTAAGTTCTTAACTAGGTGGTCTCCCTTAAAATGTTGAAACGCCATTTTTGTTGATCAACACTTTTTGTGCTAGAAGGGGGGGTCTGTTTTAAATTGTGTGCTAAAGTTTATTGCAGAATTTTAAACTTTGAATTATGGGTTCCTGCAAAAAAACTCCTTGGAGATTCTTTAGTGTATCAAAATAAAAAACTACTCCAATCAATGGATTTAGAAAAATTTCAAAGGTAAATTTCAATGGTAAGTCTTCTGCCTTTAATCACCTTTTTCAGTTCATCTCAAGTTCTCAAGAATTTAATATTGATGAGGTCGATCTTGGCAAGATTTTCACATATACTTTGACAGGACAAGCCAAAGACTGGTGTCTTTCACTTTCAGTTTCCTAAGTACATAGCTGGGATGAGTTTGCAATGATGTTCCTTGATGCTTTTCAACGATACAACTACAAAAAGGTGTGCAAAAAACTACTTGAATTGTGTAGCACATAAGTTGAGCCTTTGGATTAATTTTCAGTTAAATTTAAATTCACATTAATTCTATTTAAATCCAATGAAATACCTCCTAAACATCAATTAACAAGTTGGTTTAAATATTTAACTTCTCTTCCTTGTAATTCTAATGAAGAATCACATACGAAGGAAGGCACTAATAAATTCATTTATGAGAATGAAAATATTGAATGTGGTTCTTCTTCATCTTTAAATTTTTTTTTAATTAATTCGCAATTCTCAAATTAATCAGGTTTTGAAAGTGAAAAAGAAAGTAGCTCAAACACTTCCTATCATAGTCATAATGATTTCAATGATTATAAATCATCTATGATTTCTCAATCCTAAAATGACAACGTACCTTCTTACAATTTTAATCTTGACGATAACAATGATTTTAAATTCATAGTCATTTGTAAAAAGGAAAACTCCGTAAACAAACTTCTAGTATGTTGTAACATAATTTGTAACATAGATGTATATTACAAATTACCTTTTTTTTTCCAAAGAAAAAAACGGTAACCTTTTATTAAAAAATTAATGAAAAGTTACACTAGCAGATGCATTTAAGCATTCCATAAGCTGCCGCATGGGCTCGAGTGCTTTCACACCCCACGCAACGTTAGAAGACTAACGTGCACAAAGAATAAGAGAAAGAAAGAGAGAAGAGGGGAAGAAAAGGGAAGAGAAAACTGAGTTCCTTCAAGTTTTTCTTCCCTTTTTCTTTTCGACCTTGCGCCATTCTCCTTGAGAAGGCTCGATCGAAGCAATGACTATCTGTGTTTCTGCATTCTGTGGGCCTGTTTCTTTGTCTGAGTCTGAGGTATCTGAGAGGTGGTGCCTCTTTATGCCTCCCATACTTTGATCCACTCTCATCATCTCTCCCTGATTCTTCTCTGCCTGATTTGCGTGATGCTGTGGGTCCTTTGTGACTGAAGTAGTTCCCTTCTGAGTCTCTTTCTCTTGAGAAAGCTCTACTTTCTCTGTAGGAGGCTCTTCCTCCTCTGCTTCTGATTCTTCGTCCTCTGAGTCTGGTGTAGGGAATTGCCATCCTTTCCTCTGCTTCACTTTCTGTTTCTTCTTACTGTTTGTTTTCTTAGCTTCTGGACATGTGCCTTGCAGGTGTCCTGTCTGCCGACAGATCCTGCATCTGAAAGCGGTGTTTTCATAGTCTAATGCTTGCAGCCAGTTTTGTTGTTTGTAGATCAGCCTGATATTATCCGGCAGCCCTTTGCTGAGATCTACTTCCACACATATGCGTGCGAAAGTGTATATCCTTTCGTCAGTCCTTTCCAAATCTGTTTTGATATACTTCCCTATGCTGTTCCCAATACCTTCCAATACTTTTTCACTCCAGAAGTGTAGAGGAAGGTTATGAAGACGAACCCACACCGGCATTGTGGATACAGTCATTTTGTTTGGATCGAAGTCCGAAAACCATGGGGTCATAAAGAGCCCCGCTGTTCCCCAGAACCAAGGCCCGGCACTGATGACTGTATCTCTAACTTCCTTGGATGTAAATCTGACTATAAAAAACCCCTTGGAACATAGATGTATATCACATTCCATGGTCCAGTTGGTAAAGATCCAATGGAATAGATCCATTGGCTTAGGCCAAAAACTGTTAAAACGGCATATAAGGGCCTGCGTTTCATAGGACTTAACGAAATCATCAAGTCCTGTGGAGTCAAGGTTCAGGGCTGGGGAATGCCCCAGTTGATCTACTATGTATGGCTTGGGTTTGTATCCGCCGTGATCTGGAGAGGGCTCTGAGTTCCTGTTGCCTTGTAATATGTTTTTGTAGGATGTGCCTCCCTTAGGTTGATGTTGGGGTGCTGTTCCTTTCCCCTTGTCTCCCCCTGAGGAGCTTGACTGTCCCTGTGGCTGAGCCCCTCCTCTCAGCCTCAGATTTAAAACAATGTGTGTTCCTGGGCTGATCTCATAGCTTCCCAATGTTCTAGGGTCCTGAAGGGACCATCTACCCCTGACCAAATGTTGGATCTGAACTGGGTAACCCAGCTCAGTCCAAATTTGTTGTTTCAGTTGCAGGATGGTGCCTCCTGCATGCACCCACATTAATCGAGATTCCCCTTCAGGGGATTTAATGAAAATCTGAAAGCGATTTTCTTTTACCTGCTCTAACTGCAAGTTGCTCAAATCCCATTTTTCAGTCTTGTTTGCTGGATCTGGCGAGATATCATTTTGTTTCTGCCTATCTCTGTCCACTGCTGCTAATTGCGACGCAGAGGCGATTAGATCCAGCCCCAAGCTGCTGTCTTTTTGAACAAGGAAAGGCAGATCTATACCATGCAACCTCGGTATGCCAAGCTGGGGCAGAGGAAAAGGAGATCGCCTCTGTTTCCCGGTGGCGCAGACAGGCCAAGCTCTCCAGGGAAGATCACCCGCGATAGAGGGCGAGGCAACCTGTGACTCAGATACCTGCTTGTTTGGATTCAATACCAGTGGCTCCTTTCCGTTGATGAATTCGGTCCAGATCCAAGGGGTTTCGTCGCGCGCTGTAGATCACGCAGACAGACTCCAGCACTTTCCAGCAACGACAAAAACTAGTGGCTCCTTTCTGTTGATGGATCCAGTCCAGATCCACGGGATTTCATCGCGTGCTGTAGATCCCATTGACGGACTCCTGCACAGTCCAGCATCGACCAACACTGTGGAGGCGGCAATAGCAGCGCAGGGACCTGCAACGTCAAACCAGTCTGTGGAGGCGGCGGCGGCAGCAAGAGGACCCTCCGGTCATTTTCCTCCCCTTTTGGAATTCTAGTCTTTTTTTTAGCACCAACATTATATTACAAATTACCTATCTTTCATTATTTTCAATTTATTTCTTTCTTCAATCTTTATTTTTATTTTTTTCACATACTATGCTGACATATTGAGCAACAAAGTTCCACACTCTCATCAAATGCATTAATTAGTACATGCAATAATCAATTTCAAAATTTCAATCATCTTTTTCAATTTCTTATTAGGTTGAGGTTCTATCTTATGATTAGACAAGTGATTTCATATTTCCAAATGCATTTTACAAAAATGGTAACACTCGAGAATACATCCATAAATTTTGACCATCCATGCATTCCTTTCATAAATCTTCGTCATTGTTATCCATTCGATTCTTTTGAAAAGAAGGTTTTTGGTTTTTTTTTGTCTTCACTGCAACCTTTCATTTTCAAAGATTTAACATTTAATGCAGGTTTTTTGTTTCCTCTTTCTTTGAATTATTTTCAAGCATCCGAATCACATCCTTATCTTGATGATCCTATAGACAGATGTTCGGAAGAATTTCAGGGAAGGGATTTTGTAAATGAGTTTCTTCTTGTACATACATTAATATAAGATGTACATAATATATCCAATTTTATTTATGTCGGTATATTTATGATATTTTTACTCATGTTTGATTTACACATTCTTGCTAATACTAAGGTGTTTGAATGGTTACATTCGAAGCACAAATTTACTTAGTATTAGTCTACTTTTTAGATTAGGAATAGGTGTAGTTTAGAAGATAGTTTAAATTAAATAAGAAGATGCTTTGGAACATTAATAAATACATGGGAAAAGATGAAGATTCATCAAGTAAAGCTATGACCAAATTATCCTAGGTACACATTTACATGTTCATTTCCATGTATTCTTAGTTTTATAGAATTTATTTTCTCTTTTAATCATTTTTTATTTCTTATATTGTGTTGTTCTTCTGGCAGGTATTGGCTTCAGTTAGAAGATCAACTTTTACCGATAAAGTATATGTGACAAATCTTAATGCTAAAAGGACCAATTTTAAAACTCATTTAGGGAGATTTCCTTTACTTCTGGGTTTTTCTTATCATTCCGCTTATTCTCTTTTGAGATATGTTTATTAAAAGTTACTTTTTTTAAAGAAAGATTTGATAAAGGGAATAACATTCATGTTAAATTACTTTAATCATAACTCTTCATTTAGTTAGAGAATTTATTTAAATGAAAGTTTTGAATAACAAACTCACCAAGAGAGACAACATTTGATATGCTTGATATAATGTATAGAACATGACAAGGTATTTATTGCTTATATCAATATATTGAATTTATCTTTTTCACTCAAGTTTTGCTTATTTCATGATTTTTCTTGCAGTAGGTTTGCTTCTATTTAATTCCATTTTTATTTAGATTTCTTTTCTCTTGTCTCTTGGTTGGATTTGTTTCCACAATATTTCTTTGTCCCTTTTGAAATCCCCTTGTTTATAGATTTCACCTTTGTTTGGGATTAATCCTAGTGATATTACCAACCTTTTATTTGAAGGGCCTTTTCCACCCATTTTTGGTCTGATACTTGAGAACATTTTACTGTTATCGAATGGAATCCATTATTAAAACGAAGAATAAATAAAGATCATTAAACTGTTGTTTTTCAGGATCATATTGAAGTTTTGACATCATTACCTTCTATTAGTATTTGAATGCTCTCTTACCTTAATACACATAAGAAAGCTACTTTACAATAAGCCATATGCTAAAACATATACTAAGGTTAGAAAATAAACACATAAGTTTAGTATTCTATAACTCTTCCATGTCATCCCCATCTCTTAAGGAGAGGAATTGTCTCCCCATCTATTAGCACACATTGTCAGAGTATAAATTAAAAGTTGTGTGAAAAAAAACAAAGATAGGGGGTCTCAGTAATGAGTCATCCTACCATGATCATGGGCTTTGATTGTTATGACATTATCATATCTGATCACCAAGCCAGGATAATGGCTCACAAAACTTTGCTATAAGACAAGAGGTCTCATCATGAGCTAACTTGTTCATGACTATCAACACTTGTGAATGGCATTGCCATATCTTGTCACCAAGCTAGGACAATAGTTTTCATAATTATTAATGAAATATGTATTCTGTGAAATACTAAATAGTAGATGGGATACTGACATTCCTTTGGGTTGAATAGGTAACCCCGTCGAGGTTATGTACATCTACTGGAAGTAGTGGCTCTACCTACGACAATGAGAGTTCATCTTCCTTACTAAACACAATGCAAAACTTTTGTCCTTTATTTTATGCTATCATTAATTAATGGTTATTGTAAACATGATATTACTCTTATGATTTCTACAAGAGATGTTCAATATGATTAAACTCTATTTTTAGGGATTTCATAGAGTCTGAATCTTATCATTTTTATTTTATTCATCCTTACTCCTTTTCCTTTTAGGTTTTCAGTAATAATAAACAAGAGATAACTGGTTCTTCTGAGTGTGTTGCTAGTGTTGTGGTACAAACACACCCCCCCATTATTCACTTAATTCTCATTATGGGGACCCTTTATTTCAATGATTAGTCATATTACTTTTTTATTTTGAGAGTTGGGATTGCTTCAATGAGTTCGATCTATTCTTATCTTCTTATCATAATGCGTTTGATCTCATTTGGACATTTGGTTTGCAAATAACGCCTAATTAAATTGGATATTTTTCATTGCCATGGCCTTGTAAGATGTATATAATGTATATTATGTTTTTGTTTTATAAGATATAGTTCTTTATAGATATTTATTTAACTCTTTTTAAATAATTTTTTAATTCATTACATAGCCCCCGAGAAGAAGACCAGGTCTTATACTTTAACGTGGCTTTTATATTATGAATTGTCTTATTGATAAAAGAGGAGAAAGACCTATTGAAAACAATTCAGATATCAAATCTAGTATCATAGTTTTGAGTCATAGAGACTTTAAAATTGGAAGAATCCTTTTGAGAATCCCTGATATCAAAGTCTGAACTATATTATGAAGAGGCTTAATAAAAAAAATATCCAAAGTTTCGAACCCATTTAATAAAGTGGTTGTAATTATTTGCATTACACATATCAGAACCCATGGAATTTATAATAAGCCCCTTTAATATGTAAACTTTGGTTCATAAAACATAAGTCCTTGACATTTCTTTTCACCCACATTCCACTCCCGAATATTGGAGGTAATGCATATCGAATATTTCCTTTCGAGACACATTTAAAAATCTATGATATGGCACTCCACCAATATCATGATAACAATATAACCTCCGATTTCTGACCTCCAATACAACACTCCCTTCAATCTTCAACCTTCGGTAATCATCTCCCTCCAATCTCCAATCTATGATTATCATACCCCTCTGAATTTTTACTACCGATAATCCACGCACCTCTGATATCCAAACCCGATACACTATTTAAAAGGATTTCAATAATATATTGTGCCCGCTCCATGTCACAGCCTCCCAATATCGACATTTTGTGTTTGTGCACATTATAAAAAGTTCTAATGGGCTTACCTCCGATACCGCTCAACTCTTGCCCCATGTATAATCCTCCGTTTGTTGTTATATTAATTGAAAATCCATTGGTTTTCGATTAGTTTTGGGCATAAAGAGTAGTTGTTTGTATATTATTGTTTCCGCTTTTTTTATTTCTAACTTTGGTTTTGTTATTCTGTTTTGACAAGGGGTTTCTGATTAAGGCCAAAATTAAAACAAATCTGGTCTATTGCCAACAAAATTTCTCCAAGCAGGAAAAGGTATATTATAACAAATGAGAATTGTTGTTTAAGTTGTTCCATAACTATGAATTATTTGAAACATACTAGAGAGAAGTGGGATTATTCTTATCGTTGCAAGGGCTAAATTAAGCAATTTTTCTTAACTCTACCATTGGCGTTTTTCAAGACCCGAATTAAAAACATCCTTATGTTTTATTTTCTTCAAAATTAACTCGACTATGGAGAGATTTGGGGAAAAAAATTAATTTCTAAATCACGTATAAAAACGCATCGTTGGGCTGAGTTAGGGGATTCGAATCTGAGAGAAAATAGGCAGAGTAATACTAAAGTTTACAACATGTTTGTATAGAAGGAGTTGATACTCATTTGCACTATTGTAGTGAGATTAGATCCATATTTGCAGACAGGGAATCGATTTAGGGACAACATAGGACCTGCACTATTGTAATTCTATGATGTTTTATGTAACTGATTCATTTTTAAAATATTTATTTATGTAATTAGATGTACAACACTATTTCTTTCTCTATTATTAAAATTAAATTCTTCATATTTCAAATTCATTTCGAGAGTATGAATATGTTAGTGACTTTTCAACACTACTATTGACTATTTACTGAAAAGCTCATTTAGAATTTGGTCAAGCTATCTTCCAAGGTTAATCTGAAATGAGTTTTGAAACTGAAGTTGCATAAGGACAAACCTTTATCTCTTTAGGCTAGCTAGCTATCTAATAGTTTAAAGTTATAGATGTCCTACATTTTTACATGTCATTTTATTCGAACTATTTTAGTATTATGGCATGAATCTTTTGTTTCCTATGCATATGTTTATTATGAGTTGGAGTTATTTACAGTTAAATGCGTGGTAACTATTTATTAAGCATCTAGTTGTTTATATATGCTTTAACAAGGATTAGATATTGTGAACTATTTACTTGGTCTGTTTCCTTTATCACATTTTAATTCCAACTTTCTTCATTTCCCATCATTTTAGCTTTCCATTGATTGGGAGAAAGACTACTCTTTCCTTCAATCAAGATAGGTCTAGTATTACTTTGCATGTAGTTATCCTTTCTGCATCCTAGAGGTCTGCTCATATAGGGGTAGTGTCTACAGTGATTTAATTGGGACATAAAGTTATCTTAAGGATCACCTTCTTGCCTGATCAACAAGAAGATTCGATCTAATATCTCTTCTTTATTGGTAGGTGAAATTCATACTTCAAGCTAGTAGAGATAGAGAGAGGGTAACTAGAACCAATTGAACCAGTTGAAACTTCCATTTAAATGGAAAAGGAACTATTCTATGTTCCCAATTGGGTGGTCTCCCTTAAAATGTTGAAAGGTAATTTTTTCTGATCAACACTTAACAAAGCCTAGCCATGACAAACATTTCATCAAGCATAACATGAACATGAAATCTGCAAGTCATAAATATAGATATGAACACAAGGGTCTAATACTTATCTAAAAATCACCAAGATGGTTTGGTTCCTTCTCATAATAGCTTCAATAACATCTATTAATTCATACATTCATCATTCATTGAATTACTAATCAAAACATGATAAGAGCCATATGTAAAGTCTATCAAAAACCATGTGTATAACCAACATGTAACCAAGATAATAACAAGGATAGAAAAACCATAAAAAAACATATTAACCAATAAATTTATGCATGAAATACCAAGGAGAAATAACTCTTATTGATGAATTCATAAGCCACCCAGGTCTACAACTTCCATGAACCACCTAACCATAGATTAGGTTCAACCAAATCTTTCTTTCACCCAATCAACCTCATGCCATATTCCAATCATGAATGTGGGACTCACAACAAAACCAACCAAATCTTCCTTAGGATTTATTATATATCCCACCAATGGATTTGTAGGCGCAAACCCTCATCAATACAAACATTCTCTACCACAATCCTCACCAAATCACTAGGCCCTAAACAAGCGTGGATGCCTCTGGATCTCTCCACCTAAATCATGAGCAATTCTTTCATCTCAAACCCTTAGCTTTACCATGTATCTCTCCATTACAAGTCAAGGGATTCCTAGGCCTATGAGGTCACCACTTCCTGGGCTTAACCGTGTATCCCACGTTAGGATTCCTAGGCCCAATAAAATGTACTCCCCTCCGAGATTTTCCATGTATCTCGTCATTCATCGGTCGAGGATTCCTAGGCTCAATCAAGGGTATTCACCTCTGAGATTTACCGTGTATCTCTCCATTCAACAGTCGAGGATTCCTATGCTCAATTGAGGTGTTCACAACCAAGCTTGATTGTGTATCTCATCCTTGGATTCCTAGGTCTTTTGAATAATCTTGAGACCACCACACTTAGAATCGAGTCCATTCACAAATCTAGCTCAAACAAATACAAGATAACCCACCACGCCATGTTTATCTTAAAATGGAAAGGAAACACTAAAAACGACAGTCACACCTAGAAACACCCATGCCAATGAGAACAATAGAACCAAATGCACACATGCATGTACCATGCATGCCAAAACTACAAGGAAATCATACATGGAACTCAATACCTACAAGTAATCCCATTGAACTTTCTTGAATCCCACTCTTCCATGCTTGATCCTTGCTTCCTCCCGATTTCTTGTCCTTCCTTTGACTTCTTTCTTCCACTGCTAGAGTTCTCCAAGAATACTCTAACGGTATGTGAGAGAGAGAGAGAATAGAGAGAGAGCTCAACCATAGAACTGAAAAATCCATGAACTGGTCCTTAGAAGCCTTTTTATTAATGCCGCCTCTATTTTCTTCAATTTTCCATTTTTCTCCTTCATTTTCCTCCTCACATGCAACTTGTGACCTTTCACTTTCCTTTTCTCACAATTTCCATATTTTCATAAATAAAATGCCACTTCGCCTTTCCAAAGCCTTTTCTATTGCCTTTTCCAATTTCCTTAGCCATAATAAACCAAATGAACACCCCAGTTGAATTTTTTTCCCAACGTTCATCTTGAAATATGTGTCGCATGACCTTGGTCTTATTTTTCCTTTATTAACTTTATTACATGGATTTTTTATAAGGGTTGTTACAATGGGACAAGTTGTTGCATAGTGAGGGGTTTCAGTCACCAAGAGGAATAGGACTAGCCATGTTAACTGTAGAACGCATAGTGATTAAGGCAAAAATTACAAGGATTGAACTATATAGGATCTCAGAGACCTAGAGGAGACCCACTTTTCACTAAAACTACATAATACACAGTAGGAGGTCCACTGGATGAAGGGATTTTGGAGATGAGAAGGCTAGGGAGATAGAGAGGCATTTTAGGGCATTGTAACTATGTAGTGTGAAAAAACTAAATAGGAGGATTAGAGGAGTGCACGGTTGGGTACGAAAAAGGCATAGGGAGGCTCCATTGCCCACTGAAACTATGCAATGCACAATCCACGGTAGGAGAGACCATGAGATGCATAGTTAACAAGGCTAAGCATCGAGATAGATGATTTAGACTCCATGGTTGCTCAATGTGCTGGTGGAGGAGGTTGTCCTTGAGATGAGCATAGTGCATAGGTGTGAGAGGTAAGGGTTTCATCACTGAGACTTAGAATTTTGTAGAGTATTAATAGCTTATTTGGAAGATTATGTATGTTCATTATTTTCCAGAAGATGTGAGGAGAGGGATGGAATCAAAAGTTGGCTAAGTATTGGACTACTGGATCAAGTGAGAACACAACAAACAAACAGGCTCCAAAATAGGATCTCACACATGAATTCCATCAAACACAATCCAGTGAATGTAGAGGACTCATGATCAACATGCATAATTTGAAATTATCGGGAAGCAATAGTTGCATCTAAGTGTGACAATTCAAATGTAGCTTCGCGACACTTAGAATACAGGTTACAATAAAAGTGTGAATGCAGTCATAAAGTGCGTTAATTTGTGAGAATATGTCTAGCACATATTCTTATGATATGTGTGATCAACTAATGTAGAAGAGTTCACTAGAGCCACCTCTAGTGGTGCACTAATATGAAACACATGTAGGAGAGTAAACAGTTAAAAGAAGCACGTGTGAAAGTAAGAAAACTGAAAATGATACTTGCAAAAGCTAAAGAAAGTGAAAGCAACAAATTCTAAAGTGAAGAGAGAGAAAAAGAGACACTTGTTAAAGTGAAATCAAGCAAAAATGATAGTCTTGAAAGTGAAAGAAAAAGGTGCACAAAAGTGAAAGTTAAGAAAACTCACTTGGATGATGCTATAGCTGCAACAGATAGTGGGAGAATGACCCACTCACAAGATTTCATGCTTATTGTTGACTAAGATTGCGCATTAACTGTAAAATAGGATTCTGTAGTGCACTGTTTTCATGAACTTTGCAAGTGTTGTCATGAGGGACTTTGCAATGTTTAGGATCTATGTATTTCTTATCAGTAGAGGTTGTTCAATCACTATTACTAAGGACTACCTAGGAACTAATTCGAGAGATTGCACAAGCATTGTTCTGAAGGACTATGCAAGCACTTATTTTCAACGGTACACATTGGATGCTATGCTTGCTAGAAATATGTGTGCTTGTAAATGTAACAAAAGTTAAGCATGTGTGAGAAAGTGGCTTCGAAATTTAAAACCTTTAGAGGAAGACTTAAATGCATAGAAAACATCAACCAATCATGAAGTGGCTAAGAAAAATCAAGGAAAAATAGATTATAGGATCTCATGAAGGCTCTAAAGTTCAAGTGGAGAACAAAATTTTCAAGGGTGTTTGTCACATCAATAATAAAAAGTATCCTAAGGAATATCATATATAGAGGGAAGGCCATATATTTGAAATAGAGACTTAACCTACCCGTAAAGAATAGTTTATATTAATCCAATATACAACCTAAACTTCAAAAATAATGGTCCATCAAGGGGAACCATAAAGGTCCTACGTCAAACCGTCTATCTACTAATTACATAAATAGATAGTAATGATCAACTAAGAGAGAAATTAAAGGAAGAAAATTTGAATAGCTTGCACCCTAATGAAGGGCCTATGAACACTAATCTAAGGAATGCAATACACTAAAAGAATGAAATAAAATGAAATAAAAACTTAACCTAGTTGTTAGGAAGTATGTGTGAATCCCATAGACAATCCAAGCTTCAGAAATAGAGCAAGGGAGAAATAGATGACAATACCAATAACCTGAGGAAGTGTATGCCCAAACCCATTAGTTTCATGTTGAAAAAGGAAATCTCACTAAGGAATTGTAACACAGAATTTTTCCCAACGATATAAACTACCTATCATAACCTGAATATTTCTTCTAGAACTCCTTCTTAGTTGAGTTTAAAACAACTTAAGAAAATATCTTCATCTAAAATAACATACCATACCTTAGAATGAAAGAGACCAATGTAAAAGGAGAATAAATTACAATTTTGAATGCATTTCCCTTCCCATGCATTCTACTACTTTTCATCCATCCGATCGAACTCCATAATCTCCGCCATCATTATTAGGTTTCCATTTCTAGTACCATCATGAAGTTTATTGATAATTGAGAGGGACATCCAACAACCCATCTAGAGACCAACCACCATGAAAACTATCATAAAGGCTCTTACATAACCCATCTAGATATCAGTTTTCCAAGTGCGTGGAACATTATGACCCCTATTGTATCCTCCTAGACATGTTAACTAATCATAACATGACTTGATGTCACCTTAGCAAGGTGAATGTTGTTGGGCTACTAATATGTTATTATTATTATCAATTTTTAACACCTACTTCATCCATTTCTACCCTTCTTTGTCACGTAATTTGTCATGATTTATCATATAATTCCATTCTATAATTATTTATGCTCTTATGGATAAATATTATTTCTTCTCCTTTATTTTTAATAAATTGATGATTATTATGCATGATTTTACCAATGATGGTTTATTAATAAATTTGTTGTAACATCACTCACCATTTTAGCCTCCAAGAAATTTTCCAGAATGCAGATTTGATCTCAAGCTCATCATTAAATATTCCAACTTAGGAATTCACTATAATAAGAAGTGACAGTTTTGAATTGGATGTTTTGGGCAAATGGAGAAGAATCTAGAAAATCCAAAACATGGGTTTTGTTCCGAATGGACCGAATTAGTCTTTATTGAGTAGTTCTCCAAAATTTGGTCCATATTAAGAGAAACAAAAGTTTCTCCGAAGATGATTTTCTTAGATTCTTTGTTGCATCCGGTCTCCAAATTATCTCAGTTGCAATACCAAATTCGACATGTTCTTGTTGAATGTTGATGGAAAGATATTTCAGATATGATCTTGTTGATCAATTTGTTGTGAACAATCTGATTTTGTAATGGGAATCATATTGTAATCATCTTGGTTGTAACTTCTCTTTTCTCTTTGTGTATTTAAAGGAGAACAGAGATCAAAAAGGGGGATAGATTAGAGATAGGACAGGATAGGATAGGAGGAGAGGGGATGATGGAGAGATTTAACTTTTCTCTTGGGACCTCAATTGTAATTTCAATATATAGAATGTTATTCTGAAGCACAAATCGCATTGTAATGAGGATTGAATTTAATGATTAATATATAATTTGCATTGCTAGTCATTTGGATATTCTGAAGTAACTCGGTAGTATTCGCTGGTGACTAGGGCCTGGTCTCTTGTGGATCTTACTACTATTCCCTATTTGATAATTCTACATTTCTTGTAAGATTATTCTATTTTATATCATTGCATTTCCTACTAGTTTATTCTCTTTGATATCTTCTGGTTTCCTATGAGTTTACATTGTATTTAGTTTACTTTCCTTTATTATGATCTCATGTACTTCACAACTTTGTCATTTGATTTCATTTATGCTCACTGCAAGTTGAATTAATTAACAGTGAACACAATGCTTCCTATTGATTACGATAAGAGTGTGGTTAGTATAGAATCAGCTGAAAGAGATTGGTTAATACTACTAAACTCTCGGTTGACATCACTTCCATTCGAATTGCTTAATTGGGATAGAGTGTGATTCATATAGAATTTGTTGAAAGAGATTGTTTAATTCTACTATGCTCTCGGTTGATGCTATTTTCAATTGAATTTCTTGCTTTAGATTTGATTATGATTTCAGTTGAAGATTAAGTCCTGATGCTTCGATGTATTATTTCCCTTAAAAGTTACAAGCTTGAGATTTATGGTTTGATTTGTTTAATCTTGTATTGAATTTAATAGATTATCTTAAATCATTACTCTCTAGATTTATAGCTTGCACATATTGTGTACACTCTTGAAACAAAAAGACTTACCCAAGTTGATAATTAATGTCAGGCAATTAGGAGTTTTAAAGACACCTTTTAGCACCCAACATTTTGGCGTCGTTGCCAGGGAGAGTGTTTCCATTCCATAGAGAGTGATATATGTTTGATATTTGGTATTAAAAACGGAAGGTGAGAACCTACGTAATGAGCAAGTAAAGTGCTTGCTCCTCTGCCCGCTTTTAAACACAATTGCATAGAAGTTGAAGTAGGTGTTTTATATTTGTCTGTTGTGAAAAATTGGGTATTAAAAATGGGAGGTAAGAACCTACATAACGAGCAAGTAAAGTTCTTTATCCTCTTCTTACTTTTCAGCAGAATTTCGGAGGAATTAAAGTAGGAAATTTATAGGTAGAATTTTTGAAAAAATCTCATAATTCCACTCAAGTGGTGGTGTAAGCACCACCCATTTCACTAACCAAATGACAGGAACATTTGAAGTAGGATCCTCAAAGAAACACATGAAAAACATCTTCTTTTATGGTAAGAAATGGCTCACATTGCAACTTTTCAATTCCTTATCAAAGATCTGGGAGGAGTGACAAAAATGCACATAATTCCCCCATCTTCTCTAAAAAAAATTCATGGTTTGGCAAATGAAGATCCAGATACATTGTTATTTGAGTTGGAAATACTTTGTAGAGGATACAATTATTGTACTAATGATCAAAGGTTAAAAGTGTTTCCTCTTACTCTAAAAGGAGTAGCTCTTTGATAGTTCATGAGCCTACGTGGGAATTGCATCAAAACATGGGAGGACATGAGGAACATATTCTTGAAGAAGTACCAAGACTACCGCAAACCCAATAAATATATTTTCGATATGGTACAAGGGGAATATGAAAGGCTGGAGGACTATGTGGAGCGATTTCGATACAAACTTCAAAAATCAAAGCATAAGTATTTGGAAAAAGAGATCTTAAAAACACTCCTACTGAAAGGAATCAAAGATGAATTTTTAGAACTCTTAAATATGATAGGAAAGGGTTATGTTTTTCAGTTGTCATATGATGATGTTTATGAACTGTTCATAAGGTATTCAAGAGGAATCTCCAAGGCTAGTAAGAATTCTAGAGACATTTGTTCTTTCTTTTCCAATTTTTTTACAAGAATAGGAGATATAAGAGCCGAAATCAATGTTTTATTTGAAAATTTTAAAGTTGATTTTATTAGCTCTCTAAATTCACAATTGGATGTTTTGCAGGTTCAAAAAATTGATCAAACGTTTTGCGCTCATTACCGAATTGAGCATCCCATAGATAGTTGTCCTTCCTTATCTAGGATGTAAATAGCATATCAAAGAGATGGGGAAGCTGCAACAAGGTCAAAACCATAGAAATTTTGGCCTACATGTACGGTACAAAAACCTTCCTCTCCATTCTCTTACTTCCATAATCCATTATGGAATACTCCTATGTTTGGGCAGCCATGTCCATCTCAATATAACCCCCACAAATCTTGTCTACAAGTTTGGCATGGTTCATCTTATGATTGTATGACTACTCTCCCTCATCTTGTAGCACAAATGCATCCTCCATCTTCTTCACTATCTCTTCCACAACATCTTGCTTGCCTATCAAAATCATCCACTCAACCCAATCAACTACATAATCAAAATGCTCCATTCCTTACACAATTTCCTACTCAACTCATTTCACACCCTCACCATAATAAACTATTACAACATGCTTACAATATTGAATTGCAAAATTTACCCACCCTTCCCACCCATTCTATCTCACATGCACCATTGGAGAAAACTTATACTGAGATTCAGAATGTTTCAAATCCAAAAATTGTAGAGGTCATGGAAAAAAATGAGGTTTCTTCTAGTGTGCATCAACAAGCCGTTTTAAATGCTCAAGAACTTCATGATATGATGGCTATCGGAAATGAAGAATGTAAAGGATATATTGAATATTGGTTTCACTCCATCATTTGTTTTCAGCATCACTCCATACTTCAACAATTTTTGACACCATCTTTTCAAGGGATGTTGGCTTCGCATACCCTAATATTCATTAACATGCATTTTTCAAATTTGGGTATGTACATACTTGAAGCCTTATTTAGAAAACAGTTCCACTAGAAGTACTCTTATATGTAATCATATTCACTTTTCAAATCAGAGTGGGTTAGTGTAAAAAATACAATAAATAAGGACATAAATAAATACATTTTGTTTTTATGTAAAAATAGTTGTTTTTGTTGCAACACGCTGTGGAAATCAACATCGGTGATAAATATTTTAATTTATCTGTGTATGTAGATGAATTATAATGTAAGTAACAGTTCTAAAAACAATCGTATTTATTTTTACCATCGATTTGAAAAAAATGGTTGAATATCATATTTTTTGGCTTCTGGGCTTGATAAAATTTCTGAAAACATAGCTGGGACAGTCATGTTTTGAGGGAACAAAAGGGAATATTTTTAAAAAATATTTCTATCCTAAGTATCCCTTTACTTCTAATTTCCAGCCCAATTTTAATCACTCAATTGGGATTTGAAACAAAAAAGTTATAACTAAAACATTGACAGGGTATCTAGTAGGGAGCTTCGGAACAGATTTGGGACAATCAGGTTTTGGAGGCCTAAATGACTAAAAGTTTAAAGTATTCCTCTATCATAAATAGCCCCTAGTGTATAATTTCTAACCCAATTTGAATCACTTAATTTTAATTTTAAACGAAAAAGTTATAACCAAAACATTGATAGGGTGTCTAGTAGGCAGGTTAGGAACAGAGTTGGGACAGTCAGTTTTTGGAGGCCTAAATGACTATATTTTGAAAACATGTTTCTATGGTATATTAACCTATGAATCTATTTTACAAGGAAATTTTAATCACACATTTTTTATATCGTATGAGAAAGTTATGACCAAAATCCTCACTGTCGATCGTAAATCAACACTCTTAAAACTCTATTTTTATGGTTTTTCATTAGAGTATTTGACCTATCAATTAATCTTTTCTTCAAAAAATATTTCTATTGGAGATAAATAAGTTAATATACTTTCATTTCCAGTTTTAATCATTCGAATCTGTCATCAAACGAAAAATATATGCTTAAAATAACCACTGTTGTTCTATGTGTGGAAATCGAAAATGACTTTGTTATGCATGTTGGTCTAAGTAAAATTGACATATCGTATCATGGAATTTTCAAAAATGATTTATATGGTGATATAAATTTGAATTATCTCTCATTTGGCTTTTGAATCACTCAAATTGGACCAAAAACAAAGGATTTGTGATTAAAACATTGTTGGTTAGTATGGTTGACCATTGCTCTCCCACAGGTGAGAAATAAATTTTACTTTGTTGTTTTTTCCATGGATTTGTTTTGCAAACTTACTACTTTCTAGTTTTTTGCATAATTCTTGGATTATGGGAGCCTGATCACCTATCTTTCTCCATGATTTAATGTTTTATTGCAGGTAGACACTCGGTTTTTGCAGGTCTTAGGAGAATAAAGAGGGTCAATTTATGGACAAGCGATTCTTGAAAGAAATTTTAATGAAACAAGGGAATTTCATCCAATTCATTACCTAATGGATTCCTAATAGAAGAAATGAAGGATTGATTTCCATTTGAATATTCATGTCACTACTGCCAAAACATTTTTCCAAGAGAAATTTTTTTTTCCATTGACAGATTGATATTCCCTTAGGAAATAACATCATAGCTATTGTAACTTAATTCATTTATTTATATACTATTTTTAAATAAAGTGTTGTTTCTTTTCTGATTTCTCTTATGTTTTTGTGTTTCAGGTGTTGCTTCCTTCAAATTGTAGTTTCCGCTCCATTAGCAATTGAACAATAAGGACCCCACCATGCAAGTTCTAGATGCAGAAGGCAATCCTTCAACAACATCATTTCTGTAAAAATTTACTTCTTTTTAAACTGTAAATATGATTGTTTTATGTGTTTTTCTCTGTTTCTTTGATATTGTAAATATGATTGTTTTCCTTTGTTTTTCTGTAAGTACAATTGCTTTTCCCTGTTTTTCTCTATTTTTTTTCTTCTGTATGATTTCCCTTCTGTTGTTTAGAGCAGTACGGATGATTGCTTGTCTGTGTTTTTTTCTCTCCCTGTTTTCTTTTGTTGTTCCCTACAGGGAATAGTTGTTGTTCCCTCAAGGGAACAACACTTTTTCGTGTGTGTTTATTTCTTGTTCCCTAAGGGGAACAACACCTTTTCCGTGTGTTTTTGTTGCTCCCTACAGGGAACAGCTGCTATTCCCTCTAAGCAACAACACCTTCTGCAAGTATTTTTATAATGTTCCCTAAAGGGAACAACACTTTTTTTGTATGTTTTTCATTGTTGTTCCCTCCAAGGAACAACACGATTTTTCTGAGTATGATTTTTTTGTTCCCTCTAGGGAATAGTTGTTGTTCCCTAAAGGGAACATATGTTGTTCCCTAAAGGGAACAACACTTTTTCTGAATGTTTTTTCGCTGTTCTGTCCAAGGAGAAACACTTTTTTGAGTGATTTTGTTGTTTCCTTTAGGTAACAACACTTTTTTGCGTGGTTTTGTTGTTCCTCTAGGGAACAGTTGTTGTTCCCTAAGGGGAACAACACTTTTTTCGAGTGTTTTTTTGTTGTTCCCTCCAGGGAATAGTTGTTGTTCCCTAAAGGGTAAAACACTTTTTCGAGTGTTTTTGTTGATGCCTCCAGGGAACAGCTATTATTCCCTAAGGGAAACAACACCTTTTTCGAGTGCATTTTTGTAGTTCCCTCCAGGGAACACTTGTTGTTCTCTAAAGGGAAGATCACTTTTTAGAGTGTTTTTGTTGTTCCCTCCAGGGAACAGTGGTTGTTCCTTAAGGGGAACAACACTTTTTTTAGAGTGTTTTTGTTGTTCCCTTCAGGGAACAACACTTTTAGAGTTTTACTGTTCCTTTGGGGAACAATACTTTTAGATTTTTACTGATCCCTCTAGGGAAAAACACTTTTTTGATTGTTTTTGAGTTTTCACTGTTCCCTCCAGGGAACAACACTTTTTTAGTGTTTTTGAGTTTTTGTTGTTCCCTTTAGGGAACAACACTTTTTGAGTTTGTTTTGTTGTTCCCTCTAGGGAACACCACCTTTTGAGTGTTATTGTTGTTCCTTCTAGGGAGCAACACTTTTCGAGTGTTTTGTTGTTCCTTCCAGGGAATAGAAAAAACACTCAAGAAAATTATCCTCGCCAAGAAAGATGAGGAGCTAGACGATTAAAAACTAAGAAAATTATAGGTCCAATAGACCAATTTGGTCTCAGTGGACGGTATCCATTGTCATCATCAGCACTTTTTGAGTGTTTTTTTTGTTCCCTCTAGGGAACAACACTTTTTGAGTTTTTTTGTTGTTCCCTCTTTGGAACAACATTTTGTTTCTTGCAAAGTTTTGAGTGTTGTGATTAGCACCTCCCTCTTGTGGGATTATTTCTAGCCCATCTCAACCCCATTTTACTGATTCCCTTTCATGGCATGAAGTACACTACTTTTCTGAGGACAAGAATTATGGATTCTATTGAAGCAAGTTAATATCATTTATGTTATGATCCTTAACGGGACAACTCCTTGATGATAGATTCTTTTCAAAAGGGACACAATTATTTATATACTACTTTACTACATTGCTTTTTGTTGTACATGATACTGATTGATCATCCTAATACCATGCTGGTTCCACCCTTCCTGGTTATAATTTCCACTTTTTGTAATAAATGAGACTATCGGTATTTTTTTTCTATTGACATGTTCAACTTCTTCCACCATCCATTCTCTTAATGAGTACTGAGCCTCCCTCTATTTATCATATGAATGTGTAATAACAAAAAAAATTGCCTTCAAATAGAGGATAGGGGGTCTCATTAAGAGCCAACCTACCATGTTCATAAGGCTGTAACGAAGTGACATTCCCATTATGGCCGCCACACCAGGGTTATGATCCATTAGATAGCTAAAATATCCTTGGAATAGGAGGTTTCATCACAAGACGGCCTGATCACTTTTGCTACATCCCAGTTAATGGCATTGTGGTTATTTGGTTACCACACCAGCACACTGATCTCTTCAGTAGAACAGCACTGGAACTCTCCATTTATAAATTGAGGATCTTGGATCATATGGGTTAAAAAGAAACCCTACCGAGGCTATGGACGCCTATTGGCAGCAGAGGCTCTGCTTATGGTATTGAAGTTATATCTTATTATGAATTATTACTATAATACCCTTTTCTTATTCTCTTTTTTATATTGGAGAAGTTATTTCCTTAATTTTTCCCTGTTTTGAACCTTTATGCATAAGAAATTGTTTTCCGATCAATCACATCATTTTCATCTATAATACCGTCAGCAAAGCATCCTTTTGGCATATTCCTATCATTTTTATTTTTCGCATAACTTATCATCAATCCAAATTGTCCTATCTCTTATTCATAACTATCTTTAAACACTCTTTTGTCATTATAAACATATTTATTTCCGTCCTATCATTGATATGTGCACTCTGTTTCATTTTCATTCCCTTATCATGCCATCAGAACAACACTTTTCCTATGCTTTACAGTCATGCACACCCTTTTCCAATTGGAGGGGGAAGGTTATTCAAAAGTTTTTTCTGATTGAAATTTTTGCATGCGGCTTATCTATTGCTATTCAAAAATAAAATTGTGGATTCAAGAAATTTGCATGCAGCGTAGTGATTTGTTTACAAGAGAACAAAAAGTATGGGAGGAATCTCTATTCACAGGAAGGCCACACTATTGCAACTAATAAAAGAGGCTCAAGAAACTCACAAATGCAAACAATTGTTTAGACATGATGTGCTTGCCTGGATTCCACCTTTTGCATCACTTTCAACATCAACTTAGCCTACATCATCTTCAACAAATGCCAGTCCATACATGTCATTCCACATTTTTTTCGGAGTTAAAAACTTGAGGTAAAATAACATAAGTTTTTGATTTATTTAAAATTTAGGAGACTTTCATGAAAATCCATTGAGCATTATTTACCATCATTCATTCCACATCTTTAGCACTTCCCATTTTTCAAAGACATATCATCTTTTAGTTTGGGGGAGTGTTACTTTCATTCATTTCTTTCTTATGACCATGCCATTAATATTCTTTATCATCCATTGATCTTCTTTTTCATTCTCAACACCTCGGTTATTCCATGTTGTTTTACACCAAACGTAGATTTCAATAGATTGTCGCAACCACCTCAATTTGTTTTCTAACATTGCATGTGGGCATGCTCATTCTCCAGTTTGGGGGAGGAATTTCTACACACAATGGATGTTATCTATTTTCTTTCTCTTTTAAGGCATACAATTTCATTTTTATACAATGCAAAAATTGATTTGCATATATCTTTAACAATATGGGTTGAATTCTTGTGATTTTTGGATAACAAAGAAGTATCATTAAAATACTCAAACCCATAAAATTTCAAGTTAAATTAGTTTGTCAAGTTTCAGATATCATGCACTGTCACCTACAGTGATTTTGTTTATATCTCATGGTCCCTCCATCAAAACGATCTGATTTTTAGATTGGAGAAGTAGTAATATAGTAGAAATCTACTTGCAAAATTTCAACAAAATCTGGTTTGTAGTTTTTGAGGAAATGGTTAATGAAGTTTGTTGTTACTTATATCATATTTCGCTGCAACTTCATATACAAATAGTTGAATGCCAATGTGAAAATTGCTACGCCTTCATCAACATTGCTAAAATTGAATATTCATTATTTGAAGAAGAAGTCATTTGTTCCATCAATTTCATGACTTGGGATGAACATTTTTTTTATATATAGCTTGGTTAATATAGAGGCTTCGGGCTGCATGAGGACATGCAATATATTAAGTTTTGGGGTGTGTTGGGCCACTAATATGTCATTATTGTTATCAGTTGTTAACACCAATTTCATCCATTTCTACCCTTATTTACCACGTCATTTATCATGATTTATCATATAATTCCATTTTATAATTATCTATGCTCTTATGGATAAATATTATTTCTTCTCCTTTATTTTTAATAAATTGATGATTATTATGCATGATTTTACCAATGATGGTTTATTAATAAATTTTTTGTAACATCACTCACCATTTTAGCCTCCAAGATATTTTCTTGATTGTAAATTTGATCTCCAGCTCATAATTAAATATTCCAACTCAAAAATTCACTGGAATAAGAAGTGAAAATTTTTCATTGGAGGTTTTGGGCAAATATAGAAGAATCTGGAAAATCTGAAACATGGGTTTTGTTCGTAACGGACTAAATTAGTTTTGTAGTGAGCAGTTTTCCCAAATTCGGTACATATTAAGAGAAATGGAAGGTTCTCTTAAGACGATTTTCTCATATTTGTTGTTGGGGCCGATTTCCAAATTATCTCAGTTGCAATACCAAATTCGACCTGTTCATGTTCAATGTTGATGGAAAGATATTTTAGATATGATCTTGCTGATCAATTTGTTGTGAACAATCCAATTTTGTAATGGTAATCATATTGTAATTATCTCGGTTGTAGCTTCTCTTTTCTCTCTTTGTATTTAAATTAATACAGAGATCAAAGAGGAGGATAGATTAGAGATAGGATAGGATAAGATAGGAGGAGAGGGGATAATGGAGAGATTTAGATTTTTGCTTGGGATCTCAATTGTAATTTCAATATATAGAATGTTATTCTGAAGGACAGATCGCATTGTAATGAGGAGTGAATTTAATGATTAATATATAATTTGCGTTGCTGGTCATTCGGATATTCTGAAGTAGCTTGGCAGTATTCGCTGGTGGCTAGGGCCCGGTCTCTGGCGGATCTTACTGCTATTCTGTGTTTGATACTTCTCCATTTCCTATAAGGTTATTCTGTTTTATATCTTTACATTTACTGCAAGTTTAGTTTGTTTGATATCTTCTGGTTTCCTATGAGTTTACATTGCATTTAGTTTACTTTCCTTTATTCTCATCTCATGTACTTCACAACTTTGTCATTTGATTTCATTTATGCTCATTGCAGATTGAATTAATTATGAGTTAAGACATTGATTCTCATTGATTACAATAAGAGTGTGGTTAGTAGAGAATCAACTGAAAGAGATTGGTTAATACTACTAAACTCTCAGTTGACATCATTTCCATTCGAATTGCTTAATTGAGATAGAGCATGATTCATATAGAATTAGCTAAAAGAGATTGGTTAACACAACTATTCTCTTGGTTGATGGCATTTCCAATTGAATTGCTTACTTTAGATTTGATTATGATTCCAGTTGAATATTAAGTCCTGATGCTTAGATGTGTTATTTCCCTTAAAAGTTACAAGCTCGATATTTATGGTTTGATCTATTTAATCTTGTATTGAATTTAATAGATTATCTTAAATTATTACTCTCTAGATTTATAGCTTTCACATATTGTGTACACTCTTGAAACAAAAGGTCTTACCCAGGTTTCTAATTAATGTGAGGCAATTAGGAGTTTTATAAGACACCTTTTAGCACCCAACAAATGTATTCGAAATTAACACTAATGCATGGATTCAAAATTAAATCTAAGGCATATGATTATTTTAAAATTAAAACAACTGAAATAAAATAAAAACTAAGACATGTAGAAATTAAAATTAAGGCATCAATAACTAACATCAAAATTACAATTAAAACATATATAAATCCAATTAGACTTAAATTTGTTATATTTAATTAAATAAATAAAATTAATACATATTAATTAAACCTAAACTCTACATTCAATCAAACTTGACATATATTCTCAATCAAACATAATGCATTAAGTTAAAATGGTGTCCTTTGATGAATATTCAATCAAACATAATACATTAGAAAGAAAAAGATGACTTGACATATACTTTCAGTCAGAGATAGGTCATTATATTAAAATGGTGTCCTTTCATGAATATTCAATCAAACATAACACATTAGAAATAAAAAAATGACATTATTGGGGTTTAGAACATAGTTACCAAATTCCAATTTGAATTCAAATTCAAATTCCATTTGATATGAAAAAAAAAGAACAAAATCCAAAAATTCAATATTGAAAAAATTCGAGAACATATATCTTATAAATAGAATTTACTACTTTGGGATAATTCTAGTGATAACATCTTATTGGTGGTCATACCATAAAACATAGTGTTAGTGATAAAAACCCACTGATGGGTAGTGATAATATGCTAGATTGTTTTTTCATCCAACTGTAAGGTTGGAGCTAACATAAACTTAACATAATTGTGAAAATTAAAAAAACATTTAATCATTTGATAGATAGAGGTGACTCCACAAAACCTTAGCAAAATGTTTGTTCTTTAAATTATTTAATTCTTTGTATTTGAAATGTACAAATGAATTATAGAATAGACAATCCAAGAAAAAAATCCTATGGCTTCTTCGAGGCTCACTTCGTTTCCCTTCACAAACTTCACCACTTCTAAAAATAGTACAAGAATTTAATCAATCAAATCAAATTGTTTTCAAATTAAACTGTAATGTGATGATTTAATTTTGAAAACTTACTCTCTTGTAATTGGGCATCATTATATTTTATTGCTATTCCTATGAAAAAATTGCAAACATACCATGAACTTAGTTCTTCGACACGTTGTCAAGATTACAACTAATCTCATGCAATTCTAAAACTGTGAAATTGAGCCACAAACAAACACGGACATATTGCTTTAAATGAACTTGCAAATACAATCATAAACCACCTAAACTACATGTAAGGGGATATAAAAAAGGTAATGATGGATATAACAAGAGAATTTAATATTGATAGATATTCCAAAGAAAATGAATCACATATAGTTGAAGAATTAGGGGATCTATATTTGGCAAGAGGAAAGCACATTTGAAGTGTGTTAAAGAGAAACTATGTGTGTGTGTGTGTGTGTGTGTGTCTATATATATATATATATATATATATATATATATATATATATATATATATATATATATATATATATATATATATATATATATATATATATATATATATATATATATATACATGCCAAAATGTACCACCAAAAGTAACGGGGTCTCCTTTGCGTGAAGTCCCAAGTAGTCCTGACATTGTTTGGGATAGAAGCCCCATCTGGTATGTGGGATTTGACCATGTGTTTCTTATCTTGGCTATCAAATTCATATGTTAAAGTGAGGAAAAGTATGAAATTCCGAACGATTGAGGATGAAATCAACCCATGATTGACAAAATTCTAGAGAAATGTACAAGGACATAGAAGCAAAACAATAAGAAAAGTATGCGTCAAGAGGAATTAGTTAGCTAAGACCATCTGGAACAATCCCGTAACAATGTAATATAGGTGAAATCCAAATTAGCTCCCAATTATTTACTAGAATATGCATGGAATAAGAAATAAAATATTCAAAGCTAACATATGAGTCACACGCTACAAATTAGTTCATTAACATATGACTAACATGAAGGCATGCACACACACATAGTAGGAGTATTGGTTATCCATCACCATCGGTAGAGGAATGCATGGACATTTGTGCCAAAAATGAAGTACTTGTCATTAATAATGCTGCAAATCCAAGTACATATGCCACAATCCCATCAAAATCCAATAGTTTAATGAGATTTTCTCTTATCATCTCCAACATGAAATGCTAGCTTCATCACCACTCAGTCTCAAAGCTACCAAGAACAATGCTTACAGCTACTTAAGTGTTAATATATCTATCCTACAGGACTCAAGCACCAAAATGCCATCATGAATGAGGCATGAGCGCCCCTTTATGCAGATGGGTGGGTGACCTTTTAGCTCTCCCATGACTCTTCAATTTCCCTCACGGCCATTCAGCCCTTGATACTTTTCATATTCTATATCACTTTTGGATGACACTTATCATTTATATTCTTATAAATATGAGAAAATATTACAATATGACAATAGAGAGGTAATGGAATTTGAGGATACAGTGAGAAAAATTCACATAGTTGACAACAACCCAAGCAAGTTCACTTTTTCAAGTAAAAACAAATATTTACGATGCAAGATGAAAGGATTTCATTATAATCAAATGAGAAAATTTTTAGCAAGTGCCTTTGCATTCATCATAAATTAAATTACTCAAATGAATAGTGAAATATTTGAAGAAGTTTACGACACTGAAAAATTCATTAATTATCTTTTCATTTCTCCACTTCCATAAATTTCAACTTGTCCTCGAAAGGTGACAATTGTCGTTCAACATAGCTAATATTTGGAGACTTCAAAGATCCATAGGTATCCAAGAATACTTATTCCTACACACTTTCCACAAAAAAAATGATTTCATTCGTAATTTTTATCATGTACTTATCTGATGTGCTCGACCATATGGTAATTGAATCCCCATTTTCTTGATACAAATTCTTCGCATATATATGTGCATGCAATGGCTACCTTGAATGCTCCAAATATAATAACTCCCATGTAATCATTTTAAACCTTGTCTACCTTAACCTCAATAAGCATCCCTATTTTGGGACATAAAATAAGCACTTTTTCTTTTAATTTCAGAGATGGATAAGGAGACAGTCTGTTAAGAATTGTTATGAAAACAACTCACAAAGGATAGAAAAGAAAGATCAACACCTTAGAAATTAGCCTCTTCGAGGGAAAAACCTCGTTTACATTACACAAATGAACAATTCTTGGATGATACAAATGAAAAAACCTCCTTTCTATATATAGGAGTCTAAGGGGTCACAATATAACCAAAGTTGACCTAATAATAATAATATAAGGGAACAAAAATAACAATAGTGGGCTTCTATGGGGCAAAATAATGACAATATGGGGACAATAGGGAAAACACAATAACAATAAGGTATACAATGACAATAGTAATGGGGGAATCACTAGTATTACAAGGACCTAACATGCCCCTCTCCTTCAAAAAAGTGTTTTCCTCCACACTTGAGTAGTTCTGGATGTTTCTGTATAAAATTCTCATCCTCCCGTGTGGAATCTTCAACTGGTAAATTCTTGCATTTGATGAGATACTCTGAAATTGATCAATTTTGTAGCTGTCGAGTTATTTTTTCTTTGACTGCTTTAGGTTCGAATATGATTTTTCCTTCTTGGTCAAGTTTTGGAAATATTTTTTGAACTGGGAGCTTGTCACCTATAACCTTCTTTAAGCATGAAACATGGAAAAATGGGTGCACTCGGAAAGCTGCAGGAAGCTCCAATTTGTACGCCATAGTACCTATCTTTTGCAAAACCTTGTATGGACCATAATACTTTGGTTATAATTTATTATCCTTCTTAGCTTGCTTGAGGGAAATTTGTTTATATGGTTTTAGTCGTAGGAATACCCAATCACCTACATCAAAACTTCTTTCACTGCGATGTTGATGTGCTTGTTGTTTCATTATATTCTGCGCCAAGGTGAGGTTATCCTTTAAGAGTTGGAGAACTTGTTGTTGATGCTCGATGAGATCTTCCAGTGCTTGAACCTTAGAATTTTATTTTAAGTATTATGTGATGGATGGTGGATGATATCCATAAAGTGCCATAACTGGGGTCATTTTTTTTGTAGTATGGAAGGAAGTGTTATACTGCCATTCAGCTAGAAGAAACCATTTGACCCATTATGTTTGCTTATCAGATACAAAGCAATGAAGATATCCTTCCAAACATTTGTTTACTATATTAGTTTTCCCATCATATTGAGAATGATAATATGAGCTATGAGCTAAATGAGTACCAAGACAAGAAAATAATTTTGTCCAAAAATTTCCAGTGAAAATTGGATCTCTGTTGCTTACAATAATCCTTGGGTTTCCATGTAGCTTTTGAATTGTTTCCATAAATGCAGTAGAAACTATATTTTCTTTAAATGGATGAGATAATGAAAAAAAGTGTGCATACTTGGTAAGTGTGTCAACTCCCACCATGATAACACTCTTTCCTTCAGACTTGGGTAAACCTGTGATAGAATCCATTGAAACCTCCTCCCAACATTGGCTTGGCATGGATAAAGGTTGTAGTAGACCTGGGGTCTTAATTTTTTCAACTTTATTTTGTTGGAAAACCAAAAATTCTGCCACAAACTTTTGAATATTTGATTTAAGGCCATCCCAAAAAAATTCCTTCTTAACCTTGTGGTAAGTTTTTAGAAATCCCGAGTGCTCTCCTGAGGGAGAGATGTGCAATTCACTAAGAATATTTTGTTTGAGTGGGGAATTCTTACATAGGTATAACTGATCTTTGTACCATAGCACATCATTTTTCCAGCTAATTGTATCAGATGTACTGGGATTTTGTTGTAAAATTTGAATGAGTGCCCACACTTCTTCATCATTCTTCCATTCATCCCTTGCTTCATTTATCCAATCTGGTTGGTTAATAGAAATGGTGCAAAGAAATGATTCCACATCATCATCATTTCTTGAGAGTGCATCTGCCACAACATTTTTCTTCCCTTTTTTGTAGATGATTTCAAAGTCATAACCCAACATCTTAGGGACCCATTTTTGCTGCTCCTCTGAAGATAATATTTGTTCTAAAAAGTATTTAAGACTATCATGATCTTTCTTTACCTTGAAGTGTCTTCCCATTAGGTAGGGTCACAATTTCTTAAGTGCATGTAGTATTTCCAACATTTCCTTCTCATAAATAGCTTTGTGTAAATACTTTCCTTTGACTGGATGACTTTAGAAAGTAATGGTCCTTTCTTCTTGCATTAAAACACCACCAATTCCATTTCATGAGGCATCACATTCCACAAGGAAGGTTTTTGTGAAGTTTTGTGTAGCTAGGACCGGTGTTTGGCACATTGCCTCTTTAAGATGTTCAAAGGCCTTTGTTATGAAACCAGCTCAAGAAAAGATAGAAAATATAGATCAATTCCATAGAATTCAGCCTCTTCGAGGGGGAAACCTCCTTTACATTACATAAATGAACAATTCTTCGATGATACAAATGAAAAGACTTCATTTCTATATATAGGAGTCTAAGGGGTCATAACATAATCAGAGCCAACATAACAATAATAATGTAAGGGCACAATAATAACAATAGTGGGCTTCTATGGGGCACAATAGTAACAATATGGGCACTACATGGGTACATCAATATAATAAGTGGGTTGTACTAATAACAATAAGAGGTTACACTAGTAGTATAGGGGCCTAACATGCCCCTCTCCTTCAAAAAGTGTTGTCCTCAATGCTTGAGTAGTTCTTGATGCTTCTGTATAAAATTCTTGTCCTCCCATGTGGAATCTTCAGTGGGTAAGTTCTTCCACTTGATGAGATACTCTGAAATTGATCGATTTCGTAGCTGTCAGGTTCTTGTTTCTGTGACTACTCTAGGTTCCAATATGATTTTTCCTTCTTCTTCAATTTCTCATAATATTGTTTGAATTGGGATCTTTTGGAACTTTTGAATAAGTGGCCATACTTCTTCATCCTTCTTCCATTCATCCCTTGCTTCATTTGTCCAATCTGGTTGGATAATAGAAATAGCACAAAACAATGCTTCCACATCCTCATCCTTGAAGAGTCTTCCCATTCGGTAAGGTTGCCATTTTTTAAGTGCATGTAGTATTTCCAACATTTCTTTCTCATAAATAGCTTGCTTGAGATGTAGCAGTAAAAATACCCAATCGCCTACAACAAAACATTTTTCACTACAATGTTGATCTACCTATTGTTTCGTTTGATTTTGCACCGAAGTGTCGTTATCCTTTAAAAGTTGGAGAACTTGTTGTTGATGCTCGATGTGATCTTTCACTGCTTGAAGCTTTTTCTTCTTGATATGTCCTTCTAACTCTAGAGTTTGAGGAGTGGTAATTTCTTCCAATCCTTTATAAGATATGGTTGGATTCATTTCTTGATGCTCGATGTGATCTTTCACTTCTTGAACATTTTTCTTTTTGATATGTCCTTCTATCTTGATAGTTTGAGGAGTGGTAATTTTGACCAATGAATTACAAGATATGGTTGGATTCATTTCTTCTTTCTCGATGTGATCTTTTACTTCTTGCACCTTTTTCTTCTCAATATTTCCTTCTATCTTGAGAGTTTGAGGAGTGGTAATTCCTGCCAATGCATTACAAGATATCGTCTGATTCATTTCTTCTTTCTCTGGGGTGGGGTCCTGGCGTATATCTTCTTCTTTTGATGTTTCATGATCATTTTATTCCTTCAATTCATATTCTATGTAAAATAATTTCTTCTCAACACACTTATGACCTTTAGTGCATTTGTTATCACAATTGTAACAAAACCCTTTTTCTCTTTTTTCTTCCAATTGTTGTGGTGTAACCCTTGTAGGTTGTGGAAGGCTAGGAGAAACAACACTTCCATCTTTATAGTTGTGAGGGGTATGCTTCGTGGTTTCCATAATTTTGCTTTCCACTATGTCAAAAAGCCTTTTTACTCTTTCCAATTGTTGTGGTCTTGCTCTAAAGAAGGTGTTGCTCTTTGTATCCTCATAATGTGCTATCAATTCCTCCATGAAAATTGACCACGTAACAAGTTGTTTACGAGAACAAAGCCCTTCATACCATAAAAATTGATTTGGTTCTAAATATGAAGATGCGATACATACCTTTTGTAATAGTGGTACACCATGTAGATCAAAATATTGCTCCATCTGAAGTATCCAATTTACCGGATCCTTGCCATCAAACTTCCTCATCTTGCTTTTTCTTGATTTTAGGAGCTCGATCTTGAAACGAGAATAACTCTATAATTTCGTATCTTTAAGTTCTGAAATTGATGTCTATAGTAGCCCTATGTGTCCTCTTTCCAATGCAACAAGTCTGACCCAAATTGGATTCTCCAAGGAAGACTTATGTGAAATCTCCCATAGTGACTTGATTATAGACTAGTTCCGTAGAGTGAACTTGTATGATGTGCCACGAGTCACTGTTTCAACCTTTGGATCTGAAAAATGCATACAAGAAACTACTGTCCATTCTCTTTCTATACCTTCTTACGAAATTTCAATCTGATCCCTATAGAGAAAGTTATGACGATTTTTCCTAGGTCACCTGTTTGGAATGTAATTTAGAAGTCTGCAAAAAGATCAACTTCCTTAGATAATATCTCCAAAAATATAGCGCGAAAAGCTCTAAACTTTGGACCCGAGGTTTAGCACAATTTCTTCTCAAATGGATTTTTTTTGTAACTTCTAAAACATCGCAGAAAAAACGTTATAGAGAAAATGCCACGATGGCTTGTTTGGAGCAGTGAAACCCTAGAATCCAAAGCTTTGATACCAAATGTTATGAAACCAGCTCAGGAAAAGATAGAAAAGATGGATCAACGCCTTAGAATTCAGCCTCTTCGAGGGGGCAACCTCCTTTACATTACATAAATGAACAATTCTTCGATGATACAAATGAAAAGACCTCATTTCTATATATAGGAGTCTAAGGGGTCATAACATAATCAGAGCCGACATAACAATAATAATGTAAGGGCACAATAATAACAATAGTGGGCTTCTATGGGGCACAATAGTAACAATATGGGCTCTACATGGGTACATCAATATAATAAGTGGGTTGTACTAATAACAATAAGGGGTTACACTAGTAGTATAGGGGCCTAACAGCCTTTGTTCCATCTGTAGTCCATTAAAATGCATATTTCTTCAATAATGTTGTTAGAGGTGTTGTTGTTCTGCCATAATTCTTAACAAACTTGCGATAATACCATGTCAACCTAAGAAATCCTTGTAGATGCTTTATGGATGTGGGGATTTTCCATTCCTTAATGGTTTTTATTTTTCTAGGGTCTACCTTAACAACTTCATGAGATACAATGTGACCCAGATATTCCACCTCTTGTACTCCAAAGAAACATTTGGATATTTTTGCATATAATTGTTTCTCATCCAATAGTTTGAGCACCCGATTAACATGTTGAACATGATCCTTCCAAGACTTGTTGTAGAATAGTATATCATCAAAAAATACTAACACAAATTTTCTAAGGAAGGGTTTGAAAATGGAATTCATCAAACCTTGAAATGTAGAAGAAGGCATTGGTAAGGCCAAAAGGCATGACCAAAAATTCATAATGACCCTCATCAGCTCTAAATGTTGTTTTTGGAATATCTTCATTTTTCATTCTGATTTGATGATATCCTGAATGAAGATCCAACTTGGTGAAGTAAATCGACCCATGCAATTCATCCAATAATTCATCAATGAAAGGAATGGGATATTTATCTTTAACAGTGAGCTTGTTGAGCTCCCTATAATCTGGACACATGTGCCATGATCCATCCTTCTTGTGAACCAATACTACTGGAGTAGAGAAAGAACTTTGACTAGGTTGAATTATACCAGTGTTTACACTTTGTGCAACCATATGTTCAATTTCACTCTTTTGTGCATGGGGATATCTATAAGGCCTCATGTTTGGAGGAACACTTCCTAGAGTTAAATGAATAGCATGATCATGATCACAAATAGGTGGGAGGCCTTTGCGAGTCTCAAATACCTTGGAATGATTGTGCAAGACTTTTTGGAGATATGGAGAAATATGTTATTTCGATGTGGCAACTTCTAGTGAACATAATTGTGCAATTGTGCCTCATTGTTCTTTCTTTAGAAGCTTTGTAATTTTGTTAGAGCTGATTATCTTTCTTGGTTTCCCTACGATAGCCCTTAATTCAACTTCCTTTCCTTCTGAAGGAAATTTCATGAAAAGTTCTTGAAAATTGAAGGTTATTGTACCCAAAGATTATAGCCATTGGACTCTTAGTACAACATCAGCACCACCAATTGGAATGGAAAGAATTGGTCTATTCAATACATATTCTCCAATGGATAGCTTGATATTATGGCACTTTCCTGAGCAACTTATGGTTCCTCCACTTGCAACAATCACTTGACACTTTGATGCTAGATATAGGAAGCAATTCAATTCCTTGGATATTTTACAATGAATAAAATTATGGGTAATGCCCGAATCAATTAACACTATTACCTTTTTATTCTTGATATGCCCTTCTATCTTGATAGTTTGAGTGGTAATTCTAGCCAATGCATTACAAGATATGGTCAGATTCATTTTCTTTTTCTCTAGGGTTTGTTCCTGGTATATATCTTCTTCTTTTGATGTTTCTTGTTCCTTTTCTTCCTCTTCTTCACGATCTATACTTATCCTTTAATCAATCGTTAGCTTCTACCTCTGTTCTTATTCCATACGCACTCTATATTGGTTGCCACAACAAAAAAACACCCAATGTATTCTTCTCAACATGTGCACATACACAGTGTGTGCATCACAACCACACATGACAGACAACAACATGAAATACATACACCTATACATGACATACAACATATACACCTAGACCCAGTGCACAAAAAAACACAATACATACACGTACAACCAGTGTATGACACAACACAATACATACATACACATACAACCAGTGTACAACACAATACACATACATATACATAGTACAAAACAATGAATACAAATGTCACGATATCGTGACTACACAATGCACATACATAATACCACATGCCCACAACATGATATGTACGACATACACACAATACCACATGTACACCAGTACCATATGTACAACATGTACATAGTACCACCTGTGCACACCACCAACTTCACAACATGTGCATAACAGTACATGTAGGCACCACCTACACAAGGCAAAGACAACACCATATGTACACCACACCACATGTAAAACGTGTATACAATACCACATGTATATAGTACCACATGTACGACATGTACACAACACCATATGTACACAACATCACATGCACAACATGTATACAGCACCAAATGCATGCAACACCACATGTTGAACATGTACATGGCAGAACATGCTCACAACACCACTTGTACAATCATGCACACAACACCATATGTACATAGGACCACATGTACAACATGCACACAACGCCATATGTACATAGCACTGCATATCAAACATGTACATCACACCATATGTACACAACACCGCATTTCCAACATGCGCACGACGCCATATGCACACAACACTGCATATCCATCATGCGCATAGTATAATATGTACACATTACTACATATCCAACATGATACTGACCTCGTACACTAGTAAAAAATGGCTAATTAGTGACTAAAAATGACTTAAATTTGCATATAAACGACCATTTTTCAACCAGTCAACAATAGTAGATAATTTACAGTATCTTATAATGCGAACAACTTTTAGTCATATTTAACTTAGTCATTAATTGGTTGCCTCAATTGTTTCATCTAGTAATATATTTAGTTTTAAATTAGGTCATTAATTTATTCATTGATTTATTCATTAATCATCACAATTAATGACCAAATACAAAACAAAATATACTACTACATTATCACATGAGAAAACCAATTAATGACAAAAAAAATATGACCAAAATGTTGGTCGCATTATAAGACACTATAAATTAGCTGCTAATGGTAATATATATGCAAATTTTAGTCATCATTTTAAATCAATTAATGACCAAATAAATATGACTAAATTTCATTCGTGTTATAAGATACTGTAAATTAGATACTAATAATTGTATATATGCAAAATTTAGTCATTATTATAATTACAAATTTATCATTTACAGTGGTCATTTGTTTTGGTAGTTTCATATTTATTATATAAATGAATAATTTAGTAGTTTATATTAATTTCATTTCATTTAATTAATAATCATTAAAAATGACTAATTTAGTTATTGTATATTCATTTTATTTATGTTCATCATTAATCAATATAAACTAGTAATTTAGTAGTTTAAAATTGATTTTATGTGTTCATTATTAATGGGCATAAATTAATTAATATGATTTTGCGACTAAATTTAAAAAATGGCATACAGTGTGCACGTTCATCTACTGTGAGAACACAAAATTACATATGTTAATTACAATACTAAATAATGTCAAGTACAACTATAAATAATTTCAACCAGATAAATTATGTTATATGAAATGTCAAGTATTACCATATGAGTTTCCAACTTAATATTGGTATGACTACAATTTACACATGAAATATTGTTTCATCACTTTAAAACATTATTATTGTGTTGTCAAGTCATTGCAAGTGAATTCACCAACTCTAAATACTTGACCACCAGTTTGTATGTGTGTGTCTCATGCGGAATATTGGATTTAAGGGTATCAATATATTGATTCTCTTCTCTCTCTCCTTCTGCATTGTTTCTCAAATGTCATTGTCATCTTCTTTCTCTAATTCCTGTTTCTCACCATTAATACTGATTTCCTCTTTTGAAAATGAAAAATATACAATGGAGATTATAATATAAAAAAGATGATAAAAACTAGAATATAAACTAAAGTAGACTAAAAAAAAAATTATATTACATATACCTCAACATCAGGAATGTCAATGTCATTTTCCCCAAAAAAGCAAGAAATTCGAACAAATTTTCTTCAATCAGCGATACCAGCCACTATGTGGTCAGATGACCTATATAAAGAAACCAAATAAAACCTTAGAAAATAACACCTTAGGAACTCAATATTAAACTTTTTGGAAAATCATAGGCACAATCATGTCAACTAAGTTACATGCTAAAAAGCTCAGGCTGTAGATAACTTGTGAAAACAAATGGAAAGAAAAATACAACATATTATAAATAATGTATGACAATTGGCTCACAAATTGCATCATAGAAGAAAAATTTCTCCTATCAAGATATTTCAATAACTCATTTACAAGTTTCCATAGCATCTAAATTCATAATTATAACCAAACATAGTATATCTCAATTTATCTTTCATTCAAATCATACAAAATGGCATTCATTCAGCTTATACACAATGGTAAAAGGAACAACTAATTGAACTATTATCATTCCTGATCATGATTTATATAGAGAAATCATGCACAATACATATATTTCTCTTTAACACTTCATCATTCAAACACAACATACAATAAATATTAAAACAAAATATTCATAATTGTCATTGAAAATACTTATCTGTATGAAAATACACTCATGTGGACTAGCTATGTAGTAGAAATTGTCATCCTAGCCATATGCATCCACTACAAAGACCACCCCAAGCCTTGCTATGAAACAACAAGGGAAATGACTATCTACTAGAATTCTCTCTCATGTCTCAAAGACCACCTAAAAAAATTGTTGCATGATTTGAGCGAGAGCAATAGAAACAACCATGAATTTCATTTCCAAATTGAACTGGCACATATTCAAGTGTTAAATTAGCTCATGTAAATGATCAAAACTCAACACAGGATACAAATTTAACAACAACAATATCCCTATTTGTCTCTCATGCACTAACAACTCATCTATGGAACATCACTCCCAGTCTCAACAATGACATGACAACATATTTTTCAGAAACAAAACAAGGAATATCATACACCAATAACATAGATCCGCATCAACCCTATGGCACAACTACAATTGTATCCCTGATCCTAGGGTGACTACAACTAGCAAACTTTCTACTAGAAGAACGCTCTAAGACTCAAATAGCCCAACAGCTCCTAAAGTCTAGAAACATGACCAGAACTATTACATAACAAGTTACAACCAAGAGAGAAATTGCGGAGTAGCATAGCAAAAGGAAGAAAAATATATTCCCCCCTTAGAAGAATCTTCTCCAAGACCATAAATAAATATAAACCAAGGGGTGCATGAAGGTATGCATACTGCGAGATACCTCAAATGTATATTTTGTTTGGACAAAATGGAGAGTTCTAAAATTCAATATAATCAAAGAGTTGTGCTCTATACTCTGATAGAGATATAACTTGGGTACAAAAGGATTTAATGTTTAGCATGTCATGATCACTGACTTCAGTCCCCATGGATATCACTGCTGGCTCTTTTAACTCTAATTCAACTTTCTTGAAGTATCTGAAAAAAAAATATTAGAAAAATGAAAATATTCTCAGTAAAAGAAATTGATGTAATAGTAATATTATACGTTTTACATGTTTCTATAAATAAACTCAAATACCATTAATTATAAAAAGGTATACCTCTGAGAAATATAGATCGCCAACCTTTGTGCGACTACCCATGATATTTACTACTTTAGCATATTGTATATTATCTTGAACAATTTTTAATAGTTCTGGAAAATGGCATCCATACCACTCTTGTACCCTCATCGCATGTGTATTAAGCTCTTTGTCGAGATCATCAAGTAAAAAAATTGCTTGAATGAGCATAATACCCACCTGGAAGGCAGGACATAATAATTTGAAATGAAAGTTAGTATGTGGAGATCAACAAACACCTTGTGTTACAACATCATTCGAGTGCACGAAATTCATCAAAAAAAGGATGTACGGAAAAATACTAAGAGTTTAAGAACACAAATATCAAGTACAAAACTACTGAACTACATAATTCAATTTGTTGTAAATTCTGATGAGAGTGTTTATATATGAAATCAATCTTATTCAATATTAAAACATGACTGATAGAGATGGCCATAACTTGTACATATGAAAGGAAGTTAAAACATTTATATTTATTTTAGCGGGCATATAGAAATAACAAGAATGTTGAAACATACATGGGTCAATTATGAGTAGAACAAAACACTTACCTTATTGGGACTAAATTTTAGGTTAAACCTTGAAATCTTGTGGGAGAGACACAAGATCATGGAAGCTAAATATTGAACTCCAAGGCCAATCAATAGTTTAATCAACTAAGTTTGCAGACCCTGCATTAAACCCAGAACAACATTGTTGTGTACACATTCAATTTTTTGCACAGCATAGAAAAAATTAAGTTTCATCCAGGGATATGACAAAAAAGATTATATAATAATTATTGCATAATGACGATAAAAATTTTATTTAGGACAAAATGGTTATACCTCTTTCTCCTTTATCGCATTACAGGGCTTTGAATCGACTTACTTCTAATGTCCCCCCTCACAATGTTCACGAAGAAACTTGTGTAACCCCTTGTTGGGTTTGGATTTGCTATCAACAATCAATGTAGCAGCACTCAAAGCTTCTGCTGTATTTTAAATTTACTAAAATATTTCAGCTTGACAACCTGCACAAAATGGAAATTTCAAGGATGTAGACATTATAAATTTGCATGATGGACAAAAACTACTTAATTGAATTTCAGCTTATCACAAAATGTTACTCAAGGCATATAATTATTTTAACTTCCATGGGAACATTCAAAAGAAAGAGTGTGTGTTGCTTTGTTGAATCTAGGCATAAATAGTTTATATATGTTTCTTTGTTGATCCTGGACATAAATAGTTTATGTATATTGTTTTTCTGACACTCAACATAAATAATTTTTGTATTTATTTGTTGAGTCCGGCCATAAAATGTTTATTCTGTACAATTTTTTCGTTAGCTCACAACAATTCATGTTAATAGTGTGACATTTAACCAGTGTTACTAGTTTGATATCATGATCACATGTCACCTGTCTGTAGCTCTTTTAAGTAACTTTGGTTTTGGGGTCTGTGTGTGATAAAGGCTAAATACTAAAAATAAGGTAAATCTTAGCAAATGTAGAAGAAAAATTAAATGAAAATACCCATCAATACAATGTAAAAGTAGAAAAAATAGAGGGAGACTATCAAGTCTACAAATGCAAACTGTAGACAAGAAAGCCAAGAGTCAAGTATGTAATTCTAATACCATAAATAGAACAAGAACAAAGAGTGCAACATAATACAAAAAAAAAAAATCAAATAAAAAAAAATATGCATCGTTTAACATAAAAACAAATATATTTGAAAAATGTGGAATAACATGATTACAATGTGAAATAAGTATGAGCTTGGGGAAGAAAACTAGCTTCAAGTGATGAGTTTCACACTCCTAACAAAATAAACGAAACATACAGGCACTATACCATCTAATAACAAGGATATATATATTTTTCAACAAGATATGGGACATGACTCTCCAATGATGATCAATTTTGGGAGAAAATGCTTCATTTATAGTACAAGACCCAGATCCTAGACCATGGCTAGTCCACCTATACACAACATTATAACAGTCATATGATTTAATTGTAAGAATTCAACAACTGGTCAACCACATTAATGATGTTAATAACTCATTAACATTTAGTTGTATTGCTAAAAGAACCCCTAAGATATTATACATACCCTGTGTACTACTAGAAGCACAACAAATACTCATTCCTTGGGACTTCTAGCCTTGAAGCATTACAAGGGACCAAATAATAAGTTTTATAGATTTTTCCTTAATAATTACCATGCTTGATTATCTTTCCACATTATATGTAATCAATATTAGTATTGATTTTCACAAGAGATGAGTTGGGCTAGTGAAAGAGGGAAGATGCTATTTCCCCCACCAAGGTTTGAATCCTTAAAAATTTGACATCTCTACCACTCACATGCCAAAAATCTCCCATAAGAAGATATTGATTAGTGGAAGCCATCATGAAATTCCCACCTCTTAATAGGTGATTAGTGCTTAGCTCTAGCACATACTTGTGGTTGTGACTTCATGTACATCCATGGTTCAATCACTCGAATACTCCTGATAAATAAAATGTCAATATAAATTTGAAATTTATCTCGTCTTCCATCTTTTAACTTATCTTCAAACTTGTCTTTGATCTTCCTTTGAATGGCTTACTGGTTATGTTTCCTTACATGCTAGTGTTTCCTAGTTTCCCTTTTTGACAAGATTATTTTCCACAATATTTTTCCTAGTCTTCTATTTGGATTTAATATTATCAAGCTTGCCATTATTTTCTTTTTACCTTCTTCAATATTTTTTTCCTTGCCAGAGTTAACTTTATGTGAATGTAAGCTTCCCCAACTTTCCTACAAATCATTTCTCCAATTCTCTTGGTTGTTTCTTTTTTGGTGACCTCCAAAGTTGCTTCATGATGATACCCTTTCCTTTATTTTCATACACTCCCAACTTCTTACAAATATTTAATTAAGGTAGATCAAATAGATAATATCATCTATTTCAACCAAGCACTCCCAACCTATGCACAACCAATGAGACAACTCAGACCAATGGTATTTTTTGTTTTCTTCTCTAGCAACAGATTTTGGTTGTCACAAAAGTCCTCCTTTTTTAGTTTTATAATATCATTACCAGCTACAAGGAATGGTTTCACTTCTCCCTCTTTATTGAAAATTACAAATGTCTTCTTGTTTTATATTATAATAGTGTATCAATTATCTAGCAATCGACAAACAATCTCAATTTCTCTATGTATATGACCTTTGAAAGATGCTACCACAAAATTCAAAATTCACTCACCAACACCCCATCTTTCGAGTTTTTAAAAATATGTTCTCATATATTTGTTTTAAAGGTCAAAAAAGGAATTAATATCACACTTTTGGATGCAGGTTAACATTATTATGTAAAGAAAACTCAATAGTATAAATTGAGACAAAACATTTAAAATTATGAAATTCAAAGCGTGATGTCTAGGAAATCAGTATGAACATTCCCAAAACCTACCTTGAGCCATCATTGCTTTGACCTAGCTACTTCATTTCACCTAGAGGTTTGTTGAAGACTATTCTAGTACATTTTGCAAGCTCCTTGGAGAGCCATTTGTCTAGGATCCCCTTACTCATCTAACCTCTAAGTCTTCTTGGAGAAGTCCCCCTCATGGGGATAACATCCACCCATAAAACAAGAATGGATTTTCTACTAAGGTGATAGTTGTTTGGGATCTAGTGCAGCCTAAAAATAGGGTGCTATATTTTTTAGTAATAATCCCCACATCTAAGTTTTAAACTTATAAATGATAGAACAAAACAAAAGTCGAATAAACAATACATACACACACACATATATATTTATATATATATTGAGAATTTAAAAGGAAACAGTGAGTTGACCTTACCTCCACACTGCTAGATAAAAGAAATAATTGCTAAATGACTACAACTTTTTTAGGTTTATATTTCTTCTTAAAAGAATCAACAAGGGGACAGGGGCATCCAAACATCCCATTTTTCAAGAGGGGAACCCACAAGCATAATTTTTTGCAAAATGCACCCTCACACTGGCAAAACAATTTGTAGTGTGTTTCACAAATTTCACAAAAAGGGAAGTGTAGTGAAACATTTCGCCAGGAAATCCCATCTCGATGGCATGGGGAATGTGTTCCCTTGTAAAATTATAAATTATTTTATCTCCATATTTTATTGTCACTCTTCTTTACCTACATTATTTTTCATAATGTAACAATTCCTAATCCACAACAGGTTCTTTGATTTGTAAATTAAATGGTTTCGGGCATCATATGTAGAAATCTATGGCTAAAAGCTAAAAGGAAAATCATCGAGAAAAGATAGTGGATTATATGGAGGGTGAAGAATTGGCTTTCAACTTTAGACAACAAAAGTCCTTATATCTCTCTTGGTTCTTAGAAGAAAATTACCATAAGGTCAAAACCCCAAAAGAAAACGCACATGTATTAATGTGACAGAAAGGAAAGGACTATAGTTCATATCTTGCATGAGATAAAAGGGGATAAGTCATTAAGGGATCTTATCATGGAATGCTTAGTTGAAAATGTGAAGGGCATGCCAAATAGCGAAGTGTGGTAAGACCTTTTATGGCTTGCAAATGTAGGTGGATGTTTCCACAATTTCGAGGGTTGAAGTTTCATAGTGATAAATCTAAGGGATTTAGTGGGATAACCTTGGATGAATGAATTGGATGAGGAGAATCATTCTAAAGGAAGGTCAATCTGGTGAAGAAATGTGAGGAAGAAAACCCACAAGAAGACTAAAGTCAAAAGAGACAAATTAAGGTTAGACATCAGTGAGGATGTTGGAATCAAAGTTATTGTAACATTAATTCATAGAGCCATGACAGGAAGATTTATAAGAAAGCATGTGACAAAAGAATCATTTCACAAGAGGATTGAGCATGTGTGGTCCAAAAACCTTGGTTACTTGTCAGACTTCCACATTTTGGTTCAAAGCTGGTTGGAATTCAAATTTTGGTCTAGGGAAGACATAGATAAGATATTGGCTTAAAATATGGAGTTGGAAGCCATCTTATATGGATATTAAATATGGGAAATTGGTTTTGGCCCACGAAAGGAGGTGATATAGATGAAACTAGTCAAAGTGAAGATGCTAGGGCTATTGATGGAATTAGAGAATATTGATATCATAAAGTTTGTGGGAGGAAGCTTTAGGAGGTTTATAGACATAGGGGAAGATTTTAACATGAAAGTGGACAAAAGCATTGTAAAAATGCTTGTCCAAAATAGTATGTGGGATGGTTTACTCAAAGAAATTGAGATAGTATGGGGAAATTGAACTTACTTTCCAATATTGTACTACTATAATGTTCCCTCTAGATGCCCAAACCATAGGGAGATTGGAACTATGTGGAGATAATACACTAACCAAGATCAAGGAAACATGCCCCAATATGCCATGATCCCTAGGGTCCAGTGGAAGTAAAATTCTCACTGACATAATGATTTATTGGTTGCATATTGGCCTTGCCTCTCCTTTATGAGTCAAGAAAATAAAAATATGTCCATTGTTAACTAGTTGTACTCCATAGTATAGCAGAAGATGTGTTGCTGAGTAGTTTACATGGAGTTTCATACTCAACAATTTGTACTAATTCAAGACAAATACATATTATAAGTAAAATGAAATGTGTCCAAAAAATAGTAACTATAACAAAACACTAGGAAATAAGCAGCTTATAAATGTTATATTGTCCTTTAATAGGAGAACTATATCAGTATCTATAATAGATGAAATCCGATGTGCTATAGTAATGAGTGTGTAGGCAAAAAATTGGTGGTGAATTATCTTCTTAATAAACCCATCAGTCACAGTCTCCATTGAGGTAGTTTCTCCATCAAGGACCAGTATACAACTTTTTTTTAGGAGTTCTCACCTCAAAAAGACAAGTAGGCATTGACCTACGCTCAAATATCCTCCATTCTCAACCACTTTATAAGAGATCATTCCATTATATTTGATTCTCAATTTTGATTCTAAGATAAGGGAATACTAGAGACTAGGTAGATCTCAAAGACACAAAAATATAAACATAAACATTGGCACTAAGATGGAAAAAATATAACACATTAAACAATATAAAAGCAGAGGCTTTAGATTCTCAATTTTCATTCTAAGAAAAGCATTGTAGAGAACATGTAGGAATTAAAGGACATTAAAAGATAACATAAACCTCAACACTAAGATGTAAAGTAAATAACTAAATTATTCATGTAAAAGGTTTTCATTTTCTCCTTTAGGACTTCCATTGAATGTGATAAAGGTATATAGACCTCAGGAATCAAGTTTCTTTTCTTTTTCTTATACAATATTACCAAGTTGGTATTTGTCCAAAGCCTAAAAGAATAGGAAAATCATATTAGATTCATTAACAAAAAACTTATAGCAATATCCTCAGGAGAAGTATCTATACTCTTCAAGGAAAGACTAATTCGCACTAAAATTGATACAAATTCTTATAGAATATGAAGCATAAGTGACCTCCCAAATATTATTATCTGAGTAATCTTCTAGAGGATCCAAATTATTTCCTATAGTTCCCCCAAAAATTGTTGTTTCTTGGGGAATAATGCTTAATTTTTACCTTGGGTCATGGAGGCCTATGGTAGAGATGTTGTCTCCATAAAAGAAATTTTTTCCCTTTGTTATTTCCAAAACATGTAAAATGGATTGAGTAAGAGAATATGTGTCACTTCCTATCCAACCTACAAATCCCACCTTCATGCCTCCAAGGAAATTGCATGTATGTCCTTTCAAGACAAAGATTAGGTCCATAACACACCTAATTGTATGGACGAAATTTATAGATGAACTAACATGCAAATTACTAGCTTTGAATGTGTGAAAAAAATAGTCGATTAGTATTGAGTTCTAACTTACAAATCAATTACATCTATTGTTCCTCTAGATGGCCACTTGGAGTTAATTCTCTATGATCATTGGTGGCTGATTTGGAATATGTGAATACTGCATTATTCTCTCTATAGATATCATCTTGGTCTCCACAAAACTAAGGCAACATATCAACCAGGCTTGTATCATGTTCAGATTTAGACCATATGTTGTTGTGAAACCTTGTTGGTTAATATGTTTAGGAAAAATTAATTGTGTGCCAAGATATTCCTTCTATACCTACTAGGTCTAATTACATCTTACATATTCATGTAAGTGACTGAGGACCACAAAAATGAATGAAAACACAAGATTTGATAGAAAATCCATCTGAATACCAAGCCACTCATTGGCCCCAACATTGTGGAGACTATGTCTAGCATTAATATCATTCAACTCAATTTTCTCTCCATGAATAGAGACTCCTGGTCAAAAATGCTAATGGTGGTTGCTTTAGAGATTGATTCTCCAAATTTTTCTATGATTGCAGCTCTATAAACTAATTAAAACTGATCCAATTCCCTAGTTTATGGTATGTAATATTTCTACAAGAAAGGAACGTCAGAGGAGTTACAAGAATTCTTTTATTTATTACCATAAAAACCCTAAAGCATGGAAAAAAAGAAATCTAGATAAAATGTTTTCATGATAGAATCCTGATGTAACTCTATATATTTTATATAATCATTTTCAATCAGATTATGGGCTTTGCTTACACTAAACCTTGAAATAGAGATCAAACTATCTCATCTCCAATTTATCTTCCTCCGAGAAAATTAAAATTTGTGGAATTTATATTTATTATCATTAAGAAATATAGAGAATACCTAATACCACATACAAGTTGAACCCACTAGTATAAACGCCATGAATACCTGCCAATAACTCTGAGACATGACTGCAATGATCCCCAAACTTTGTAGAAACGAAAAAGGAAAAGCTCCTAGCTGAGTAGGAATCAATGTGTTGACTGCACCCTGATCAGTTAATGCTTGTCAAGAAACGGATAGCTTTTTATTGACCATCTAGAATCATGTGACTTCATTTCTCTCTTAGAAATGTATTAGCCTATTAAAATAATAAATGTCAATTGAATTGATTCAATAATAGCCCAGATGGAGTTGCATCAAAGAATTACATTGCTGCGTGACATATATAGTTGTGCAAATTGTTGAGAAGCTGATTGGCAGTTTTAAATACAACCAGTGAAAGAAGCATAGACCTTAAAAGAATGCACATGGAGATGCTAATTTCAAATCAATATAAACCAGAATGAGAAGGCAGTTTCTAATAGGGGAACTATCATTTATTTTCTAGGGGTTTCCCATACCATCCATTAGTTACTACTTATTTGAAGTAGTTGAAACAATATATGGGCCATTAGTATTATAGGTATCAAAGTACCATTGTATGCAATAGTCATGTAAGACCAATAGTCATTTAAGGCCAGTATACCAACATGTTTACCCTACCTCTCTCTTTCCTCTTCTTGTACAAGCTATGAATTTTTATTCTCTTTTATCTAATCTTTCTTTGAGGTTTTCTGGTTCAACCTCTTCCTCTACATATATTGAGTTTTGAACACCACACTGCTTCATTGTCTCACCGATGATAAAAATTCTCACTGCAGTTGTATTATGAGGACATAATCTTTCAACGAATATCTCTAATGTGTACGCTTCAGATTTCTCCATAGAAGAAATAGATTTCAGAGCTTTCTAACGTGCACCAACCAATTCAACAAAATCTTTGCCTGATTATAAGGTATCATCATATCTGCCGACTTGGGTAATTTCACCTTCTCGCATTATTTGTGAATAATATCATGTATATCAAGAAAATCTAGATCGGTTATCTCCTCTACTCAATAAATGATCACTAAACTCATTGTCCCTTTACCAATTACATTGAAAAATAACACTTGAACAGGACGAAAGAAATTTAAACCTATCGGAATGACGCGAGCTGCGGGTAAAAACTCCATTTAATGAGTTACATAGACTACAGTGTTGAACCCAAAATAGCAAGTATGCATTGCTATAACAAGCAAGTCCAATTTCTTAAATGTTTATGGACATGAATTTGCACCAGCAAAAAACAAAAATGCATATTATCTAGACTCGACAATGAATTGTAGGGTGCTACTGTAACACTTTATCATTCCATAAAACCATTGAAACTAACTAATTGAGGAAACCTAAAGTATGTAGAGAATAAGAAAAACATACTTCCAAAATATGTTTTCCAGTATGTGTATCCACAGGCTAAAAGGTTCATAAAAAATACAAATGTCTACATATTTCTATAAGGCATGTGAAATTTGTATTCTCTATTTTTTTCCACCACTCAAATTTAGCCCTCTTTATCCAATTATTATCTCCTCCCCATGGGGAAGACTTTCAAGATATTTCTTTAATGAACAAGCGTGAATTACACTATTGTATCTAATAGTATCCATCAACTTCCCAGAGAGAATAGTGTCTTTCACTTTCTCACTTTGTATCCAAGGCGGCTGAGGGACATATGCTTTGGTACCACTTAAGCTAACACAACCTAATATTTTTGGTATTTCAACTAATATGCAAGACAAAAGATTTGACTTTCCTGAACCAACAATTCCACGTACTGCAACACTCATGCCTCTCTCTCTTTGGAAATCTAAAACCTCTTATAGTTGGACTAGACGAATCGAGATTCCAAGAAAATATCCCTCCTTGAATTTGAATCACTAATTATGTTGACTCCTTTTGATACATTTTCTACCACTTTGTGTTGCAATTCTTCCTCCTGCAAAAGGCCATAATGTAATTTATTGAAACTTTAGTTTGTGTTTTCACAAAGATTAAGTCATGAATATTTTTTATAGCACCTTGAAGTATCTCAAAGGTTGCAAGTACATGAAGAATTATCCCTACTGTCAAAGGCCCTCCTTTAAGCATACATGTACCAAAAGTTGCAACATAGACAAATGTGGGTGCAACTGAGAAAACAAAATGGTTCGATAGATGATGCATAAACATATAATTTTAGCCAACTAAATTCTTCCTCCCTCAAAATTTCTAGCTTCCCAAGAAATCTTGCCTCCCAATCCTAAAATTTTAAGATTCACATTATTTTTAATATCTCTGACATGGACTTCATCATTTTGTATTTTTCTTCCATGATTCTCTTCTGAAATTTTTGTTGCAATTTTGCAACTGGAAAATTTGGCAAACATTACTACCAATGAGGCTACAAACCCTCAAAATGTTGCCAAGCCCAAGTTCTGATATAGAATATTGAAGGCCATAATAAGTTGAAGAAGTAAAATTTATATACCATGCATATGACAATAAAAATTCCAACATTTTGAACATCTATACTTATGTAGTTGATCATCTCTCCACTTATATGCTTATGTCTTCACTGATTGTAAAGTAACAATCCATTCTTGTATATCATAGTTGCTAACGTTGCTTTCGCCCATGAAGCTAACCGATGTTTTTTTAAATTCCCTTGTCTTTGTGACAAGGATCCTAATACCTTTGCCACAAGAAAGGCACAAACTAGCACATAGCCTTAACTTTCAAACTATTTTTTTCCATCTAGAAATAGAACAAAGGCACCTGTAAAATATGGACCTACATATCATGCACAAATTTACAGGGATACTAAGGATGCAGTCAAAAGTAATTCCTTCCAGAGAGAGGAATAAGCCTTTTTCTAATGACCCAGTATGACATTTGGCCTCTACCTGATATATGAATTTATGGTATATTTGGTCTACCCTCTCCACATCAACAAATTGCTCTACATCATCAATGTGCAAAGGGCTCTTATAACCAGCAACAAATAAATGACTCATTCTAGAAAATGACAGCCAACTAAGACGGTTGGCTCTTGCATAAGTAGTGACTCACTTAATGTTTCCACATTTTGGGGAATTGTCTTTCAAGAGAGGTTCTTGAATGGTCTGTGAGGATGAATAGTCACCACTTCTAGCACAACAACTACTATAACACAAGAAATCCAAGAAGAGAAGAACCATAATTTCAACAAATATATCAACATCCATGCTTTTTTGTTCTTTGAAATTTTGAATGTCGAGGAAGATGAAGAAAGTACGTAGAATGAATGATAGGTTCCACCACAACTATAATAAAAAGCGGGAATTGGTCTTTACCTTGCTTTTTGATGGAGTGATGAACATAAATTGACATTGTAGACCAAGTCAAAGACTGGAAAATCTAATTTCCCACATTTGAAAAACCTCCATGCTTCTCCTTCAGCCATCGATACATAGGGATCCATATCCCAAGAACACTGTAGCATATAGACAAGAAAATGTAACCACGCTCAACCAGCTTTTGCATAAACCCTAGTTTAAACTTGCTAGAAAAGATGTCAAATGTAGCAAGAGGTCTACGTGGCTGAGGTGTGCGAAATTTACACCGCATCCACGTCTAACATAGTTCAAGGATGACAAAAACAAGAAAGAAAAAATTAAGCCTAGTTTCAAGTTCGTGCAGAAGGAAATTCCCTATAAAAATATCTCTAAGCCCCTCCTACCCAATTGATTCACCCATTTCCACCTATAGGGTATTGTTATTCTTGTACAATGCTCAAATGGCTTCCATGACTCCAAGAAAATAATTTACGAACAATATCAACAAAGTTCCTTATGTGTATATCTACTTTAGTATCCACATGAAAAAACTCTAACGTAACTCTTGGTTACCATTTACAAATGCACATACACATTGGAATTCATACAAAAGTGATGTTGCAGTGAAAAAACCTTGTTTATCGTACTACATTACTCAAGAAGAATCATATTAAAATAACTAGCACTAAGTGATGATGAAATTGAATCATAGGGTAATAGTTCATAATTATTGCTTGACATCTCTAGGTAGTTGGATGCATGTGCTCATCCTCTTTCATTGTGGTTGGAAAGTTGCAAACATCTTAAAGAATAGAGAAATGGGTGTATGAATTGAATGTTTTTGTTTACATATTTATTTATTTTAATTTTAATTGTCCCTTTCATTATACTTATGGGACCTATCTTCTCATCTCAGTAAATTAGCCTCCTCTAAGGATTTTAATTTGAAGTTCCTTTATTTACATAATACAACAATTGAGTTGCACTGCAGTGACACTTCCCATTAGAATAGTATACTCATTTTCAATAAGTTTGTGAGTAAACTACTAATCTTTCTCTCTCGATTATTGAAATAAACTAGAGTCCATATTCAAAATAGTCATTTCCAACACAATAATTTTAATTTAGTCTCAGTTTTCATGATCAAGGCAATGTGAAACTCACAATGTGTCTTACAACAATGGCACATTCATCTTGTATAGCCTTTAGGCAAGAAAATAAGTTAAATATTCACATCAAACAACTAAAGAACACACATAGCATTTCATTTTCAAGCTGAAAATACCAATCTTGTGTGGTGTTCCACCAAGCAAGAGAATGTTTACCACTCGGTAAAAGGACCCTAAACTGATTGGGAAGAAGAGATCTAAAAAAACGGATAGACACTCCTTTTTATTAAAAATGTCTTTATGGCATTATTTGAAAGAAGATAATCCCAGAAGGAGAATGTAACACTGAAAATGGTCATTTGGAAGGATTTCATAAGTAATTTTTGAATTTTTTGAGGCATACATGATATGGTATGGATTGTTGGTAGGATCTACAAGATCAAACAATTAATAATTGTTGAGACATTCGATAGAGATTTTGTCCTGATTTGAATTGTCTTATGTAGACTTCTTTCCACCATTCAGATGTTGATATTTAAAAGATAATATAATGTTTGGCCTTATAACATTATAATCAACAACATCACTCAGGTTTTCAGGATTGTTTGAAAATTTGTCAGCTAGAAGTAACATCTACATGAGTAAATATGAGCTTTTAACATCCCGAAACTGTCTTGAGGACTTGGTTTATTTTATGATTATAAGATGTGGGAAATTTATTTATAACAAAGGAGGAAATTTTAGATGCAAATAAAAGGGATATTTTAACACCCAAGGTGCATCTTCTAGTGCATCATCGTTTACTATAGAGTAATGGTGAAGAGATTTGTTGTGTTACATTTGTAAAATGAGTGATTGTAGCATAAATAATCTCTAGACTAAAGAAACGACCTGATTATCTTTCATTTGTCATCAATCACTTCTTACCTATAGCAACTTCTACAGATTGTTTGAATAAGTAGCAAAAAATGCTAAGATGTTTTCAATTGGCAAGGTAAATTGAAAGGCAAAGTTTTCATTCAAGATTGTACCAGAAGATGGAATTAGAATTATTCTCTATGGAGTTGTCAAAAGTAATGATGATATAATACAAATATCAGATCATGAAGGGGGCATTACAGAAAGTTTGATAAGTTCTATAAAACACGCATGAATTTTTGGAGTCAAATGATGATCTTGAAGAACTCCTAGCATCTGCAAATACTGCTATCAATGCAAGTGAACTGCTTTTTCAGGACCATTTTGGAATAACTGGAGCCTCTTTTTGCATTATTCACTTAGGATGGCCTATAAATCCTCAAGGAACAAATCAAATAGGTAGAGGACATACATGACTCTACAAATTATCTATCTGGAGATCATCATAATGGAAGGCTGGTATCATTATTACAAGAAAGAAAAAAAAATTGTTAAATGGAAGTCTGAATAATGAGGCCTTAACGCTTGGAAGTTTGAATGACACAAAGAATATGGATAGATCCTCTAGAGAAGGTTGATGGCTTGAAAATATGCTTCCAATTCCTTAAAGGGTGCTCTTAGCTTTAATTATTGAAGATGGCCTCCAAGAAGCCAACATAATTATATATGATGGAAAAAAAGACGACTCTGTTCAATGCACTGGTGAGGATTATCCTTAGGATACTATCCAGATTAGAAGTGACACTAAGAACACAAATAGTAACAATGCCTAAGGTAAATGGCTCCCCAAATCTCAAAATATGTACCATGATTTTAAAAAATGGGAGAATGTTCCCTTGTAAGCCTTTTTCAAATTACGCATAGCATCCAACCTTACAATTCTTTCTACAACTCCAACCTACCACACTATCATTCGTAATAGTTGCATCATGAAGAATTGAAAAATTCATGCAATTCATATGTTGGAATGTCTGAGAATAGATTCTAGTAAGTTCATTCTGCTTAATATTTATTTGGGAAGACAGAGGACTGGTTGATATTGAACCAATCCAATAAGTTTGGAAATTTTACTAGAGTCCTCTACCTTTGAATTATTTGTTGTATAGATTCCATAATCAATTAAAAAATTAATTAACAACAACGGATTCAAGTTATATTAACTACAAGAACACCTTGCAAGAAAAGTTCTTATTGATGGATTCATATTTGGCTACATGATTGGATCAAGTACATGGTGTGAGATGACAATGTTGAATAATTTATATGCATGCAAATTTATAAGAAATAATTTCATACAAAAAATGATTTCAAAGGAAAATATCAAAGTTTTGTAACACAAATCTATTGTCCAAGTACATTAGGTGTTAACGTCTTTATTCTAACACTGAAGCAGGAGCACAAACGAAGATCATCTCTAACACCTTTAAGGGAAGTTGAGAAAGTCGATTGAGAAATAGAATTAGTAGTCAAAGAAAATAAGATTTGTCAAGAATATGTTGAAATATCTAATTCAAAGGTTGTACTTGATGTGAATTCTAGCCATCTTGTGACGTTGAAGAACAATAGTCTATTACTTGTAGTTGTGGAAAGAATTATAAGTCATTGGGATTTTTTGTATGCACACAATTAACTTAGTGATAGTAATAAACTTGAGGGGGTTGGAATGGAAAGGATAACATAACTCTCCTCTATTGATTGTAATAGTGAAAATTCCCATCCAAATAGAGTTGCCTCTCTTACAATGATCAAGGATTATAGTCGAAGACTATGCCTTAACTTTACATTTTGATTCAATGAGAAGTAAGCTGTTGGAATTAGTTAAAATTAATGTTGGTGAAACACCACTAGATGAATATTCTAAAGGTGTGCAAAATGATATCAGGAGAATTGGGAACCCATGATTAACCAAAATGTAGTTCATATAGTTTCATGTGGCTTTGATGTGGAAAAGAAGATATTTGGAAACATGTGTAGGAAATGTAGATCAATAAGTTATCACATGAAGGTAATGGTACATATTGATTTGATGGCATTTGAAACTATTTTTTTGAATTTGTATCATTCCAAGTTAAATAAACCAAATCATCAGATACTAGAATGACACAGGTCTATTTGAGGCATTGTATTTATCTCAAGTTTTATTAATTTTTCTTTGCTAAGGTTAGCTATAGCCAAGCTTCAAAGCATTAGTATCTAGAGAATGGTGGCTTTGGTGTCTGGTTATACAATAAGAAGTAAAGTAAATGTACATAAAGTGGTCAAAGAGGAGATTGGGAGAAGGTAGGAGACAAAGAACACCAAATTGTTTCAAAGAGTTACCAAGAGAAGGAAGAGGTTCTATTTCCAGAAGATGTATTATTGCTTCCAAGATTTGTTCTATTTACAAACATAATTATTTCCAGAAGCTCTGTTACCATCTACCATGTCTTCATGTTTCCATAAAATCCTCCTTAATTATAATAAATTTGACATACTTGAGATATAAATGACAAGTCTCCATATTTGGGTGAGGATTGTATAGAGAGAGATTGAAAATGATCCAAATAGATTTGTCTTTATTAGTGAATAAGAGTGACTCAAAACGACAACTTGCAAATAGGTTGAGTAAAACTCTCTCTGTACCACTTCCTAGGGCTTAGAAACAATTCCAAACTCCTAGAAATAAAGTATAAACATTGGGAAAGCATGTATTATCTAACTAAAGACCAAAATTAGTAGACAAAGTGTGAACTAATTGTTATGAAGAAGTTAATAACAACTACAATTTTGCGAATCAAGGTTGGTTGCAAATGCCAAATAAACATAAAAACCCACTTCCAAAGAGTAAAGTACAAATATTTAAACTCAAATGTCCAATCATCAAAATTTCAAATTCAAAAGTAGTATGTCTATATGCAGAGATATTAGAGATAAAAGAAGGAAACTTCTAACCATAAACTATAGTCGACAAGAGAAGAAAAAAAAGTGAAAAGTTAAATTGAGCAAGAAGAGTTAGCATATCTTACTCTCCAACATCGAATCCAGAATTCATTATCCCAGCTAGAATAGAACTTCACTTGCCTTAGACAAGAAATTCCATAGAGCTTTGCTTCCCTTAGATATGACAGAACGTCAACTCCATAGTCCTTCGCTGGAATTAAATGGAACAAACACTCAATTCCACAGAACCTTGCTCGCTTAGATAGAACATAACATCATTATCCACAAAAACTTTGTTGCCTCAGATATAACCTTTTCCTAAAAAATAGAGAGAAGTAATAAGAGGATGTCAAATAGAGTGGAATCTTTCACCACCAAAATTTACAAGAGAAAAGGGGTCTTAAAACCCTCAGAGCTAATGCTCAAGAAACAAATGAGATGATCCACAATTGATTATAAAAATTGAATTCAAAGCTATTATATTTGTAGATTTCCTAGAGGGGTCCCTTCTTCTTAGCTAATTGAGTAAATTTTACTCAAAACCCCATTTTTCGGTTTCTTTGCCCAACTGCCACAAAAGTTGCCCAAAATTGGGTAATTTATGGTTTTCTCCTTATTTAGGATTGTAGCCTACAGGGATCGATAGCCTATTTAGCCCTTCATTAATACCCAATTTGTACAGGACATTATAGTCCCCCACGTATGAAATTGCTTGCCCTCAAGCAATTGTAGATTAATGTGATGAAAAATTCGTTCTCCTTCCCATATCGTGTCTTCCTCTAGTAGATTTTTCCATTTGATAAGGTATTCTAAAATGAATCTCCCTTGTAACTTATTTTCTCGCACGATCATTATCATCTACAATCTAGTTGTCCTTCTTCGTCGAATGGTGGCAATTCGATAGATGTTTTGACATGCTTTCCCATAGCCTTCTTGAGGCATGATACATGAAATACATTATGGATTATGTTGTCCCTCAGTAGTTCTAATTCATATGCCACTTCACCAATCCTTTGAGAACTTTATAAGCTCCATAAAACCTAGGCTTCAACATTTCTACTCCACTTTTCTTGAATGTAAATTGTTTGTAGGGCTACAATCTTAAGAAAACGAGCTCACCTGCCTCAAAGTTGTGCTTTTTTCGATGTTGGTTTGTATACACCTTCTTTTGAATTTGAGTAGCCTACATGTTTTCCTTAACTACTGTGAGGACATCCCAACTCTCCTATATCCAATGTTTAGTAATGGGTGTTTTACTGTCTCCAATGATCCTATCAATAAAGGAGGGTGTAGCATTGATGAGCCTATGTATTACAACAAGAATGCTGAAACTCTGAGGGTTACCAGCCTTACTTATCAACTCGGGGTTCATACAAACTTGGAGGTAACTATGCTATATACACAATTAGAAGTGAAGGTACTGCCTGTTTTCACTACTCATCTAGCAAGAGACCCTAGGGGTTCCAATCGAGACTTCTATTGGTTCAGAAGAAGCTTGACCTTGATGGAAGGACAACAAACCTATTCTAGGGGAGAGCTATTCTATTGCAGAAATGAAGAAAAAAATCATGTAATGTTAAACTCACACAAGACCCTAGCTAACCAATTAAACAACTTTGCTAAGCAGAATTACTAGATCAATCACTAATCTAATGCTAATTATCTAAGTTGTAGAAATAAAAGGATCAAAACTATACTAATGGGTAAATAATGGAAACTAAGCTAAGTTTGTGTCTAAGCAGAAGAAGCAGTCGGAGGTCAAATTAGTGAAAAGAGGACATGAGGGAGCAACAACAACTGAGAACCATTGGATCAGGTGAGTGAAAGGCAAACGAACGGCTGAGATCAGATCACAGGAGGGTACATACGTAGATGGGAGAACAGGGTTAACTACAGGATGAACGATGGAGATTATATCGCAGGCAGTTGAGTGAGTAGATGAACGAATGGGGATAGCCGGAGATGGACCAATGAGAGCATATCGCAGGCAAAATAAACGTGTGGAAATGGTATCGGGTGATGCGATAGCCATCAGATCAGAAGACAGATTAACAGTGGAGATTGGAGCACTTAAAGGAACGTTCAGAAATGAGGGAGCGGGTTTAGAGGGCAGTAAGTAGTATTTCACATGCCCTCAAATTTTTAAGCAATTTTCTCAAATTTCACAGGATTAGCCTCCCTGACCGACACATAGCACGAGGAAAACACCCATTTCATGTGCCCTCAGGCGGCTAACGATCGGACAGAAATCCACGCGATATGTTGCGATAGCCGTCGGATCTGGCGAGGCAGATCAACAGTGGATTTTGACTAAGATGGTTGCTGAGCAGGGGCACAATAGATGTCGAATCTGAAAAAGCACATCGACGGTTGGGATTTAGAGTGCATGAAGTCAAACGCTAAAAGTTAATTCAGGTGGTGATTGGTCAGTTTTGCTGTGTGAGGCAATCTACAGGTAAAAATTGTTTGAACGTGGATTAATACCTCTCACTCAGCTTTTCATGTTGAAGGATAATGAAAGGGATGTGAGGGAGATCAAATGACGGGAAGAGAGCGAAGGAGAAGATGATCATAAAAGGAAGAGAGTAACAATGTAATGAACCAAGTGACTGCGTTAAACACCAAACTCCCTATGAAAACCAAAACCCTATGTTTTTGGAGTTGTTTCAAGGTTTCTTCCTCACGTCATGGTCCTAGAGGGAGGAGGTGAGGCCGAGACACCTGTGAGCAACCTTGTGGATCTTTTCTTTTCCAACCTACTAATTGAATGAAATCATAAATGATCTACTCTGCACTACTGTAATGAGACTGCAACTACTTAAACAAATGAACAGTTAAACAATAAACCTCTGTAATGGAAATCAACTACTTTAGAAGATGCACAAAAAATAGAAAACTATGCTACCTAACAATACAATAAAGAGGAGCTTTGGCTGCTAGGGTCGAGCCCTAACCCAAGAGCTTCAGCTCTCTGAGTTAACTCAGTGCTGGCTCAAAACAAAACTCATATTCATTATAGAAGAACATTGTATTACATCAAAACTGTTAGAAGTCTGCACTTGGACACAAAGTAGAGTAAAAAGTCTGAATACTTCTAGTGCTTTCTTTAGAACTCACTCACGGACTATTGGTGACTGACTAAAAAAACTGAGGTCCTAAGCCTTTCTATTTATACATCTGAAGTTTCAAACAACTTCCATCAAAATTAGGGAGGTACAACTCCCAAATTAATGACAAACTTGTGCTTTCACTTTCACTAGCTCGGCTGCCTTCTAGTAGGGAGGTTGCTTTTACTTTCACTTGTTTGGCTGCCTTTTAGTACTCCTTATTTGGTTGTTTGTACTTTTAGCTTATGGAGGGATATTCCAATGGATAGGCAGTAAATGAGGAGGATTTACCTCCTGTAATTCGTCTCCCTTGTCCCATCTGATTTTTTTACCAAGGTATTTTACCACAGTTCCTTGCTTTTACCTTTTATCCCTACATTTCCCTTGCTTTTATCCAGTATTCCTGCATTACATGCACATTAGACCACAAATAAAAATATCCAACTCTAACTCATCTCATAAGAAAAATATAATCAAAAGTATGCAGTAAGTTGTGAGAATAGTTGGTTTGACTAAGCTAGGAGGTGAATTAAGGCCAATTAAGGCACATATAATTACTCAATGATGAAGCTCATCATCACCCACCTACTAAAAGTGTTTCTCATCCTCTGAGCAGCTTAGTGGCTCTGGTACCCTTTCGGACATCTCATGCTTCTACTACGGTCTCTTTGTATTGTTTATAGAAGCCTTCTTTCCTTTCTTCTTCTTCAATTGATATTTTCTGATCTTCAAGCTATGTGGCAGTGTGTTCCCTGTCTTTTAGCAGGCATGTATATTATCATTTCTTAGCAGCCTAAACATATCCTTAAAATGCGTACTTGATCTCCCTTGGGCAACAAGATATCTAAGTGTCAGTTGAGGATCATTTGCAATTGAATTATGGGTGTTGATTAGGGCCATGGGATTTGATTGTTCAGCTACTTCTCTATCCATGAAGCCACCTAGCTCTTTTGTTTCTTGCTACTCTTTCTTTTTTGTTTCAATGCCTTCTTCTTGTTCTATTTTCCTTTCTTATCCCTATCAGTTTCTTTCTTCGTTTCCTCCTCTGTTTCATCATCATCCTCCTTGTGTTCTTCCTCATCATGTCCCTCTGTATTATTTTCTTCTTCATCCATCTCATCCCTATATAGCTCTGTATCTGTTTTTTCTTGTTTTGTCTCCTCCTTAATGATAGAAGGACTAACACCATAGATGAAGGTTTTGATGTCATCCTCTACTGGTAAGTCATTGAAGACTATCCATGTTATAGGGATCCTGAGGTTTTGGAGGGCATCCTCAATGAGGACTCTAATCAACCCATTGTGAACTAACTGTTGGGAATTTCCTGTCTTTTCTTTGTTGCTGGAGTCCATGAGTGATTTCACCAAGCATTCTAAAATGGTAGCCATAAGCAATATTGTATCTACTCTCACATGAGATATACTTGATGATAATCTTGCTTATGAGGCTTGAAGAGGAAATGAGCAAATTCTCGAGAAAACAGAGTTTCCTGTTTATTTAATCCACTAGATTTTTTTAGAGGAAACTAGCCACCTTTCTACTTTCAAACCAACTACCTCTTAACCTTTACAAATTTTGAACAAATGATGCATATGAGTGAGTGAGTAGGATACTTACCTATGGCCTTAATTCCACACTGCAGTTGTCAAAGATCGGAGGTGATGCTGATGGTCATTCTTCTTCCTCCTCTAATGTTTGCTAATGGTTTCTTGACTGTAGATCTGATGTTGTTGCAACTATTGTATGTTCATCTTTCTTCATCTTTTGTTGTCTGTTAGTGGTGTTTGTGACTGTAGATCTGATGTTGCTAAATGGAGAGAGGGAGTAGGAGTGTGTGTGAAGGAGGGGATGATGGTAATGGATGAGGTGAGGGGTCCCTGTAGAAAACACAATTTTTACTTGAATTGGAGCAATGGAGTGAAAAACAATGGAATTTATGGAGGGATGCATGGTAAGGAGTGGAGGAGATGAACATATGTGAGGCAGGGCCCACTTTGGATCTTCTCTTTGCTCCTTGCTTGTCTTTTTCACCCACCTGCAAATAACAATTATGTTTTCTTCTTTTTTCTTTTTCAACCCATTGACCACCTCATGGAGGTTTTCAATCAATAAGCCAATCTGAGGCACCTCAAAGGAGGTTTTCACCTTAGGTTATTATTATTATTATTTATTTATTTATTTTCTCTAACCTACCCTACTTGAAAAATAAAATAACTGTCAAGTCTAAGAATACTTCCAATGGAGCCAAGTGTACATCAAGATGACATGGAGGCTTGAAATGTATGCTTTCACATGTACCTCGATTCCAGATATCAGATGATTTAACTTTGAAAGGATCAAGCATTGAGGAAGAGAGTGATGATGCAACTTAATGACTGTCTAGAACCATATTTGAATGTAGTTGTAATATCCCTAGTCCACTTGCTGATTTGGATCATCTTGGATGTCTTCTTCTTTCATGACCTTCAAATATTCGTCTTTTTGCTGAGTGTTCTCTTGGACATAATGAGGATTTGATGGTAACCATGAGGGAGCTTTCCCAATCTCTGATTTTGCTATCAGATCTTCATCAAATGCAGCCCATGGTTCTTTGACTTGCTCTTCTGAATCTTCTTCTTCTGTCTTTTGTCCTTCAATGACATCAGGAGCATCTCTTTTCTACACGTTTTCTTCCTGAGCTATGGTGAATACTATTGACCTCAAGAGGAGATGTTTGGAAGTGTTGTATCTCAACATTGTAAGTGGGATGAGCAAACTCGATGTGTGGGTTTCGAAATGGTGGTACAGGTAGTTGAGTGGGAGTGTATATTTGAGATGGATATGGATGTGGTTGTGGTTGTCGTGGAGGTGAATGGTAAGGATAACATGGAGTTTGGTATGGAGGATATTGAGGAAAATACTGAGGATATTAAGGATATTGTGGGTGGCTCCCATAAGTTCCTTGCCAACCTTGTTGCCAAGATTGGTTTTGTTGTTGTGATGGTCAACGTTTCCAAGGAAAATGTGTGTTCCAACAACTTGGAGGTGGATATGCATAAGCTTGAAATTCTGAATTAGGCTCTTGCATCATATCAAGCTGAATAAGCTGCCATGGTACTCTTGGATCTACATAATATTTCTGCATTGGCGATGGACTTGGTCCATTGTCCTCCTGGTGAACTTTCTTCAACCTTGGTAATGATGGACAATGTCTAACATCCTGTGATTCTGCAACAAAAATATCAGCATTTTTTTTTCTTCATCTTGCATTCTGAACATTTTTACTTGTTTTGTTACATTACTAAGAATTTTTGCTTTAAAATCATCAACCAAATTTACAAGTTTAGCTTGACTTACTGATCTTGATGTTGATTTACCTACCCTTGCTTTTCCTCTTGATATGTGTTTTCATGTTTCACAAATTTCCTCAAATGATAGTTGACATACATCACCTTTACTCATGATATTAAGGAGATCAATCCATTCATCTCTAATTGTTCTAAGTAAGAGGGTTTTTAGTCTGTTAGATCCTAAGTGATGTAGCTTTTCCCTCTTAACATTGTACATGAACCTATCTATTAGATCCTCGAGACTCTCATCTTCTCTTTGATTCATTCTAAAGATTTCTTCTTTAAGATCATGATATTTATATTTGTATAGAAATATCTTTTGCATATCATTCCATGATCTTATTGAATTAGTCCTTAAGCTCATGAACCATCTAAGAGCTCTATCCTTTAAAGTTGCTAGAAACAATCTCGGTTTTTGAGCTTTTGATAAGTAACCATAAGATCTACAAACAATATAAAACTCAAAGATAAATTTTCCTACATCCTCTAACCCTAGACCATAAAATTTTGGAAGAAAGGATGGAGGGATGTTCTTCATGTGCACACTACCATCAATATCTTGAATGGGAAATCTGAGAGGATCTTCCTCACTATCATTGTCTTCGTCCATTTCTTCTACATTCTTTGCCATTTTCTTCTTCTACCTGCAAGAGTGAATGGTGATGTGGCTCTTACCGCACCACATGATGAGATGGGGGGGTTGGATTGGTGTTGGAGAATTTTCTTGTTTTTGTTTTATGATTGAATGGAAAACTATAATGCAATGCAATTTTCTACTTTTGAAATTAAATATGCCTAATGCAAATATTTTTTTGTTTTGCAAAATTGAAATTGTTGATTGAACGAAAAGACTTCTGAAAAAAAGAAAATTACTTGCAGAATGAAATTGACTAATTGAATGAAAAACTACTAACAAAAAGGAAACTAATTGCTGAATTGAAATGGCTTATTAGAGAATGGAGAGGAATGCAGATAAATGACAAATGAAAGAAAGAAACTAGATTACTTTTGCATAAACAAATTGATGGAAGAAAATTTAAAACTAGAAGTAGAAGAAAAGAAAGTTAGAGACTAGAAATAGAAGAAGACAGTAATTCACATCTTACTCTGACACCTCCTCGGCAACGGCACCAAAAAGTGATGAGCCTAGGTATTGTAGCAAGAATACTGTAACTCCCAAGGCTACTAGCTTTACTTATCAACCTAGGGTTCATACAAACTTGGAGGTGAATGTGCTATATACACAATTTGAAGTGAAGGTACTGCCTGTTGTCAATGCTCATCTGGAAAGAGACCCCATGGGTTCCAAGCCAGACTTTTATAGGGTCAAAAGAATATTGATTTTGATAGAAGGAGAGCAAACCTATTCTAGGGGAGAGATATTCTACTGCAAAAATGAAGAAAGCAATCATGTAATGCTAAACTCATTCCAGACCCTAGCTAACTAATTAAACAACTATGCTAAGTAGGATTACTAGATTAATCACTAATCTAATCGTAATTATCTAAGTTGAAAAAGTAAAAGCATCAAAACTAGACTAAGGGGTAAACAATGGAAACTAAGCGAAGTCTGTGTCTAAGTGGAAGAAGCAGTCGGAGGTCAAATTGGTGAAAAAAGGATGTGAGGGAGAAATAACACCTGAGAATCGTTGGATCAGGCGAGTGAAAGGAAAAAGAACGGCTAAGATTAGATCGCAGGAGGGTACTTAGGTAGATGGGTGAACATGGTTAACTACAGGATGAATGATGGAGATTATATCACAAGTGGTTGAGTGAATATATGAACGAATGGGGAAAACCGGAGACGGACGGTTGGGATTATATTGTGGGCAAAAGAGACTTGCGGAAATGGTACCGGGTGATGTGATGGCTGTCAGATCAGAAGACAGATTGACCATGGAAATTGGAGCACTTAACGGAACGTGCAGAAATGAGGGAGAGGGTTTATGGGGCGGTAAGCAATATTTCATGTGCCCTCAAAGCTGTAAGCGGTTTTCTCAAATTTCACGCGATTATCCTCCCCAGCCGACACGTAGCACGAGGAAACCACCCATTTTGCGTGCCCTCAGCTGGATCACGATCAAACAGAAATCCACACGATATGGTGTGATAGCTGTCAAATCTAGCAAGGCAGATCAACGATGGAGTTTGACCGAGCTAGTTGATGAGCGAGGGCATGATAGCCATCAGATCTAACAAAGAAGATCGATGGTTGGTATTTAAAGTGTATGAAGTCAAATGCTAAAAATGAATTTGGGCAGTGATTGGTCAGTTTTTCTATGTGAGGTGATCTACAGGTAAAAGCCATTTGAATGTGGATTAACAGCTCCTGCTCATCTTTTCATGATGAAGGATAATGAAAGGGATGTGAAGGAGATCAAATTATGGGAAGAGAGTGAAGGAGAATATGATCATAAAAGAAACAAAGTAATAATGTAATGAACCAAGTGACTACGTTAAATAACAAACTCCCTGTGAAAACTAAAACCCTGTGTTTTTGGAGTTGCTGCAGGGTTTCTTCCTCATGTCATGGTCCTAGAGGGAGGGGGTGAGGCCGAGACACCTATGAGAAACCTTGTGGATATTTTCTTTACCAACCTACTAACTAAATGAAATCATAAATGATCTACTCTGCACTACTCTAATGAGACTACAACTACTTAAACAAATGAACAGTTAAACAATAAACCTCTGTAATGGAAATGAACTACTTATGCAGATGAATAGAAAACAGAAAACTATGCTACTTAACAATACAATAAAGAGGAGCTTTACCTACTAGGGTTGGGCCCTAAACCAAGAGCTTCAGCCCTCTGAGTTAACACAGTTCTGGCTCAAAACAAAACTCATATTTATTATAAAAGAACACTATATTACATCAAAATTATTACAAGTCTACACTTGGACACATAGTAGAGTAAAAAGTCTGAATACTTCTAGTGCTTTCTAACTGACTGACTGACTATTGGTGACTGACTAAAAAACTGAGGTCCCAAGCCACTCTATTTATACATCTGAAGTCTCCAACAACTTCCCTCAAAATTAGGGATGTACAGCTCCCAACTTTATGACAAACTTGTGCTTTCACTTTCACTAGCTCAGCTGCCTTCTAGTAGGGAGGCTACTTGTACTTTCACTTGCTTGGTTGCCTTTAAGTATTCCTGATTTGGTTGTTTCTACTTTTAGTTGACAGAGGGATATTCGAATGGATGGGTAGTAAATGAGGAGGATTTACCTCCTGTAATTCCTCTCCCTTGTCCCATCGATGTTTTTACCAAGGTCTTTTACAACAGTTCCTTGCTTTTACCTTTTATCCCTGCATTTCCCTTGCTTTTATCCTTTATTCCTTCATTACATGCACATTAGACCACAAAGCAAAATATCCAAGTCTAACTCATCATCTCATAAGCAAATATATAATCAAAAGTATACAATAACTTGTGAGAATAGTTGGTTTGACTAAGCTAGGAGGTGAACTAAGGCCAATTAAGGCCCATATAATTATTCAATGATGAGGTTCATCAATCGTATCCATATAGTCCTCTGAAGGGTGTCATCCCAATGGATAAATGGTAGGTTGTATTGTAGCAATGCTCCCCAGGGTACAACCATTTGATCCATGCTTTTTGTTGACTTGTCACATAAATACGTAAGTATCCCTCAATCCACTTATTCACTTTTTCTTTCTGCCCATCTATTTGTGGGTGATAACTAGTGATATGGATTAATTCTATTCCCACTAGCCTGAAGATCTCCTTCTAGAATATACCAATACACCTGTTTTCCCGATCGCTGACTATATTTTTAGGTAGTCTATGGAGCCTAAAGACTTCTTGGAGAAGATTTTTATTACTTGTTTTTCCCAATAGTCAGTTGTGATTGCAAAGAAGTATGAAAATTTCGTCAATATGTGTACCATGGTATCGATACAATATTTTCGTTACGTCTTGGGTAGCCCTGTGATGAAGTCTATTGAGATGCTCTCCCATTTTTGTTCTAGAATTGATAGAGGTTGGAGAAGCTCTGCAAGATGTGTGTGCTCGACCTTGTTCTATTGGAATTTCATGCATTCCTTGATGTATTTTATCACATCTTCTTTGAGAACTTTCCATCAAAATAATTCCTAATCTGCCAATAGGTTTTGAATAACCCTCGATGCCTAGTTGATGGAGTGTCATGCATAACCTTCAAAATATTCTCCTTCAACAAAGATTTAGGAACCAGGTATATCTTTTTTTTGTAGTAAATAATATCATTGACTATTTTCTACATGTCATCTTGAATGAGTCTATCAGTCAATGCACTTGCACATGTATAGAGCTACATGTACAGTATGTAGCATGAAGGGAAAATATCATCACATCAATCATCTTTGTTTAGTCTTATTACCACAAAATTTAATGACCTCGTGCTAGGCCGCACTAGATCCCCAACAACAACCGGATCCACCACCATCATCACCTTAGTAATGAATTCCCCTATTGTTTTGTGGGAAGATGTTATCCCCATAACTATGTCTGACTCAGGCATGAAGCCATGGTAGTGTCTTAGAGGAATGTGTAGTAAATGTCAAGAGTATAATTTAAAGTACTACCTATAACCTGGGGGAATTTGACTATCTTTATGTCGAACAACAAATGTAACATTATTGTTGGTCCATCACTATCTCATGATATAAAATAGCTATATACAATACAAGTACATGAGTTATACGGGCACCCTGAGCCTTACAAATACTTTTTTCTTCTTTCTATTGAAAATTTTGCGGTGAGATAAGTACAAGATAACACTTAACAACAACTCAATGGTTAATGATCTCAATCCAGTTTTTACAGTGTTACAGATGAACTTTATAGACAAAAACATATAATATTTTTCATACTAGAGCATTATCCCACTTCCTTTGCAAATTCAAATGATCACATGGATATTATTCCTTCCTAGTGTTATTTATAAGCAATGGTAGACATAACCCATTTATGCATATATGTGTAGTTTAGTGAGCACTTTATCTTAGTTATCTCTCCGTTGAAGTAATGAAGATACCAAGGCATGGATATCCAAACAAAATCTAATAAATATGATATTGTGATTAAAGAAACTAGGAAGCATATGCTAATATTATATAAGCTAGTCAATAATATTTTTTAAATGGTGATCAATGATCAAGAGAAATTGCTACTACATCACACTCCAAATTTGATTAACCATTTACCCATCACTTAGTTACAAAATTAGTGTATATTTTTGGCCATGTGATGGTTATGAAACATAGCTACTTTCATTCGTATAGAGAAACTAGTGATTCACTCTTCTTTTAGTTTGTCTGGGAAAATTTTCCCCACCCAACTATAATCATGTCCTTCAAAGATTCTATGTTCCTCAACAAATTTCAGCAAGCTTGGGAGGGTAGTCTGGAGAAAAATTTCAATATTGACTTTGTTCCACATTGAGATTGATGGTCAAAACGAAGCGATGCTGAGTTTTTTTCCTTATTTCCAGAGTCAAAGACTAGGTCCAATACTCCCACTTTTAACTAAAATAAAACACGTTTTTCTTTTCTTTTATTGAAAATCCACCATCGAAATTATCTTGGAGAATAAGGATGCCTTTAGGTCCCTCAAGCCATTTCAAAGCTTGCAAGGTATTTCACTTGTAATATCCAAAATTTTGCTACAGCAAGAATCCCTCAAATTAAGTATCCATTGGCAACTGTCTGACTCCAAATGAGTGATAATTTATTCTGCTAAAGCCCTATCTTTTCCATTTTTTCTTCAATTTCCTGCACCATTTTTGGTACATTGGACCTATCCAAAGTTGTCTTCTCCATATTTTCCTACTTTGTCAATATATACTCATATCTTTGAGGAGGAGTATGAAGAACATTACACCTCCACTCCTTGATGTTATTCACCATATTTTTATTCCTTAAATCCTTCATTTACTTTGTGTTATTTTTTCTATCGCTTCCCTAGTAATCCTATATGCTTCATGCATAACCACAGTGTTAAAGTGACCTCCAATTATAGCAATCTAGGACATGTAGTGAGATCCAATCCTTTCTCTATCATTTCATTCAAAGAACTACTTTCACTGTTGCAGATAATTTAATGAGACCTTATGACCTTATCTTGAACTTCATTTGCAATCACTATGATTAAGCCCACAAGAAAATGCTCTGTTTCTGCATTTTGGAGTTTGATACTTAATTTCCCATTATTATACAAGCTAGTAAGGGTTTCTATTGTATGTTATTGAACAAGAAAAAGATGATTGAGACTTGAATTTCTTAGTCAATACTTTTTCAATAAATACTAGATTTACTACACTTGAGTTTTTTACATTCCCCTCAACGACCATAAGGGTTGAGTCTAATGCCCCAATTGTATTAGAAATCTGAGAATCTGATGCGCAAGGGTAAATAATTTCACCAAGACTTTAAATTACTAAAGATAGTCCACCTTATATGTTAGACATAGCACACATTCCATTTTCTTAAAATGTTGGTGAGAATTCTCTTTGCATCAACTCTTTTGAACAAGCAATTGTTGCATCTATCAAATTTGAAATACCATTAGAATTTAGAATATCATGTCTTGCATTCTTCAACTCCGAAGAAGAGTTTTGAGCACACCAACAACCTTGAATCAAATTGATATTTAATTTTCAAGTTGAAAAAACTTAAGAAGTTGTTAGGTAGCTCCATGGTACAGAACTTGGGAGAAAACGAAATCTTCTACCAACATCATACTAGTAAGGATAAAACATACATTTTCTCGAGTGATGTAATGCCCATTTGTTAGTAATTTTAATAGGATATCCACACCTCCTACTCCTATTATTGTTAGCGAAAACCCCTTTGTATTGCTATTCTTAAATGGTCCCATAAGAAGGCCATCCATATGCTTCCAAACCTTAATGCCTACTCAGAGCTACTCCTAAACCAATAGGAACATCTCCTTCAATTGGAAAATAAATAAATAAAAACTGAACTAACATTATCTTTCACAACACTTTGCGAGACTGCATACATTATTTTTTCTACATCCACTTAATCTTTTATTGAACCAAACGTGAGGAATGAATCTACCTTTGAAAACCATCACATCATGCAGTCAAAGGGACTTTAAGCTTTGCGAGGAGGGTAAATTACTTAGAGTAGTACCCTTATACTAGGAATGTTTGTAATGGACAACAAGGTCACAATTTTAATATTTAGGTTATGTCTAGGTTGACTCAAGGGAAAGCCTTCTACTTCCACATTTTTAAAACACTTTGTCATCAATAGAGATCATAAATTCTATTATTACAAAAACACATGCCATTTACTGGAAAATAGAATCATGATATACACTACCTCATCTCAACACTTTTGTATAAGTTCTCTTAACCTAAAACCAGAAGTTTGTTACAACTGTCTTCAACGAAAACATCATTGGGAACCACAACAATTTTCACAATGATCTATTAAATATATATATATATATATATAATGGGACATTAGACAAAGTGCCTGGAAAAATAGTCCAATAGAAGTGTCAATAGAGGGGTCCCTTCTTCTTAGCTAATTGAGTAAATTTTACTCAAAACCCCATTTTTCGGTTTCTTTGCCAAACTACCACAAAATTGCCCAAAATTGGGTAATTTACGGTTTTCTCCTTATTTAGGATTGTAGCCTACAGGGATCGATAGCCTATTTAGCCCTTCATTAATACCCAATTTGTACAGGACATTATAGTCCCCCACGTATGAAATTGCTTGCCCTCAAGCAATTGTAGATTAAGGTGATGAAAAATTCGTTCTCCTTCCCATACCGTGTCCTCCTCTAGTAGATTTTTCCATTTGATAAGGTATTCTAAAATGAATCTCCCTTGTAACTTATTTTCTCGCACGATCATTATCATCTACAATCTAGTTGTCCTTCTTCGTCGAATGGTGGCAATTCGATAGATGTTTTGACATGCTTTCCCATAGCCTTCTTGAGGCATGATACATGAAATACATTATGGATTATGTTGTCCCTCAGTAGTTCTAATTCATATGCCACTTCACCAATCCTTTGAGAACTTTATAAGCTCCATAAAACCTAGGCTTCAACTTTTCTACTCCACTTTTCTTGAATGTAAATTGTTTGTAGGGCTACAATCTTAAGAATACGAGCTCACCTGCCTCAAAGTTGTGCTTTATTCGATGTTGGTTTGTATACACCTTCTTTTGAATTTGAGTAGCCTACATGTTTTCCTTAACTACTGTGAGGACATCCCAACTCTCCTATATCGAATGTTTAGTAATGGGTGTTTTACTGTCTCCAAGGATCCTATCAATAAAGGAGGGTGTAGCATTGATGAGCCTATGTATTACAACAAGAATGCTGAAACTATGAGGGTTACCAGCCTTACTTATCAACTCGGGGTTCATACAAACTTGGAGGTGACTATGCTATATACACAATTAGAAGTGAAGGTACTGCATGTTTTCACTGCTCATCTAGCAAGAGACCCTAGGGGTTCCAATCGAGACTTCTATTGGTTCAGAAGAAGCTTGAATGTGATGGAAGGACAACAAACCTATTCTAGGGGAGAGCTATTCTATTGCAAAAATGAAGAAAGAAATCATGTAATGTTAAACTCACACAAGACCCTAGCTAACCAATTAAACAACTATGCTAAGCAGAATTACTAGATCGATCACTAATCTAATGCTAATTATCTAAGTTGTAGAAATAAAAGGGTCAAAACTATACTGAGGGGTAAAAAATGGAAACTAAGCTAAGTTTGTGTCTAAGCAGAAGAAGCAGTCAGAGGTCAAATTAGTGAAAAGAGGACATGAGGGAGCAACAACACCTGAGAACCATTGGATCAGGTGAGTGAAAGGCAAACGAACGGCTGAGATCAGATCACAGGAGGGTACATACGTAGATGGGAGAACAGGGTTAACTACAGGATGAACGGTGGAAATTATATCGCAGGCAGTTGACTGAGTAGATGAACGAATGGGGATAGCCGGAGATGGACCAATGAGAGCATATCGCAGGCAAAAGAAACGTGTGGAAATGGTATTGGGTGATGCGATAGCCATCAGATCAGAAGACAGATTAACAGTGGAGATTGGAGCACTTAAAGGAACGTACAGAAATGAGGGAGCAGGTTTAGAGGGCAGTAAGTAGTATTTCGCATGCCCTCAAATTTGTAAGCAATTTTCTCAAATTTCACAGGATTAGCCTCCCTGACCGACACATAGCACGGGGAAAACACCCATTTCATGTGCCCTCAGGAAGCTATCGATCAGACAGAAATCCACGCGATATGTTGCGATAGCCGTCGGATCTGGCGAGGCAGATCAACGGTGGAGTTTGACTAACATGGTTGCTGAGCAGGGGCACAATAGATGTCGAATCTGAAAAAACACATCGACGGTTGGGATTTAGAGTGCATGAAGTCAAACGCTAAAAGTGAATTCAGGTGGCGATTGGTCAATTTTGTTGTGTGAGGCAATCTACAGGTAAAAACTGTTTGAACGTGGATTAATACCTCCCACTCAGCTTTTCATGCTGAAGGATAATGAAAGGGATGTGAGGGAGATCAAATGACGGGAAGAGAGCGAAGGAGAAGATGATCATAAAAGGAAGAGAGTAACAATGTAATAAACCAAGTGACTGCGTTAAACACCAAACTCCCTATGAAAACCAAAACCCTATGTTTTTGGAGTTGTTTCAAGGTTTCTTCCTCACGTCATGATCCTAGAGGGAGGAGGTGAGGCCGAGACACCTGTGAGCAACCTTGTGGATCTTTTCTTTTCCAACCTACTAATTGAATGAAATCATAAATGATCTACTCTGCACTAATGTAATGAGACTGCAACTACTTAAACAAATGAACAGTTAAACAATAAACCTCTGTAATGGAAATCAACTACTTTAGAAGATGCACAAAAAACAGAAAACTATGCTACCGAACAATACAATAAACAGGAGCTTTGGCTGCTAGGGTTGAGCCCTAACCCAAGAGCTTTAGCTCTCTGAGTTAACTCAGTTCTGGCTCAAAACAAAACTCATATTCATTATAGAAGAACATTGTATTACATCAAAACTGTTACAAGTCTGCACTTGGACACAAAGTAGAGTAAAAAGTTTGAATACTTCTAGTGCTTGCTTTAGAACTCACTCACGGACTATTGGTGACTGACTAAAAAAGCTGAGGTCCTAAGCCTTTCTATTTATACATCTGAAGTTTCCAACAACTTCCATCAAAATTAGGGAGGTACAACTCCCAAATTAATGACGAACTTGTGCTTTCACTTTCACTAGCTCGACTGCCTTCTAGTAGGGAGGTTTCTTTTACTTTCACTTGTTTGGCTGCCTTTTAGCACTCCTTATTTGGTTGTTTGTACTTTTAGCTTATGGAGGGATATTCCAATGGATAGGCAGTAAATGAGGAGGATTTACCTCCTGTAATTCGTCTCCCTTGTCCCATCTGATTTTTTTACCAAGGTCTTTTACCACACTTCCTTGCTTTTACCTTTTATCCCTACATTTCCCTTGCTTTTATCCATTATTCCTGCATTACATGCACATTAGACCACAAATAAAAATATCCAACTCTAACTTATCTCATAAGAAAAATATAATCAAAAGTATGCAGTAAGTTGTGAGAACAGTTGGTTTAACTAAGCTAGGAGGTGAATTAAGGCCAATTAAGGCACATATAATTACTCAATGATGAAGCTCATCATCACCCACCTACTAAAAGTGTTTCTCATCCTCTGAGCAGCTTAGTGGCTCTGGTAGCCTTTCGAACATCTCATGCTTCTACTACGGTCTCTTTGTATTGTTTATAGAAGCCTGCTTTCCTTTCTTCTTCTTCAATTGATATTTTCTGATCTTCAAGCTATGTGGCAGTGTGTTCCCTGTCTTTTAGCAGGCATGTATATTATCATTTCTTAGCAGCCTAAACATATCCTTAAAATGTGTACTTGATTTCCCTTGGGCAACAAGATATCTAAGTGTCAGTTGAGCATCATTTGCAATTAAATTATGGGTGCTGATTAGGGCCATGGGATGTGATTGCTCAGCTACTTCTCTATCCATGAAGCCACCTAGCTCTTTTGTTTCTTGCTGCTCTTTCTTTTTTGTTTCAATGCCTTCTTCTTGTTCTATTTTCCTTTCTTATCCCTATCAGTTTCTTTCTTCGCTTCCTCCTCTATTTCATCATCATCCTCCTTGTGTTCTTCCTCATCATGTCCCTCTGTATTATTTTCTTCTTCATCCATCTCATCCCTATCTAGCTCTGTATCTGTTTTTTCTTGTTTTGTCTCCTCCTTAATGATAGAAGGACTAACACCATAGATGAAGGTTTTGATGTCATCCTCTACTGGTAAGTCATTGAAGACTATCCATGTTATAGGGATCCTGAGGTTTTGGAGGGCATCCTCAATGAGGACTCTAATCAACCCATTGTGAACTAACTATTGGGAATTTCCTGTCTTTTCTTTGTTGCTGGAGTCCATGAGTGATTTCACCAAGCATTCTAAAATGGTAGCCATAAGCAATATTGTATCTACTCTCACATGAGATATACTTGATGATAATCTTGCTTATGTGGCTTGAAGAGGAAATGAGCAAATTCTTGAGAAAACAGAGTTTCCTGTTTATTTAATCCACTAGATTTTTTTAGAGGAAACTAGCCACCTTTCTACTTTCAAACCAACTACCTCTTAACCTTTACAAATTTTGAACAAATGATGCATATGAGTGAGTGAGTAGGATACTTACCTGTGGCCTTAATTCCACACTGCAGTTGTCAAAGATCGGAGGTGATGCTGATGGTCATTCTTCTTCCTCCTCTAATGTTTGCTAATGGTTTCTTGACTGTAGATCTGATGTTCTTGCAACTATTGTATGGTCATCTTTCTTCCTCTTTTGTTGTGTGTTAATGGTGTTTGTGACTGTAGATCTGATGTTGCTAAATGGAGAGAGGGAGTAGGAGTGTGTGTGAAGGAGGGGATGATGGTAATGGATGAGGTGAGGGGTCCCTGTAGAAAACACAATTTTTACCTGAATTGGAGCAATGGAGTGAAAAAAAATGGAATTTATGGAGGGATGCATGGTAAGGAGTGGAGGAGATGAACATATGTGAGGCAGGGCCCACTTTGGATCTTATTTTTTCTCCTTGCTTGTCTTTTTCACCCACCTGCAAATAACAACTATGTTTTCTTCTTTCTTATTTTTCAACCCATTGACCACCTCATGGAGGTTTTCAATCAATAAGTCAATCTGAGGCGCCTCAAAGGAGGTTTTCACCTTAGGTTATTATTATTATTATTTATTTATTTATTTTTTGTAACCTACCCTACTTGAAAAATAAAATAACTGTCAAGTCTAAGAATACTTCCAATAGAGCCAAGTGTACATCAAGATGACTTGGAGGCTTGAAATGTATGCTTTCACATGTACCTGGATTCCAGATATCAGATGATTTAACTTTGAAAGGATCAAGGATATTTGAGGAAGAGAGCGATGATGCAACTTAATGACTATCTAGAACCATATTTGAATGTAGTTGTAATATCCCTTGTCCACTTGCTAATTTGGATCATCTTGGATGTCTTCTTCTTTCATGACCTTCAAATATTCGTCTTTTTGCTGAGTGTTCTCTTGGACATAATGAGGATTTGATGGTAACCATGAGGGAGCTTTCTCAATCTCTGATTTTGCTATCAGATCTTCATCAAATGTAGCCCATGGTTCTTTGACTTGCTCTTCTGAATCTTCTTCTTCTATCTTTTGTCCTTCAATGACATCAGGAGCATCTCTTTTCTGCAGGTATTCTTCCTGAGATATGGTGAATACTATTGACCTCAAGAGGAAATGTTTGGAAGTGTTGTATCTCAACATTGTAAGTGGGATGAGCAAACGCGATGTGTGGGTTTCGAAATGGTGGTACAAGTAGTTGAGTGGGAGTGTATATTTGAGATGGATATGGATGTGGTTGTGGTTGTTGTGGAGGTGAATGGTAAGGATAACATGGAGTTTGGTATGGAAGATATTGAGGAAAATACTGAGGATATTAAGGATATTGTGGGTGGCTCCCATAAGTTCCTTTCCAACCTTGTTGCCAAGATTGGTTTTGTTGTTGTGATGGTCAATGTTTCCAAGGATAATGTGTGTTCCAACAACTTGGAGGTGGATATGCATAAGCTTGAAATTCTGAATTAGGCTCTTGCATCATATCAAGCTGAATAAGCTGCCATGGTACTCTTGGAGCTACATAATATTTCTGCATTGGCGATGGACTTGGTCCATTGTCCTCCTGGTGAACTTTCTTCAACCTTGGTAATGATGGACAATGTCTAACATCCTGTGATTCTGCAACAAAAATATCAGCATTTTTTTTTCTTCATCTTGCATTCTGAACATTTTTACTTGTTTTGTTACATTACTAAGAATTTTTGCTTTAAAATCATCAACCAAATTTACAAGTTTAGCTTGACCTACTGATCTTGATGTTGATTTACCTACCCTTGCTTTTCCTCTTGATATGTGTTTTCATGTTTCACAAATTTCCTCAAATGATAGTTGACATACATCACCTTTACTCATGATATTAAGGAGATCAATCCATTCATCTCTAATTGTTCTAAGTAAGAGGGTTTTTAGTGTGTTAGATCCTAAGTGATGTAGTTTTTCCCTCTTAACATTGTACATGAACCTATCTATTAGATCCTCTAGACTCTCATCTTCTCTTTGATTCATTCTAAAGATTTCTTCTTTAAGATCATGATATTTATATTTGTATAGAAATATCTTTTGCATATCATTCCATGATCTTATTGAATTAGTCCTTAAGCTCATGAACCATCTAAGAGCTCTATCCTTTAAAGTTGCTAGAAACAATCTCGGTTTTTGAGCTTTTGATAAGTAACCATAAGATCTACAAACAATATCAAACCCAAAGATAAATTTTCCTACATCCTCTAACCCTAGACCATAAAACTTTGGAAGAAAGGATGGAGGGATGTTCTTCATGTGCACACTACCATCAGTATCTTGAATGGGAAATCTGAGAGGATCTTCCTCACTATCATTGTCTTCGTCCATTTCTTCTACATTCTTTGCCATTTTCTTCTTCTACCTGCAAGAGTGAATGGTGATGTGGCTCTTACTGCACCACATGATCAGATGGGGGGGTTGGGTTGGTGTTGGAGAATTTTTTTGTTTTTGTTTTTATGATTGAATGGAAAACTATAATGCAATGCAATTTTCTACTTTTGAAATTAAATATGCCTAATGCAAATATTTTTTTTGTTTTGAAAAATGAAAATTGTTGATTGAATGAAAAGACTTCTGAAAAAAAGAAAATTACTTGCAGAATGAAATTGACTAATTGAATGAAAAACTGCTAACAAAAAGGAAACTAATTGCTGAATTGAAATGGATTATTAGAGAATGGAGAAGAATGCAGATAAATGACAAATGAAAGAAAGAAACTAGATTACTTTTGCAGAAACAAACTGATGGAAGAAAATTTAAAACTAGAAGTAGAAGAAAAGAAAGTTAGAGACTAGAAATAGAAGAAGACAGTAATTCACATCTTACTCTGACACCTCCTCGGCAACGGCACCAAAAAGTGATGAGCCTAGGTATTGTAGCAAGAATATTGCAACTCCCAAGGCTACTAGATTTACTTATCAACCTAGGGTTCATACAAACTTGGAGGTGAATGTTCTATATACACAAGTAGAAGTGAAGGTACTGCCTGTTGTCACTGCTCATCTGGAAAGAGACCCCATGGGTTCCAAGCCAGACTTTTATAGGGTCAAAAGAATATTGATTTTGATAGAAGGAGAGCAAACCTATTCTAGGGGAGAGATATTCTACTGCAAAAATGAAGAAAGCAATTATGTAATGCTAAACTCATACCAGACCCTAGCTAACTAATTAAACAACTATGCTAAGTAGAATTACTAGATTAATCACTAATCTAATGGTAATTATCTAAGTTGAAAAAGTAAAAGCATCAAACTAGACTAAGGGGTAAACAATGGAAACTAAGCGAAGTCTGTGTCTAACTGGAAGAAGCAGTCGGAGGTCAAATTGGTGAAAAGAGGATGTGAGGGAGAAATAACACCTGAGAATCGTTGGATAAGGCGAGTGAAAGGAAAAAGAACAGCTAAGATCAGATCGCAGGAGGGTACTTAGGTAGATGGGTGAACATGGTTAACTACAGGATGAATGATGGAGATTATATCACAAGTGGTTGAGTGAATATATGAACGAATGGGGACAACCAGAGACGCACGGTTGGGATTATATCATGGGCAAAAGAGACTTGCGGAAATGGTATCGGGTGATGTGATGGCTGTCAGATCAGAAGACAGATTGACCATGGAAATTGGAGCACTTAACGAAACGTGCAGAAATGAGGGAGCGGGTTTATAGGGCGGTAAGCAATATTTCATGTGCCCTCAAAGCTGTAAGCGGTTTTCTCAAATTTCATGCGATTATCCTCCCTAGCCGACACGTAGCACGAGGAAACCACCCATTTTGCGTGCCCTCAGGTGGATCACGATCAAACAGAAATCCACACGATATGATGCGATAGCTGTCAAATCTTGCAAGGCAGATCAACGATGGAGTTTGACCGAGCTGGTTGATGAGCGAGGGCATGATAGCCATCAGATATAACAAAGAAGATCATTGGTTGGTATTTAAAGTGCATGAAGTCAAATGCTAAAAATGAATTTGGGCAGTGATTGGTCAGTTTTTCTATGTGAGGCGATCTAAAGGTAAAAGCCATTTGAATGTGGATTAACAACTCCTGCTCATCTTTTCATGATGAATGATAATGAAAGGGATGTGAAGGAGATCAAATTATGGGAAGAGAGTGAAGGAGAATATGATCATAAAAGGAACAAAGTAATAATGTAATGAACCAAGTGACTACGTTAAACAACAAACTCCCTGTGAAAACTAAAACTCTGTGTTTTTGGAGTTGCTGCAGGGTTTCTTCCTCATGTCATGGTCCTAGAGGGAGGGGGTGAGGCCGAGACACCTATGAGAGACCTTGTGGATATCTTCTTTACCAACCTACTAACTAAATGAAATCATAAATGATCTACTCTGCACTACTCTAATGAGACTACAACTACTTAAACAAATGAACATTTAAACAATAAACCTCTGTAATGGAAATGAACTACATATGCAGATGAATAGAAAACAGAAAACTATGCTACTTAACAATACAATAAAGAGGAGCTTTGCCTACTAGGGTTGGGCCCTAAACCAAGAGCTTCAGCCCTCTGAGTTAACACAGTTCTGGCTCAAAACAAAACTCATATTTATTATAAAAGAACACTATATTACATCAAAATTATTACAAGTCTACACTTGGACACAAAGTAGAGTAAAAAGTCTGAATACTTCTAATGCTTTCTAACTGACTGACTGACTATTGGTGACTGACTAAAAAACTGAGGTCCCAAGCCACTCTATTTATACATCTCAAGCCTCCAACAACTTCCCTCAAAATTAGGGATGTACAGCTCCCAACTTTATGACAAACTTGTGCTTTCACTTTCACTAGCTCAGCTGCCTTCTAGTAGGGAGGCTACTTGTACTTTCACTTGCTTGGTTGCCTTTAAGTACTCCTGATTTGGTTGTTTCTACTTTTAGTTGACGAAGGGATATTCGAATGGATGGGTAGTAAATGAGGAGGATTTACCTCCTATAATTCCTCTCCCTTGTCCCATCCATGTTTTTACCAAGGTCTTTTACAATAGTTCCTTGCTTTTAACTTTTATCCCTGCATTTCCCTTGATTTTATCCTTTATTCCTTCATTACATGCACATTAGACCACAAATCAAAATATCCAACTCTAACTCATCATCTCATAAGCAAAATATAATCAAAAGTATACAATAACTTGTGAGAATAGTTGGTTTGACTAAGCTAGGAGGTGAACTAAGGCCAATTAAGGCCCATATAATTATTCAATGATGAGGTTCATCAATCATATCCATATAGTCCTCTGAACGGTGTCATCCCAATGGATAAATGGTAGGTTGTATTGTAGCAATGCTCCCCAGGGTACAACCATTTGATCCATGCTTTTTGTTGACTTGTCACATAAATACGTAAGTATCCCTCAATCCACTTATTCACTTTTTCTTTCTGCCCATCTATTTGTGGGTGATAACTAGTGATATGGATTAATTCTATTCCCACTAGCCTGAATATCTCCTTCTAGAATATACCCATACACCTGTTTTCCCGATCGCTGACTATATTTTTAGGTAGTCTATGGAGCCTAAAGACTTCTTGGAGAAGATTTTTATTACTTGTTTTTCCCAATAGTCAGTTGTGATTGCAAAGAAGTATGAAAATTTCGTCAATATGTGTACCATGGTATAGATACAATATTTTCGCTACGTCTTGGGTAGCCCTGTGATGAAGTCTATTGAGATGCTCTCCCATTTTTGTTCTAGAATTGATAGAGGTTGGAGAAGCTCTGCAAGATGTGTGTGCTCGACCTTGTTCTATTGGAATTTCATGCATTCCTTGATGTATTTTATCACATCTTCCTTGAGAACTTTCCATCAAAATAATTCCTAATCTGCCAATAGGTTTTGAATAACCCTCGATGCCTAGTTGATGGAGTGTCATGCATAACCTTCAAAATATTCTCCTTCAACAAAGATTTAGGAACCAGGTATATCTTTTTTTTGTAGTAAATAATATCATTGACTATTTTGTACATGTCATATTGAATGATTCTATCAGTCAATGCACTTGCACATGTATAGGGCTACATGTACAGTATGTAGCATGAAGGGAAAATATCATCACATCAATCATCTTTGTTTAGTCTTATTACCACAAAATTTAATGACCTGGTGCTATGACACACTAGATCCCTAACAAAAAATGGATCCACCAACATCATCACCTTAGTAATTAATTCCCCTATTGTTTTGTGGGAAGATGTTATCCCCATAATTTTGTCTGACTCGGGCATGAAGCCATGGTAGTGTCTTAGAGGAATGTGTAGTAAATGTCAAGAGTATAATTTAAAGTACTACCTATAACCTGGGGAAATTTGACTATCTTTATGTCGAACAACAAATGTAACATTATTGTTGGTCCATCACTATCTCATGATATAAAATAGCTAGATACAATACAAGTACATGAGTTATACGGGCACCCTGAGCCTTACAAATACTTTTTTCTTCTTTCTATTGAAAATTTTGAGGTGAGATAAGTACAAGATAACACTCAACAACAACTCAATGGTTAATGATCTCAATCCAGTTTTTACAGTGTTACAGATGAACTTTGTAGACAAAAACATATAATATTTTGCATACTTGAGCATTATCCCACTTCCTTTGCAAATTGAAATGATCACATGGATATTATTCCTTCCTAGTGTTATTTATAAGCAATGACATACATAACCCATTTATGCATATATGTGTGGTTTAGTGAGCACTTCATCTTAGTTATGTCTCGGTTGAAGTAATGAAGATACCAAGGCATGGATATCCCAACAAAATCTAATAAAGATGATATTGTGATTTAAAGAAGCTAGGAAGCATATGCTAATATTAGATAACCTAGTCAATAATATTTTTGAAATGGTGATCAATGATCAAGAGAAATTGCTACTACACCACACTCCAAATTTGATTAACCATTTACCCATCACTTAGTTACAAAATTAGTGTATATTTTTGGCCATGTGATGGTTATGAAACATAGCTACTTTCATTCGTATAGTGAAACTAGTGATTCACTCTTCTTTTAGCTTGTCTGGGAAAATTTTCCCCACCCAACTATAATCATGTCCTTCAAAGATTCTATGTTTCTCAACAATTTTCAGCAAGCTTGTGAGGGTAGTCTGGAGAAAAATTTCAATATTGACTTTGTTCCACATTGAGATTGATGGTCAAAACGAAGCGATGCTGAGTTTTTTTCCTTATTTCGAGAGTCAAAGACTAGGTCCAATACTCCCACTTTTAACTAAAATAAAACAGGTTTTTCTTTTCTTTTATTGAAAATCCACCATCGAAATTATCTTGGAGAATAATGATGCCTTTAGGTTCCTCAAGCCATTTCAAAGCTTGCAAGGTATTTCACTTGTAATATCCAAAATTTTGCTACAGCAAGAATCCCTCAAAATAAGTATCCATTGGCAACTGTCTGACTCCAAATGAGTGATAATTTATTCTGCTAAAGCCCTATCTTTTCCATTTTTTCTTCAATTTCCTGCACCATTTTTGGTACATTGGATCTATCCAAAGTTTTCTTCTCCCTATTTTCCTACTTTGTCAATATATACTCATATATTTGAGGAGGAGTATGAAGAACATTACACCTCCACTCCTGGATGTTATTCACCATATTTTTATTCCTTAAATCCTTCATTTACTTTGTGTTATTTTTTCTATCTGTTCCCTAGTAATCCTATATGCTTCATGCATAACCACAGTGTTAAAGTGACCTCCAATTATAGCAATCTAGGACATGTAGTGAGATCCAATCCTTTCTCTATCATTTCATTCAAAGAACTACTTGCACTGTTGCAGATAATTTAATGAGACCTTATGACCTTATCTTGAACTTCATTTGCAATCACTATGATTAAGCCCACAAGAAAATGCTCTGTTTCTGCATTTTGGAGTTTGATACTTAATTTCCCATTATTATACAAGCTAGTAAGGGTTTCTATTGTATGTTATTGAACAAGAAAAAGATGATTGAGACTTGAATTTCTTAGTCAATACTTTTTCAATAAATACTAGATTTACTACACTTGAGTTTTTTACATTCCCCTCAACGACCATAAGGGTTGAGTCTAATGCCCCAATTGTATTAGAAATCAGAGAATCTGATGCGCAAGGGTAAATAATTTCACCAAGACTTTAAATTACTAAAGATAGTCCACCTTATATGTTAGACATAGCACACATTCCATTTTCTTAAAATGTTGGTGAGAATTCTCTTTGCATCAACTCTCTTGAACAAGCAATTGTTGCATCTATCAAACTTCAAATACCATTAGCATTTAGAATATCATGTCTTGCACCCTTCAACTCTGAAGAAGAGTTTTGAGCACACCAACAACCTTGAATCAAATTGAGATTTAATTTTCAAGTTGAAAAAACTTAAGAAGTTGTTAGGTAGCTCCATAGTACAGAACTTGGGAGAAAATGAAATCTTCTACCAACATCATACTAGTAAGGATAAAACATACATTTTCTCGAGTGATGTAATGCCCATTTGTTAGTAATTTTAATAGGATATCCACACCTCCTACTCCTATTATTGTTAGCGAAAACCCCTTTGTATTGCTATTCTTAAATGGTCCCATAAGAAGGCCATCCATATGCTTCCAAACCTTAATGCCTACTCAGAGCTACTCCTAAACCAATAGGAACATCTCCTTTAATTGGAAAATAAATAAATAAAAACTAAACTAACATTATCTTTCACAACACTTTGCGAGACTGCATACATTAATTTTTCTACATCCACTTAATCTTTTAGTGAACCAAACGTGAGGAATGAATCTACCTTTGAAAACCATCACATCATGCAGTCAAAGGGACTTTAAGCTTTACGAGGAGGGTAAATTACTTATAGTAGTACCCTTATACTAGGAATGTTTGTAATGGACAACAAGGTCACAATTTTAATATTTAGGTTATGTCTAGGTTGACTCAAGGGAAAGCCTTCTACTTCCACATTTTTAAAACACTTTATCATCAATAGAGATCATAAATTCTATTATTACAAAAACACATGCCATTTACTGGAAAATAGAATCATGATATACACTACCTCATCTCAACACTTTTGTATAAGTTCTCTTAACCTAAAACCAGAAGTTTGTTACAACTGTCTTCAACGGAAACATCATTGGGAACCACAACAATTTTCACAATGATCTATTAAATATATATATATATATATATATATATATATATATATATATATATATATATATATATATATATATATATATATATATATATATATATATATATATTGGGACATTAGACAAAGTGCCTGGAAAAATAGTCCAATAGAAGTGTCATGTAGAACTTAAAGCATAAGATTAAAAAAAAATTGATACATTTGTCCAACTTCTAAAAACTTCCCGATGTTTTTTTGGTGGGGGAGAAGCGTGGCGAGTTTCAACGTCCCGCCTTTATTTGTGACTATGTTTATTAGAACTGGCATTGGTAGAAGAAAAAAAAAGTTAAAATGTCTTGGATTCGACTAAAAGGGCATGGTGTTGACGCAGGGCACTAAAATTGTCATATTTTCAGCCAGTTTCATTTTTCCAGCACGTTGATTTGATTAAAAGGACATGGTGTCAACTATATGACACTCAGATTGTCATATTTTCAGCCAAGTTTCATTTTTCTAGCTAGTCTAAATTTATGCATTGATAAAATTACAAATCAAACAAGTTAATTGGAATTAATTTCCATTGACAAAATTTTGAAATAAAAAGAAGCGAGGTTGCAGAGTTTTCCTATTATCTATGTAACAATGGGAAATAAACCAAAAGACGCACTGCCAAAATCCATCGAGAAGAGCTCAAAAATGTTTTATATTCAATATATAACTAAGACAATAAACATAATAAGAAAACTAAAGCCAAAAAAAATACTTGTGTTCCACATGAAATATGGAAAATGAACTAGAAAAGAGTCCAAAAATAATTCAAATCCATATATTGTTGAATGCAACTGCAACACTTCGGATCTCAAAACCAAAAAATGTCGATCTTGTGTTCCTTGTTGGGTGAAATGGTTAGATCGAGGATTTAGTGGAAATTTTTCTCCTCACATTGCCTTTGTGTTCCTTGTTGGGTGAAATGGCTAGGTTGGAAATTTAGTGGTGGTTTTTATCTTCACAGTGCCTCGTGTATTATGTGAAATTTTTTTATGTAGAATTTTGATGGCTTCTTGGTTGTTTTCTTGGGTGGTGGGGTGATATTTAAAATTTTGGCGCTTTTTTGGGAGGGGGTAATAGATAAAGTAGCTGTTTAGGTCTAGGTTTGATGTTCGGGACTTTGTTTTTAATGTTGGTATTTTTTCTTACTATTAAGTATTGATTCTTGGAATAAGTAAGAGGTATAGGTTGTCTCCCCGTGATACAATTGAGTGTTAGGATTTTAAGTGTTAGACATTAAGGGGTTGAGGGGAATGGATTGTGTAATTGTTGGAGGGTGGTGTTTCATGGGTGTATGGGGAAATATGTGTATGTAGGATCTTTAGGTTGATGATTTATTTTATTAAAGGTTTGAGCTTAAGAGGTTGACAATTAGAGGGCTAGTTGGTCAAGACTTAATGTCTAAATAAAGGTTTATTGGTTAGACCATATAGGTTAAATGGAAACAAATTATCCATGGTGAAGGGGTACTATGTTAAAGGTTTAATACAATGTTAGATGTCTGAGGTTAGGGAGTTAGTTTCTTGGAGTTTTTTTAAAATGGAGTTTTATTAATGTGTTAGTAGTAAGGTTGATTTAAGTTAGCAGGATGTTAAGTTAAATGTTACAAGGTTATTTGGTTAAGGGTTAGTGCGGGGTATCAAAAACCTAGGTCATAAACATAACATACAATAGTTTGAGTGCACTTTACAAGAAATCATTTGTCATTGACTTGCATTTTTCCTGAAATATTTTCTTAGACTTAGTGCACTCAAATCATTCTAACAATTGGAATCATGTGGCACTTCCTTGCTCTAGCCGTGATGATTTTTCCAAGTTGGACCTACTTCTAGTAGACTATTCCTCTTCACCCAGGGCATGCCCATAAATCTATTGAGTTATAATTGAGTCCCCTTTGTCTCTAGATTTTAACATTGCAGATGGATTTAGAGATAGGGATCCTTGAATTCATATGTAGTGTTAAAATATAGCGAAATGTAAAACTTCAGTATCAATATTACAATTTTTCATTTCCAGAATGACACAAATAAAAATGAATAACATAAATGACTAATTAATATATGCATTGTACTTGTTAATTAGTCATATTTTTATTCTTGGACTATAGTAGTCTTTCACGTTAATCATTTTTTATTTTGTCACTTATTATGTAGTAATAAATTTTAGTCTTGGACTATATTAGTCATTTAAGTTAGTCACTTTTACTTGGGTCACTTATTATATAGTCGTATATTTTATCCCTAGACTAAATTAGTTGTTTATGTTAGTCGTTTTTAGTTGGGCCACTTAAAATATCTCAAATTTAGTTGTAATTAACTTGGAATAATTGTGGTGACTAATGGTTTTAGTCATGTAGTCACTAATCTCTCATTTTGTACTAGTGGTAGATTTGTTAGGACTACTCTTCCCACTTGATTCCTCATCAACCAGGAACCTATTCTTTCCATTCACCTGCATAAGCAATCATTCCTCCATAAGAATGATCCCTAGTGACACTTTTAGACAACGACATACATACATACATGTATACATATAAACATCAACATAAAATAATGATGATCCCTAATGACCCTATCAAATAACAATGTACTTGCATACATATACGATTATAAACATTAGCATAAAGAAATAATGATCACAACATAACTACTAGATATCATAAGGCCAAGGCTAAGGGAACTTCTTTTATTCATGCACTGAGCTTCATCTGAGTCTCATATTACCTGATGGGTTTCATTTAGCTTCTCCTGGGCTTCATTAGTTTTTTCCTTTCCCAACCAATTCCCAAGGCTCAAAACTTAAAATGGAAGCATAAGAACCAAACAAGAAGAAGACCATGAAAACCAATAACAACATGACACCACAACAAAGTGGCAATAGCTTTCACCAAACATAAAAAAAAAAACTGCAAATAAAGATCAACAAATCGCAAAAGACCAAAATCACAAGACTAACAATAGACACGATGACGGAATCCCCATTGTTCCCAAGGAAAGCTCAACCTAAGCCTTCTTCAAGATTTCATGGCAACCTCTCTTTCCATGCAACTCCCTACATCACAATTCCATAAACACATAACTTTCATTGCATAAGTAGACATAACAACATACTAGTTACCTTTACATGTCATCCAAATGGCAAGCATGTTACCCTGCAATTTCTCGCACGTGTCAACCACACATTCCAAATATGAAGACAACATATCTATCAATTTGAAATCAACCTTTACCAAGACTAACAATCATTCCATAATCCATAGTCAACTCATACTCATTAGACATAATGCTACAATTGTCACCTACATACACTCAAGTACATATCATTTATCTCAACACATATGTGTGAGTAAAGTCGTCTTAAAACAAGATAATTTATTGATGCAATCTTATAGACACATACTAATATCAAATATTCAACAATAGATAGATGACATAATAGACACCGACACTCAAACACCAATAGATGATATAATCAAACATTCAAGCACAAGGTAAATGACATAAGAAAACTCATACCTGTTGATTTGGGGTAGCATCGGATGTGCTCTAGGCATGAAAATTGGTGGCAAGGCTAAAGAACATGAGATCTCCAAGGCCAAGAAATCATTTTGGAAAATTCCATCTCGATGAAGAGTTATTAAAATAATTAATATTTTTTAATTAGTTCCTATGTCTAAAATTAGGAAAATAAAAATATTAATGGGTATTAATAAAGATAAGGATGAGAAGCTTCTAAGAGATGGAGATCAAGTCTATTTTAATATTAGTCATTGATTAGGGACTTAATATCAGTCCTTGATTCATCAATAGGAAAAATATAAGAGCAGGCTAGAGGGTTAGTTGGAGACATACTAAGGGAGACTAGTGAGTTCAATTTCTTGAGCGGGGCTTGCTGAGAAATTTGGACTAGAGGTCTGGATTGCAACAAGAGGTAGCGACTATGTAACATAGATGTAGGGACAATGTCGAAGGACCATCATAGAGTTAATAGAGGTAGACACAGAGCTACTCAGGAAGTCACAGAGGTAGCTAGACTGCGTAGTCACTGGAGGGCTTGCGTGGATGATGCAGAGAGGCCAAGTGTTGATGCAGTGAGGTAGATGCTGACACAGAGAATCTAGGAATTTATGCAGAGGCTAGCTGGATAATGTTGAGCCTAGGGGAGGTGTCGAAGGATTCATATCTATTGGGTGAGCCAGCTTGGCACCCTATTTGTACTCGAGAAAAGATTAATAACAAAATCCTCCTCTGTTGCGCCATTTTTCCCACATTGAGTTTTCCCGTGGACAATTGTCCAAAAATATGTGTGTTGATGTGTTTTTCTTATGAATGTATTTGTTTCTCTATTATGTTGTGATATCTGAAGTATAATTTATTTTAATATCTACTGAAGGCATTTCGTAAATAACTTATTGGAAATAAGTAGGTAAAATAAATCAATTGTTGCAGTAACATAATTTTCACATTGTATCAAAGAAAGTAATCATAGATAGGAAGGGAAAATCAATCATGGGTCAAGATCATGATGCAGAGGCATCTATGTTAGGAGATTCGCACATATTTTCATAAAATTTCACAAGAGATAGTAATTTGATTTCCCTATGCTAGCTTCCAGATTGGAAGAAGAATTTGTTTGTGTGACAAGCTCTGCATCATCATAGATATGGTATATAGACAGTGGAGCCTCCTAGCATATGACAGGAATGTTGGAATGTTTCTCAGATTATCAGGAGGAAAGGATGAATTTTCGTATCACCATGGGGAATAAGGCAAAGTGTACTCTAGTAGGGAAAGGTAACATGGTTTCTCAAATAGAAACAGGAGAGAGGTTCCGTGCTATCAATGTGCTACATGTGCTAGGACTTGGGATGAACTTACTTTCTATATCGCAACTTCAAGGCAAGGGCTATGTCATTTTCTTCATTAAGGAGAAAGTATACGTCAAACACTTGAGTTGAAAAGAGAAAGTGCAGATCGAAATCAAAACTAACAAGTTGTACAGGTTACAGTTAGAATCACCAATGCCACTAATAGGTAGTAATGGAGACAAGGATTTGAGTGAACTATGGCATAGAAGAATGGGACACTTGCACCATGGGGCTCTGACAATTCTTAGGAAAATTGTAACAAGAGTTCCAGATCTTAGTATAGAATGAGATGATGTATGCAGAGGATGTGCTCTGGGCAGGTATGCCCAAGCAACATTTCCTAGAAGTAAAAATAGGGCCAAGAGTGTACTAGGATTGATACACTCAGATATCTGTGGACCACTTTCCACTAACACTCTTAGTGGTGCCAAATACTTCGTCACCTCCATTGATGTCCACTCCAGGAAAACTTGGATTTATTTTGTGAAAACCAAGGATGAGGTTTTCTATCGATTCAAAGAGTTCAAGGCTCTGGTGGAGAATTTGACAGGGAAGAAAATAAAAGTTTTGTGCTTAGATAATGGTGGAGAATATGTCGATAAGAACTTCACTGGTTTTTGTGCTAAGGAGGGCATCAGAAGAGAGTGGATATCTCCTTATAATCCAGAGTGGAATGGAGTAGCAAAAGGGAAGAACAAGACTATCATGGAAGTAGCTAGGGCCATGATGTATGATCAGGATATGCCAAAATTCCTATGGGCAGAAGCATGCAACATGGAAATCTATGTCCAGAATAGAACTCCTCATAGGGCATTGGGAAAGATTGCTCTAGAGAAATTCTTCACCAGGAAGACTCCTGAAGTCATCCATTTCAGGATATTTTAGAGTTTACCATATTTCCGTATACCCAAGGAGAAAAGGAAGAAGTTAGATCAAATTGCAGAGAAAGGATATCTAGTTGGATATAGAGAGAACGCTAAGTCATATAGAATCTATACTCCCGTGAGGAGAAAGGTAGTAGTTCAACGAGATGTGAAGTTCATGGAAGATAGGACCTTCAGAAAATCTCAAAAAATTCCTTCCGAGGAGAAGAAAAAAGATGAGCTGTTGGTCAAGCTGCTTCAACCAGTGGAAGCCAAGAATTCTTCCTCAGAATAGGAAGAATCACAAGAAGAGGAGGAGCTAACAGAGGCACCTCCTATCAAAGGAAGAATGAGCAGGGAACTTTGACAGATTTAGCAGGATGCAAAAGACTTCACCGGTGCACCAAGAAACATTAAAAGGGAGCGAAAATAGCCAGATAGATATTAGACATTAGTAGCTCAAGACAGATCAGTGGTAGGTTCAAGATGGATTGTTGTCTAGGAAGTAGTTCCTAGGCCTCTAGACAGATCAGTGGTAGGTTCAAGATGGATCTACAAGATTAAGTATGCTACAGAGGACATTGTCGAAAAATGCCAACTAATTCCTTTTGCCTTTTCGAATCCTTTCCCATTTCCTTTTCCAAATTACCTAGCCATAATAAACTAAATGAATACCCACACTAGGATTTCTTTCCCAACATTTAGCTTTGAATAAGTGTCCCATGACCTTGGTCTTATTTTTTTCCTTTATCAACTTTTATTACATGAACTTTTAACCAGGGGTTGTTACAAATAATGAATGTATCAAAAATATGTTTTCACATTGACTCCCCTACCGTGAAAAGGCCATATCATCATCTCATATCATAGTTTCTACTCTTGTCATTCTCCATGAGAATCGAATATGTGCGACCAAGATGTCCATGGTCACTGTAGTGGTTGATTGTTCAATAATAGGGCACTGAGCTTTTAGAAAGTGTTAGATTATACAATGGTCAATTTGGTGTAGGTTTAGGGTTAGGTATTCTATCGTGTTAGGGAGAGCTTATAAATGTGCATTTTCCAATAACCCTAACAAATCATTTTGTCGCCTTCCTCGAATGTTTATCTTAGGTACATTTCATATGTGTGATCAGTAATGTTATTCAAGTGGTGAGAGAATTTTAATGTCCAACCATACTCATTGCTATATCAATTGGACATCGATAATATAGTTACAGTGGGTAGGCCGAGAAGGAATATAATGCTACTACCCACATTGCTGAGGGGGTTTGTTTATATTAATAATTTCTTGTTGGTTATCAAGTAATTCATGAAAAAATGAAAAAACACATGAAATACATGAAAAAATATGAAAAAAATGAAGTAATTTCTTCTCAGTTGCTTTTCAGTGAAATACATGAAAATATGTGATTGCAATCACATTTTTTCATGTATTTCATATTTTGTGTGTATTAGGGTCCATGAAAAGAATGCAACATGAGTATTCCTTGGATGAAAAATTAAATTATGTATCCAACAAGCATTCTCACTCAAAATTTGAGTAAACTAATAGAGAGATAAGTTGAAAAAGTAGCTTTTTCTTTTTTCCCTCCAAAACTTGATAACGTAATCTAATCTTATTTTATTATTTTCACTATTATTTTATAATAGTCCTTAGGAGGCCCATTTTAGACCTTAAAATTTATCTAATATGAGGTCAATAGCCACCTTGATCTATGTTATGTTAGTGAAGGTAATACCATCAATGTGTGAGGATAAATTGAAGAAATAATTGTTGTCAAAGGATTTATGAGGTTTTGCTTCCTACAATCCATCAATTCATTATGACATAACAATCACAATTTTTCAAAGCTATGTACATGCAACAAATCTAAGGCATGTGGTCGAATCAATAATCCCTTATTAACCAATAACAATAAAAAAAACCATTGAATTGAAGATCATTTGACTAAGAGCCCATGTGGAGTGGTCCCGAGGGTGGATAAATCTCATGTTGGTGTAGGCAAAGGTGCTTGGTTGTCACCATGGCGCAATTTTGAATGTCGGGTCTTTACATGCAACACTAAATTCACCTAAAATTGTATTGGTATCAATGATAATCCTTGGGGTATTATATTCCAATACCCATTAACCCTTTGATGCCAAGCTTTCATGTCCTTCCTCTACAAAGGGTGATCTTATGTGTATTGCACCAAAATACTCCATAGTAGACGACCTATCCATTAACATACCACCGAAATTTATGTACTCCAAGTGATATGAAAAGAACAGCTGCTAATGGAAATAAGGTTAACCTCCAAGATGTTTGAGACATAAATCCAAGGCTTATCAATGAAGTTGTGAGGTTGCAGAGAGACTCTAAAAGGTTAGTAATTATGCAATTCTAATAAATTGTGTATCTTCTAAAAGATGACGAACTAGTTCCCCAGTTCAAGTGGAAACAAAAAATACAAACTCTTGGTTAATAGGATGTTGAGATAAAAAAATTCACAATCGAGCAACAACACTCTCACTTAATGATGCAAACCACCATTCACACAATGCATTAGCAAATGAAATAGATTTATCTAAGGTAGGTTTCCTATAATGCTGCTAGCATTTCGAATAAATGATGTCAAAATACAGAAACTCTTTCATGCAATAATGCACTCTCTTTTGGTCCTTCCACTACTAGTTCCATTTAATTTGGTATTGAGAAACCTCCTAGAATGGTCAAATTGAATATTCATGATTTCATTAATTCGTAATGCTCAAAGTCTAGATTTACTTCTCCATCAATTTATTCACTTGAATCTCTATGAAAGGACATAGTATAAAGACCATAGATACCATAATAATTATTTTCATATACTACATGTTGTGTGGTAGTTGTTATCACTCTGCAATTTCTTAAGGCTGTGAAAGAAACCCAGAGGTAACCACAAAACCACTTTCAAGCTTAGAAGCTATCCCTTCTAAACTCAGAGAGAGATCTCTCTATTGGATTTAGATTTGTTGATTTTGGAATTTTAGGCTAGATATTAGGTTCATAGTTTGGGTTTTTGAAATTTTTGGTTGAAATTGAAAAAAAAAATCCCATTGTACAATGGAGTCAAGGTCTTAGGGTGATCAGATGCAAAAATATTAGAACAGATTGAAACAGGGAAAGGTAGGAAAGCTATTGGATCTTTGTACCTTTGTGGAGTGAGAGGGAGGAATAGATTTAGATTTAGTTAAACATACAGAATTTGAACATGTATTCCATATTTTACTTTAGTTTGAAAACATATAAATTAATTATAATCCATGACAGAGTGTGATTAAACAAGTTCATCCCTTCATCTTATTTTAAACAATTCAGATAAGAAAACATATGAAAATATAGATATAACAAGTTTACAAAAGGAAAGACATCAGCAATTAGCTTGACACATGAATCTTGGAATAGTCTTCTGTATTAATGAAATGATTGTTTTCAGTGCAATGAATAGCTTTACATCAAAATATTATTTCTTACTACACATCCCAACATTTGTACTTCGATTTGTGAAGTATTTATACAGAAATATCTTGAGTGAAAATATCAAGATTTTTTTACAAAATATCCTAAACTTATTACATGAATAGCACAAAAAAGTAGGCGGCTAAAACTGTTGTAGTGCTCTGGAAATATCTTCGACGATTGTTGGTGATGACTTGGCTTGAAGAAGTGTTTCCTTGTTGTTGAAGGTAAAAAAATATTTTACCCAAGTAATTTGCACAATTTGTCCCATCGGTCTCCAATTGGAGTGGTGAATTTGACTAGTTTTCTGTAAGTTTCATCTACCTCGGTATACTTTTGAAATGTAGGATTGATAATGAACAAGTGATTTATCTCATGTTTGATAAATAGATCAAAATACAAAGCTTCCATGAAGGCTTTTCCTGTGATGCTTCCTTTGATGGTAGAAAACTTTCACTTATCCCTTGCTATGGTATATAATTTCTGGTGATAATATTCTAAACTGATCAGTTTTTCTCCAATCCCTATCAAACCTAGCAATCCCTTCTGATTTAGCACATTAAATTTTCTGTGGAATTTTTGAATGCCAGACTCCATATTGTGACACTTGTTCTCCAATTGAAGCATAAGGTTCCTTTTTGTAAGGACCCTCCTCACCTCCAAAATGGTCTCTGTCCTATCTGCAATTTCAAATTATTCTAATTCTTCCTTAGTCTTTGAATTCAAAATTCTGATCAGAGCAGTAGCTTCACCTGGCTTCTACCCTAAATCTGCTTTTACCTCTTCAATTACCTCTTTAGACCTCTGTATTAACTCCTCTTTCTCAAAAAATAATCTGAATTGAGGGCCATATTTTAGTCATGGCCTCATTTATTTCTATCCATATACTCTCTTTTGCCCATGCCAATGTTTTTTCCATTGCAGACTCAATTTGCAGTTGTTCAATATTATGTGTTAATTTATGACTCTTTTGTAGCTCAACTAGGTACACATTGTCAACCTTTAGTTTCTATTCCTGAAGGTTCTTCAGTTGAGTTTTCAGCTTCTCAATTTCCTATCCTCTGATTGGCAGGTAATCCATTGCCTTGATAAGTTCCTCTAAAGAATATGTAGATTGCCCCTCAGTAATGGTTGTTGAAGTGGATACCCTTGCTGCTGATGTAGATTCCATTGAATTGTTGTTAGTGGAATGGCTGCCAACTATGTGGATTGTTCTCTTTCCTTTAACAATTTCTCCATTTCAACCTCCATTTCTTTGATATGTCCACTTTGTTCAATAATGATTCTGAACATATCTTCTTTTTCCTTCTCTAATTCTTCGACTTCCTTAGTCTGTGGGTCTTATGTGGAGGGAAGCTTGAGTTGCTTCTTAAGTGCTGCAATGTTAGCATTTTTCCTTTTGATAATCTCTTCTGCTACTTTCACATTGTTGGGATCATATCCCAGTTTGATTACAAGGTCTTCCAATGATTTGATTTTTGTATCTTTGGCTAGAGAAGAGACTTTCTCTAATTTAAGCTGAGACTAGATGTTATTTATAGAGGCTTGCAGCCTAGAAGCTTCCATTGCTGAAGTTGTCAAAGTGGAGTACAACATCTGCGTTGTTAGTTTTTGTGGGTCTATTTGATCAATTGGATGAATTTGATCAGTATTGAAAGAAAAAATTGATTTCTTATAATCTTCATGAGTCTTTGGGAAAGGGACCTCAACATGTAGGAAGGCTATCTGCATTTTCCCTTTCTCTGTGTCAAAGGAAGAGAGTAGCCTATGCTATGAAGAGGTTTTTTGCTTCCAAAACTCTGTAGATGTCATAGCTTTTAGTAGTTCATTTTTTTTATCTCTCTGTACTTAAAGAATATGTTTGGTTGGTCCTGGTCATGAACCAATTCCCCTAATTGAGAGGTGTTTAATGGCTCCTGGGATACCAAAGAGGATGGAGGCCCTAAAAAAATATCTTCAATCCTCTTTGAAGCATGAGGGCCTATCAAAATAATGGTGGACTTTGTATTCTCTTCTTGAAAGATTTATTCTGTTGGATTGGCCCTTTGCCTCTTCTTGTAGATCTGAAATTCTTTCTCTAGAATTTTTGTGACTGTGGGGGAAACCTCTTCCCTTGGCCTCTTGTCCTGCTTCTCTTGTGGTGTAGGAGTTTGTGCTGTTGTAGTTGATATTACCTTCTCTTCCACTTCCTACGGAGTGTTCTCCACCCATTGATCCTAGTTCATGTATTTCTCAATCTCTAGTCTGGGAATTTCAATGTAGGGAGTAGTCTTATGTTCCACTCTTAGCTTTGAAATCACTCCTAAGGGGTCATATGATCAGGTAAAGATGATTTTAAGGTTCATTTTCTTTAGGAGGATGTTTGCTTCTTTAGCTGCTTCTCTGGTGTTGTAGATGACATGGCTGACCTGTGCTTTAATTTTAAACTGTGATTTTCTCTTTATTGTTACAAAATGGAGATCATCCATATGAATCATCTGTCTAATGTATTCTAATGAGAAAACTACCATTGGGGCAAACTTTGGCAACCTGTAAGGTGTCAATTCACACCCATACACCATAATTTATGTGTAATTATGGTACAGGTACCAGACACCTATTTTGATCTGATCACCAAGGTGTAAAATCCTTCTTATTTCAGGTCCTATCCCAGGTTAAATTTCATTGTTCAATAGGAAACAAATTGTATATAGAAATTTATCATCATAGTCACTAAAGTAAACTCATTTGAATGCTTCCTCCCCAAGGAAGTCTAATGAATTATAGATTGGGCATTACCTTGTTCATCCAATATTTGCAATGGAAACTGAAATCTATCTTGCTGATGATATAAAAACAAATAAACCAGAACTGATGCATATTTGAAGGTTCCTTCTCTAGAAAATTTTAGGAACTGCTCATGGATGACATCTGCTAGAAACTCATTGTAGTTGAAGATAATTTGGGGATTTTCATATGTTGAGAAGATTGACAAAAACCCTATGATGGCCTCATTAACCCACTGATCAAATTGGTAACCCAATAAACAAGAAACAATGGAGATGATCTGTTTAGCCATCTTAGGGAACATGGAGGATGAAAAGGGGGATTCTTCTTTGGTAATTGGGCATCCTCAGGAAGGAATGTTTCTAAACCTTTTCTCTGTCGGGAAAGGTTAGGTTCTTGTAGAGTTCCATGATGGAATCTACTATAAAAGGTTTCAGAGGTGTAGAGTTTTGAATTTGGAGCATCTGGGAGGTGCATTTAGAGGGGATGGTGAAAAGAATGTGATTATTTTGGGCCATAATTTCACCCTCACTAGGAATATATCGAAATTCGTACGATGTGACAAGTTCAGGGTAGTGGTAGGTCTGAGGGAAAATGAATTGATGTAGGGAGGAATCCCACAGGCCCAACTCATTGTTGAGGTCTATAAACTTCTGCTTTAACCAATTATGGAGTTCATAAAGGTCAAACTCAAAAATGGTTTCACTAATCTAGTATTATTGGTCTACTAGAGGTTGATGGTCTAGATCAATGACAGGGGGTAGGAGAGGATTATCTTCTGTAATCTTAGCTTTTCCTTTAAGATCCATAGTAGACAGAAAAGAACTGTGAATTTAGAGTTTACCGAGGAAAGTTGGATGAAAACTGGTGGTTGGGTGTATAGAGGTTGTTCGATCGTTGATTGGTCATAGTGCCATGTTGGTTCGATGACTAGACGTTCTATATATAGACTTTGTATGTTGACTAGGTGCTGGTGCAAGTTCTATCTACAAACATTTTGGAACAATGAAAGGAGGGTGAATGAACGTGTTATGGTTTGTTTTATTAGCCAAAGTCTGATTACGTTGTAATTTAGATGCTTAACAGAGCGGGTCCATTATCACAATAGAGGTTACATAACGACTACAAAATAGTGCCATGTGTGGGAACAGTAGCGGAGCGAGGGAGGGAGGTGACCGTGATGGGATAACAGTGAAGTAGGGAGTGCCATGTGGCAGAATTGCATTGGGACGGAGTGGGGACCAGGACACGCCACATGGTGGAATAGCAATGGAGAAAGAGAGTGGGGTGGAGTCAACGGTCACAAAGGTAGGAGCCGAAAGGCAGATTTTAGAGGGAGGGTGGGATGATATGTCGTTTTAGGTGGGGGCTCTGAAGTGAGGAGAGGGCGACACATTGCACGAGCGGTAAATGGGGAGATCGCTTTTCGGACCGGCACCCACCCCCTCCCCCCTCCTTGGTTAATTGTCAAAGGGGCAAGGGGTCCAAACTACTCACCCTCCGTTGATCCGGGTGGGTGAGAACTATGACATTCAGATATGTGCATCCTTTATTACAAAATGACAAATCATGTCGTGTCATAAAACTTTATTCAATCACTATACAAAATTGCGTTTATACAATGAAATAACATTGTTGTATTAATTTTATTTTAATCTATTTTAACCACGTTTAAAGAGTGTGGTTAATTAATCAAACCTTAACTTAACCTAATTAAACCAAATTTGACCAGGATTAAACTGTGTGGTCAAATAATTTTTGTTCTGACTATTCTAATTCTACTCAAAAAGTTCAATCACACTTAAACAATGTGATTAAACTAACTAATCCTACTTATCTAGCTCTAATTTGGCATTTTATGTGGCTGCACATTATTCAAATTTTCTAAAGTCATTCCTCCTGCATATTTTTTGTTGTTTTTGATATGCAGTCGCATTTAGGCTTGCCCACTTGTTTTGGGGTATTTCCATTTTTCTCCTTTTTCTTTTGTTTTTCACACACACACGCACATATTCTTTCTTTTGTATCCCCTTTCTTTTCTTTTCTTCTATTTTTTCTATTTTTTCTTTGGAAATCATTTGCATAATGAGACATTATTTACACAATCACAATCATAAAAATTCACAGATAATTAACTTATGATTCTATAGATTATAGGACCCTAATAGTAGCAAGAAGAACAAGTGTGGAATATAATGTTGACATAGCTTTCACATTTTTAATCTCCAACCACTCATCAACAACTTCAGCAAATAATACCATGAGAAGACCTGAAGCCATTAGTATGGATAATATCCAAGAATTTCAAATACTACCATGAGAAGACCTGAAGCCATTATTATGGATAATATCCAAGAATTTCACCAGCCAATCTTAAAGGAAAACATTCCTAGGGTAAAGGCCAAGAGGCACCCGTTGCATTACATTTTCTTCGAATTTAATGATTGAATATTCCTCCTATCCAATTGTAGATGCACCTAGACAACAATAAGATTTGAGAATTCATATAAGGAGAAATTAAATATTTCATAAGAATCTAAAGATAATACATGAACCCTAACATATTGAAACCTATTATGACCATAGTTCATTTGAGGGCATGCATTTTGTTATGACACAGTGAGTTAAATGGCCACTTTGAGTCATGCAACAAAAAACTACATGAAACCTCATAAAACTAGAGGGACCCAAAATTTAGATATACACCGTAAAAAAATTTGGGGGTGTTGTAGCTGCTAAAATTATCCGTTTTTGGTGTAATTTATATATTATATGATTAATTGTTTTGATTGTTGATTTATATAGTGGTTTACTAGTCATTTAATATACATGGTTAATTGTTCTAAAATGCGTTGAAAGACACTTTACACCTGAGTATGAGGGAGATATTGGCATGCAATATTACCTTTAAAAATCATAAAATAATACTTATATCATTAAATTAAAAAATAGTAATCATAAAAAATAATATCGGCCATAAATAAAACAAATCAATTTCTATTTTAATATTGCATCAACTTTCCCCGAATGCGGGTGCTAACACGTCAGAGGGGGTCGAGCCACATGCCCAGCATGTGACGCCCCGTGTTAACCTTAATGTTTAATGGAATAGCGCCATCATAGTTTCATGTTTCTCTACCCGAGCTCTGGGCATTCAATGCCGAGCAGAGTGAATTGATGGCATTGCAGAATGCAGTTAATGGACGCTCGCAACGAGGGAATGATGCTCGATATCAAGGGGCAGGTGAGGCGACGCAGACTCATGGGCATGGTGAAGCTGGGAAGGTGCGAGCGCAGAGGAATTCGAGGTGGGTGGGTGTCTTACCACCTCAACACGCAGTCTTGGCTTTCGGCCGCTGCAACACAAGGAATTGCCTTAGGTGGGAGAGGCAATTCAAGAGCATTCAAGGACAATTGGATGCGAGGAGTGAAATCTCCCCCTCCGATGAAGTTTGCTCAGTGGTTGTCACGCCTGTGTGTGGTTTGGGGCGAAATCAGCACTGTGCTTGTTTTTACAATTCACTTCAGGTACTCGAAGGAGGCAGCAGGGAGTTCATGGCAAAGCTGCGGGAATAACAACCGAGCAGAAGGGGACCAGGGCGTGGTTCATCCTCTCAACCCCCTGCAGCTGATGAGCACCACCATTGCTGCTGCTGCTACTGTTATAGGAGGGCAAGAGCCACACCAATTCCAGCCGAGCAATTCATGGAGGTTGGCAGCTCAAGTGAAGGAGGGCCAGTGCTTCCAGCATTTGGCTCAGTCGTGTTCAATCTGGGCAGCTCAAAGGATAATGCAGGTATCAATGCTCATATTTCAGTTCTTTTCACTAAAGTCCCTGAAGGAAATGTTGTTGGAAAACCTCCAGGATCAGAGGAGCAGCCTCCAGGAGGTACTGGTGAGGAGGGCCCTGTTTTGCAGCCACCAATTGAGGCGGGCACCTCAGGGAAAGAGATTTTGCACGCCCCCTCACATCCCCTGGAGCCGGAACCTCAGGGCACTGCAAAGGATCCATGGACCACCATGTGGGAAGGAATCCCTGAGGGCCAAGGGTGGAGCTATATTGTGGAAGATAAAAGTCTCTGCGATGACTGAGCCTCCGACACACGCACCGGCACATGCCTTTCTCTCTCAGCTCGGGTCCAGGATAAAAGTCTCTGCGGGTATTTGGGTTCTGGTCATCACTGTGTCTGTTTACTTGCAGTTTTTAATACTGTCTTGTTTATGTCGGTCTTGTTTAATCTCAGTTTTTAATACTATATTGTTCATGTCGGTCCATTGTAAGTTCTTTGATGGACACGGTCCACAGTCAGTTTTGGATGGAAGCCCCTGCGTGGGCCGTCACGTTCATGTTTAACTCAATGTGGTTCCAGGTTCTGATGTTAGTCACGTCATTTTGGTCTCCAGCCTCAGTAAGTTTTTTGGAGGGATTTTGGAAGTCCTGTAGGTGCTGCCCCTGCAAGGGAGCTTTTTGTTTCAAAGCTAAGCTATCCAAGGTGCAACTGCTGGCCCTGGAAGGCATGTCTCACTCTTTGTAAAGTTTACCTGTAAATATAATACAATAGACTAGCTAGTTTTTTACCGAGAAAAAAAAAATATTGCATCAACTTTATATAGAGACATATCATAATTGAATGTAAAAAAATATAATTTAATATGGAGTTGAAAATTAACATGCAATAATAATATTACTATTATTATTAGATCATGTATAATTCATTCTATTTTCAGTTGACATGCAATATTTATAACAAAAAAATCTTTTAGTGTTGTATAAATAAAATACCAAAATGATGATATTAAATGACATAATTTTTTATCAACTTTATTTAGAGAAAAAAAAAAAAAAATTAAAATTTTTCTTATTTTTTAGCTTTTCATTGTGAAAGAGATGTGGAGTTATTTCACTCTTAATTGATGTATAACATTTAGAAACTATTAATAACCAAAAAAAATGTTTAATGTGGATTATAAATCAAATGTTTGAATATACATCTTGAGAAAATGATTTTAACATCAAAAATATATAGTGAATTACACCTCATTGAGTATCAATAACATTTTTTTACATGTCATTTATCAACTCCTTATTAGGTAGTAAGGGAATTATCTTCCTTATAAGAAAAAACAATTTTTCAATTTTTTTTTTATTTTTAACTTGAAATTACTTTATCTCTATCTATACAAAAACTTTGATGCAAATTTAAGGTGGAAATAGAAGCATGTTATTCATGTTAGAAATTGATTTTTTTTGTTAATTTGCTAGTGCATACTAGGTTATAGAGTGCCTTTGGTTGCAATAAGCCATGATATTGTAAATCATGTTACCCTATTTACAAACTATAGATTAAGAATCTCCATGATAAATTGGGACTGAATCTACATGGGTAAGAATATTGTTACACATTTTTTTTAAATGTATATATCTTTATCTTATGTAGGAATTCCTTTCAAAAACAACAACAACAACAAATTTAATTAAGGCAATACTTTAGTCAATTCTTATGTTTTTTTCTTTTGGTAATTTGAGATGTATGATGAAATAAGTGTTGTGATGTTTATTATGTATTAATACCTATGGAACTTTACAAGTCATTTAATCTACATGGTTGTACTACTTTAATAGAGTTGTCATATAAATAAGCAAGATTTAAATATGGTTAGATATATAATTTTTGTTGTTATATAAATATTAAAAAAATAGTTAAATTTATTTGAAATCGATTTAAATTAAAAAAACAAAAAATTATGCTTTTTGATTGAATTATAATAATTATTATTTTTAATTAAAACTTAAAATTATAATTTATTGTGATTTAAATTGTATTTTTTAATATAAATGTATATACAAATTTAATTGGTTAATAGATTATAATTATTTTCCTCACTTGTAATATTAACCTATGTTTAATTATTTTTGTATAAAATTTACTTAAAGAAACATCAAAATGACAACGAGAAAAAACAAAAACTTAAAATAGTTAAGTTGAAATACGATTAGCAAAATTAATGAAAATATATTTATGAAAATTTATTATATATTAAAATAAAAGAACATAACCCACAATGAACGAAAACTTCAGAGAATAAAGTTGAAATATGATTACCTAAAATAAACTAAAATAGATTTAAGCTTCATTTAATGAAATATTAAAATAAAAAAATATCAAATAATAAATGAAATAAATTCTATTCGTCAATTTTTTAAAACTTGCAGGTTTGGATTTAACTTTATTAAATGGTATCTTAGTAGGATAAAGTTACGGTCTTAACTATACTGATGGTGTTTCCTAATACTAGGTACGGCTGGGCAAACACTGTTCATTCGTCCCAGCCAATCTCAGAGCTTCATTCTCGTTATTCTTGCTACAAACATTTTTAACCATATGGCATTTTTTCCAACTTTTACAGCTATTTTGGACGTACCTACGGGAAACTTCAGGAAGGCGAGAATGACCAGATTAACCAAAACGCACAGAGAACCACAAACAACCGCGCATTTGGCAGTAGTATCGCCAACCACCTCAACAGGAATCATTAACCTCAACGAACAATCCATGCCAAATTCATTAACTTCTTCAGCGATTGCATTAAGGTTTGCCAGAACCTATTCACATTTGGGAAACATTCCCGGTAGGTTTTTTTCATTCAATTTATGTGGATGTGGCATGACTATTTTCATAAATGTTGTATTTTTTTTATTGGTATAGTAGGATTGGAACCAACACAAGAGTAGAACTCTTTGTTTTATGGGGAGTTTTTCATTGTGCTAATTGGTTCGGATTTTGGGAGATTAAGATCTTTGGAGACTCCAAAGCTTATGGGGTTTAATGGGCATAGCTCACTGCACTTTTTATCTTTTGATAATGGGAAAACCAACATTAGAACACTGATCAAAGTATGAGCCCTCTGTCTGGACATGAATGCGGTGTTAGGTGCTTAGTATTGAAATAGACTCAATGCATAATCGAGCTGTATGGATAAGACGGAAAATGTGTCTGCCCAGGACATACCCACAACTGGTTAAAAGAAGACCAGAATCCCTCCACAAACATACCAGAGTTATGAGGCAGAGCATACTTTGTTTTAGGAGGCAGAGGATGATGAAGTACAGGTCCCTTACAATCATCTCACTAAGTGTCTATTATCACAGAGCTGTTGATTTACACTCTCTTCACAGGTAATAGAAAACACTGAGGATATAGGTTATCTGATTTGTGTAACACACAGGGAAAATACTGTAGAGCGCTGTTTTAAAAAATTGTAATGAGTAAAAGTGGATCCTTAGGTCGAAGCACAATAGAAACGTTTTTCCTGTTGCAAAAAAAACCTATTCACATGAGCCCTGCAACCTATTGTTCAGGTCTGCTAAGACCTTCTGTTCACAGGAGGCTTGCAGACTATTCTTCACGTTTGTTAGGACGTTCTGTCCACAGGAGGCCTGCAAGATATTGTTCTGTACGACTGTCTCCACTATTGTCCCCTTACCATCGATGATCGCTTCCCATTTTAACTGTACCACAATCAAAAAAAAAATCCAACATTTTTTTTCAAAAAATGCAACACGCAGTCACTGCCACATTATTATTAAAACCTAAAATCATATCAATTCAGACTAATGTTCGCTATGCCATCTGCATTTTGCCTAAAAATTGTTAGCAGTTTAGAATTAACTGAAACCTCAAAACTTGAAGCCCACAAATAAAAAAATAACATGACCACGAAAATCAGTTCAAAGGCGAGACACCCATAGCAGTAAGTAAATTCTATTCCAAATTCTCTTTAACAATCAATTTTAAAATTACCACAACTTAAAAATCTCAAAAAGCTGGAAATAAAGAGAAAACATTCAAAAAATTGAACTTCAAAACTAATCAGAGAATTTAACTACCGAAACATCATAAAACCCCAAACCCAGAAAACAAACTAAACTACAATGCAAACTTTTGGACATAGTGATCTGCACTTACCTGAACCCGAACTTGAACATCTCAGAAAGATGAATCAGAAGGAGAAACCATGGAATAAAATTGAACTTCGAAACCAACCAGAGCGAAATATCATAAAACCCCAAACCTAGAAAACAAACTAATCTGCGATGCAAACTTTTTGACATAGCTATATGCACTTACCTGAACTGGAACTTCAACATATCAAAAAGATGAAACAAAAGGAGAAAACATGGCAGAAAATTGAACTTGAGAACCAACCAGAGAATTTAACTGCCGAAACTTCATAAAACCCCAAACCCAGATAACAAACTGAACTGCAATACAAACTTTTCGACATAGCTTTCTGCGCTTACTCGAACTGGAATTAGTAGTAGAACTGGAATTAGTAATAAAAATTTGTTCATCTTAAAAGTTTTATTTTCAATTGGGAAGTAGATTGAGAACTTTTAAGTTTCACATTGACTTTTGTTATCGAAGAAAATTCTCTGTCTCCAGTTAAATACGAGATTAAATTAGTTGTTTTTTCTAATTAGATTAATTTAGATTGGGGCTAATTTCAATGTGGTATACAAAAATGATATATTTATATATGAATTTTCTTAACAAAATTATGTAAGAATTTGTCAACTCGATTAATTTAGATTGAGGTTAATTTCAATGTTGTATATAATAATGATATATTTATATAGGAATTTTTTAACAAAATTATATAAGAATTTGTCAAGTTTAATAAATGTTATGAATTTTTAATTAAAAAATAAATTTTGCACAAATTCATTAATTAATTTAAATATTATATATAAAAATTATAAATCATCTAAAAAAGCATGAAGCTTGAAATTATGTTTATCTACAATTAATGAATAAATAACCATGTCATGGGGAGTGGGAGATGGATTCATGATTGCAATGAGCACTTTATTTTGAATACATATGAATAAATAACTATGCCATGGGGAGTGGGAGATGGATTAATGATTGCAATGAGTACTTTATTTTGAATATATAATCATGCCATTGGGATTGGGAGATGGATTCATGATTGCAATGAGTACTTTATTTTGAATACTTTATGAATTAGAGAGTAGATAGCTTTTTGACATAATCACATGCAGAAAGATTATGATCTCTATAACATAGCTGTTTTAATCTCTAATTTCTGCTATAAATGCATATCAACAATTTATATTAATGATCTAGTGGGGTTGAAAGCAATATGAATTTTGAGTGGGGATTATTTACTAAGGTATATTTATCTTGTAAGTAATACTGAAGTAGGGATTTTATTGATTGTTACGTTGTGTGTACAATGGCATCAATGTACGACCAAAGGGAATAGCAATAAATGTGAACACAAAGGTTATTTTAGGTTGAATATAGTTTATGGGGTTGTTTTTTTGGTTAATGTGCGGTGTGTTACTGAGTCAAATTGGTGTGGAAATTATCAATTCATTAGAAAAAGAATTGAATGCTTTATTTGATGAACACTCCCTGTGCCAAGCTCAAGCAAATCTTAGGGCCTTACAACTCCAACTTTTGTCTACTCCTCTTTTTGCTTAACTAACTTGAATTACAAACTTATGACTCCAACTTTTGTCTGCTTTTCTTTTCGCTTAACTAACTTGAGTTACAAAAAGTATCATCAGAGGCTTTGCTCCAGACAAAATTTCTTATTCTTGCCCAACTCTTCCATTACCGAGCCTCTGCAAAACTTATGGTCGTATACCTTGAGCCTTCTTTTAGCATATTTGGATTGCAAAAAATAAGACTACAATCTTTATATTAGACATCAATACTTTTTGCCACAAACACTTCCTACCGTGGACTCAAGCAAATCTTAAGGCCTCGCAACTCTAACTTTCGTGTGCTTCTACTTTTACTTAACCAAACTCAATTACAAAATGTAGGACCAGAAGCTTTTCTCTGGACATAAGTTTTTTGATCTTACTCAACTCTTCTGTTACCGAGCCCGTGAAAATCTTACGACCTGATAGAGAGAGCAGGGATGCAAACACACAAACATAGAACAGAACTTGAACTTCACAACATGCTTCCATTCATCGATCAAACAGGTATTTATACAGGCTGAAGAAGCTTCTGGATATCAATTCAGGCGGTGGCTTTCTGAAGAAGCTTTCCCCTTTGTCAACAGTTTCTAGAAACTGCATTAAAATCATTGTTGAATATTGATTCTGGGTAGTTGGAATTACTTCCAGTTTCTTCCAACACTCCCCCTTAATTCCAACTATATACTTTTAATTGATATGCCTGCTGGTCTAAGTCTCAGCTAGGCTTACAACATAATTTGGATTTTCTACAATGCACAACTGACTTCTACACATTCCAAATTTAGCCTTTCCAAGAGGCTTGGTGAATATGTCAACCACATTTTCATTTGTATTACAATATGATAAGACAATTTCTTTTGATTGCAATTTTTCTCTTACAAAATGATGTTGTGTGTCAATGTGTTTTGTCCTTGGATGATATATAGGATTGTTTGCCAATTTGATAGTGCTTTGACTGTCACATCTTATTACTGTAGGTGCTTGTTGTGTTTCTTCAACATCTTCAAGTATCCTCCTAAGCCATATTGCTTCACATGTAGCACTGCATAATGCTTTATACTCAACTTCAGTGGATGACAATGAAACAGTTGGTTGTTTCTTACTACTCCATGATATTGGTCCTGAACCAATATTGAACACGTATCCAGTAGTAGATTTCCTATCTTCTAGATTTTCAGCCCAGTCAGAATCAGAATAACCTGCCAATTCAACATCAAATTCATGAGTATACATAATACCAAAATTAAGTTTTCCTTTCCAAAGGACTTTCTTTGCTGCTTTCCAATGGCTTTTGCAAGGCTTAGCATGAACTGACTAAGTATGCTGACAGAATATGCTATATCTGGCCTGGTAGTGGTGAGATAGTTCAGACTTCCCACCAGTTGATGGTACATAGTTCCATTCACCTCTTTGGTTCCATCATCACTGCACAATTTGACATTCTGTTCTAAAGGAGTAGATGTTGCTTTGCATTCAATCATATTGAATCTTTTAAGGATTTCCCTTGTATATTTGCTTTGTGTGATTAGTGTCTTACCAGGTTCCCTCCAAACTTCAAGACCTAAACAATAATGCAATTCACCAAGATCCTTCATCTCAAATACATGTGACAACTGATTTTTAATTTCTTCAATCAACTTGCATGCATTTCCTGTTATGATAAGATCATCAACATATACAGATATTAAAGCAACATTCTTGCCTTCATCTTCCTTGATGTATAAGTTAGGATCATTTTTGCTTCTCATAAAAGAAAGAATCAATTTTCACATACCATGATCTTGGTGCTTGTTTCAAGCCATATAAAGCTTTCTTTAACCTGCAAACCAGATGCTCCTGTCCCTGTTTTACAAACCCTTCAGGCTGTACTAAATAAACTTCTTCTTTTAACTCACCATTCAAAAATGCAGATTTGACATCTAACTGATGCATTTTCCAATTATATTTTGTAGCTAATGCAATCATGATTCTAATTGTGTTCAACTTAGCTACAGGTGCAAAAGTATCTTCATAATCAATTCCCTCATTTTGTGAATATCGTTTTGCAACCAATCTAGCTTTATGTTCATCAATACTTCCATCATCATTAAATTTAGATTTATAGAGCCATTTGCATCCTATGGGAACTTTTTTTTTAGGCAATTCTGTTAATTCCCATGTGTCATTCTTCATTATAGAGTTATATTCTTCATTCATTGCATTTCTCCATTCTTCATATTCTTTAGCTTCATCATAGCTTGAAGGTTCTACAAGATTCATAACCTGAGACATTAATGCATAATCTTTGTACCTTACAGGTACCTAACTTTGACGTGATGACCTTCTTGGAGTTTTACTGCTTTCATCTTTCTTTTGGCTTTGCAGAGTCTTTTCTCCTCTCTTTGGAGTGTCATGACTACTTGATGCTACTTGCTCTTGAACTTGTACCTGTTCCTGTGCTTATTCTTGTTCTTGTTCAACACTTGGATCTAATTTGACATAATCATCAATATCATGCCATACACTAGTATTATTTATTTTATCACCTTCATTTGTATTCTCATGAAACACCACATCCCTACTTGCAAGCAGTCTATTAGTACTGGGATCAAACAACTTGTATGCTTTCTGATCATCACAATAACCAATAAATATGCACTTAATTGACTTTGCATCAAGTTTTCTTCTTTCATCTTTTGGAATATGAGAAAATGCCTTGCAACCAAAAACTCTTAAATTACTAACTTTTGGTTTGTACCCGTAAAATGCTTCAAAAGGTGTTTTAAGCTCTAAACTTTTGGTTGGACTCCTATTTTTCAAATAAACAACAGTATTAATGGCTTCAGCCCAGAAAACATTAGAGATATTTTTACCTTGAAGCATACAACGTGCACATTCAACTAGTGTTCTATTTTTCCTCTCAGCAACTCCATTTCACTGAGGTGTATGTGGCACTGTAAATTGTTGTAGAATCCCATTGCTTTTACAATATTGATTAAATTCTCTTGATTTGAATTCTCCCCCTTGATCAGATCTCAAAATTTTGATGTAATTACCAGTTTGTTTTTTTACCATATTCTTAAATTCTTTAAAGTACTCAAAAACATGACTCTTCTTTCTTATGAAATAAACCCATGTATACCTAGTTCTATCATCCACAAAAATAAGAAAATACCATGCTCCACCAATAGATATAGTTTGCATAGGTTCACATACATCAGTATGAATTAATTCAAGTATTTCGCTTTACCTTTTTTCTTTATGTATAGGAAATTCCTCCCTATGTTGCTTGCCAAGTACACATGCTTCACATTCAACATGATCATTCTTCAAGACAAGAAGACCTTCAACCATTGTGTTCTTTTGAAGTAGCATTAAATATTTGTGATTTAGATGTCCATACCTTTGATGCCATAAATCTATTGTTGATATTGTTGTAGATGCCAATGCTTGATGACTTTTCCTGGTCACATCCAACTTATACAAGCCTCCAACTCTGGTTCCTGTGGCAATAACCTTGTACTTATCTTGAATGTCTTTCACTACACACAGTGATTTAACAAATTCCACCTTCAAATCTTGGTCAGTAATAGTAGAAACAGAAATTAAATTCTTTTTGATATCAAGAACATACATCACATTATGGATCTGTTTCTCTTGTCCATTAGGCAAATTCACACCTATTACTCCATAACCTTGAACTTTAAGTGATCTGTTATCTCCTAGACAAACATATGTTCCATTAATGTTTTCATGATATTCATCAAACCACTCCTTATTACATGACATATGTAGTGATGCACCAGAATCAATGAACCAAGCATTCTTATAATCATTTTCCACAGACAATGCAGTGTCAGAAACAAACAATTTAAGATTTTTAAATCCATCACCGATTGAGGTATCTTTGTCCAAAAAATTTCTAATATGCCTTCTGTTTCTTTGCCTAGACTCATTATATTTCCTTTTATAACAATCTTTAGAATGATGCCCAGGTTTGCCACAATAATAACACTCATCATTTCTCTTATGGATTGGAAATTTAGACTGTGTCATACCTTTTTGTTTTTCTTGAAACTTGCCTCCTTTGTTCTTGTCCCATGGCTTGCCTCTGTATGGATATTTTCCCTTGGTCACCAATGCCAAATCTGAACTGCTAGAGCCCAAATTAAAGCTCTTCACCCTCTCCTCCTCTTGTAGAAGAATTCCTGTCAATTCATCAAATGTAGGGGGTTTCTCTCTAGATGCAAGACTTGAAACAAAACTTTGATAATCTTGCACTAAGCCATTTAATATGATGGTGACTAAGTCAGTACTAGACACCTTTTCAGCAATATCTCCTAACCTATCACTTAAATCTTTGATGCGAGATATGAAATTGTTTATATTTTCATTTGCTTCCATTTTTAGAGATAAAAGCTTAGTCTTCAAAAACAAGATCCAGTTAGTATTTGTTGTTTCATACAAACCCTTCAATGTATCCCATGTTTCTTTTGATGTCTTGCAATCTCTGATGTGAGGAATAATGTTGTCCTTTACAGATATACGCAACAACACCTTTGCTTTTGTCTCCCTTCTCTCCCAATTTGCAATAGAACCTACAACAGTGGGTTTGGGCTAATCCCAACTTACAATGGACCACAAATTATTTCCTTCTAAAATAGTCATTAAATGGAATTTCCAATTCACATAATTTTCTCCATCAAGTTGGTGGATTCATTCATATAAGTATCAAGCAACAGATTTGCCATGATGTAAAAAAAAACTTCCTCCAATCACCAAAATGCAATTTTTTAAGGGACAAATCAAAACTTCTATTGGTTTGAAATCCAGCAATAATAGTATGAATGCTAAAACAACATCATGGAATATTAATAAATAGACAACTGATAACACTGTAATACCAAACCATTGTCATCAGGAGATACATCCATTAACAAACTGATGCTCTACTTTAATTATTGTCGAAGACAGTCAAAGTTCATAAGACAAGATATAACCTTGCTGCCGCCACTTGTATAAAAGCCTCTTAACTGCCTAATCGGACCAACTCCTAGCTTAACTATGTAAGAAGCTTCAAATAGTAGTAAAAAATTAGACTGTTCCACATATAATTGAATTTGAATGGAAGAATATCAGAAGTTTGTTGCTGCTACAGATTACCCTTTGAATCCCTCTAATTCTGGCAGAGCACGTGTCTCCAGATCCGGTCTCTGCTTCAGCAAACTTCTCCACGCTCACCGCACAGCTGACTACGATCCCGCAACCTTCGATCCACCGCTGTCACCTGTATGAATGGCAGCAGCGCTCAGGCACTCACAACACAAACACTGTCAATGAAATGCAGAAGCGCTCACAATGCTCTCACACAATCAATCTTTCTCTGCAACACAAGGTCTCTTGAACCTCACACAACGATATTTCACTCACTCTCATCGCTCAACTTGCACACACAACGAGCTCTCACACTCAGCCCTCAACCTCGCTCTGATACCATGACAGAGAGAGCAGGGATGCAAACACACAAACACATAATAGAACTTGAACTTCACAACATGCTTCCATTCATCGATCAAACAGGTATTTATACACGCTGAAGAAGCTTCTGGATATCAATTCACGTGGTGGCTTCCTGAAGAAGCCTTCCCCTTTATCAACAGTTTCTGGAAATTGCATTAAAATCACTGTTGAATATTGGTTCTGGTTAGTTGAAATTACTTCCAGTTTCTTCCAACACGACCTTACACCTTGAACCTTCATATGCTCCTCTTTTCGCTAAACTGCTCCTCTTTTCGCTAAACTGATTTGACGAGGAACTTTACTATGGGCATAAGATCGAAATCGAGCTCTTTTAAAAAGAGTGCGACCCCAAGAAAAAACACATATATTACATTATCATTACATTGCGTTAACAGAATACATCATGATTGCGTTAACCGAATACAATACATTGTGTATCAATAGCTATTCGAATCCGAGTGAGAAGGTCATTAATAGAATAACGTCCACATACTATCTCGATCCAGCCCTTATGCCAGTGAAAATCTTATTGGCTAATTTTACAAACTCTATGTACATGCGTTCAACACTAGGCTTTATTCGTGGCGGTTGATTGCATGAGACCTGGAAACGATGCTATAAATTTCAAATAGTTAATTCCTTCTGGTTGATTGAAATATAACCTTGATTATGAAAACCCAAATTTTTAATGGTTAATAGCGACATCGCTATAATTACGAAATTATAGCATTCCTTGGGTGTCATTAAAGGACAAACTATTCGATGGTTGACCAGAGGTCCAAATTCCAATAGCAATTCGCATGTTAGGATTATAGTGGTTGAAGTGGTGATTCAAGATTGACTGGATATTTATGTCGATAATTGTCTCAGACAACCTACACGCGGCAGCACAGTTATGCAAATAAATGTCGTCACAACTAGAGGTTATTTCGTACACGTAATGTTACTTTCTTTCATGCTTTCTCTGTCTGTAAAGCCGGTAGGCCATGTGTTAAATTATGAACAAGATCTGTCTAGTCTAAGGTGGAGGGGTTGTCCAAAAAATTATGGAAATTCTGGTTATATTTAAATAAAATTCTGTAAGGATTTTTGTAAATCCAAGTTATATTTGTTAAATTTCAAAATTTTAAGTGTTCTAAATGTTTTTGATGGCACTGAATCCATTTCCACTATCAAAAACACGATTCAAACACTGTCTCTATAAAATTTTTGGAAATTTTTTTATCAGCATTCTAACCACTTTTAATCATCCAAAGCTATTCAGTCACTTTGTTAGATGACTCCAACAAAATTGACCTTGCCAACATTGACCTGTGCCGATCAGTTAGATATGTATGAGACATGCAAGTACCAAGGCAGGTCCGGACTCAGCTTTATCTAACCAGGGGAGGAGGACCGGAGCAGGTCGGCGTGCTCAGTTGTTGAGCCGTCACACTCAGATGGAAAATAGTATCGACTTCCCCAGGTATTCACCTCTCGCAGTCTCGGGTATCACAGGAGTACACGTGCGCAGATGTCGATGGCGGTTGGAATTCTCCAGTCCTACTTCCCGACTATCCCGACTATGACGATTTCAAGATTTCAAGGATGGATTAACTTTTTCATATTATAATGTGGGGTTCTTTTCCAGTGATTTAGGAATTTATTAAAATTATAAATTTGATGGTAGGGTGGGTACCGTCTAAATATTTTAAAATTTTTTTAGATTTTTCAGAGTGTTGAATTTATATATACAATAAAAAAATTAATTTAAATAATATAAATTAAAATTTCACTTCAATTTTTTTTATAAATTTAAATTAAAAAACACCAAAAAAATCTTAAAAACACAATAAAAACAACTCCTTATAATTCTAGGAATTCTTTCCTACCCGGAGTCGATATGGTGGTCAACAAGTGTCTGTTATCATGTGGTGGTGGTCAAAAACTGTTCATTATTACGTGGCATCATTTCAACATTCCGTTACACGTTACACCAATATTGATTTATTCTATGATGTTAATAGGATTTTAGTTTTAGATTTATCAAAGTTAAAAATGTGATTTTTCTATATTGGTTTATTCAATGATGTTAATAGGATTTTAGTTTTAGATTTTATTTTTCGAATGAAAGTTAAATATGTGATTTTTCTTTTCTGCTTTCGAGTGGGACTTTCATTCGATAGTGTCCAGGAAGACTAATCCAGCTTTTTTATGTTTTTGATTTTAGTGTAAAATTGAGATGGTAATGCGATGTATTAATTTTAATTTTTTTCAAATGCGTTCCAAAAGCGTATATTTTTTTTAATCTTTCTTTCAATCTCGATTATGTCTAAAAATATCTAGTTGATGTAATTTTTGTCCGAATTTTCCTTTTAACATCTTATTTGGCAGCATCCTCATTGGGACCACTTTACCACCGATATGTTAACATACACATCGTGTGTGGTGTTTCATTAGTGACTTTATGGCTTTTTAATTAGTGTCTTTAAAGCCTTCTATCAATTTATTAGATTTCAATAGAATTTTTTGGGTTGGGTTTTGGTATTATTTATTTGAGAAAATATAAACTGATTACGATTTAGGTTTTTAAGATTACTTTTTGGGCATAGGAATAAAATCTTAAATCAAAATAAATAATTTGTCTTTTTAGGTCCGATAGATCATTATTTGGTCTCAGTGGACGTTAACCATCATCATCATCATCATCATTAAAAATGGTTGATATATATTGAGTAATGTTATTTTCATTTAAAAAAAATTAATGGTTTTAATTATATTTATCAATTTTTTTTATTGTAGTTGTGTTAGTTGATTATTAATATTTGTAGAGAGGATTAATAGACCATGGTTGACTTTGGTTGACTAAGGTTAAATATGGTCAAGTAGCCATCATTGACTATGATTAGATATAGTTGACCATGGTGACAATGATTGATGATTATTGAGTTAGCTTAATCATGATCAAACAAGCTCAACCATGTTGGTCAATGACTCAGGTTGTCAACATTTAACTATAGATGAAAATGATTAACTGTGTTGACTATGGTGACAATGGTCAACGATGTTCCTCGTGGTTGATTATAATTGACCATGTTTGACCTCGGTTGATTATGCTTCCCATGTTGATAATTTCTAAGCCTCGTTTGACCATGTTCATTGTGGTTAACCATGGTAGACCATGTTTTATGTTACTGACTATGGTAATAAGGGCTTCCTTGTTGACCAACATCTTAACACATTCATTCATAAAGGGGGTTTTAAAATTATGAAAAGTAGAGTCATTATATTATCGGTCTTAAGGGGGAGATGTAGGTAGAGGTATGGCTATATGTAGTAGGGTGTGTAAAATGTGGTATTACTTAAAAATAGGGGATATATATATTAAAAATTGGGTTTATGGTTAGTCATGGCTAAGCATCGTTGAACATGTTTTTCCAAGGTGAACCATTTCTGATCATGGTAAACTATATTAGCTATGGTTGACAATGGTTTTATTCCAACAACTTCTTTACTTCTTTCTCAATGATTGGAAGCAAGATTGGATTTATTCTTCTTAATGTTTGCAGAAATGGTTTAGCTCTTGGTTTGAGAGGAATTTTATGCTTAATAATAGTTGTATCATAGGTTTTCAATTCTTCGTATGACCATGCAAATACATCATTGTAATGTTTGAAAATATTGATATATTTGTCTTTGATTTCTTGTTCCTGCAATAATGATGGAATTTTAACATGCCTAATTTCTTCTAAAGTACCAATATTACAGTCCTTAACATTTTCTTGTTCTGAATTTAGAGATAAAGTTTTTGAGACATCATTATGATCAAAAAAAATTTCAAGGGAAACTAACCCCTTCGTATGTAATTATTTGATAATTGAATGATATCATGATCAACAATTTTCTCGTTTAAATGTGAATGTGAATCATCCTCATTTGATTTGATCTCATCAATATTTCCTTCTTCCAAATGTAAAGTAGAAAATTCATCTATTGCTTGTAAAAAAATTAACTACTCATCATCTTCAAAAACTTTCTAGTGTTTCACATTGTCAGGAATGGAGGATTTGTACTTTAATTCAATTTGATAATGCAATTGCAGAGGATCGAAAATGTTGAAACAACTAGCAGAAATTGTGAAAGCATCAACATGAATATTTTCTTCTCTTGGGATTGATGTGATATTGAATGTTTGAAAATAATTTTCTACACAATCCCAAACTTCATTTCTATAAGATCTGAGCCTAGGATGCTTAGTTTTATAAATATTTATGATTTGTTTTACAATTGACTCTGAATCACCATATACTGATCTAAGTTTTGAACTTTCAGACTCTTAACTAACTCTAATCCTAAAATTAGGGCTTCATATTCTTCCATGTTGTATGTGAATTCAAAATCCAATTTAAAAGATTGGGTTATATTTTTCTTATCAGGAGAGATGAGTACAATTCTAGCCCCAACCCCATCTTTGGAAAATGCCACATCAAAACACGTTTTCCAAATGTTAGTGTTTGAAGAGTGAGGGGTATTGAAAGTTTCTTCAATGCTTATTTGAGGATTTGGAAGATCATTAGTAACCACAGTAAAGAATCCAAAGTCTTGATTAATGGCATAAACAGAATGATTAATTTCTTTATTTTCCTTACAAACTATATTGATGAATCTTACTTTTTTGTATAGACTTAACTATTCACCTCCATAGACTGGTATTGTAGCATAAGACATGTCGATTTGTAAACTTCCTCCCAACTTAGCACAACAAGATCTGGATAATAGCATTCCAAATTTTGGGGGAATATCGGTAACAATAATTCTAAGGCTATATTTTTGACAAGGATCTGAGCAACTGTTACAACTAAATCCTTAATTAATCTCAAGCAAGGTACTTTCTTGGAATCAAAAGTATACATATCATGATATGGTCTAGTGATTTACAATTGAAGTTGATCCATGACTGATTTAGGCATTACATTATGGGAAGCCCCAAAATCTAACATACAATTATATAAAGGTAATCATGAACTTTGAAAGTGACATAGAAAGTTGGTACGGTTTGATCAATCATATCTGAACTATGACCCAAAATAATTGATATTTTTTCATCCTGTAAACTAATGAAACCCCCCTCTGCATCAACACTTGAAGATTAAATCCATTTAGAGAATTGATGCTTATAACCTGGGTTTTTGGAGAGTTTGGATAATGGAATTGGAATTTTAACTCCTTTTAACTATTTTTTGAAATTAAAAATAGTTGGAACAGATTTTTCAGAAGTATTATGTTCTTGTGACTGATTTTGTGGTTGAATCAGATGATTTCTGTGTTTCAACTACTTTTGCTTCAGGTTCATCAAAGGTAATTTTTTTGGTCGGTCTAGTAGGTCATGGTCTCGTTCTCAAGTCATACCTTATGTTTAATTCAATAATAAGGAATTAAAAAAATCTTGATACATGGAAATTTGGGGATTTTCTTGATTTTGGATCAAAGACTGATCATGACTAATTGGAGCAATAACATTTTGAGATGATGGATCTTCAAAATAATCGATATCATTTAGGTTAATAGGAACAATTTCTTCAGGATCTTAATCATCATTCATTAAGGGAGGTTGACTTTGTTGATAAGTATTTGGTATTTGTAAAATTAGAGCTTGAAAAGGTCTTTTGTATTGAACTTGTGGTCTATTTTCTACTTGTTGGGCTACTGTAGATTGAATTTCCATTCTTGAGATTTTGTTAGAAAAATTTCTAATTAGAGAGGTTATTTCATCAATTTTATGTTCTTCATATTTAGTTTTTTATGATGAGGTTCTTTCCTCTCTAGATCTCATTTTATTTTTCATATGTTTCTGCCTTTGTTGTCCATTTACTCGATGTTGACATATTAGCTTCAACTTCAATCGCATTAGCTTTCATGTCTACTAAAGTTTCATATTTTCTCTCTCTAAGAATTACATCAAAAACATCTTCAAATGCTTTAGAAAACCTAACTTGACCAACAATAACTGAAGGTTTAAAATCTATGGCAATCTTGTTATAAATTTTGTTGAATCTCTTATTGAAATAAGCAACAGATTCACCATGATTCCTTCTCAAATCTTCAAATTCTGTTAAATAGTAAACATGATCCTTTTCTATTCCCCACTGATTCTTGAAAATGTTGATTAGTTCAACCCATGAATTAATATAACTAGGTTGTAGTTGTTTGAACCATATTCTAACATTTCCCTCTAGTGATTGTACAAAAAGCCTTGAGTAAACATCTTCATGCTCAATATTCATTGTTGTGCTTCTAAATAGTCATAATTCCATTAACCGAACTATCTATTTTACATCATTCCATTCATCCATTATTAGCATTTTAAACCATATTCCTCCATAAAATGCACCAAATTTCTGCATACATGTTTACATGGCTTATTATTATTATTTCCATTATTTTTAATGAATTGAGAAGAATTTTGCATGTTTTTACTAATGAAAGTTTAGTAAGTTCAAGTTGTTGCATATTTGTCAAATTTTTGTAGCTACCTCCATGGTTGATGTAGTATCACCACTCTAGAATGAAATCTGAGACATGGAAATTATTTCTAGAAGCTCCAATATGGATTGTGATTGGTAAAATTCCACCTAGCTTGCACATGTGGACCTCTAATCAAAGATCAAGGGAAAAATGCACCAGTTTTTACCATTCAACTTCAAACGTTTTTTATGAAAAAATGAAAGCGAATCTTAGAAAAAATCAACATGGGTTTTTCTTAGAATGGGCCCAATTAAGCTTAGCATGTGCAGTTTTCCCAAATTCTTTACCATTTTGGAGATATTTCAAGTTCTTTGGAGCCCTATTTTGCAGGTTGCATGAACAAACGGTGCACACATGTGTAATAAACTCCTAGTCAAACAAACAGAGGTTGGAATGGAATTTGATTCATCAAATTCATGGCAATTAGGTGCCCATTCAATTTTTATCTTTTGCCATATGAATCCCTATGAAGTTACATTGTAACCCCTATACAAACAGTCCATTGAAACATAGATGAGAGGTTAATTTTGATATGCAACAATATTGATTTAAAATCTCTGTTTCTTTTACTCTGTTAATGAAGAAGACATATTGAAGGTCCAATGTGTGGCTGAATGACTGTTTAATGATTTGATACTGCTTGTTTGTGGAGGGCCCCTGCAAATAGTGAAGGTTTTGCATTTACATGTTTAGTTTTTATCATGTTTTCATTATCGTTTGATGTAGTTTCATTTGTCTTTTATTACAATCATTTACATTCTTCCTTTGATCATTAGATTTAGTCATTTACATGCTTGCTTAGATACAGTCATTTATATGCATTCCTTTCATCACTTGATATTGTCATCTAATTGTGTTCACATGTTTTTTCGTTATCATTCTTAAGTAGATTGAATGATAGTTGTAGAGTAATGATTTTTATCATAGGATGCTTCACAGTTGTGTTTCAAATTAAGAATGATTTTCCTTTCATCACATGAGTGAATTTCCTTTCAGTATATGAGTGTGTTTCTTTATGAATTTTCATTCCTAGAATGTTTCATTTTCAAGGATGAGTTTTTAGAATTCAATTTCATCTTTGGGTTTATGTACGAATGATATATCACCAGATAGGTAATTATGATTTCACAAATTAGATGTGTGTTGCAATAGATCAATTTAGTTTCTTTAATGAGATAGTGTGAATTTGGTTAATTTCATTTTGCAAGTGTGAATTTACATTACTTTTCATTCTACAAGTGTGAGTAAATCTATTTACATTCTGCAAGTGTGAGTTAATTTAGTTTCATTTTTCTTTTGTGAGTTCTTTATAGTTTCATTTTTCAAGAAAGAAATATTGCTTTAATTCCATAATCATGTTAATTTCCACTAGATAGGAATATTAGTTTCATTTTGAAATAGGAACAAAAAATATAAAGATACATTTCCAATAACTCATTCATATTGATAATCCAATTAAGAAAAATGGCTTATAGCATAAATTGTGCACTTGGCCTTCACAAGTTTACAAACTGCAGTCAATAATTTATGTAATCAATTTAAGACAATTAAATTGACAAACATTTTGGTGCCATTGTCGGGGAGGTGTAAATAGGAGCCTTTTGCTTTCTTAAAAAAAAATCTTTAATCACCTATTACCCCCACTATATCACGTGGTGCAGTAAGAGCCACACATCCACATCATGAATTCTTATTTTTGTAGGTAGGAAGAAGTGGTTGAAGAAATGGATGCAGATGATGAAAATGAGGAAGATCCTTTTGAATTTCCCATTCAAGAAACTGATATGGATGCTCATAGGAAGAACTTCCCTCCATTCGTACCTCCTAACTTCAAAGGTATGAGATGACAAAACCCTGAAATGTTTCTTTTTGAATTTGAAATAATTTGTAGATCTTATGGCTACTCATTACACATTCAAAAATTGAATTTGTTTCCAGCAACATTGAAGGATAGGGCTCTTAAATGGTTCATTACTTTATGAACAAATTCTATAAGGAGATGGGATGATATGAAAAGAATATTTTTGGAAAAATATAAAAATAATTGAATACACCATGACCTTATAAATCAAATCTTTAAGATTAAACAAGAAGAGGATGAAAGCCTAGAATATTTAGTGGAGAGATTTAAGTATAATACCAAAAGATCTAAATTGCATAATTTAGGATTAGAAACATTAAAAACTCTCCTACTAAATACTATACGGAATGAATTGATTGATCTTCTTAATCTCGTGGGAGGAGAAGATGTCTCTCAATTGTCATTTCAAGAGCTTTTTGAACTGTGCAAAGAACATATCAAGAGGAAAAACAAAGTATGGAAGATCCCCTCAAGATCTAGTTATTGAAAGAGTAAGTAAGTTGACATCAGGATTGGTAAGTCAAACTAAAGTTAATAATCTGCTAGACATTCTTGGTAATTTAAATGAAAAAATTAATATGCTAAGAATGCAAAACAAGCCAAAAATTGAGAATGTTGCTTCATTTATATTTTTCCCTAAATTTAGAAAGAAACATGCTCTACCTGAATGTACACTTGATAACATTAAAATTTGTAGAATTTGTGCAGGATCATATACTACTGAAGATTGCCCACCATTATGAGGGTTAAGGGAAGTTTATCAGAAGGATAACAGATTGAATCAAGAAAAAGAAAAATTATGTTATGTAGCTCCAAGAGGGCTATGGTAGCCTCATCAACCCAATATGATGCAATATCCTTATGCCCAATATCAAGGTTATGCACAACATTGTCAAGGTAATTGGAATACACCCTTCCCTTGCAACCTTGGCGATCCCAACCTCAACGCCAATCTTGGCAACAAAGTTGGCAAAGGCCCTATAGAGGAAATCCACCATATCCTTAATATTTTCCTAACTATCCTCAATACCAACATCAATGTTATCCATACCATTAACCTCCACCACAACATCAATATCACCCTCATTTGACCACAATTCAGCCTTTCCTGTTACCACACACACAAGCACCCCAAAATTCCATTCCCACTCCACCACCTACACATCCATTTCATATCACCAACATTAAAACACCTCAATCCACTTACAATGTTCAGGCATTGCAAAACGATTCACCAATTTCATTGAAGAACAAAAACTAGAAGAAGAAGATTTAGATAAGGTCCAAGAATCATGGATACTTGTCGATAAAGAGAAATTGTTGGAACCTAAGGTTGAAAATTTTCTTGCATGCCTATCACCAAATTCTATGAATGGAGATCATATCTCTAAAGACTTGCATGGCACAATAACAGGAAGACAAGGAAGAAAAGATTACATTGAATCTTGGTTCAAGACAGTCATTGGATCCCGGTATTCCATTCTTCAGTATCTTCGACATCATTTCAATCAAGGCAATTGGTCTCTCATATATTGGTACATATCAAAGAGTATGCTTCAGACCTGCATATGAGTTTATGCATCATCCTGTTACACACATGGTTCCATTGGAAGTATCCATATACTTGAAAGAGATTTACTTTTCAAGTAGAGTCTAGGACATATAAAAAAATAAAAAATAAAATAAAAAAAGTTAAGAGAAAAATAAGTCCTATTGTGAAAACGAGTTTGCTAGCACAATTGGACATGAGCTTTGCTTGAAAACTAGAAAACTAGTGAGAAAAGTTCACAATAAGTTATGCAATTTTATTATGGTTTCAATCTTTCATTATGGTTCTTCAAATCATTTTTGGTTCTATGATTGAGTTGGTTGATGTGGGATTCCTTAAGGTCCACCTTCCAACAGATCTTGTCCCATCGACCTCAAAATCTTATCTGGCATCAAGATCATAGATTATTTGGAGTGCCTTGGAACTTTCATACATTAATGCCAAGCCTCCTCATTGTCAACAATGGGAATACAACAATGTATCTTGATTGTCAGATCTTGCAGGTGACTCGACTTCAACACATTCATTCGTCCATGTCAAGAGGCACTCAGGTACATTGACACTCATTTACATTATTGGTGAGTTGTCTCTCATTGGTTAACGATTTTCACTAATAATTGGTAATCGAATGATTTCTTTCCATGCTCGACTTCAGGACATTCATTCGCATGGTAAGAATTGTACCATGATTTTTGATGAAGACTAATGGTTTTATGGAATCAACAACAACTTACAGTAGTATATTGGTTTCTTTTAGCAGCATGTTCATCTTGTTTTCCAACAGCACCATGATGGCACCATTACAACACTTTTTCATTCATTTCATTTTCGAGCAAAACAATTAAATTGAGCCTATTTCAATCAATATGAATTATGTTTCATGGTTTCTACTTCAACATGTAGTACATAATCCAAATCAGCAGTTCAAACTCGGAGAAAACAACTCTCTGCAAAAATTGACATTTTCTGCAATAGTTATGGAAAGTTTCAATTTCTGCAGCAAAATTATTGTAACAATACATTTTTGTTGTAGCAGCCTGTTCCAAAGGTAGTTTTGGCACAAATATTGCAGGAGATTGGAGCAGAAATAAAAAATTATGAGCTTTCAGGTTTTCTCAGAATATGGTAATTTGAGTAAAGCGTGGACAAAATTCCAAAAAAGTGAAATTTTCTAGGAATTTTCAGTGGGATTTCAAGGCATATTTTCATTTTTCACCATTATGGTCAAATTACGCCAAATTTTGCTATTTTTTCACAACAACATCTTTTTTTTATCAGAATGGGATTCTGAAGGCTTAAGGCATTAAAAAAGGCAAAACTACATCATTTCCTTTTTGAAGCACTCAATTTAGCCTTAAAATGAGTTCGTGGCATATGTTTTTGTTGCAACGTTGGGCAACATGAAGGGTGAAACATGACATAAATTGATTTGACCATATCTTGCAAACCGTGCATCCATTGGTCCTCAAATTTTTATGGTAAATGAATTGAGGTAGGATTAATAAATGTGCAAAATGTCAAGAAATTCTAGTGTGTATTTTTCAATAAATGGGTCACTTTGACCTACATTAATTTCTAAATTTTCTCAAAATGTGTGCACCCATTGGCCAAGATCTTTTGTGGGAAGATGTATAATATTAATGTTAACAATCTCAGAAAATTACAGGAGGAATGGATTTATAGAGTTCAGGTTTCTGTGATCCATATCATGTTTGTGAGAGATTTTTCGGCGAAAATCACATGGAATATCATTTGTCGATGCGTTTCGAACCAACTAGTGTGGTTCATCGTCAGGACAAGTTAATGGATTTACCATTTGAGAGAAACAGGAAAAACAATTCTGCTACATGAAAAATATACATTTTGTGGAGCAAGGTCAAAGTAGAGGTTAGCGCATCATGGAGCAGAGCATGTGATCCAAGTCAACACCAAATCAACCATCAGATCATGTTCTCTTCTCCAATTCCAAAAGATAAACTTGATGTAAAACTAGCCTTAAACTTTTTAATTTGTTACAATTTTTGGAAATTGTAATAAGAAAGCTATTATAAAACATGTGATCTATGTATTTCACCCTATCATATCAACATTCTTCAAAACATTTTCTCAATCCTTCATTCATATTCTACTTTGCATGCATAATCAACCCCAATAATTGTTTCCAGCCTTCATTTTTTATTGGATACTCTACAAACCTTGTTATGGTTGAACCCCATCCCATGATTGCATAATTTTTTCCTTCATAAGGTCTTATGTTTGCCCTAGTCATAATGTTGTCTTCCACCATTATCATGTTTAGCTTTCTCTTCTTGCTGCAATTTAAATTGATTCATATATTTTTGATGAACAATTTGACCTTTTTGGCCTTCATATGAGTCTAATTCAAATGTGGAGATGACTTTCGAAATGAACCATCATATTATATGGTTGTAGCACATGATCAAAAAGTACATGGGGAATTTGGGTTATGTGTTATATTGTTCATATTTAGATTTCTAATGGAAGCCAAGAAATGATGAGTACAAAGCCACAAGAAGAAGAAGGTTGTAATAATGCTTTGTTCACACTCTTGAAATCACTTGGAAGTATATTTTAGGTTTTGATAAACTATACAACCCTCACCTACAACTCTTATTTTATGTTATGTGAAACTCATATTGTCAAAGCTTCACATTGGAAAGTCTTCTTATTTCATTAGTTTTTGAGTTCTTGTAGAAACTACTTGATAACATTGTTGATTAGGATTGGTTGCTTCTATGCATGGATGATAATAAGACAAGCATTATGGGTTTAAATTTATGATCATTTCCAACAATGCTAATGGGATGAATTTCACAATGAGGGAAAGCACATTATATGTATGTAGTGAGGGTCTTCATGTGTTCCTCACAATATGAAATTCTATAAAGGATTGAACAAATTGTGTATAACTCAGTAGTGAAAAAAACCTCTTAAATAGTTTCCAAGTTATTGAAGGAGTTGTATTTAAAAAAAAATATGAATTTGAAAAGGCTTTGACAACAATGAAAATGTACTTGGATGTGCTACCTAGTGGGCACCATTTCCCTTCACACAAGTTGTATATGATAATGTGCAAGGAGTTAATAAGTAATGCAGGGATGTTTGTTTCATTGGAGAAGAAAAAATCAACAGGCATTGCTTCTACCATTATAACACCCATGAGCAACCTAGTACGTGAAGACTTCAACTTATCTAAATTTCAAAGGAGGATGGGTAACTCTTCTTTCTTATGACACAACAAGAAAATGTGGAAACGAAGAGTTATGTTACTAGATCTGTAATCTTGAAAAACTGAGAGAGAAACACGCATCTTAATAGTGGGTCAATATTGCTCTCTTGAGCTTTGGTCAAGGATATAGTTGAAATGAGAGAATAAAGGAACGCAAGGAACAAGTTGGATTATGAAACTTTGCAATGTTTTATTTGCATGAGGACATAAAAAATCTTCGGTGTGGGGGAATGTTGGGCTTCTAAATTGTCATAATTCCATTAACCGAACTATCGATTTCACATCATTCCATTAATCCATTATTAGAATTTTTAACATATTCCTCTATAAAATGCACCAAATTTCCACATACATGTTTACATGGTTTATTATTATTATTTCCATTATTTTTAATTAATTAAGAAGAATTTTGCATGGTTTTACTAATGACAGTTTAGCAAGTTCAAATTGCTGTAGATTTGTCAACTTTATGTAGCTACCTCCATGGTTGAGGTAGTAGGACCACTCTAGAATGAAATCTGACACATGGAAATTATTTCTAGAAGCTCGAATATGGATTAAGATTGGTCAAATTCCACCTAGCTCGCACATGTGGACCTCTAGGCAAAGATCAAAGGAAAATCGCAACATTGTTTACCAGAAATGAAAGAGAATCTTGGGAAAAAAACAAGGGTTTTGTTCAAAATGGGCCCAATTAAGTTTACATTGAGAAATTTTCCCAAATTCATTACCATGTGGGAGATATTTCAAGCTCTTTGGAGCCCTATTTTGTAGGTTGCGTGAGCAAACAATGCACACATGTGTCAATAAACGCCCAGCCAAAAAAACATAGGTTGGAATGGGCTATGCTTCATAAAATTCATGACAATTATGTGTCCATTTAGTTATGATATTTAGCCATATGAATCTCCATGAACTTACATTGTAACCCCTATATAAACACTCCATTGAAACAAAGACGAGAGGTTACTTTTGATATGCACCAATATTGATTTGAAATCTATGTTTCTTTTACTTTGTTAATGAAGAAGACATATTAAAGTTCTAATGCGTGGCTTACTGATTATTTAAAGCTTTGATACCGCCTGTTTGTGGAGGGCTCCTGCAAAAAGTGAAGGTTTTGCGTTTACATGTTTTGTTATTATTATTATCAATTTTTGTAGTTTTTATCATGTTTTCATTATCATTTGATGTAGTTTCAATTGTCTTTTATTACAGTCATTTACATGTTTTCTTTGATCATTAAGTTTAGTCATTTACATGCTTCCTTAGATAAGGTCATTTATATGCCTTCCTTTCATCAATTGATACAGTCACCTAATTGTGTTAACGTGTTTTTTCGTTATCATTCTTAAGTAGAATGAGTTGATAGTTGTAGAGTAATGATTTTTATCCTAGGATGCTTCATAGCTTCGTTTCAAATTAAGAATGACTTTCATTTCAGCACATGAGTGAATTTCCTTTTAGTATATGAGTGTGTTTCTTTATGAATTTTAATTCCAAGAATGTTTCATTTTCAAGCATGGGTTTTTAGAATTCAATTTCATCTTTTGGTTTATGTAAGAATGATAGATCAATAGATAGGTAATTCTGCCTTTAGAAATTAGATTTGTACTACTATAGATAAATTTAGTTTCTTTAATGAGATAGTATGAATTTTCTTAATTTCATTTTGAAAGTGTGAGTTTACATTACTTTTCATTCTGCAAGTGTGATTTAATCTAGTTTCCATTCTGCAAGTGTGAGTTAATTTAGTTTCATTTTTTTGTGAGTTCTTTATGGTTTCATTTTTCAAGTAAGAAATATTTCCTTAATTCCATAATCATTTTAATTTCCACTAGATAGGAATATCAGTTTCATTTTGAAATATGAACACAAAACATAAATATACATTTCCAATAACTCATCCATATTGATAATACAATTTAATAAAAAGGGATTCTAGCATATATTGTGCACTTGCACTTCACAAGTTTACCAACATCGCTCAATAATGTATGTAATCAATTTAAGACAATTAAATTGGCAAACATTCATGTTGTCAACAAAATCCAGAAATGCAGCTAAGTGATCTTCTGTAGATGACCCTATTTCTCTGTTAAATCTAGGTAAATGTTTTAAATACCGTTCGGGAAAAGCACTAAGTTGGGCTACTGGTGGAAGAACTAATGTTACATAGTGTGCTACCACAATTGGTTCAAAACTAGCCATTTTATGTTGTAATGGAGTTGTCTTTTTTGGATAAAAAGCTTAACTAGAAGAAGGTTCTGATGAAGGTTTGGGTTTCTGGAAGAATTGAGGATTAATAACCAATTTCTGAAATTCAGGTAAAACCTTTTCAGTATCCTCAAAATCTAGAGGGTTAGTATAAATACTAAGTTCCTCTCCAGGTTTAGCAAAAGTGGATGGATAATTATGCACAAAAGAAGATTTAAAATCAACTGGTTTAAATTCAGAAAGAGAAATTTTAGGATCTTCTTCACTGTCAGAAGGTTCCAAATGGGAATAAGGAAGTTGAAAAGCGTCAAATTGATGAACTAAATGGATTTTGAAGATCTACTCCTCTAGAAAGGAGTTCTAAATCTTTTGGAGGAAGATCTGATAATTCAGTAGGTATTGGAGTTTACTGTGTGAGGTTAGATTATGAGGGTACTTCAGATAAAAAAAGGTAGAAGTAGAAAGAGAGGCTTCTAACCTATGTCTAATAGATGCAATTCTTACTAATCTCTCTGGATCTAATCAAGGAGAGAAAAGATTTGAATTTGACCAAGTTTTGATATGTTTGCGTGAAGTCATTTTTAATATGTAGTGTCAACAGGTGAAGGATTCTAGTCTACTAACCTCTTATTCACCATTAAGAGGAAAGTATTATTGTTTCCCCATGGAAACAAACTTCAATCTTCATTCTGTGGCGTCAACATCAATCTGATGTTGTAGCTTTGTAGATAGTTCTAGGATGAGGAACTGTGCCAAAGCATCTAAAGTGAGTTTTTGATTTAAATTAATGACCAATGCATTAAATCTTTAAACAAATTTAATTTCTAAGTATTTCTGAGAAAATTGAAGGGTTGATTTTCATTCCTAACAGAATTAACCTTTGAAATGATTTGAAAGGCAGAACTAAAGAAATTATATAATTGTTAAATATTCATATTGAACATTTTATTTGTTGTATACAATGGATGTGTTTAGAAGTTTTTTACAACCAAACAAAACACATTCAAGAGATGATAGAACGCAACAATTAAAAGATTTTGAGGAATTAACTAAGACAAATTGTTCAGTTAATTAATCTATTTTAATAATTATAAATTTGCAGGGGCTTTCAGAGAGATTGACATTCAATTTAGCCTTACCAAAATTCTATATTACCTTGAACATGTGTAGAAATAAATATGAAAAACATAATTGATAACAAGACAAACTCACATAGATACACAAGTTGTTCATAATGAATCTAGAATCCTTCAATTATCTTCATAAATATCTTTGAACATTACAAGTATGCCACTGGTTCATTACAAGGATTCAACCTAGACTTCTTCGAACTACCAAATACTTATAGAATCTAATTCCACAAATATCTTAGATCTAAACTAAAATTTATTACAAAATGAGATACTATATGAAATTATTTGTAATTTTAAAAAATAGAACTAGAAAGTAGCTATTATGCACTGATTCGAATAATTAACACACAATTTAAGGGTGTTGTTTGATGACTGTTGCCTTTAACTATATTTTATTTTCTTTATGCTCCTCTTTCTCAGCTTACTACTCGTTTTCCCGTAATTGGTCATTGAATTCCTTGAATTATGTTTTATTGTTAAGTAACTTATCCGATATTTTATCATCTGGGATATAAAACTTTGTTACTTTCCTACATGCCTCATTGACTTCTCTGTAATTTTCAAAAGTTGGCCTAGTGATGAACAAATGGCTAACATCATGCTGAATTAAAATATCATACTCTGCACCTTCTAGGAATGTAGAAAATCTGGTTTTGTATGTTGCTATCTGATGCAATTTGTAATGATAATAATCTAGTGGAATCAATTGGCCACTAGCATGTCATAGAGCTGGAAGTCCCTTTCGCTACAAAATATTGAATTTTCTATGAAACATTTTAATCCGTGCTTCCAAGTTTTGACACTTGTTCACTTATTATAACATCAAATTTTTCTTTGACAAAGCTCTTCCTACTTCTAGGACAATATCAATTATGTCCTCAATTCAAAATTCTTCTAATTCTTCTTTAATTTTAGAATTGAGTACTTAAATTATTTTATTTTCTTCTCTAGGCACATGCTCCAAATATTCTTTGATTCCTATGATGACTTCTTTTGATCTTTCCACTAACTCCTCCTATTCAAAAATAATCTAAATAAGTTTCCATACTTCATTCATGGTAGAATTTATATGAATCCAAATCTTCTCCTTTGTCTCGGCCAATGTTTGTGAAATCAATGACTTATTTTCATATTTCTCTATTTGTGTGGTTAATCTGACATTTTCTGAACTTCGGCTAGATATGTGTTATCAACCCTTATCTTGTTATTTTCAATTTTATCCAATAGAGTTCTGAGTTTTTTTATTTCAATATATTTTAATGATAATCTCCCATAGATTTTGACAACTTCTCTGCTGAGTTTTGTCCAGTGGACTCTGTTTCTGCTCTAGACACTACTGCTATAGAAATTGCTCGTGTTGAAGTTACTTCCGTACAAGTTTCCACTCCAGTACTGAGTTGTAACTATTTTTCCTTAATTAACTTTTAAATTTCTTCCATCTTTTGTATATGTATGTTCTATTCAACTGTCATCTAAAGCATGTTATCCTTCTCCTTATCTAACTGAATAAATTCTTGAGCCTATGGATGTTCAATTGTTGGCAGATTCAATTTTTTCCAATGCTTGAATATCAACATTTTTTGTTTTGATTATTTCCTCTGCTGCCTTTATATATTTAGGAATAATCCTAACTTTAAAACCAATTCTTCAAGCCCTTTTATTTTAGTGTCCTTTTGTAGAGATGACATATTTTCCAATTTTAATTGGGAATGAACGTTATTTTGAGAATCCTGCATCTTAGAAGCTTCCATGATAGAACTTGTCAAAGATGAATATATCATTTCCCCTGCTTTCTTATGAATATCAATCTAGTCAACAGGACAAATTTTCTTGGTTTCAAATGAAAACACAAAAGTTTTATAATATTCAACACTTTGAGGTATAGGGACCTTTCATTCCAAGAATGCTAATTGGACCTATCCTTTTTCACTATCAAGGGAAGAAAGTAATCTATTCCGATTTGAGGAAGAATTCTTCTAAAACTCTACATATGTGGAAGTCTTTAGGACCTCATTTTTCTTCTCCATTTCTAAGAACTTTGCAAAAATAATTTGTTGTTTTGAAGAAGAAGGAGAACCCAATGTGTCTTCAGGAATTCACTGTAATGAAAAAGGAGACTACGCTGATATTACAAATGTATGAAGCTCTTCGCAAGTTTGAGCTTGTGAAGATTGTTCTTCGAGATTTACAATTTTCCTCCATTTAAATACTTTAAATGTTGATTTTTTTAACTCTGACCCTATTGGACATACACTTTCTCTTCGTCTCTTTATCTCTTTCTCTATCATCCTTGGAGTTTCTAGTATTGTTTAACTAGAAACTAGCTCTTTAGTCTACTGTAATGTATTTACTTCCCATTCTTCTTTATTAGCATATGTCTCAATTTCAGGTTTTGCCACATGGAGATATGGTGCAGATTTTCGAGCAATTCTCATCGACGAGATTACTCCTAATGGATCATATGACCAATTAAAACTGAACTTAAACTTCATCAGGCTCAATAAGTCCTTGACCTCTTTCTCTACAACTTTGATGTTAACTATGAATAGACCAACTTGAGCTTTCAATTTAAACTAAGCTTTTTTTTCTCTGGAAACAAAATGACCTCATCCATATTCATCATCTATCGCATATATTCAAGTGCAAAAATCCTCATGGGGAGGAACACCAAAAATTTGTATGGTTGAAGCTCACAGCCATAAATCTCGAGTTCAGTGAAATTTTGGTATAAATACTAGTCTCCAAGCTTAGTATGCTCACTCAGATGCAGAATTCTCTTTATCTCTATCGAAATATTGGGGAATGCATCAATGTTTAAAAAAAAGTAGCCATATACAAGAATTCATTAACAAAATGGCTGAAACAAAACTCTTCAGAGGTTTTCCTCACTAACTATGTCTAATGGATCATTGACAAAGGTTTACCCTCAACATCCAAATTTTGTAAAGGAATGTTGAATCTTCAAACTGTTGATATAAGAAAAAGTAAACAAAGATTGACTGGTGCTTAAATGATCCTCCTATGCTGAAATTGATGAATTGATCATGAATACTATTGGAAAGAGACAGATTGTAGTTGAACATAATTGAAGGTTTTTTACCATAAGAAAATATTGATAGAAAGCCTAAAAAGACTTCTTCAACCCACTGATCACTCAAATATCATAATAGACAATAAACTAAGAAAATAACCTACATAGACATCTCAGGAAACATTGCAGAGGGATAAGGTGGGTTAGTTCTTGTTAATTCTAAGCTTTCTAGTAAAAGTGACTCAAATATGTGAGCTCTCTATGGGAAAGTAATTTTCTAATAGATTTCCGTTAGAGCATCAGAAGAAAAAGGGTGTGAAGAGTCTTAAGGATATAGCTAGAGGGATTGGAAAATTGATTTAGTTGTTATATGGAAGATAGTTTAATTGTTCTGAGAAATTACATCTCTTTGGCTAGGAAGGTATTAAGCTCCACACCATGCTACAAATTCTAGAAAATTATGGGTTTGAGGGAAACAAAATTGGGCTAGAAGGGATTCCCAAAAACATAACTCATCATTGTTGTCTTTTTACTTTTAAAATTCCCAATTGTGAAGTTCATACAGATCGAACTCATAATTGGTCTATAGAATATTAAACCGAGTGTCAAGCAGTGGCATTTCATCTAGATTAATGATAGGGGGAAACAAAGGATTATCTACAAAGATTTTTTTTTTCCTTATGGAAAACCATTAGGAAAAAAAATTACTAAGAAAATGTAGAGAGATAGTTACCAAAAATATGGTAGCGATAGGAGGTCACTGTGTACTGAGATTCTTCTTACAGTGACATTCTGTAAATTTCACTGATAAGCAGAATTGATAAATGACTGATTTGAAAAGGATAACAAAGTTTATTAGGAGCGAACAATGTTTCTTAGCTTGACCATTATTGGTGTAGGGTATTTAATGCTAATGAAAGTTTGTGCGAGATATAAATGAGCAACAATCATGTTCAATTTTAGCGGGAGGGATAGGAGTAGTAAAATACAATGGAAGGTTCACTGGTGGCGAAAATAGCGAGAGAAATATATGGCAGGAAATATGAATGCGACATAGTGGTTTATGGGAGGGGGTGCCATTGTAAACTGTACATCACATAGGGGCCTCAATGGTTATGAAGATGCCATGTAAAAGAAATGATATTTATGAAATCCGCTTGTGAATAGCCCCACACCCACCCCCTCGCATTATCGTTCGGGGATGCAGGGGGTCTTGCTATTTGCCGGGGGTCATTGATCGAGGTGTGAGCAATATCCGCCATTGAAGTTTACGCATTCATTAACTCCTTACGAGCGACAATCAAATAAATTATTTTATTATATATAGAATACAATAAATATGGTGGGCAACATTTAAACGTGCATGCCATTTATTGGGATTTTTTAATTCTTATTTCTTTTTTTATCCCTTTTATTTATTTTTCTTTTGTATTTTATTTATTTATTCTCTTTTCTTTTGTTTTTTTTTATTTCTTTCTCTCTCTCTCTCTCTCTCTATATATATATATATATATATATTTATTTATTTATTTATTTTATTTTGAACATAAAGGAAAAACTACAGAATAATAATTGAGTAAAAATAAGTTAAAACACATGAATAGATCATCATGTTGTATAGAAGGCTTCTATGGATGTGTGTTGATACATAAATTTTAATATAAAGTTGTTACCTAGCTTTTGATACCCTTTGTAATAGTTACAGTTACCGCATACCATATTTTCAAGTGATGTATATTTCAAATTAAATGATAAGTAGAATGCATGCCATTTTGATTTCATTATTACCCACCAAAGTTCTCATTGACCAACCTTTGCTTGGTTGTTCTAGTTAAGTTCCAAATTTTTGTTTGATGTAATGTTTCAAGGTTAAGTTTGTGAGTTTGATCAACAATAAACATTATTCAAAACATGTTATATTTTTCATGATGCATGGCTTCATGCTTAAATTTTTTATAATCAAGTTCATGAATATGGAGAAATGTTTGTAAATTTGCAAAATTACAAAACATGGTACACCTTGCATTCATGAATCTTATAATGGTGTAGATGTCAAAAATAATCATATAGATTAAAATTGAATTATAAAACATCTATTAGATGTATGCATTTTTCATTCATGAATAGATCATCATCTTGCATATAAGAGCTATTGATACTTAACATTTAATATAAAGTTGCTCAAAGAAAACATATTATAGTAAATTTTCATTTAGTTGGTCCTTTGTATGGCTCACATACATAGAGTTTTAGAACTCAATTTTTGATACCATTTGTAATAATTATAGTTTCCCCATACCAACGTTTCAATTGATTTATGTTAGAAGTTAAATTATAAGTAGAATGCCTCCCATTTTGGATTTCATTATTACCCACCAAAGTTCTCATGGATCAACCTTTTCTTGAACAACTATAAATAATGTAAATAAATAATAGAGAAAATGGAGAGTCATCGAGAGATGAAACTCAACAATCACTCCCTCATGTATATAATAATGAACAACCTAAATGAATATAAAATCTCATTTTTGAGAAGTTACCTCCTGGCCCGACATGGTATCAGAGGCAGCTCCATTTTTGGCATTCTAGTCTACCCTTGTAACTCCCTTCTGCCTATGTTCTACCTATTTTTTAGAATTGACACATATGCCCCTGCTCCTAAGGCCTCACACTGTCATATGCATTTTCTATTCTCTCTGAACAGTCAGCCCTCCGACCCTCCATTTGCCTGACATGGTATCTCATTGAATCATGCTCGGTAGTTTCACTGGAATTGTTGGAATAGATGTCCAGAATGGAGTAGCCTCTACATGGTAGTATCATTGGTAGCCCCTTGGCGTCTCTCCTCAATCTCGCTCACATATGCATTCGACATTACCAGCATGACTCCACTGTATACATGGTCCCCTCCACACTGTGGTTATTGCAGCATGTGCGTAACCATTGAATACACAGTTCATTTCATTATGGTTACTGTAGCTTGTGTGTAACCATTGAATACCATAGCCTATTCGTAACCATCACTTTCCACAACTTGAATACGCGGTCCCCTTCCTTGGCTTCCTCATGACCCCTCACTTGGATTCCACCGACCACGTGGCCTTTCACTTAGCTTCCTCACAACCTCCATACAAACGACCTTCCTCACGACATTTTTTTACTGCCACTACCATAAGCTGGACTCTTTCCATACATTGATCCACCGAGGTTTACGTTATCTAAGTAGTCTTGGTTCCCGCATCTGAGGCTTACTATAAACACATAACAAGCAAGCAGACTGGTGGTTTCAGTTTTGATGTTGCATGCTTATGTCTAACCTATATAGTCTTTTAAACTCATTTAGTATTTTTTTGTTGTTTTTCTATTGTGAAGCCTCTTCAAAGGCTAAAGATAGGATACTAGAATTAATATGTAGTAATTGTTTCTAAAATATTTGTGTACTCGGTCCTTAGTATTATAAATTTCTAGAGAAGACTATGAAGAATCTATGAAGAATGTTATGAAGATGGAGTCCTCTAAAGCCGCGCTGGGAGATGATTTTTTTTTTACCAGAACTTCATTTTTATCAGTAATGCATTTTTTACTAGAACTGCATTCTGGATCATAATTGCACCTTTTTTTCTTAAAGATATTGCAATTACAGTGCAGAAGTGAAAATAATTTATCTATTGGCAACAGAAATATATTTTTTTATAGTCCACCGTTTTTTAAAATGCACTCATTAATATCTATTGTGGGAGTGGTCCCCAATGGGAATGAAAATTATCATGAATGGTCTCAGAAAATAAAACACACTCTCATTTTTAATGAGTTGTGGAAAGGAGTGTGTGCTAGAGATAGAGACAAAGAGCTAGAAAAAACCTACCTAAGACAAGGAATTCACCATTTGGGAAAAGAAGAACAACAAGGCTTATGCATTGATTGTAGCATTAGTAAATGAAGAGGTGAGTCACCATATTTCGCCATTTTCAAATGCTTTCAAAGCCTTACAAAAACTAAAGGAACTCTATGACTCACACTCTACACTTGAATTTGTTTAACTCATGATTAAATTGTTCACCCTTGAATTACAAGATGATGATCCTCTTGCTCTTACATCAGAAGTAAAATCTATTATGCATGATATAAAAGTCACTAATGTTGAACTGGACATTCCTCTGATAGCTTTTCTCAAGGCACTTTATCCCACTTACTCAAATTATCTTGAGCCATTGCAAGCGAATGGAAACCTCAAGGATATTACCTTTGACTCCCTTGTGAAAAATTTGTTGAAAGGGAGAAAGTTTTTGGGAAGAAGACAACTCCTCATTCTTCTAAAGAGGTTGTACGTCTTGCACATACAGAGAGAAGAATGTTGCTCAATATTATTCTAGAGGAACATGTGGTCAAAGAGGAAGAGGAAGAAATTTTAGAGGCAGGGGGGGTAGACAATCTCAAGGAGAAAAGTCAGATTTGCATTGCATACGCTGCTAAAGAGATGGATCATATGATGCATCCACATGCAAGTTACCATGGGAAAGAATTGAGTAGGCAAGTAACCAACCCAAAGGTAAAACTAATGATAAAGAGAAAGGTAAAGCACCTGAATCTGCTCACTATGTTGTGGCACACTGTAATATTGGAGTAAATGAAGACTTATTTAATGCTTCACTCGCTTCTTCGAAAAATGATTGGTTTCTTGATTCAGGAGCAACTTGTCACATGACTTTTAGAAGATATTTTTTTGAATAATTGACAATGTTGATGGAGCAATATAATTTGTAGATAAATTAAAACTCAAGCCGTCAAGGCTTGGCACAATCAGGCTTAAATTGCCTGGTCTTCCATACTTTCTTCTGCATCATGTTTTATATTTTCCACAGCTGAGGAGAAAATTGTTTTCCTTGGTCCACATCCACTAGCAAGGACACTCCATTCATATGTTTGATGGCAAGGTTGAGATGAGAAAAGACTCAGATCACTCACTTGTCATGACGGGGATAGAAGAAGAAAGGTTTCTCAAGTTGCAGGGCACCTCTGGTCGTGCACAAAATTTCTCATACAATTCTCATTATGAAGAAGGTACATTTCCATCAAGTTTATTATAACATGCTAGATTTGGAAACTTAAACTATGACAACTCTGCTTGTTGAAGAAAAATGGTGTTACTCGTTTGCCTACAATTCCTAGGAAACTTAAGCAATGTGATCCTTGCATTCTAGGAAAGCATAGTAAACAGTATTTTCGTGATTCACATTCTAGAGAACATAGAAAACTTGAACTCATTCATTCAGATTTATGTGTTCCAATGCATGTTCCTTCTGCAAATGGAAATAAATATATGATGGCATTTATTAATAACTATACTATAATGTGTTGGGTTTATTTATTGAATAACAAATTTGATGCTTTTCAAACATTCAAGAACTTTCATACATGGATTGAAAATGATGCACAATCTCATATTAGCTCTATTCCAATTGATAATGGAAATTAATACACTTCAAATGACTTTGAAAACTATATTCGCCAACAAGGGATCAAACAACAAACAACTGTGCCTTATAATCTCCAACAGAATGGAGTAGCTGAAAGAATGAATGGGACAATCTTTAATATGGTGCACTCCATGATGTTTATCAAAAATGTAAAATTGATGTTTTGGGCAGATGCAGTTCTATGTGTTGTATATGTAAAGTATAGATGTCCATATAATTCTATTAGAAACAAGATGCCTTATGAAATGTGGTACGGGCACATTCCTTTGGTAAAGCATCTCAAGGTCCTTCGTTCCACATGTTATTCCTTGATGCCAAAGGTACATAGGAACAAACTTGGTGCAAGAGGTCGTAACTGTATCTTCCTGGGGTATTCAAACACCTCCAAAGCATACCGTCTCTATGATGAAGTCAATAAAATGTTTGTTGTATCTAGACATGTAATCTTTCTTAAATCATCCAAAGCTGAGAATGTTGTTGAGTGGCAACTTGATCACTTGAATAGATTCACAAATGAAAAATCATTTCAAGAATTCGATAATCATATTCCACATCTTGAAGGGGGGATTCCTATACTAGATCAACCTGTGGAATCTTCTTCTAAAGCACTCTCTGCCCCGAATGAAACTCCAACAACGAATGATACTTAGAGTGATGTGATTGATAGAATTGGGAGACTCGATCTTGATTCAGTCCCAACTCAATCAACAAAGAAGCTTGGACCATCTTAGAAATGTCCCCCAAAGTGGCTAACAAAGACACTTGAAAGTGTTCATCCTGATGAGGTTGGAAAGATGGGAACTAGAAATTCAACTCGGCAAAATGGAAGTGATGTAGATGACTCTGATTCACCTGTTGATATGGATGTTCCTTATGATTCTGAATTGAATTTGTCTATAGATTTTGAGCCAACTTCCTTCAAAGATGCTGCATCTCATGATGAATGGAAATAATAAATGAGAAAGGAGTATGATGCCTTGATAAATAATGGCACTTGGAAGCTGGTTGATCCTTCATTGGGAACCAAACCAATTAGCTACAAGTGGGTCTACAAGAATCAATTTAAAGTTGATGGCTCACTTGAAAAACACAAATCCAGGCTTGGGGAAAAAGGTTTTTCATAGAAGGAAGGGGTTGATTATGAGGAGACCTTTTCCCCCACAGCAAAATGGGCTACCATCCTGACACTCTTTTCCCTAGCAGCTCAGAATGGTTGGAAAGTCCATCAAATGGATGTAAAAACTACTTACTTCAATGGAGATCTAAAAGAGAATGTTTTTATGTCCCATCCTGAAGGATTTGCTATGAAATGACATGAACACAAAGTATGAAAACTTATGAAATCCCTGTATGGCCTCAAACAAGCACCGCGAACCTGGTATGAAAAACTAACTAAGCATCTTCTGAAACTCAATTTCAAACAGTATGATCTTGATGATGCAACTTTTCTTGTCAAGAAAGTTGGAAAAAAGGTTGTATATCTTGTGGTATATATAGATGATATTTTTATGACGGGGAAAAATGGGAGCTACATTGCATCCATAAAGAAGGAATTGAGGGAAGGTTTTGAAATCACTGATTTGGGCTATGTTCATTACTATCTTAGTATTGAAGTAATTCAACATCCGAAGTCCATATTACTTTCTCAAAAGAAGTACATTTGAGATCTATTGAATAGGTTTGGCATGGATGAATGACATCCTCTGACTACTCCAATGGAACAAAACCTAAAGCTCATATCCATTGAAGGAAAAGAATTTTAGGATGTAACAAAGTATAGACAGCTTGTAGGAAGTCTAAACTACCTGAATGCTACTAGACAGAACATTTCATTTGCTATTGTAATCCTCTCTAGATTTATGCAAAAGCCTTGTGAGGGACACTGGTTTACTGTAAAAGGAGGTCTAAACTGCTTGATGGGAACACAAGACTTTGGACTCAAGTATACACAAGTGGGCGACTTTAGCTTGATTGGATACTCTGATTCAGACTTCGATGGAGACAAAGAAACTGGGGTATCTACTTCATGTTATGCTATGAGTCTTGGATCAGGAGTTGTCTCCTAGAGATCACAAAAATAATCATTTCCAATAGATTCCACAATAGAGGCAGAATATGTGGCAGCAGCTAAGGAAACAAAAGAAATTGTGTGGCTCAGGAAAATTCTAGAATATTTGTAGGTAGAACAAGTACATTCGACTCAACTCATGATTGACAATACCTCGGCAATAAATTTGGCCAAAACCCCAAAGTTCCATGATCGAGAGAAGCACATCAATACAAAATATCATCTGATTCGACATCATGTTGAGGCTAAAACAATCCATTTTCACCATTGTTCCACTAATGAGCAGATTGAAGACATATTCACCAAAGTGCTTAGAAGAGAAAAGCTTGAAAGATTCAGAACGATGCTTTGACTCACCAACATCCCTTCAGATTAAGGGGGGAATGTTGACACCTAATCATATGGATTGGGGGAACAACTATAAATAATGTAAATAAATAATAGAGGAAATGGAGAGTCATCGGGAGATGAAACTCAACAGTCACTTTCTTATGTATATAATAATGAACAACCTAAATGAATATACAATCTCATTTTTTAGGAATTACCTCCTGGCCTGACAGTTGTTCTAGTTAAAATCCAACTCTTTGTTTGATGTAAGGTTTCAAGTTATATTTTGTGGGTTTAATAGAAAATAAACATTATTTAAAACATGTTAAATTTTGCACGATGCATGGCTTGATGCTTAAAGGTTTAACATATAAGTTCATGAATATGAAGCAATGTTTGTATATTGGCATTTAGTTAGTACATTTTCCATGATGACTCTTATAATGTTAGTAGAAGATAGTAAGGATTTGGGTTGATTCTTAGGTTTTGTGAAATTGTTTAATGAATAGTAAAATTGAAAATTACAAAACATGGTACATTTTGCATTCATAAATCTTATAATCGTGTAGATGTCTAAAACAATCATATAAATCAAAATTTCACATTATAAAACATGTTACATGTGTACATTTTGCATTCATGAATATATGATAATCTTATATAAATTAGCTACTAAGGATGTGGGTTGATACATAACTTTCAATATAAAGTTGTTCAATGCAAACATATTAAAAAATTTCATTATAAAATATACATTCGAAATTACATTATTTGTCTTAAGCTATACTTTCAGATATTAAATTGTATTTTTCATGAAATTTGAGAAACCTTAGAGGTTGAGAATTAAAAATTACAATGTTGAATCAACTGAAGTTGCATTAATCTCAAAAGTTTCATTATAATAAATGAATTTTCAAATATTAAATACTATGTGTGGAGCACACATTGTTAGTTTTAATAGCTTTTGTATGCACTACATGTAAAGGACAAGCACAATCAAATCAAGTTTTTTAATAATTCATTTTTTATGGTAATGCAATTTTAATAAAGTAAATAATGCTACTAAGGTAGCAACAATTTTCTTTGAAAAGATAAAATGATGACATAAAAATGAAAAAAATAGTGCAAACATAACAAGTGTATAATCAACAGCAAACAAGAAAATTGTGATATGAGACATCCTTACATTATAGAAGTATTTGGGTTCTTTGAATTTCATTTTAACTTAACAACAAAGGCACCATATTAATGAAAGCAATTTTGTAATACTTAGTACTAGCTAGAATGGACAACTTTCGAGTGCATAAAAAGAAAGGCTAACATTGTACTTGAACTCTTTCTCAAAGATGAATAAAAGGAGAAGATATTTTTGGGAAGTTCAATTAAAAAAATTATAATGGAATGCCAACCTCAATGATTCGTTCATGGTCAGCTTTTGACATTCTCCATTTTTAAACTTTAGTTTTTTTCTTGATTGAACTTATATCAATTTTATGTGTGCTGCACACACCCAATGACTATATTGACGGCCTCTGCCATCAGGTTGATAGTATTGAAAGTAAACATGACTCTCAGTTTGATGAATTTCTTGGAAAAAAAAAATCATTTTATATAATAGACCCTCTTTCATATATAAAACCATTATCATCATAGTCCTCCAATAACTTCATATTTCATTCAGTGCGACACATCAAATAATACTTGATATTTTATATGTTTTTAATGGTTACAACTACAACAAAAACATCTCCTGCACAATAAAAAATGTGTTAATTTAGGTCATAATTAACAAGAAAATATTTATCAACAAATACTTGATTTTACTATCTATTTAGATCTACATTTTAAGTATTGTCTAGATACTTACACAAAATCATTTTAAAACATGATATATATATATATATATATATATATATATATATATATATCCTTTGAAAGAAATTCAAATATTACCATCTAACAAGATAAAAAAACTCAATTACCTTCAGATGAAATTATAGTCTCCTCTCATTCCATCTCTTTGAAGCTTGCAAGTGGCATTTTCCCATTTGTATTAAGTTCTGTAAGTTGCCAATATTTCACATACATATTCTTTTCACAAACATCATTGAATTGTGTCTTCCGTGCAAGCCCCGGAAGTGACGTTTGACGCTATGTGATTTATTTCACTAGTTTCAATCTGACTTCTTCACCCCTGTGAGCATCACCCGATGCAATGAGTGCTAAGTGAACAATTCAAGAATCATGAGAAATTAGTCAGTTACGACTAACTCTCATGGAAATGGTCATACGTTAATAACTTACTTAACGCAGTTGAATCCCAAAAAACAATATCTAATATAATGCACTGCGTAAACCCCTAATACTTAAGGAAAAAAACAAGTTTTTTTTCTTCTATCAAATGCAAACACGTTTCAGTACTGTTTTGTTTTAATTGAATGTAATTTTTGATTCCATTTTACTGTTTCAACTTCATCTGTAATCAATCGATCTACATCTTGGAATCCAATATGCCAAAAAAATCTATAGTATCAAACAAGAATTTAGATATGTTGTTTAAAATACAATTTATATATCAAAGATAATCATCAAACATTTACTTAATCTATATAATTTATAAATGTTTAAAATTAGAAAATTAATAGAAATTATCATATATTAAAAATATATACAAGTAAATGTATATGTACATACCTACATACCTCCCTTGATGTGTTAGTCTCATGGATTAGTGCAACAATGCACCAGTGAACAATTTGTTTAGCTGAGACAAACCATATTGTAGAGTGGTGCATTTGATATCTTCAAAGTGCTCATTTTATACATGCCCATGCGCCATAATGTTCTCCTTTTCCATGACCAGTTTCAAGGAAATTTCAACAATGTTTAATGTTGGTTTTCATATGAAGACGATATAACCGAACAAATAATTGTGAAGATTTGAATTGACTTTCACATCAATCTGACCATATCCAATGTTCATTGAATTTTATTTCACAACCTTTCAATGAGTCATAAATCTTATCAAAGAAATGTTGTACAAAATGTGTGTCATGTGTATGAATATCACTGATATAAAAATGACATTCTTTAGTAACATGTCGATTTTGAATGGTGTTTTCTATATGATAAACATTTTGTTCAACATGTATATATAGAACATGGAAAAGCATAGAGACTTGGTTAGAATGATAATATTTAGTTTTTATTTCATTTTGTGAAAGAAATGTTTAATTTTCTGCAAAATCAACTATCGACAAAATGATCCTTGGTGGAAAAAATCATGGAATTTTTTGAATTGTACGTCCTTCAATCAAGATCTATTAGAATTCTTGGTGTATCTATAAATTTTTGTCTCAAAATTCTTCAAAAATTCTATCACAAAAATTTCTTCTTCTTGTAAGTTAATCCTTCTATCTACTTGAACCAATCGATGTATGTATATATTCATATCTCTCCCATTTCACTTTTACGATGGACAATGATTGATCTTTCATATCAGTTGGATATTTATCGTGAAACAAAGTCAAATTTCCACAATAATCACATTTTTTACCACCAACACATTTCTTTTGGTAAAATAATTCATGATTTTCTCTTCCACATAGAATTTCGGATATGAAAGCATGGACTGTCGAAGGAGGATGTGAATTTTTCCACATTGTTTTATGAAAATTAAGGAAGTTTTCATAATATAATTGAAATTACACATGGTAATGACAACAAGTGTTGTGTACAGTGATAGGTTTAATGTACCATGGTTTTTGTTGCACAAAAGCATTGATTGAGACATTAATTCCACTATTCTCTTCTATGAACTTATTGAACAATTTTATCTGAGTGGTGTCCAAGATATGTTTTTCATGTTCTTCATATTGATTTTGTGTTATTCCTCACCGTATCACATCCCTTACTTTTGGTGAAACGTGAATTTTTCATCCAATATCCATTTGTTAATTTTTTAACATCTTCTCCAAGTTTGTATTTGTATGGTTGCCTACAAATAATTATCCAACAAGCAAGTTGATCATTTTCATTTATTTGTAATCAAATTTCCTATGCTTTTGCAATGGCTTTCGTGAGGTTCCTAATGCTTTTGCCATATATTTTGCGAAATTGTTTTCTTTAGTACTTAATGAAACCAGTGTCATTTGTATTTCTCTACGTGCATATAGATCAATTTTATTTCTATATCTTCCAATTGATTTTAGAGCACTATTTCTATTTTGAATCACATTTTCTTGCACTTTTTTTTCTTTTGTTGATTTTCAAATGGCCTACAGTGTTGTAGCTTATTTTAATTTCTTTGATGTTAAGAGACCTCTCAAAATTTGAACTTGAACTAGAACATTTTTATCTTTTAAGAACTTATCAATAATGAGTTTAACAAGATATCATATAACATGGTCAAATTTTTATCTCCATATGTGTCAGTTTCGACATTTTCTAACATCTCATCTGTGATATTGATTTCATTTGTACATATGAGAAATTAATGTAAATGAGTATAAATATACATTAAATAACTAAATTAAAAAATAGATTTCTTGAAATTGAAACTAATAAATATGTATAATTTTAATAATACTTGACATATATATACATAACTAAGGTTGATTCAACTTCTTCACTCGAATCTCTTTCATGGGGGCTTCATTCAATGAAACTCTGACATATCATGTGCCTTCATGGAATACTAAACAATACCCATAATTTGACTACATATTGGAAAATACCTATAAATATCACATTATTTAACCCCATGCCAATACAAACCCAATACACATTCCCAGTATAAAAAAACCTCTAGTTTCACTAGATATTATAGGTATCCATTTTTTCATTAACATTTTATATACCCCTTTATATTTTTTCATTAACTTTGAGCTCCATTTCTATTCTTCCCAACAAAAAAACCCTCTATCCCCTATTATATGCTCAATATATTATGTCACTTTTTCCTCAATATATATCCCACAGTATGGACGCATGTGGTATGGTATTGTTCCCCCACTGAAGCCCCAGTGATCAATTTCAACATATTCAACAAGATCATCAATGATTGACTCATTTTATTCTTCACTTTGTCTTTCAGCATTTTCAATCTCATCATCAATGTTATGAGGAAAATCTCTCTTTGTTTACATTGCAAAATATTTTTCAAATTAGTTCATGAAATAAAAATTAAATTCCACAATACACTATTAAATTTTAAATATCATTTATAATATCTACATTGACATACCTGGTTCAAATTCTTATTGAGATTGATTTTCCTTTTCAATATTTAAGCACTCTTCCTTCTTTCTTTTGTAATAGTTTCTCGATTATTAGCACCAACAGTAGAATTCTTAGTGCAGTTCACGGAACTCTTCCAAATCTAGAAAGAATATGGAATCTTTTGTTAGAGGAAGTGTCCCTAATGCTTTGGAGAGGGAGACCTTCAACCTGGAAAAGGGAGGTATACAATGTGTGGTGGTTTAAGGAAGGTCACCAACGTAAGGAATGCTTAAGGTCTTCTCTCTCTTTGGCTACAACTTAGAATATGGGTATGGTTATCTCTGGCTATAGGCTTAGGAATAAGGTTTCAGTTGCGGCTTAGGCTCACTTGATTTATCTTTGAAACTTGTGTATGACCATCAATTCCCCCCTGTTAGATACAAGAGGGGAAGATGAAGAAAACTCAACTGCAATACCTTTTAAATCTTGAGAGAAAATTATGTGAGATGAGTGAAATATCTTCTTAGATGATGAAGCCCATTGCCAAGAAGTGATCCATACAAGATGAATATGTGTTCTTGTAGGATACTTATTTTTGAAGCATCTATTTGAATAGTCAGTACGTTAAACACAATTCTTGTGTGGGTGAATATCAAAACATTGATCCTTCACGTGGCCAACTCGGTCATAATGATGGAATTTCACAACTTTTGGATGTTGTGGAAGAGGAGAAAGATATGAAACAGGTGTATCTGAACTACCATGAAGAAATCCAACACTCTGAAATTTGATGGGATTTAAGTAATCTGGAATATGAAAGGACACCTCCTTATCATATCCAAGACCTGTTTTAGGCTTGTTGCTGACAAGATCTTCCCAAGTTCTCATGCTTGGCTTGACAAGTGCAGGAGAAATTTCAACACCTGCATTCAAATCTTCTCCTAAAATGGGCACATGATGGGATTCAACCTCCATGTTACTGATTTGACCACTTGAAGGCTACTAATTGGTTTCATAATACTTATGATATTGTAACTCATCTTGCTAAAGTTCATACTCCAGCTGCAAAAATTCAATGTTTTCTTGTCCATTTTGCAGGTAGGTCACAATGTCATAGAGAGTGTCTTTACTTATTTTTACCACCCCATCAATAATGGAATGCATCAAGTTATTCAGTAATTCTGATACATTCTTAATTCGATCCATTTTTTAATCTCAAGAATAGAAAGATTCAACTAGAATTTTACTACTATTTACATAGAAGCATTATGTAATTCCATAGTTTATAAATCCCACTAAATAAGTTCACCTTAAATTATCCTTGGTTTGTTCCAAACAACCATAAACAATGCTTGGATGCTTACTAATAAATTTTTTCTTCCTTACCTAAGATGAAGGAAGAATATCACTAAATCCATCTCACTAAAAATAACATCATCAAAGTCTCCACATGAATTGAACAGAAGTTGGGCTGGGAATAATTTATGTCAACATTAAAGGTTGTTTATAAAAAACACGATTGTTTTATGACGCTAATATTTGACATGTGTTTTTCCACTAACAATGCTTCTATGTCACTTCTTAACTCATATCCATATACATAATTATATGCAAAAGCATCTTTTGTTCATGAAGTTCATGAAATCATTGTTCTCATACTTGCTTTAGTGGCTAGAAAATGCTAATTGTGAGATTGACAGGAGAACGAATGGCTCAAAAATCATTCGGTTAAAAGCTGACTTATGGATTTGTTGCTTGTATTTTCATAGAATAAGTTAAGTGAGCAAGGTGTTGGATCAATTAAAGACACTGATAATAAAACTACGAGTCGTCCTTAAAAACAATGATTTGAGAGCATGGACCTTCGAATTATCCAACCAAAATCTAAATGGAGATAAATATAAGGTTAGATAGGACTGCGACTACCTTCAGAATTAGAGTTGGAAGCCAAATGTAAGTGTAGAATCAAAACTAGAACAACAATCGAGTGCACCTTTGGTAGGAGGCTATTGGTTAGTCAATTTAGTGTCCTAAATTTCTTGCATAAATTATCAACCGAGGTTTGTAAACTGATGAAAATTGGTGCACCACATGTGCTTATTTAACTTTTCTCCTACTTCATTTTTTTGTATTTTATGTTGTTCTTGGTGGTTTTCTATTCTTTGATGTCCAAGAATGTACAACCTGAAACTATGAGAAAATTTAAGTGAATCTAATGAGTTTTAAAGGAAAAGAAATGTTCCTAAGTTAATCTAATTTCCTAAAAATGGACCAAGAACTGTTGGCTAGTTAGAACCTAATAAAAACAGAGCATCTATTTTATCTTATCATTAGTCCTAATCCATGGATCTAATTCTTAAAACCAAAAATGAAATTGATGCATAGGGTAACTCAGTAATTGCATTCATTAAACATTCAACCATTGAATTTTGGAATATGATTAAATCAATCTCCTTGAACTGCTTATTGGGAATATCAGTCATGCAACTAAGTGAGGATCTGAAAGCAAAAAGGTAAAAGCATGTAAAACTAACTATAAACAACTAATGTATTTTTACTTTCTCCAACATTCTAATGTGAAGCATTACCCTCTTGAAGCGTTGTGCAAGAAATCAATTATACCTTAGTTCCTAAGTTCCTAGGAAAATAACAATGTACTGAGTAAATTCAATCACTATATGAATTAGACATTTAACCATTTAGTTTAGGATCATCATCATCTTGAAATGGCTTTTGAAAACATCCATTAACACAGTTAATTGACAATTCTGTGCTAAGAAAATGAATGACAAAGCAGTAAGAAAACTAAGCAACTGTGTATTCTTATTACTTCAATCTTAATTTAGTTTGGAAACAGAGTCATTTTTCTCCATGAAATATCTTAGAAGAACAAGACTGCACAGTTATGATTTATCATTATGCTATTGGTTAAAAACTGAAATGAAATATCATCCTAATTTAGAAAACAGACTTGCTGAAAATAGAGTAATGAAAACTGAACTAAAAACAACAAATAGAAAACTTCCTTCAGTGCAGGGGCCCTCTACAACTCACATGTATGTAATTCTAGCTAGTTAAGGATGCACTTTATACGATTAATGGAAACACGAAGTTTGTATTATTAAAAAAATGAAGTCTGAATACAGAGTATCAGAAAAAATCATCAACTTAATGTAATTCCTTCTAACTTCTGTAACTAGTTCTTGCTTCCATGCAACTGATATTTATAGGAAAATATCATAACTGCTTATGAGATAAAATTTCTACAAGAGGTTAATTAGAATTAAATCTAACATGAATTTTTATGAGAAAAAATTGTTATAGGAGGCTAATTCAAATTGCAATAGGACCGTTTAAACTTTTTGGTCAGCTACAGGTGGCTAATTCAAATTAAATTTACAACCGAATTGTTAGACTCTTGATTAACTACAAGAGAGAAAATCAAGAGTCCTACTTCTTCTGGATAATGTAATTTGTCTCCATCTTTGACCATGACCATACGATTTATTTTCCATTGTTCTAGACCGAGTGAATAGGATAGAATCCATGTGGAGATTATTCTAGAAATTCTCAAGTGGCCCAATTCTTCATTTCACACTTGGAACCTACCAAATCATGAGAGTAGCTATGGAATCTATAGTTAGCTATAGAATAGGCTACGTTCTGTAGCTAATTTTCAAAAATCTATTCAAATAGCAAGAACATGAAAATATAATATGGGGATCATTTTAATGCTTTCCTTAAGACAAAACCTAGCATTTATCATTGACTGGGTTTGTAATCTCATGAGAAAGTGAGGGAAAAAGGTGAGAAAAAATGTCGAGGAGAGGGTAATTCTAAGGTTCAACATCCCCCCACTGCAAAATCATTGCATGTCCTCATGCAATTTGTCAAAAATGTAAGTTCTTCCTCCATAATGCATTTTGCTGAGACACCTCTGCTAGTACATCCAATTCCCATCTTTTTCTCTTCTTTGAAGTGACTGTGATTCTGGGTTTTCTCATAAGAATCTTGTACTTAAGGTTAATGACTTATTTGTTAAAAATCTTATTATTTCTTTTCAATTTCTTATTTTTCTTATACCATAATCCTAGATGTAGAATGGTATTATGGTGAATTGCCTTGTCCAATTTATTTTGTTCCTTCAAGCTCTCATTCTCCTATTTGATATGTTTGTTCAATATCTCTAATTCATAAATTTCATGTTTGAGAGCATCAATTAGAGGTTCTTGTGGATTAACAAAAGGTTTTGGGTTCATTGAGGCACTTCTCTTCTCCAGTTATTCTATATAGTCATATATTTCTTGCTACATTGGGTATATGTGTAGAGATTTTTTGCTTGGGCTACCTTCAAAATGATGAACAAGGAAATTTTGAGGACTATGTGTAGAAGATATGTTAATAGGAGATGGTTTTTTGTTCCCTCATCTAAATTTATAATCTCTGTCCCTTTTGATGATGTTTTCTTTACCAAACCTCAGAGCCTAGAGCTTCTTCTAAGTTGTGGAGGACTTACATTCTCCTCATTTGTGACCTCTTCTCCTTTCTTATCTTCCCTCTTGCCTTGATCTGCTTCTTGATTTCAGTCAGTTCTTTCTGTTTTTTATTTTTAGTATTCTAGTTTTGAAGAGATGTTCCTTCAAAAATTTTATTTGGCTGTAGAGAATCTTCCTCATAATTGTCTTGTTATTGAATAACTACAAAAGGACTTTTCTTTTATAATACCCTACCAGATCTTAGTTGGACATCATTGAGATCTAGAGGAGTGATCATATAAGTTGGAAATTATTGTCCTTCCACCATCTAGGTATTTTGAGGATTTTTATTGTTGGGGTTTGGTAATAGTTGGGTAGGTAACTGGTTTGGTCTCTGTGGGAATGGTAGTTCAAGTTAAGGATTTTGGTTTTGAAGTTGGTGTTGTTCATTTTGTTGAGGAATTTGTTGGGGAGGATAGTTCATATATGATGTAGGATATTGATAGTATTGAGAGAATCTTCCATAGGGATTTTTCACTCCTTTAGCCCAAGGTTAAGATTGAGATTGAGATTGAGATTGAGGCCAAGGTTGCTACCAAGAATTCCAATTTGGTGGGGGCTGAATATGCATTTGGTTGTTAAAACCCTAGTTTTGTGGCCCCTACCAAGGTTTTCTAGAGACAAAGCAAAGATATTCTGTTGGATTTGAAATTGTTTCCTCTTGTAAAACAACCTTAAGACCAGGAATTGAAGGACAACCCTTGGTGTCATGGTTTTATGAACAAATCACACAAGTATCTATGATTTTTTCATCCAAAGGGCATTCTCTTAAAACATGCTTTTTTTTGCATTTGGGACAGAAAATAGCTAAAGCATCAGTCTCGACTTTCTGCTTGTTTTGTAACTTAAGGGTGTCTATCTATTCACTAAGGCTCCCTAGAATATTTGTTTTAAATTCATCAAGAATGTGTCCAATTTCGTCCCTACTCACTGATCCAATTGAAAATTTATTCACTCTAATAAGAGAAGGATCTCTTGGCCATTTCCCAGTTTTGGATTTTTCTCTTAAGAGATGAACATGTAATTCTCCAATGTCACTTAATGGGAGTTGAGAGATATCTCCCTTCCCCGTCATGTCAAGGATTTCTATCCACACATCTCTAATGGCTTTTAATAAAAGATCTTTTAAAGTATCTTGATCTAAGTTATCCATTTTTTCTCTTTTTAATTTATAGTTGAATCTTTCAATTAAATCCACCAAATTTTCATCCTCTCTTTGTATGATTTTAAACACTTCATCTTTGTGATTAGTAGGCATGCAATAATCCAAATACCTATCCAAAAATTCTTTCTTCATTTCATTCCATGTTCTAATAGACTGAGTGACCAATCCCATGAACCATTTTAAAGTAGCTCCTTTCAATGTTAAAGGAAACAATTTGAGTTTCTGAGAGTCTTGTAAATAATCATAAGTTCTGCACAAGACTTCAAATTCAAATAAAAAGGTTTCAGGATCTTCACTTTTTAATCCATGAAAATTTGGGACGACAGAAGGTGAGATATTTTTCATTCCAACATCTGTCTCTTCATCAACTATAGGGAATCCAAAAAAATTATCAACTGCCCTATTTCCTCTACCTTATCCATTATTTCCTGTACCTATTCCTCTACTTATTCCTCCTCCAAATAGTGTAAATTCTCCATTCAGAACTCCCTCTCATTCTTCTTCTCTTCCCGCCATTATAGATTTCTTAGGGTTAATATAATATTCATCCTGCAAGGTTAAATGCTCTTCCTCTGGTTCCTCTATCAATGGTATGTGAAAGAAGGGTTCTACTTCTTAGTCTTGGTGGAATAAGTGTTGTAGGAATTATCTCCTCCCTCTAGCTATCAATCTACTCCGAGAGTCTCTTTCTCTACGCATATCACTTTTTAGATGTAAGAGATGAGGTTACCTAATTACACTTCCTTGGAAACAGTGATAAAATGTTTAGTCAATTTAGTGTCCTAGATTGCTTGCATAAATTATCAACCGAGGTTTCTAAACTGATGAAGTGTTATGCACTATATGTGCTTAGTTAACCATTCTCTTACTTTGTTGCTTTGTATTTTATGTTGTTTTTGGGAGATTTCTGTTCTTTGATGTCTAAGAATATAAAACCTGAAACTATGAGAAAATTTAAGTGAATCTAATGAATTTTAAATGAAAGGAAATGTTCCTAAGTTAATCTAATTTCCTAAAAATGGAACAAGAACTATTGGCTAGTTAGAATCTAATAAAAACGGAGCATCTATTTTAACTTATCATTAGTCCTAATCCATGAATCTAATTCTTAAAACCAAGAACGAAATTGATGTAGAAGGTAACTCAGTGATTGCATTCATTAAACATTCAACCATTCAATTTTGGAATATGATTAAAAAAATCTCCTTGAAATGATTATTGGGAATATCAGTGATGCAACTATGTGAGGATATCAAAGAAAAAAGGTAAAAACATGTAAAACTAACTGTAAACAACTAATGTTTTTTTACATTCTCCAACATTCAAATGTGAAGCATTACCCTCTTGAAGTGCTATGCAAGAAATCAATTATACCTTAGTTCCTAAGATCCTAGGAAAATAACAATGTATTGAGTAAATTCAATCATTGTATGAATTAGACGTTTAACCATTTAGTTTAGGATCATCATCATCTTGAAATGGATTTTGAAAACATCCATTAACACATTTAATTGAAATTTTTTTTTTTAATAAAATGAATGACAAAACAGTAAGAAAACTAAGCAAATCTGTATTCTTATTACTTCAATCTTAATTTAGTTTGGAAACAGAGTCATTTTTCTCCATGAAATATATTATAAGAACAAGGTTGTACAGTTGTGATTGACCATTATGCTATTGATTAAAAAATGAAATGAAATATCATCCTAATTTAGAAAATAGATTTCTAAAAACAGAGTAATGAAAACTGAACTAAAAACAACAAATGAAAAACCTCCTTCAGTGCAGGGGCCCTCTACAACTGACGTGGCTAGAATGCTAGCTAGTTAAGGATGCACTTTAAATGATCATTGACAAAACGAAGTTTGTATTATGAAAAAACAAAGTTTGAATACAGAGTATCAACAAAAAGCCCCAACTTAATGTAATTCCTTCTAACTTTTATAACTACTTGTCAGTTCCATGAAACCGCTATTTATAGGAAAATAACATAATTATTTATGAGATAAAATTGCTACAGGTGCTAATTCGAATTAAATCTAACATGGTTGCTTATGAGAAAAACTTGCTACAGGTGGCTAATTCAAATTGCAATAGGATTGTTTAAACTTTTTGATCAGCTATAGGTGGCTAATTCAAATTAAATTTGCAACCAAACTGTTAGACTCTTGATTAGCCATAAAAGCGAAAATCAAGAGTCCTATTGCTTCTTGATAATGTACTTTGACTCCATATTTGATCATGATCGTAGGCTTGATTTTCTGTCATTCTGGACCGAGTGAATAGGATAGAATCCATGTGGAGATGATTCTAGAAATGTCCATGTGGCTCAATTATTCATTTGACACCAGGAATATGCCAAGCAATGAGAGTAGCTATGAAATCCACAGTTAGCTGCAGAATAGGTTGCGTTATGTAACTAATTTGCAAAAATCTATTCAAATATCAAGAACATGAAAATATAATATGGTGATCATTTTAATGCTTTCCTTAAGATAAAACCCAACATTTATCATTGATTGGGTTTGGAATCTTATGAGAAGGCGAGGGAAAAGGTGAGAAAAAATGACAAGGAGAGGGTAGTTTTGAGGTTCAATAGCTATGCTGTTTGGTCTTTCACTGATGAAAGAGATGTTGTGGACTATGAAAAACAACTAGCTCTGTGACACTGAAGAGGAAATGGTTGGCACTCTCAAACCTTCTGTTGACACATCACCATCTTGTTGCACATTTTCAACATATATATTTTTGGCCCTTGCTATTCTAATATAAGGTCCAATCAGTGGGATAGTTTTTTCCATTAACTATGACCACACATTCTATAAATGAAGAAAATCATGATGAGGATGTAAGGAAGAGTTAGAAGTTGTCAATGTCTCCATACATGGCGAGCATACTTTCTTTGACATGGATAATTTCACATAATTCATACAACCACAATATAATGTATACCTAGAGATGCAGGAAGTGCTTGGAATATTTCATGACTTTACAAGATAAGACACAAAATCCCTTGATGTGTCGAACTCATCACCAAAATTTGTAAATAAAATGGGTATAATTCCATGAAATTTGCATATGCATAGAACAATCCTGTAAGGGCTCTAGCTCCCTAGGCCCAAGCTCCCACCAAACCTTCGTGACCATTGCCCTTGGTTGATCATGTGAAGACTTGTCCATTGTGTTATAGACATTTTTGTGCCTTACAGCATAGAGCATGAAATGTCAATAATCTAAGGGATCCAAAGTCCCTAAACATGTTGTTATTACCCTTAGAGGAACAAGGTCAGCAAACCACAGCACTGCAAATCAGTTCTCCACTGAAAAACACTCAAAAACAGGTCAGTTTTGGATCAAAGCAGCTGCTCCACTAAGCATCTGCGCTGAATTTCAAAAGCTCTATGGTGTACTTGCGCTGCATAGCAAGTGCAACAAAGGCTACCTGCGCTGGGCGTACTTTGACATGTGGAGGAATCTTTTTCTCAATGTGCCAGTGCCCAGGAAGCTTCCAAAAAGACACTTGATCAAAAGATTCGCCTAATGATGAGTTAAGAGCTTCTAAAACTCCAAGTGGAAGGTGGAAACTCCGAGTGAAGAGTTGAAGAACAACTGGAGTTGAAGAGGACAACAAGTCACACATCAAGCTGACTTATCTTCACTCCAAAACTCTATATAAGGATCTCATCCCATGGGATCTGGAGGCCGGAATTTTGTGCAAAGAATTGCTGTTGGTTTACAGTTGTGAGTATTGGGTGATTGCTTGAGGGAGGTGAAGAAGAGATTTCTCTCCGTCGGGAAGGTGATGCTGGATTGGACCTCTCATGGTTGTATCACCGCCTGAACCTTACTTCCATATATTAATAAGGCATTTTAGGTTCTTCTATTCGCATGTGTTTGAATGGTGTATTGTCTTACTTGCGTCTTTGATTTATGCTAATCCTTGAATCGATTATGAATGCATGCCTCTTGTAGTTTCCTTTTCTTGTCTTATTTGCAGGATCTCGTGTAGCTGGGCCCGTGAAAAGACTTGGATCTGGAAGCAAGCGGCAAACAAAGGAGATTGGATCGACCATTTGCGCAAGACAGCGGTAAGTGGATCTCTTCCTTCTATCTCTTGCATGTCATAAAGAAGAAACTTTAGATAGCTTTGCTTTCAGCTGTTGCTAAGGAACTGTCACCCTTAGAGTGGGTTAGGGTCATTCCGAGTTGGATACTTTCCCCCACAACAGACTGGCGACTCCACTGGGGAACGTGTCTTGTTGGTAGCTTGTGTTTCTTGCTATTCATTTCTTAAACAAAGGGAGTACCGAATCGAACTGCATTCGAGTCCTTCGAATGCAAAGTAGAGGACAGCTACTCTAGCTTAGTGCTGGGCATGTTTATGATCTGAAGAGCTGATCCAAAAGGACTCTTTGTAGCTCTTTGTGATAGTGTTCATCTTCCTTTAATCACCCTCTAGTGTATACTTGACTGATAGCCTCTGGTTTGGCCAAAAACCATTGATTTTTGAGCAAACTGTGACCCGGAATCTGAGAGAGACGAGAGTTGTCTCATCAGTGCAGCTGCAACAAAGGCTATCTGCACTGCAACGCAGGTCCCGAAGGGGCTACCTGCGCTGCATCTCAGATTGACAGTGCAGCACCTGCGCTGATCCAGTTTTGCCTTGTGCAACTGGGGTTCCCCACTGTCTGTTGCCCAGTTTTCAGTATTGTTTTGCAGCCTGTTGTCAACCTGTATACCCAGATGAAACCACTTCTCTTTGCCTTCATTCCGCCTCAGTTGTATGAAGAAACCGTGATTGTTCTTATTGTATTTCTTGTTGTCATTCACAGTTTCCCATAGCGAAAGTGAACTAGTCTTGCTATGACCTCTTGGATCTAGACCTATGAGAAAGTGTCGTTGTGATTCTAAGAGTTAGTTTATTGTTGTTCATAGCTGCTTGAGCATTTGCTTTCGTTATATGGTTCGAATTTCAGTATTTCTTGTGTTGAAACGAGTGAATCTTAAGGTGTTCTTTTGATTATTGGACAAACACTTGTTGCTTTCGCTTGAAATTGAATTCGAAATTATACAACAGCTTTCTTTTTGTAATACATCAACATTAAGGAAGAAGAAAAGAAATACTTGCATTGTGCATGTGCATTTTGACAGTTTGCATGTCGATTTAGGAAAAGTGCATCAGTGTGTGCTCTATGATCTGTTTGAAAAGATGATGTCTTTCTTTTCCTTCAGTAGTTAAGGTTTTCATAAGTTGAAAGAATTGAAAAAGCTTGCTTATCATTCTTAGACTGCATTTAAGAGTTGTATCATACATCACGTGGTGATCCATAAAGGCAAACTGCTAAGCAAGATCAACCTAAAAAGAACTGAATTTATCTAACAACGCTTTGAAACATAACGAAACACAGTAGAGGTCTAGGTAGAGACGTGAACCGGCGTCGTTAAACATAGTGACTGTCGATCTCTACGAAGGTGGGTGATTCCTCCTGAGGGACGATAGCACTAATACGGACTTGTGCCCCCACGTACCGTCGCGTATATTGGGGGACCCCTATAGGAACAAAGCCTTTATCCATAGGAAGCCGTGTCGGCCGCCCTACTGATCGCGATGCAGTGAACACAGCATTCACGAAGATCGACCACTCGTACCGTAAAACGTATTCTGTGGTTTCGCGAAAAGTTTGGCACACCCTTTGCCTAGAACTCCAGAGTAGTTTCTTTTGGCCTTTTTCAAACTCTATAACTGAAAAAGTCCATCCGAGCATTTGTCACTTCGGGCTCGTTAATACATCGAAGGAGACTAGAGTCATCTTTAGCTTTTTCTCGACTCTTAAAAAGTGAAAAAGCAAGTTGTGTCTTAAAAAGCGTCTAAAATTAATTCAATTCGAAAACACATTTTACCCTGTGCATTGTTGGTTGATCAAGTAATCCGCAACCGTGGAAGAAAGTCAATCGATGAACCGTCGTTCGCGGAGGCATACGAGTCAACCGTCTTTGTCTCCGGAATCGAAAACAACCCGGGCAAAGCGATCTCGTTCAACTGGTTCCAAATCTCCTGTCAAAGTTAGAACAAGTGTTCCGACGACATCTGAGGTTCCGGTTACTCCAAACATTTCTGGAAACCCTGCCCCTATTGAAGAAGTTCAACAGCCCCAGAAGGACAGTAACACTGATCCTAGTCTGAGAGCAAATACTTGTGTTACTGAATCAGTTCCATCAGTGATCGGTTCAGAGAGTCTTGCTCCTCAAACAACTGTCGCTGTCGAAACAACCCCTTCTTCGGCACCAGAAATATTCTACGGACCTGACGGTCTTCCTCTTCCACCCGGTCTGATCGCAATAGAAGAAATTGTAGAAGATCCGCAAGCAACTACTCCAACACATTTTGGAGCAGGGATCACTCTACTTCCTACTGCATCAGAAGCTAGCCTATCACCCAGAGAAGTTCCTGAAGAATCACTAGGCAATCTACTGGATAGACTCAAAATGTCTGAACAACCGTCAACATCTAGGACTGTGCCAAATGACACAGCGACAGCAGAACTCCCTGCAGTCATTCCGACAATGTTCGCCGGCATACCATCTGTCCCTAACTCTCAACAGCTGGAGGGGGTCCCTTCGGGGGCCATGACGACAGTATGGTCTGTTCCTGTTTGTTCTCCCGGGATAATACCCGGTAACTCCTATGTTGGAACTCAACAAATTGATCCTTTCGGAAATCAGTTTGGGCAATCCGGTCCTCGAGGTGTAATAAATCCTCTCGGTTCCGGACCACCACCGTATGGGGGGCAATATGCTTTTTCATTACCCCCTCCGGGAGGTTACCCATACGGGAGTTCACAACCATATTCAGGTTATACTGGAATAACTACAAGTGGTTGGATACCTATGCTACCCCAGCAACCAAGAGTTGTGTATTCTATGCAACAACAAATGCCTGTGACGAACATCCCGACGACACCAGCAATTGTGACTGTGTCGCAAGTTCAAACGATACCTGTTGCATGTCAACCTCAGTTTTCTCAGGTTGTAATGCAACAACCCTTTGACCCTGCAACCCAACCACAATCGCCGACTGGCGGGGCGACACAAGCACAAACGGGTACCCTTACCCCTCATCTTGGCCCAGTGGTAAGCATCGCACAACAACCAATGGTATCACAACCATGGTTGGTGCAGTATCAACAACCGCAGTTCCAGCAAGTGTACCAAGGTACCGAGCAGCAGATTTTTGCGAACAATGGACAACCGTACCTACAATACGGTCAAAACCAACCACTTTACAGTGGGGTAGTCCACCAACCGTATCAATCATACCAGCATCAAATACATTATGCCGGTATGCAAAGACCAACTGCTCAGGCGATCCCTTCGTATCCTGGGTACGCTTCGCCTAATCTGAGTCAACAGCTGCCATTCGTGGCAACTCTAGAGTTACCCGATTTACATCGGTTGACAAACGATCCGATTGCTTATGCCCCTTGGTGGCCAGCGATTCCTCACAAACTTCCCTCCGACATTCCTAAATTCAATGGAAATCCAGGTGAAGACCCGTCGAATCACGTCATGACCTTTCATCTATGGTGTTCATCGAACACTCTGAACGATGATTCGATAAGACTTCGCCTCTTCCAGAGGACATTGACAGGTCCGGCGGCCAAATGGTATATAGAATTGCCAAGAGCCTCTTTCGACAATTTCAGCTCCTTAGCCACGACTTTCTTAACCCATTTTCAATTACCTATCAGGTATGAAACAGGAACCGAGATACTGACCAACTTCAAACAGACGACAGCTACTCACATATCTGATCATATACATGAGTGGCGTCGCCGTCGTAGGATGGTGAAAACATACGTTCCTGATCAGCTATTAGCTGAATGGTTTATAAAGTCATTACTTCCAGCTATAACGGAAGATGTGGCCAAGGGGGGAGTCGTAACAGAGGAGCAAGTCATTGCTCGTGCTCAATATTTAGACTTGGTATATACTCAGTCTGGCACGCTCTATGACAAAATACCTGATGCCCCCAGACCTGAATTTTCAATTCCTCCCCCTCCTAAATCGAATATTGACTCTCATGCCGGAGATGGCGTGATTGGCACTGCAAGCGCGAAGTCGAAAAAGGCTTCACCTCAGAAAGCCCGTAAGACTTCAGATCGAAATGCCCATGAAGAGATTCTTGCTTCGGAAGTAAATGCCATATCAGCAGATAAAGGCAAAGAAACCAATCAACCAGGAAGCAAGAAGAAGCAAAACAAAGGGAAGAAGAAGCAACAGGATGATCCGTCACCTGAAAAAACTTCTTCGAACTCTCCTGAGAAAGGGAAAAAGAAATGGCCCTGTATGATATGTGACGAAGATCACAAGACAACAGATTGTCCATACAAAGCTGAGCTCAAGAGATTCTTTAAAAGTCCAAAGAACCCAGCTGTGTTGACTGATCCATTTCCCAATCCAGGTCAAAATATGGTTGATAGTGGAAATGCTTCCCCGTCGCAAGTGCTGATGTTGTCGATCTCTAAGCAGCAAAATGATGCTTTGATTTCGACAAGGAACAAAGATTACGGGAATCCGCAACTGTCAAACGAAAAAGGTAAAGATCAACCTAGTAGTTCGACAACAACTTCGACAGAAGTTGTCCCACCCATAATGCCAGAATTAACGATAAAACCACCTAAGGGTGTAGTACACAAGTCGACGTTTAATCCTCGTGCCAGAGCGGCGCAGCATTATAACATAGTAGAAGATTTGGCTCAATCGCCATCCGCTATGTCGACTCTAGAAGTACTACAAAATTGTCCATCCCAAAGGCAGGCATTGTTATCGGCAATAGGGGGGGTTGATCCTAAGGATTCCAATCTTGTGTCCTTTGATCACAAAGGGTATGACCCTCAGTTACCAGCTCAACTAGCTTTCCTTATTCAAGTGAAGGCCCTCAACAAAACTGTTCACAGAACAATTATTGACGAGGGGGCATCGACATGTATTATGTCGATGAGCTGCTGGAAAACGCTAGGGTCACCAACCTTGTCGAGATCTTCGACAACACTAAAGGCTTTCGACGGTAGGACATATACCCCTTACGGTATCCTAAGTAACTTGAAAGTTGAACTAGGTGGAAAAACAGTAGAGATTGATGTTGAAGTCATAGATGGAAATCTGGATTACAACATCCTACTGGGAAGACCATGGATTTATGCCATGGCAGCTGTCGTGTCGACTTATTTTAGGAAGATCGCATTCCCGTTTGAAGGAGGGATTACGGTCGTCGACCAACAGAACTTCCTCCTTAATGGTTCACAAGTTACGGGAAGCATTCCCATGATCCATGAAAGCGACCATTCAATTCAAGATATAGGAGTAGGCCTGTTGAAAGACCCCACGATGATGGGGACTTTCTCGCTACCAAATCATATGTACATAGGAAATGTACCATTGGTGGCTACCTGCAACATGATATCTTCCACGAAGGTCGCAAAAGACAAAGTCATCATGGATCGGGCAATGGTTTTGCACCCGAGCCCAATCGAAATATTGTAGCAATCAATGTTTCAGGCATGGGAGGCGAGCCCAAATCAATGCTCGTCAAGCGTTTGGGTAGATAGGTCAGGAGAATGTGGTACCCCTTTGGATCCTTGGTCACGAGTGCATGCAAGTGACGAAGGAATCCTGCAATCAATGATGATTGAGGGGGCACCATGGGATGATAACCACCATCGTTCCCTTCCAAAGGAAGATACTCAAGGCGACCTGTATCACCCTTCAGTATTTGAATTCCTAACAAATACTGTAAATACGGTGGATTCCGAGAGAAACCTATCCAATATAGAAGAGACTATAGCCATAAATATCTCGACCAAAACAGACATTGTAGAGAATATTTATGTCGGCAAAGGTTGTTCCCCTTCAGAACAAGAAATATATAAAGCTCTTTTCCGCGAATTTAGAGATGTCTTTGCTTGGTCATATGATGAAATGCCAGGCATTGACTCGAGTATCGTTGAACATGAAATTAAGATGTATCCTGATGTCAAACCAGTAAGACAACGGCTTCGGCAGGTACACCCCAAGAAAGCCGCTGCCATTAAGGCAGAAGTTGAAAAGCTTCTCCATGCTGGTTTCATCTACCCGGTTCCTCTAACCGATTGGGTATCGAATATTGTCCCTGTTATGAAAAAACAAGGAACAATACGAGTGTGCGTCGATTATAGGGATGTAAATCAAGCTTGTCCAAAGGACAACTACCCTACACCCTTCATCGACCAGATAATTGATGAATGCGCCGGATGTGAAATCTTTTCGTTTATGGACGGATTTTCCGGGTATAATCAAATTAATATCCGCCCACAGGACCAGTCAAAGACTGCATTTATTTGTCCGTGGGGCACATTCGCTTATCGAAAATTACCCTTTGGTTTAAAGAACGCAGGGGCGACGTTTCAGAGAGCAATGAATTATGCTTTCCATGACATCAAGAACATCGTTCAACCTTATCTCGACGATCTTCCGGCTCATTCGCAAAAGCGGACTGATCATCCGCATCATTTAAGAGCGATATTTCTACGTTGCCGACACTACAAGATAAGACTCAATCCGCACAAATGTGTGTTTTGCGTCGGTTCTGGTCGTTTACTTGGCTTTATAGTCTCCAAGGATGGGATTCGTCTCGACCCTTGCAAGGTGCAGGCAATCATTAATTTGCCTCCACCTTCGAACTTGCTTCAGATTCAGAAACTCCAAGGGAAAGCAAACTTTCTGAGGAGGTTCATTCCAAATTACGCAGAACTTGCTAAAGGTTATACCCGTCTCCTGAAAAAGGATGTACCTTTCGTCTGGGACCAGGTTGCACAAGCTTCCTTTGATGCTTTGAAAGAAGCGCTAGTCAAAGCATCATTAATGTACGCCCCAGACTATCTAAGGGATTTTAACCTGTATCTGGCTGCAGCAGATACGACCATTGCAATGGTTTTAGTTCAAGAAGTCGATGGAATTGAACACCCTATATATTATTTAAGTAAAAACTTAAATGATACAGAAAGTAAATATTCTCATGTTGAAAAGCTAGCATTGGCAGCTGTTCAAGCGATACAAAGATTTCGGCATTATGTCCTCTTTAGGAAGACCACCGTATTGTCAGATTGCAACCCCATGACTTATATACTGTCGCGACAGTTGCTTGGGGGCAAATATTCAAAGTGGATAGCTATCCTTCAAGAGTTTGATCTGGAATTTGTGAAATCCAAATCAAAGAAAGCTTTAGTTTTCGCAGAATTATTATGCGATCTCCCATCATCGTCCAACGATGAAACGTCCAAAGAATCGATCGTGGACGAAAGTTTGTTTCTGATATCAGCAAGTGATGAGTGGTATGGAGATATAATAGTTTATCTCCAAACCCAAAAGTTTCGGCCAGACACCTCTCACTCAGAACAAAAACGCATTCGATACCAAGCAAAAGACTACATGATCGTCGGTGATACGCTTTACCGTCGTGGTGTCGATACGGTCCTGAGAAGGTGTCTAACCCATGAGGAGGCCGAAAAAGCCCTGAATGAATGTCATTCAGGCACCTGTGGGGGGCATCAATCTGGATATGCTACAGCACAAAGAATCTTACGAGCAGGATACTTCTGGCCAACCATGTTCAAAGATTGCATAACCGCAGTTAGAAGTTGCCATGCATGTCAGATTTTTGATAGCAAAACCAGAAGACCCCCCGCTCCTTTACAGCCAATAATAGCTGTGGGGCCTTTCGCCAAGTGGGGCATCGATTTCATGCAATGTAACCCCACCTCGACCGGGGGGCATGGGTATATTATAGTCGCAGTTGACTATTTTACCAAATGGGCCGAGGCGATGCCTACATTGGATAACACTGGTGAAACAGCAGCCCTATTCTTTTTTAATCATGTAGTCGCCAGATTCGGCGTGCCACAGGCCATAGTAACAGATCATGGATCGCATTTTCGCAATCACATGATGGTTGAATTAACTGCCAAACTAGGATTGTCTCACGACAGCTCTACTCCGTACTATCCGCAAGCTAACGGACAAGTTGAAGCGATCAACAAAGTCCTGAAGCGCATGCTGCAAAGGATGGTGGGGGTTCACAAAAGAAGATGGCATTTGATCCTGTACTCGGCTTTGTGGGCCTACCGAACATCGGTAAGGAATGCCACTGGGTTCACACCGTTTCAACTGGTGTATGGCCTGGAGGCGATCCTACCAATCCAGTGTGAAATTTCGTCCCTTAAACTCGCAATTGATCTCCTCCCCGGAACCTCAGAAGAAGAAGCTCGTTTCTTGGAGTTAATCCAGTTGGATGAAACCCGTCGTGATGCCGCCTTGGCCAACGAAGCCCATAAGAAACGAGTCAAAGCGCAGTTCGACAAAAATGTCAAACCCCGTGTCTTCTCGGAAGGTGATTTGGTCTTGCTTTATGACCAAGAATCCGATAAATTGGGAGCTGGGAAATTCAAGTCCTTATGGATGGGCCCTTATATTGTTAAAAGTGTGTTAGCAAAAGGTGCCTACGAGTTGGTAGATTATGACGGAATTCCACTGGCGCAACCCCGCAACGGGTTGTACCTTAAGCGTTACTATGCCTAATAGTAACCTGTATGCTTTTGTTACATTTTTGTTTTCGCTAAAGCGTTTGTTCCGGTTTAAGTAATCCGCTTTTTACACTTATTGCAGATGTCAAATCCATTGGAACCGTGGGTTGGATATGCTGACGGAGCGAGTCGTAGTTCGAGGAACCTATCCTCTGCAGCATGGGCCATTTTTAACCCAAGCGGCGAGTTAGTGAGTTTCAGGGGGGTATGTATTGGTCAATCAACAAATAATATCGCTGAGTATAGCGCGTTGATAGAGCTCCTCTCTGATGCCATCACCCATGGCATACGCCGGCTAGTCGTCAGGCTAGACTCACAGCTCGTGGTACTACAGCTCAATGGTACCTACTCTGTCCGAAATCCAGCTATTTATCGCAAGTTCCTAAGAGTTAAAATCTTGGAAAGACAGTTTGATTTTATCCAATATCAACACATTTCCAGAAACTTAAACACATTAACCGACTCATTAGCAAACTATGTGTTAGATAGACATTTGCAAAATTGATAAAAAGAGAAGCATCATCGATGTTTCATACATGGATCACATAAAAACTGGAATAAACCCCGAAAATCAAAAATATATATAACTGTTTACGGTTTACATATAATGTTCTGTAACCAAGACAAAATCGGTCATACGACCCCAAAACTCAAAAATGGCTGGGGGGCACCCTAGCCTAGTGATGCTCATGATAACATGCCACGGCCTGTGCGATCATGCGCAGAAGACGAGACCATCGTCTAGGAACACCAGCAGTATGTCGCTGCAATCGTAGAGGCAACTCGTCGATCCGTACATCCGGAATCCCAAGGGTAAGACCCTCGACCTGTTCCTGCACAGCTGCAAGAGTCTCGGCCAAGTCAAGGTCACGGAGAATAGCTCTCCCTGGAGCCTCCCCTGCTGGGGCAGCGGCCGGAACTCTCGGACGAACTGCTGGACGGACGGGACCAACATCTGCATGCACACATGAGTTTGATTAGAGTCTTGATAGAGTAAAGCACAAGGACATTATAAATAAAAAACAGTAAACAGTGATAAGGTCAAAATATTTACCAAGATCACCCCACTGCTCGCCATCCGGTAGTACCAAATCCGGATCACCTCGGAAATCCATGCCAATATATGGATACTCGGAAAAAGCCATATCCTGCCGCTCGAACCACCTAAAGAAGGCATCAGTAAAAGTAATCTGAGATTGACCTGCATGTCTAGCCATGTGGTCAACCCACCTCTGCATGCGTGGCTCAGTAGGAGATGGCAAGTCGAGAACAATGTACTGAGGTTGCATCAGGGGTATCTTCTCCAAAGCGAAGGCAGTCAAAACTGAACCAAAGCCAAAATTCTTCAGTCTCCTGTCCTTTACTTTGGTCAACTGGTTTTTCATCTGAACCAGTACTGCATCACACCAGTTAAAAACTTTCGGCTGAAGACACTCCAGGGCGTGCTGCACATATGACCTGTTGGCAACATGAGGGGATGCACTACCGGCCATCCTACAAATCGTGTACAGAATAGACCTGAGAGACCTGTCAGTGACATCACAGATAGAAATCTTGCCGTCTCTGCTCGGCTGGGATCCCTCCCTGCAATACTGACGGATATAATCTTTCACGGAATCACTCCCTCGGGCCGAACCGGACAAGGAAATGGGGGCACCCCGCCTTGACAACCCAGTCAAGAAGTAAATGTCCACTATGGTCAAAGGGATGGACTTGCCCCTAATCTGGAACACTTGGTTAACAGGATCCCAAGCATCAAGCAGGTACTGCAGTAAACGTATCTGTGCCCTCATGCTAGATATGCGGAAGAATTTTAGCAAGCCACAGTTCCGCAACGCGCTCACGGTAACAGGATCATGGAGGGCAATCATGTCCTCCTCTTCATGCTCTCGTTCTCGCCACGTAAGAGTCATTCTGCTCCAATAAACTCTGCAAAACAAACAAGAGGAGGAGTAAGATCCCTGACTCAGTAAAGAAAATGGCAAAAATCTCATGAAAAATTGTGCAACCAAGATGTTTTCTGCGCCCAACGCAGGTAGGGAAGGGTCTCACCTGCGTTGGGAGACAAACTGCCTTTGAAAATGAGAACCCCCAACGCAGGTTTCGATATAGGGCACCTGCGCTGATGGCAGAGCGCCCTAGAGAAACCCCAGGGGCTCATGGGGGCAGGAAAACAAGCATAAAACTGAGAAATAAGACCATGAAAAGATAGAGCTAGGGTTTAGCTCCTACCTGGTGGAAACGGCGCTGAAAATCGTCCACAGAATCTCCCGAAATCAGCTGGTGAAAAATCGAGAGGAAGAGGCACCTCCAAAGCTCCAACAAACCAAATGCACATGAAATGGTAAAATGAGAGGTAAAAACATCTTTTAATTGCTTTTTACGTAGTTCAAAGTGAAATATTAGTATTTTTACTTCATGTTATCCGTTTCTAACAAGTTTGTTGCAGCAATTGATGAAACAGTACTATCTCTGGAAAAGAAAAACTAGTCATGGTAAAATATGAATTTGACCTTATCAAACGAGCAGTTTTGGCAAAGTTCATGCTCGTTAAAAAATAAACGCAAGATCCGAGCAGTTTTAATGCGGAAATTCATGCTCGTTAAAAAATAAACATAAGCTTGTGAGCAGGCTTCCCCCAGAGTTCAAGCTCATTCAGAAAAAATGAACCGGTAAATAACCATTTGAGACCGTAAATTCATCAGCCATAAAAGCCTTGGTCGTGTTTGTGCACCGTCACCTCCACTTTTCATTTGGCCGATCATTCACATCCACTTGATTGTTTACCTATTTTGAGGAACAGCTGCGAAGAGTGATCCCACCTAGCCATCCTTGTAATACTGCCGTGATTGGAAAATTCCAACCTGTACCTGGAATCTGCTGCTATCCCTGTTTATCACTCGTTCCTCAAAATACGAGTCTTCTTTGAGCTCTTTTCACTGACTCGTAAAATATGAAAAGTTTGCCGAGTTTTGGCCTTCCAGCTCGTTAAAAGGACCGGAAGAGCTATCCCTCCTCTAGATTTTAATCTTTTTGGACCTGAGGGATTATTGCACAAAAAGATCGAGCGCTTGTCTAGTTCGGCTCGATAAAGATATCGAACATTCATCCCTTCTGTATTGTTTTATACTTTTTCGGACTTAAGGGATTAGATGACGAAAAAGGACCCCTGGAGTCCACTTTATGTACCCTTTTCAGACTCTCTAAAAATGAAAAGGACCGAGTTGTCTTTGTCGCTGGGCTCGTTAAAAATATTAGATAGCGACAAACTTGTCTTTAGACGAGAACGAGTTTCCCTATCGCTAGGCTCGTTAAAACATAGCGATGGGCTTGCCCGAAGGGCAGGTTATAGAACAAGCATATGTTATCCTCCTCAAGCTTGACAAAAATAAAGAGGTACTGGTCAGAAATGACTGGGGAAAAATTGGGAAGAACCTCAAAGCTTAATGGTAGCAAGTCGCTCTTGAACATGACACTTTTGCCTCCGTAAATATCGGGTTGGGTTATTATCATTCACCGGTCCCTTCACCATGGTCTCGCCATACCATCCATACATGGGGTAATGCTACCGATCCATCACATCAGTGTCGTTATATGTTCAAGAGATGTCATTCAGAAAGTGTCAACCGGGTCCCATCCACTACCATACATCATCTTTCATCCTTCCATGACCGCCACCCTGAATCATATTTCACAGATCGTTTTCACCATCATCACTAGCTCCGTTCCGTGTCACTGATGTGGGATTCATTAAGGCCCTCCTTTGACGGATCACTTCTTGTCGACATCAGCTCATTATCCAAGAAGTTGATCTAGGAACACCCCCTCAGTACTTTGAAGCTTGCATGCCTCAATGGCAAGTTTCTCACTCCCGGCGATAGGTATACATTAATGACCTTCGACCAGGAGACTTTGCGTGGTGTTCGACGTCAGATCCTATATTCACACCACGTGAATTGTGCTGCAGTACCTTGAGGGTCATCATCATTATCGGTGATTCCTCTCGCGCTTGTTAACAGTTTACATTATTGACTGGTAATCAAGCGATGTCTTTCCATGTTCGACTTCAAGAAATTCTCACATGGATCGACTTGTACTAGAGTGAAGATCGGACAAGTTTGAAGACCCCGGATCTAGTTTCATCCATCCGGGCTGCGATATATATTCAGGAGATAAAAACATAGACATGTGCAGCAGATGATCATCCTACTAAAAGGATGATAATTAAAAGCAGAGAATTATCAGTCTATTATCAGACGATCGTCTGTTTATGTACAGCAAATGTATTTATAAAGCTGAGCATGGGAAATGCCCGCATCAGCTAGATCATGAAAAGAAAGTATGAAAAGATAATGTATTGTATTGTATTTTGTTACAGGTCACCTCCCGACGATTGAATGAACTTCGGATCCTCCTAATAAAGCATTTCACCCGATAAACGACCTCATACTTTAGGGGGCAACTGTTATAGACATTTTTGTGCCTTACAGCATAGAGCATGAAATGTCAATAATCTAAGGGATCCAAAGTCCCTAAACATGTTGTTCTTACCCTTAGAGGAACAAGGTCAGCAAACCACAGCACTGCAAATCAGTTCTCCACTGAAAAACACTCAAAAACAGGTCAATTTTGGATCAAAGCAGCTGCTCCACTAAGCATCTGCGCTGAATGTCAAAAGCTCTATGGTGTACCTGCGCTGCATAGCAAGTGCAACAAAGGCTACCTGCGCTGGGCGTACTTTGACATGTGGAGGAATCTTTTTCTCAATGTGCCAGTGCCCAGGAAGCTTCCAAAAAGACACTTGATCAAAAGATTCGCCTAATGATGAGTTAAGAGCTTCTAAAACTCCAAGTGGAAGGTAGAAACTCCGAGTGAAGAGCTGAAGAACAACTGGAGTTGAAGAGGACAACAAGTCACACATCAAGCTGACTTATCTTCACTCCAAAACTCTATATAAGGATCTCATCCCATGGGATCTGGAGGCCGGAATTTTGTGCAAAGAATTGCTGTTGGTTTACAGTTGTGAGTATTGGGTGATTGCTTGAGGGAGGTGAAGAAGAGATTTCTCTCCGTCGGGAAGGTGATGCTGGATTGGACCTCTCATGGTTGTATCACCGCCTGAACCTTACTTCCATATATTAATAAAGCATTTGAGGTTCTTCTATTCGCATGTGTTTCAATGGTGTATTGTCTTACTTGCGTCTTTGATTTATGCTAATCCTTGAATCGATTATGAATGCATGCTTCTTGTAGTTTCCTTTTCTTGTCTTATTTGCAGGATCTCGTGTAGCTGGGCCCGTGAAAAGACTTGGAGCTGGGAGCAAGCGGCAAACAAAGGAGATTGGATCGACCATTTGCGCAAGACATCGGTAAGTGGATCTCTTCCTTCTATCTCTTGCATGTCATAAAGAAGAAACTTTAGATAGCTTTGCTTTCAGCTGTTGCTAAGGAACTGTCACCCTTAGAGTGGGTTAGGGTCATTCCGAGTTGGATACTTTCCCCCACAACACATTGTTACTTCAACTTATTAATAATATAGGAAGTCATCATATTTTAGAGGACTTTGGAGTTAGAGGATAAGAGACAAAAGATAAAGTGCATATTTACACATGGAGTGATGCTACACTTTGAGAGCTGACAAGTACGATAAAAGAAGTCACACCAGCAACAATGAGAAAAAATATCATTTCCATTTGTGTATCCTGACAAACGATGCCGTAATATGGTTAGATGAGTTGGGGTGACCTATGCATATCCAAATGCAAGATGACCAGATGAGGGAAATAAGGTGCTCACATATCTTAGCTTTCAGACTTGGGATTTCTTAGATGTGGCAATAATTACTTGAAGCACCCTTCAAAAATTGAAAATGAACTTGGACATTCCAAATTTAATAGTTGGAAACTTGTTCTGAATTTCCACATAATTACCAACTAGCATATCGTGTTTTTCTATGTATGATTTAGTGGAGGGATGGATATTGACACTATGTGGAGTAGATTTGCATACAATACTCAACATAGAGGGAGAAACATATTCTATGGACTTTCATCTTATTGGGAGTGATACTACAGTAAAAAACATTGGACTAGGTATTACAAAGTAACGGGCAAGACAAGCAGAGCATCCAGAGGAAAGAGTCATCGACAGAAGAAATGAAATTCAATGCATAGTACGAGGAGAATTATATAAAGTGTTAACTATGTATGCATTCAATCCTCCATATATCTAGCTAAATCTCCACTCATATCATTATTTTCATGCTGACCTCACTACCCTTCACACTGAGTATGAGCAGACTACAATTTTTTCTATTTCGAGACTATAGATAGTACAAAGACCATGCAAGGAAGTAGGTGACAAAGGGACAAATCTCCACAAAGTTAGAGAAACGCCTGAAATCATGGCACGATAAAACTAGTGATTCAAATTTTAGCAGGGAAGGAAGGAACCTGCTATGGTACCATGTAAAACAACAAACATGGAAAAGACAAAATGTGAAAGATAAACATGAATTACATTTACTATAAAAATAATATATATTTATAATACATCATTAAGACTCTTGGATTCATATTCCAATGTCTATTGGACTCCCTTTGACTGTTTAACTTCCACACCATAACCCTTAGCGGATTAGGTGTCTAACAATCTCGAATTCAATTATATTTTCTCTTACAATTTCTTTGATTCCTCATGATCATTCAATCTATGTATATTTTTAAAAGAAAGCCCAAAAAAATCACTATCAAAATCCAGCACAAAAAAAAAAAAAAATTATGTCCAAAAATTAGATTCAAAGAAGTTTGGTATTCAAAAGTTGCACATTAAGAATGTGACTGCAAAAATGATGTTTCGAGTGAGTTTATTTACAGCGTTTTGGTGAAATAGTTATATCAGAGGGTTGCATTATTTCAATTTTGCGGCCAGTATAAAATATGGATAGGTTTTTTGGATGAACTTTTTTAAATTTTTGGCCAAAAGACATTTTCTATTTATTTTGACATCTGTTCATGGAAGAAAGAAATTTGACCAATTTCATTTTATTTTTCCGCTGAAAATGTACAACTTTGCAACACATTAGCTCTGTTCACCTTTCTCCAAGTTCGGAATGGTTAAACTCCATCAAATTTGGTGAATTTACTACCATACCCAATACCAACATTTTCATAATTGAATCTACTCTCATTAGATATAAATTTTGTGGAATTTTATAGATATTTTCTAATTTTAACTATTTTTCTAGTAAAATGTATAAAAAAAATCTAAAGGTCATTATGATTCAGTGAAATCAAAATTTTGTATCTTCCAAAATACACTGTGAAAAAATACAAAAAATTAATGGTGCATTACGGTAGCTTTTCTTCTTTAATGGGTAGTTTTTAGATTTTTAGCTTTTAACAAATACGTTGAGAAACATGGTGCTATGTTAAACGTCATCAAAATGTGTAGTTTTTTCATACTGGTTCAATTCAAAAATTTCTAGTAATTATAATGTGCATCTATTGGTTTCGTAAATATAGCCACATTGAAGTAGAGTCTATCTAGATTGTTGCAACACCTTTCTTTTCAAAAACGCAAGGTTAACAAAGAATACACTAGTGCCAAAAAACATGACTTTTTATGAATCCCTTGATTTTTAAGAACAATAGTCAAACAATTGCTAAGTTGACATATCAAATCTGAATAAAATAATTCTAAAAAGAAAATTAATAGAAAGGTAAGAAAATTTTTGACAAGTTTCCTTTTTACTGTCAAATGAAATTCTAAGAAAAAACATTTCTTTGGCTTATTGAAAGTTGAAAAACTTCTAAAAATGATATATTTTTCTCAAAAAAGGATAAAAAGCGTAACCCAACTTCACATTTTCACCCTAGAATGACACATGTATATCACAACTACGACTCATACATAGGACACAACAACTTCTATATTGACACTTGGGAACTCACAGTGACAACTCACAACCACACACGGAAGTGTTACTTCCAATACCATCCCTTAATGCTTACATGACAAATACATAAAATCAACATTACAACAATGGATGAATCTCTGTCAAATTTTTCTAGTATGGTCATCACTAGCACTCATATCCACTCTGAAATCTCATGCTTTTTTTTATCTCTTCTTCAGCACAGTTTTGAGCTTCCCACTTGATTCATTTAAGAAATAACCGCTTCATACTATCGTTGACGTACTTTTTTGAGTTGATGCTTCTCAACATCCTGAAGTGCAACGAGTCAATCGCAATATTGAATCCTCCTATGGAACTCCCACCATTTTTTGAATATATTGCCTTCCACTATATTCACCACTTTTCTATGATAACATTCTAGGTATAAAATGTCTTCAATAGACAATTATACAAGTTGGCCTTATATAAAATAACATGTATTGGCACTCCCAGAGCACAATGGATCACACCAGCTTGACATTACTAAGAACTACCTGTGACTAATGCTCCTGGAGCAAGATGGGTTAGATTAGTCTATTGAATAATTGGATTGTTCTTTATGGTTCTACATTACTTCTCTCCTTTTTTTTAATTACACATAACAAAATAATTTTACAATGGAAACCACATAATCTACAATTAAATTCAGACACCAATAAAACCTCCACAAACATCAACACAATTTCACATACTATTTTCTCAACAAACTCAACTGCCAGAACCATTAAAGATCTATGACATGGTTGATAAAATAATCATATTGAACACTTTGTATGTCCTAGTGTGAATAATGAAACATGTCATAAGAATTCACTTGCAATTAAATGATTGAATAAAACCATTCGAATCAAAGGATTGACTTTAAAAAATGAAGTCTTTCTCCATGTAAACTTCATAAAAAAAAATAATTTAAATTAGTTGAGTTTGCAATAGGAAGTGCCCCACGATAGGTGTTGGCTCACGATGCATATTCCTTTGAATGATCCTTTGGCCCTTGGAACAACAATCGACAACTATAGTTTGAGGGAGACTTGCATCTCTACATGAAGTAAAAAATATGGGCAACTCACTAGCAAAACATTTAACCATTTCATTCAATTTTAACACTTTTGACATATATCACTAGCGAGGATCTCTCCATCAACTGGAAATGGAATATTTCTTAACACTCTCATGTATCTGCAAAATACAATCACATTGGAGATGTTTTTCCAGTAGAATGGCATTGATGCAATTTGTTAATGCGGAATATGAAAATAGAGTGGTATGGTTTTCTTGGATTACAGGGTTGTCTTAAGCCTCATCACTTCATTTTGTTGGTGATGATGATGATAGCTATGGCTAGAAGATTGTGGCATGGGATGCATCCCAAATCGAGAAAAAAAATGGGAAGACCATCAGCTAAAGTGTTGGTCCCTGATTGATGTGATCCCATCCTTGGTTGATATCACTTTTTGGAAAGCACACGATTCTCAGAAAATTTCCATCGAATAGGACAGTAACACTCCAAACCATCCAAATTCGCAAAAAAAAGGCTTCTCCCAAATGGGATGACACACCGAATAATAATTTCGTGGTTTTAAACTAGGTGCAAGGGCGAGGCACTATTAAATTAATGTGAATTCAAAGAAGCTTTGTCCATTTTCTCTTCTATGTCTTTTACACATACTAAACTCCGAGCTTTTAAATTAGGTGCAAGGGCGAGGCACTATTAAATTAATGTGAATTCAAAGAAGCTTTGTCGATTTTCTCTTCTATGTCTTTTACACATACTAAACTCCCAACTACAAATTAGTGTCCCACAATACAAGCTTGTGGTAAATCAATGTTTGAGTTATGCAATCTTACACACAAAACACACAGACAATAATATACACAATAATTTTCACAAAGACTTGTGGATTTGACAACCATTCAAAAAAAAAATCTCCCACCTTAATCTATTTACATAGCAATAAACTTAAGGCTCTCTCAGTATCACTGGTCATCCCTGGAGGGAGTCAAGCCAGAATAGGCTCTAATACCATATTAGAAAAATAGAAGAGAGTAGAGAGAGATTATGTGCACAACACAAAACCACACTTTGATTTCTTCATTGATCACAATGGTTAAAAATATATAAGACATAAATCACTGACCTCTGACACATGTAGATCACAACTACATCTCATACATAGAAACAACAACTTATAGATTAATGTTTGGGAACTCACAATGACAACTCAAAACAACACATGGAAGCATTACTTCCAATACCTCCAGTATTTATTCTTGTTGAAGTATATATATGTCCTCCTTTTAGAGTTTCATTCCCTTCCTACATTCTTTCCTTTCATAGATTCCTTGATTGATTGTAAAAAATCCAATGTAGTTCCAACATTTTTCTTAACATAGTTCCCACCATATAATACCCTCGGTTCCAAGATTTTAGACAACATACATGTAGCCTACATGGGTCTCCTCTGAATAAATATAATAGCTAAGGTTTTCTAGAGGCTCACCCCCTCAACCAGTCCATTTTTGGTTTAGAACTCTCTTGCACCTTCGTATCACTATAACTTCTATGTTTTGAGATCAACACCATTTTTCCATACAGGGAGATGGTTTCCTTTCCCACTGCAAACTATTCTACTACATCATTGTTGGACATTCCCATGTTAACTCCCATATTTTGATTATCAGATATCGATTAGTATTATGAAGGACAATGAGTTAGGTTTTGATCATGTAAAGGAAGTATTTCTGGAATTTAGTGATTCAAAGAGTAAATTAATGCAGGGTGAAAGAAAAAGCTTTAAAAGAGATGTATGTTTGTTAATGTGATACCCAACATAGGGAGGTCTAATGTGTATCAAACTGTGAACAAGAATGAAGTACATAAATCTTAGAAAGGAAGCAACATATTTTTATTTGCTAGAAGGTTTATATTCGTGTTGGATGCTACTTCACTGGTTTTAAAGTTTGTTCTCATCTTCATTCTAGATATTATATTTTTGTATTGAAAAATAATGAAGAGGAAAGCATGGAGAAATATTTCTCTTCTAAATATTCAAAATAGCTAAATATATTACATTGAAAACATCAACAATAAATGATTGGAGAAGAACTTGACTAAGCTGAAGCAGAATTGAACTGTTTATGACACCTACCAGACAACAAAATCAAATGTGATGACACCTAACAGACAGTGAGATTAATATCTCAACATCCCCTCCTAATCTCAATTGTTACAAGTAGAGACACTTACAATGCCTAATTTCTCTCTTTGAAATTCAAATACATTTTTCCAATGGATTTGTGAAAATATATGTAAGATGATCTTTGGAACCACAAAAAGCAAGTATTATGTCCTGGTCATTGACAAGCTCATGGATGAAATGAAAACGTGTGTCAATGTGCTTTCTATTTTTGTTGAACACATGATTTTTTGATAAAGAAATTGTTGAACTATTGTCACAGTAAATAGGAGTTGGCTCCTTTTAAACATTTGAAATATCTTTCAATAAGCTTCCCAACCACACTTCTGGATAAGTTGTTGAATTTGATTATACATTTTGTTCCTCAATAGAATATATTGAAATGATCAATTGTTTCTTGGATTCCCATGGCATCATATTAGTCCCGAGATGAAAAGCATACCCTGATGTTCTTTTGTGGTCATCTAAACTCCCTACATAATCATCGTCTATATAACACAAAAGTGATAAATTTTCAGAATGTGTATAGAACAAACCATAGTCTATGGTCCTTGCAATATACATTAGGATCCTTTTTGCAACCTTCCAATGAGAATCCTTAGGTGATTGCATAAACTTGGAGACAAAAATAGTAGCAAACATGATATTATCTTGAGTTGTAGTGAGATATAACAAATTGGCAACTAGAATTTTATACAATGTGGGATGAAATTGTGCTGTTATATCTTTTTTGCTCAGCTTGGTGCCTTAAGCAATAGGTGTATTAGCTGGCTTGCAATTCGTAATCCTAAACTTTTGGATGACATCGGTGGCATATATTTTTTAACCAACAAAATTTCCATTAGCAGACTACTCAATTTAAATGCCTAAGAAGTATTTAGTGACCCTTAGATCAGTCATATCAAAATTAGTTTACATTGTTGGTTTGAAGTCTTGTAACATCATATTGCTTGTACAAATAAGATCATCTACATAAAGGCATACAATAAGAATTTTACCTTCATGATTTTTGTTCTATAAAGTTGGCTCATGGCTGCTTCTCTAAAACCCACTCTTGGTTAGACAGGTGCCGATGTGACTGTACCAAGCTCTTGGAGCTTGTTTCAAGCCATAAAAGGCTTTATTCAATATGTATACCTTATGATCTTTTTGTGGAAATTCAAAACCAGGAGGCCGCTTTATATAAAATTCTTCCCGTAATATACCATTGGGGAAGGTAGATTTTACATCAAGCTAATAGACTTTCCATTTGTGTTCATATATTGGGGATAAAATGGTTATGACAGTCTCTAACCTTGATATTGGAGAAAAGGTTTAACCATAGTCGACACGAAACTATTATGAGAATACTTTGGAAACCAACCTTACCTTATGTTTCTCAATCTCTCCTTTTAATTCAACTTGGTCTTATATACCCATTTTACATCAATTCTGGTTTTGTCTATTGGGAGATTAGCTAATTCCCAAGTCTATTTCTTCTCTATGGTAGAAATTTCTTGGTTCATTGCATCAACCCAATGTTTTTCTTCCACTCCTTCTTCAAAATGGGCTGGTTGAGACGAAAGGAATGGAAACATGTTATGAAGGTGAAACTCATTCTCCTGCTCATATATCTCTCTAATACTTCTTGTTTTTTGACTATCTTTTGAAGATGTTGAATCACTAGTGGATTCACTTCTTGAAGATGTACCATTTTCAGAATGGCATGGCTCTTCTTGAACCTGTGATATTGGTTGTTGTGGTGGATAAAAAATTTGATTTCGAACTTCATCAACATGATTAGACCAAGTTTTTTTGAAAACATTTAACATCTCTGCTTAAAACAAACATCTTGGTAACTAGATTATAAAGTCTGCAAGCTTTTGACTACTCACTATAGCCTACAATATACATCTTTCACTCCTCTCATCAATATTATTTCTTATCTTCTCAAGAACATGTGAAATGCTATTGATTCAAAAATTCTAAATTGAGGTACATTTACCTTTTTACAATCCAATTCAAGAGTCTAAGTCTACTTCAAAAACATTAAATCGTAATTAGTCTCCCTGTTGTAAATGAAAAATATAGTAATTGGGAAATTTGTGTTCGAGAAAAGCATAAAAGAGATAGATTTCCCAAATCTTCTTTTAGAGAAAAAGACCCTCTAGAGCTAGTCCATACAGATCTAAGTGGCCCAATTTAGACACAGTCAATTGGGGGTATTATTTATTTTCTGACATTCATTGATGAATATAGCAAGAAGATATGGGTGTATTTTCTAAGAAAAAATCAAATACTTTCTCAATATTTAAAGAGTTCAAAAAAGAAGCATGAAAGCATAGTGGAAATGCTTTGAAAGTACACATATTCGAGAGAGGAGGTGAATACAGCTCCAACAACTTCAAATCTTTTTACCAACATAAAGGAATCATCATGGATATCATAATAAGATATACTCCACAACATAATGGAGTAACGGAAAGGAAAAAATTAATCGATCATGAACATGGCCAGATGTGTGCTTTGTGAGAAGATGTTGTCAAACAATTATTGGGCTGCAGCAGGATGGGCATTAGTGTATGTTCTCAAAAGATTTCCAACAACCAATGTCTGTGATACAATACCATGATTTTCTAGGTTTCATCACTTTTGATTATGTTGTCTTCTAGGTTTCATACATAGTTCAATTTTACTTCAGTTTAGTTGATTTATACTCCAGTCATTTATTGTTGATGTTTTCAATGTAATGTATTTAGCTAGTTTGAATATTGAGAAGAGAAAACTCTGCTCTAAACTTTCCTCTTCATTATTTTCCATGCATTTTTTCCAAGAAAATGTTAGATAATTTTTCCCATTGTGCGAGAGTATCCATAATGTTTAGTGTTCTTATCATCAGAATATGGGTTCTTGTTCTTCTTCTCACTACAGAAGGGATTCCTCAATCACCCATCAAATTGATCGTTTTTTGGATCTCCAAGCCAATAGGTTTGAAGCCTTCATGTCCATGATTATCCCTTACAAGGAATGTGTTTGTCAATGGTATTGCAATGGAGATAGGTATTGGTAGAAGTGTATGTAATGGTTCTCCTACTCCTCTATATGTAATAATGTTATGGAGTATTGTTCTCATCATTTCCCATGGGTTGGATAGTGCTCTCCACTAACTCTATTCAAGAGTTCCAATAATCAATATAATCAAAGAAAAAATCTTCACAACAAAAGAGTAAAACATAACTTCAATGAGATATTTTTATAAGAATTGTGCCTTAGGAAATGGTTTTTGATCCAAATTACAACATGATTCTACATTGCAAGGTATTTCAGTAGTTACTCTATGTGTTGAGTCCATTAAATAAGACCTTGGATGTGTAATAATGATAGGTTTATGTTTAGAGATATAAATATATATATATATATATATATATATATATATATATATATATATATATATATAGATATATATATATATATATATATATGTTTAGGTATCAATTTTAGCTTGTCTACTTCTTGTATATACACCTTTTAATGGAGTGATATTATATGAAATGTAGCTGCCACACCGACCAATCAACTAAACCTTTACTCATGACATTTTATCATCAACAAAATTTGATAAGGAAACCTTATATTTATAACCAAACTAAATTAGTATCCAAATTTTGAATAAGTTCATAACTATATCCAATCTCTATTAGTATACAAAATTGGATAAAAAAACTTTATCCTTTTGGCCCATTTCCATTAATGTGTTGTTTTATTACTTAGGGTCTACTAGTGGACTCAAATATTCCCTCACTTAGCTCTCATCCCAAATAATCATGCATTATTCGGTTACTTAGGGCCTGCACGTGGAAAACAAAGTTTCCTTGACTAAACACTCATCTAAATAATCATATTTAAAGTTGATGTAGTTTGTGGGAGGTCTTATTCACCTTCCTATTTATTTGGTACATATTGTTGGAATCCTTAACTTCTTTGCATCCACTCTAACTATTATTCATTGTCATGTTCTTCGGTTCTTAAACTAATACAATACAACCACATTTAAGAGTTATTTTTCTAATTCATGGACAACTCATTCTAATTATAATTTTTTTATTAACTTCTTATTGTATTCATGGAATAGATATCAATTTTAATGCACATAGTTCATCATATTTGGTATTAGAGTTATGATCCTAGGGTTTTGCTACTTCAAACAAGACATCCTTGCATTTTCAAGATGATATTTTTTGGGAAATATTTTGACATAGAAATTTTGAGGATACTGAGGAAAAATATAAAAGTATAAGTGATTAAAATATCATGTTTTCATTTTCTATGCTTTTGGTGATATATTTTTTACATGTTAGGGTTTGTGACTAGTCCTCAAATTAGTTTCAAATGAGCTGTGATAGGATTTTCATTATACTGATTTTATAGGAAGCTTTATACTAAAACGTATATCATAGTAAAGGTAGTCAAAATTTTATATTTCAATTCATTATAATTTTTAGATATATCGTAGAAGTTAGGGTTTGTGACTAACCATAAAATCACCTTTTAAATGAGTTCTCTGGGTAGGTTCACTATGAATTTTCTCAGAAAGGGTTTAAACTAGAAAACTTTTAGGGTTATTAGGAGACATAATAAAGTACCTCAGGTAGATATTTTGTAGTAATATTTCAAAAATTGTATACCTGGCATGTTGTACAAGATTTCTCTTCAGAAGTGCCCAACATATGTTTCTTTTGGGAAAATTACTATAACTTTCACTCGGCATGTGAAATTTTAATAAAACCTATTGAATTGAAAAGAAGACGAATCAAACAACTTGAATCCAAAATTCCAAACTCATAATAGATAAAATTTTAGATATAGATTAGGAGGTCAACCATCCAAACACTCTAGAAACTAGATTTTTTAAGGGTACATAACTTACAATTGGCCTAAGTTTTGATTGGAAGATCTATTTTTCATGATTCCAAATTTGTGATTAAGAGGAAAGAGAGGAGTACTATTTTTTTCTCACTTGAATGATAAGGATTATTTAAAACAAAATTCACAAAAAAAACCTCGAAAGAGTTTTACTATTACTCAATAAGAAAGTGAAGAGATTTCTCAGTATATTGAAGAGCTAAAGAAATTGAAAAAATTGGATAAGATGGAAAATAATGTGGAAGGTTTGAAAAAATCCATGTCTACCTTCCTCCTACACACCTAAGAGGAGAAAGTCCCTTAAGAAAAGATCAATATGTAAATAAATATTAAAAATATGAAGGTTGTAAATGTTGAGTTCCAAAATAATGTTTTTTTCATCACCTCAAGATCCATGTTATGAAGGATTTAATATGGCACTAGAGAACCACATTATTCTAAAGAACAAGATGAATAAGTTTGATGATGGAGATCTTATAACATGAATATTCCAAATGGAGAAGAATTTTTATCCACACCAAATGACAACCTTAGAAAAGGTATATATTACATTCATGTGTTTAGAGCAAGATCAATTTGTATGATATCAGTGGATTTTTGAAGGAAAAGTAATTCTATTGTAGCTTGCTCCATTTTAATACACGAGTTGATAGGAAATTATGCGGATATTAAGGGAAATACATTGTTTATTGAGTAAGTAAATATTTACGAGGCCGCTCCAATTATGGAGCACATTGAAAACTTACAAAAGTAGTGTCTAAGGGTAAATAAAATTCCATAAAATAACTTGTTAAACCTCTTTAAGGGAACTTTAATGGAAATTTTCCAAGATGCAGTGTGTCTCTTTGAACCTAAATCTCTAAATTGCACTTTTAATCTAGAAAGGAAAATTTGAAGTAAGGATACAACTACTATAGGAGTTATCACTAATAACTATATATGACAACATGTTCCTTCTAAACTCTCTGAAATATCAAGGTTGAAACCTTAACAAATGGATGAAATAAATATAAGGGATTATGTTTTAACTGTGATAACAATTACAATATGGGTTATAACTAAGACGAGAAAAAATTATTCCACATAGACTGTGAAGGGGAAGAAGATATAAGAATTAAAATGACCACAAGATATAGAGATAGAAGAGACCAATCCAACAATAACTTATCATGCATTGGACAACACTAGTACTCCATAAAACCCCAATATAGAAGGATAGATAAAACAAAAAAGGTTTAAAATGTTGATTTTCTCTGGTAGTACAAATAACTTCCTCAATTATAAATAGGAAAAAATTCTCAATTCTTTTATATTTCAAAAACCATAATTTCAAGTAATCATTACAAGTACAAGTACCAAAAAATTGTTTAAGGAAGTATCATAGTATTAAGATAAGAATGGGGGAGTATTTATTGGATAATTTCATGAATGGATTCCAAATTGGTGGTGTTGATGGTGTATTAGGGGTGTAATGTTTACAAAATTAAAAACTTTTACCCTTAATTTTCAAAACAATTCCATGAAATTTTCCCCATAAGGAAAGAAAATTAATCTTATAGGCACTGATGGGAAAACATTTAAGGTGATAATCTCTAATAAAATGACAAAATTTCACCAAAGGGAAAACATGATGTAACTACACAATTGCGCTCACTATATGTTCAAATATCCATACCATCTACTTGATTACAGCTCCAAAAACGTGTCGAGAACTATTCTAACGTATCAAGAGAGATTATTCATGGTCTTCCACCTACTCAAGACAACGATCATGCTATTCAATTATAACTTGGAAGTGTATTGCTTAAAATTAGCTGTTACAAGTATTCACATGCATAGTCGAAGAGTGGGATTGAATGTTTAATTCAATAAATGTTAGAGGTCACCATCATACAACCTAGCTAATTTGTTTCCCTTCGCCAATGGTTTTGGTTACAAAAAATGGTGGTTCATGGCATGTGCCAAAATTATAGATCGCTCAAAATAATGGGAATCAAAATGCATTTCCTATTTCTATCATTGATGAATTATTGAATGAACTGCATGGATTAGTTTTCTTTGCTAAGTTGGATACCTGTTTGGGATATAATCAAATTAAAATGAGGAAATATTACATTACCAAAGTACGATTTAGAACACATAAAGACCATTATGATTTTTTGGTTATGCATTTTAAACATATTAATGCATCTTCAAAATTTTAAATGTTAATGAATTCTTTCTTGAAGCTCACCCTTATAAAAGTTTTGTAAGTATTTTTTAACGACATACTAATATATTAAATACCTTGGCAATAACATTTACAACATGTTGAGAGGGTCTTAAAACTATTGGAAGGAAGAAAAATATATACAACTTCTTCCAAGTGTTCCTTTAGGGTTAAAGAAATGGAATACTTGGGTTATAATCTCATGAAGGTGCCAAAGTAGACCCCAACAAAATTCAATATATGATAGAATGGCCAATCGACAAAAAATGGAAGAAACTTAGATGATTCTTAAGACTAAAACATTATTATCAAAACTCTGTCAAGAATTATATACAAATAGCAACACCTCTAACAATGGTATTAAATAAGAAAGCATTTCCATGCACTGCACAAGAAACCAAATTCTATGAAAATATTCAGGAGGCTATGTGTATAATTTTTTTTTATAGTCAGACATTACTTCACAAAAACATTTTTTGTAGAGTGTGATGCATTAGGCCATGGAATTAGTGTAGTTTTAATTAATGAAGGGAGGATGATTCCTTTAGAAAGTAGCCAACTTAAACGAAATAACTTGATAAAGATAATTTATGAGAAATAGGTGTTGGCCATACTGCATGCAATTAGAAAATGGAACCCTTACCTAATAGGAAGACATTTCAATGTAAAAATGTACATGATAATTTGAAGTGCTTCTTTGAGAAATTATTATATTTAGAAGAGCAAAAAAAATGGGGTACATAAATGTTAGGTTATAGTTTTGAAATTACTAGGCAAAAGGAAAACATAGTGTAGTGGTATATGCATTTTCAAGAGAAGAAGAAGAAATAAGAGGTTTACTATGTGAAACTTCTATTAGACAGTTTGATTGGGAAAATATGCAAAGACAAAATGAAAGAAAGATTGGAACATATGGAATATTGTTGGAGAAATACAAGGGGACCCAATGCATTAGATAAATTTGTGGAAATATAATCTATTGTGGTATCAAAATCACCTATATTTATGCAAGAATTCCTAACTCAAATAAAAGTTCCTTTTCGAATTGCATATTTCTCCTATAAGAGGATATTGAGGGTTTTTGAGAAGTTAAAATAGTACCAAAAAGGTTCTTATGTAGCAAGGTATTAAAACCATTGTTGAAAAGTTTGTGGTGAAAGGTGTGGTTTCCACATATAATAAGAAAGAGATAGTTAAGATCCCTGATCTCTTGCAACCATTAGCTATACCAAATAAACATTAGAAAGAAGATTCAATGAAATTTTATTATATGTTGACCCAAATCTAAGTGAAATAATGTCATTATGGTAGTTGTAGATTGACCGATAAATTATGCTAGTTATTCTCTCTTTCTTATTCTTTCAAAATAATTATTGTACTAGTGAAATTCATGGTAACAATCCAAAACCTATGTGGAATACACATATTATTATAAGTTACAAAGATCCATTTTTCACCATATATTTTTGTACTAAATTATTATTATTTTTTTTGCAATCAATTGGCGGATAGTTTACTTTACTATCCTCAATCTGATGGTAAAACTAAGATTATTAATATATGTCTAGCATTATATTTTTGTTGTTTTTAATATCATAAGAAAGCACAATGAGTCAAGTGGTTTCCCTTGGTAGAATGGGTTTACAACACATCCCTCTATACTTGATCTAAAATGTCACCATCTATGGCATTTTATGGGTATCTTCCTCCATCCATCATATCATCATTGAAAAGGATTGCAAAATTCCAAATAGAGGAGAAGGAGATAGGGTACCAATAAGAGATTATCAAATTATTGAAGGAAAAATTGGTTATAACACAAAATAGGATGAAACAATGGTAGATATGAATTACAATGAAAGAGAATTTGAAGTGGGTGTTTGGGTATTTTTGAGACTACAACAACATAAACAAATGCCCCTCAAGAAACAAAAGAAAGAAGATAAATTAGCACCAATTCATTATGTCCTCTATAAGGTGTTTTAGATGATTGGAAACATGGATTACAACTTTGAGTCATCTCCATCTTCATATTTACATCCAATATTCCATGCTACATGCTTAAGAAAGTTAATCAATGAAAAAATGTTAATCCTATCTATTTTGTCAAAAATTGATGAAAACAGGAAAACCATAATAACTAGAATAAATCCTTGAAATAAGGGCTAAGTAATTAATTAATCAAGCAATTAATAAACATCTCATAAAATTGATCCAAATTTAAACAAGAACGCAACAAATTATAGAGATGACCATAAATACAGAGATGCAACCGAAATAATAATTCATTTAATTAATATAAAATACTAAAATATGCTTACAAATAGAAACGAAAAAAACGAGCTTGGGCGATGGTAACTTACCTATGAGGAGAGATGTGGTGGCTACATGCCTCTAAACTATCTTAGAATGAGGGTAAAAGGCCTATTTATTGTCGAGAGATAATGGAAAACCATAAACATCCAAAAACCTAACCCTAGGAGATGAAGTGCCAAACTATGGGCCTTGTTTTGTGTAAATTCGTACATCAACTTCCCGGGGTCGTAACTTTGGCATATGATCTCCGTTTGATGCACACAATACCTTGTTAGAAATATCTATCAGAGGTCTAAAACCTTAGGGTGAGCAACATCGGTCCATGGATCCATGTTTCTCTCAATTTTCCCAAAACATATCTTTTAGGGCCTCAAAACGGCTCCAGAAGTTCAGGACCCGAAAAAATGCTAAAAATAGTAAATTGTGCTACAATTAAGGAAACTGACAAACTGAAAGAAACAATGGTTGGGGTCTCGGTGGAATTGGAGGGTGGCCATCAATATCCACCTGGATCATTCCTCACCCCTTAGGAAGAAATGGTCCCCATTGTGTTGAGTTCCTCCATGAGATGATGAAACTTTTGCTGAATTTGGTCCCTGGTGGGCCACTTGGCCTGGTTAAGGAGTTGGCTTAATTTGACAACTCGATACAATGGGATATTCTACTAGCGATTGTGCTTGATCTATGTGTCGATGATCCGATAAGTTGTAGCTTGTTCCATGTAATATGGATTTAACTCTACTGGTGTGAGTTGTTTTGCAATGTTAGATGTGTCTAGTAATGGTGGAAAGTATAGCTGAAGGCTGTCAACATTGAACATTGGGTGTAGGCCAAGGAACGGGTGAATGTTAAGCTCAAATGCATTGTCTCCCATAGCCTTTGTAATGGTGTAAGGACCATATTGGAGTGGTTTTAGTTTCTGATAGGCTCCGGTAAGGCGTTCCTTTTTCAAATGCAACTAGACTTTGTCGCCCACCTGAAACTTGTGCGGCACCTGATGTTTATCACGTTGGTGCTTGTACTTGATATTTGATTTCTCCAGAATGTCATGGATGTGCTGGTAGATATGTTGGATGTGCTAAATTAAGTTGTTTGCCTTATCTGTTTTGGACTAGACATGAGTTGAATCTACTTGAGTAGCTACAAATGGCATGGCCATATCAATGGGACATAGTGGCTAGAATCCCAAGCCCACCTGAAAAGGGTTGTGGCCAGTCGAGCTGTGGAGAGCCTGATTATAGTTGTGCTAAACATATTGGAGGCTCTCATCCCATGTGTGTGGATGCTTTGAGTTGTACATGTGCAGAATGTGTACGATCACCTTGTTGACAAGCTCCACCTAGCCATCAATTTGGGGATGGAAGGTTGTGGATTTAGAGAGTTTGATTTCCAACATCGACTAGAGACTAGACCAAAATGAATTGAGGAACCTGTTATCTCGATATGAGATGATAGACTATGGGATCCCAAAGTGTACCCAAGCTCTTTCAGAGAAGAGTTTAGCAGTGGCTTCTGTTGTGATATTCTTCTTGCATGCCTCCATAATTGCCATCTTCAAGAACCTGTCGACGACCAAAAAATTACAATTGTTTCCATGCTTGGTAGAAGGAAGGCCTGGCATGTAATCCATGGAGATGAATTTCCAAGGTTGACTAGGGGTAGTCAGCGGAGTATAGAGGCCTTGGTTCTTGATGGTCCCTTTGGAAATGGCACACGAAGTGCAGGATTTGATGTACTTCCTGACATCCTGTCGAATATTTGGCCAATAGAAATACATCTTCAGTACTGCCACCATTTTCTTGACCCTGAAATACCCACCAGCTCGACTTTAGTGTGCTTCCTAAATCATCTTGGCATTCTCACTTGAAGGAACACAAAGGTTACCCAAGTGGCATAATAGGGCATCCTGGAGGTGAAAATATGGAACATACTAACCCTCCAAGAGTGTCTGGCATGTGTGGCCGAATTTTAGGTCACTTTTGTAGAGAAGTGGCCAATCAGAAGTCTCGTGCCCACAAGAGTTGAGCATGGTCGTTAACACCATGATTGACTGAGGCAATCATCAACATTATTGGTGTTGTCCTTGTTATACTTGATATTCAAATGGAACTGTTGCATGTATGTGGACCACTTCTGATGGTGATCATTATGTAACCTCCCTTGCGTCTGTATGAATTGCAGGGGTTGGTGGTCTATGTGGATGACCATTTCCTTCCCCAAAATGTATTGCTTCAATTGTCGACAGACCTGCACAATGGAATACATCTCTTTGTCATAAGTAGGTTACTTCCAGATTGTGTCTGAAAGTGTCTCACTATGATATGCCACTAGATTCCCGTGTTGAGTAAGTAATACCCTAATAGCATAGTCAAAGGCATATGTCTCAATCTCAAATGGTTGTTGGAAGTCTGGTAATGCAAGCACTTTTTCTGAGCAGAGGCGATGTTTCAACTCTGTGAATGCATTTTGTTGAGATTCATACCAAAAGAATTTTTATTTCACTCCTCCCTTGGTGACTTGACTCAAGGGCCAAGTGATATCAGAAAACCCCAACAAGAACCTGCCGTAGAAGTTGGTAAGACCTAGAAAGCTGCGGAACTCTGTCAGAGTAGTTGGAGATGGCAAATCTCGAATGATTTGGATCTTGGCTAAATCCAAATGCACCCCCATTCATCAATAATGTATCCCAGATACTGAACTTGGTTCATGCCAAAAGTGCATTTCTCCAAATTGTGACATAACTTGTGTTGTCGTAGTGTTTGGAGAACTTGTTAGATGTGGTGGAGGTGCTATTCCCAAATCTGGCTGAAGATAAGGATGTCATCCAAGTATACCACTATAAATTAGTTGGTTAATGGATGCAAGATGTCATCCATTAGCCTCATGAAGGTTGCAGGAGCATTCGTCAACCCGAAAGGCATAACCAACCATTCAAAAAGGCACTCCTTGGATTTGAAGGCAATGTTCCACACATCGGAGAGTTTAATTGGTACCTGGTGATATCCTAACTTCAAATCAATCTTGCTAAAATATTTTCCCCCCTTCAGTTGGTGTAGAAGGTTATCAATCCATGAGATCGGGTACCTATTCCAGACAGTGATCTTGTTCAACACCTGATAGTCAATACAGAGTCTCCAAGTCCCATCCTTCTTCTGTACCAACATGATTGGGCTCCCACAAGGCAATGAACTCGGTCAAATGTGAACTTTCTATAGTAGCTCCTGAATCTGCCTATTGATTTCATCATTCTCTAGAACAAAGCGCTTATAGATTAGTCAATTGGGAAGCGGCACACCTGGGGTCAAATCGATGGAGTTCTTAACCTAACAATGTAGAGAAACCCTTGCGACAGAGATCAAGATGTCCTCATACTCCTCCACGGCCTTGTTCATCTATTTTTTTATGCAGAGGGGTCCTATCTGGAGGTCGTGGCCACCGTCTTCTTCTTTCCTTGAGAGTGTATCATCAGAAAAAATAATTCATGGTTTTGGAAATGAGCTTACTGCATTGTTTTGTAGTAACCAAAGAGATGGTTGTAGGCAATGCTACCTCCGATATCCTGTACAACTTATTTCCCAAAGTAAAATTAACAACACAAGGCCTTGACTCATACAAAACATGTCGGTTCCACAAGTATGGTTGGCCTAATAATATTTCACAAACATCATGGGGAGTAATGTCACACAATACCTCATCCGTTAAAGGCTTGATGTTGTATGGAAAACAACACCGCTGGCTCACACGAAGATCCCATCCTTGGTGGAGCCACCCAATGGTGTATGGTTGTGGATGTGTTGTGGTCGGTAATCTCAGCTGCTTCACGACCTCTACTGAAATGAGGCTCTTTTTGCTCTCGCTGTCGATAATGAACTATAGCGGGGAATCATTTACCAACATCTGGGAGTGGAAGAGGTGCTCCTCCTCCTCTGGATCTTCGAGTTCCTCCTTTTGGATCTTTGTGGTGGCAACTGTGGCGTTGGGATGCACATTGATAATCTGCTTCCCTTTGTCATTCCCCTTATCGGGTTCTGACTCAAAGTTATAACATGCATATGATTACGAACACTTTAGCTCGGCCACTAGTGACTACTTGGCCCGACACTCACTTGTGTTGTGAGTGGAGCTCTTATGGAACTCACACCACTTTCCCGTGTCCTTCTTCATATTGACGATGTTATTCTTTGCTTGCACTTTGGTGGGTTATCCTGGGGTACACTTCCTTGGTTTTGTCTTTTGTTCAGTGGTTTGGGGGTGCCTTTCCCTTGCTTCAGATTTGCAGATCCAAAGTCTCGCTTCTTCTGTTTAAACTTCTGCTCGATCTTGACAATGTATCGGTACACCACACCGGGCAATGAGATGTCTAGGAACTCCATCTCATCCTGGATGTACCTATGTAGGCAGTTGCGGTATTTGAGTGCCAAATATAGCTCAGAATATTTGATACCCAACTTTGTGCGAAGGGTATGAAAAATATTGGTAAACTCCGACACGTCTTGGTCCCTTCCCTTCCGTAGCATGGTCCACTTTATGTATTTATCCTCATAGCTTATGATAGGGTAGTATTTCTCCTTGATGACATTCTGAAATGAATTCCAAGTGGGTGCGGTTGAAAACAGTGAGCCTATAATTTCATCCTTCTCGTCGCAATAGGTTTCCCACTAGTCCTTGATGGGGGGGGTTGACTTTGAGAAGAGCGAAAGTAATCTTTTCCCACTTGAAAAAATCATGAACATAAAAATACCCTTCTAGCAGATTCAACCATTTATCTATAATGTCTGCATCTATGTGACCCTCGAATATGGAAATGTCAAAGTTAACTTGTACCTTAAAGGGTGTGGCGCTTCTAGAGTAGCTACTGGAAGTAGATGTGTCGCCCTTGGGTAGCTGTTGAAGGATCTGGGCAAAGTTGCCCATCATCACGTTCCTCTGTCACTTGAGGGCCTCTTCAAGCAAGATTTTGATAGGATCACCTGCCCCCTCGTCTTTATATTCATCTGCCATGGGAGGCCGTCAGGATTTGTGAGGCTGGTCTTGTAAAGGTTTGACCAGCTCAAGCCCTAACTCCTTATATCTCGACCTCGTTGGCGACATGCAAATAAAAACAAAGAAAGAGCAGACCACCTCTGATACCACTGATCCAAATTTAAACAGGAATGAAACATGTTAGAGAGATAACGATAAATACAGATATGCGGTAGAAATAATATTTCATTTCATTAATGTAAAATACTGAAGTATGCTTACAAACAAAAATGGAAATAAACTAGCTCGGGCAATGATAACTTATCTCTGAGGAGAGATGTGGCAGCCACATGCCTCTGAACTGCCTTACAATGAGGCTCGAAGGCCTATTTAATGTTGAGAAGTAATGGAAAACCCTAAACATCCAAAAACCTAACCTTAGGAGATGAAGCACCAAACTATGGGCCCCATTTTGGGTAAATTGGTACATCAACTTCTCGGGGTCATAACTCTGGCATCTGATCTCCATTTGACAATAGCTCGTTATAAAGGTCTACTGGAGGACTACAAATTTGGGATGAGCAACATTCCTCCATGGACCAATGTTGCTCCCAGTTTTCCCAAAAAATGTCGTTTAGGGCCTCAAAATGACTCTGGAAGTTCAGGACTCGAAAAACTACTAAAAATAGTAAATTGTGCTACAATTAAGGAAACTGAAAAAAATGAAAGAAGCAATGGTGGGGGTCGTAGTGGAATTGGCCTGTGGCCACCAATATCGACCTAGATCACAAATGGAGAAACATACGAGTCGAAAATGTGACATGGGAAGAGTAATTATTCATGCAAAAAGCACCCATAATTATTTATGTGTTAAGTACAACACATGTTTCAATGGAAGTGGTATGGTAAGCCATAGAAGAACTTCATGTTAAGCGTATAAACACTACACATTGATTCGTTACATTTCTATTATTATATTATTACGTAGGCCATGTTTGTATCCTTTGATTGTAATTGTACCCTTCCTCTCATATATATATACAAAGAGAGAAAGTCTTAAGATCATCATAATTTCTCTTATACTGTATTTATTGTAAAAGGAGGTACCACCCTTTGAAATAGATAATATTCATCGACTTCTTATCATTTTTAAAATACATGGTTCATACCAATTTTTTTTTTTTTTTTGGATATATCTTGTCTTCTTAGTGCCCACCTACACTACATAGTGCTAGCTCCACTATAGATTCTCTTAAAGGTCATCGTCTTACTCTATACATCATATCTCACATTGGTTTCTAGGAGATCCATTATCCGAGTTATCTCTCATTCAAAATTCTTCCTAAGATTCCTTTTCTACTATAAAATTCTCATTTTATATTAATAAATATTAAGAAAAAATTAAGCGATATGTGTGTTGAATTTATAGACTTATGAAAGTCATAAAAAATTTAAAAACACGTTTTATGCAAAAGATATTGCCAAAATACCCTTAAATAATATCATTTTTAAAATAAAAATAAATTTTACTTTAGACTTAAAAAAATTACCATAAAAATTATTTGTATTTAAGTTTATTCATAATTGATTAACTACCATCTTAAATAATAAAAATATAATAATTATATATAAACTTATTCATAATTGATCAAAAGACGATCGTAAATAACAAAAATATAATAATTATATATCAAATTAAATAATTTTTTGTTAAGTGAATTCCTCTCTATCTTAATACTCTAAATTTAAAATACTTTTAAACTAATTTCTTTAAAAAATATTATGCATATTTAAATATATAATTATTTTTATATTTACCTATACTATTGCTTATATCCGTAATGTTACTTATCAATATCTCCCCATGCTAGATTTTACAAGTGGGTGCAGTGAATCATGAATAAGTTCAATCTCTTTTCATTCGTTTTCAACTAGTTTAAATAAATTTGAGATTTCTAAATTATAAATAAATGTTATTATAAATTAAATAATTGTGTTTTAATTATTTATTTATAATTATTATTATTATAATACAGTGATGCTTTTGTTTTTTTCAAATTAGGTTCTGAGTTTATAAGGTAGTTAATTCTTTTATATTAGATGGAAGAACCGTTTTTTTGAAAAAAACACAACTTGCTTTCATTATAAAAATAAATTGCATTTGCATAGATCTTCATACTATATATACCTATTCATTTTCAACATTTTACCATTTACCTTTGTTACTATAGTTTTTGCATTTTGATGGGACCACCCCATGTCGTGTGATCTAATCAATCCAATAATTGTTGATTAACAATGATTTAATATGATTAGTTTAATAAACAGAGCTTAGCACTGATATTTTTTGATTTTGCACTGATTGTTAGTATTAATGAACTTGTACGCCGAGCGGACAGTTGTCTCGGCCTCAGGTTTCCTTCCCGCTCTTGGCTAAACCTTAGGTTGTTGGTTGGTCCCGATCATTTTTGTTATGCTCTGTTTGGGTTGTGAGCTTTGCGGTTCTGTGGGTGACTGTCACTATTTTGTAACGATGCTCTGTCTGCGCCGACTGTGGCTTCTCTGTTGGTAAGTGATAACTGTGCTTCAACCTTTCTCTTGGTTTACGCTCTTGCTGGCTTGGCTCTGTTATTCGTTGGTTGAACTATTGTGAGGTTCTCTGCTCCTTTGGTGGCTCGATGCTCACTATCTCATCTTCATTGCTCACTCGGTCTTTTGAGCTTGCTTATGGTTCCTTTGCTACTTGTATGGTTGTATTATTGGTTGATTTTGTATGCATGCGTTTGTACTCAGGTCGCGGCCTCAACAGGACCCTTCCATTCTGCGTTCGCTCACTCTGGCAAGGTAAGATTTCACTCCATGATGAATGTTACACTCTCAGTTTTTTTATGCACTAATAGGCATTGCTCCTTGCGAGCAGGGTTTTGTTTTGCAATGGCCGTGGTCAGTTATGAGTTTTTTCATCCAACATTGTTGTTGACAAGGATAATTTTAGGGGCGAATGTTCGCCCTTTGGCGAAATTAAGGGGTTTTAAATTTTTAGTGGGCGAATATTTTGTATCATAGTACATTTTTACAAATCACCTCAAATAGCCCACCTTATTTTAAGGGAGAGGGTAAAAAAGGTAAATTTAGCCCTTGAAATTAGGACTTACAACCTTCCATTCGCCCATTTTCAAGAATAGGTTTTATTTAAGTGAATCCATTCGCCCATTGTCAAGAATAGGTTTTATTTAAGTGAATCCTATGGGCCAAATAGCATATTTATAAAAGAGGTATGGTAAATTAATAAAAATATAAATAAATGAGAGGTATGGTAAATAAATAAAACATTTTTTATATTTACTCCATAAGTCACCTTATATACATGTAACAGTGTAAACAAATAAAAATATAAGTAAAGTGGAGGTATGGTAAATAAATAAAACGTCTTTTTATACTTACTCAAACGGTATGGTAAATAAATAAAAATATAAATAAACTAGACGTATCGTAAATAAATAAAAACTCTTGTTATATTTAGTCCATAACCCTCGTTCTATTTATGTAGGCTCAAGAAAGAGGTTTTAATTCTCTTTTCGTTACATACAGTAAGAATTAGATAAGAAGAACATAATAACTAGGCAGATGGATTCAGGAAAATGAAAAGAAAATATCTCTTTCTTGTATTATTCTTCTCTGCTGAGAATTGTCGAACCCCTGTCCATGTTGTGTACATCTATTTTATAATCTTACAATATAGTTAAGCAAACTGTTGGCAGTTGCTTGTTTAGTTATGCAGTTGATAACTATCTTGCTGTTTTAATTCTTTCGTTCTGTAGAATACAAAGATAATATATTCCTTTCTATATTATTTTGTTTTTTTTCAAAAGTAAATAACTATAAAAATAAACTAAAAATAAAAGACCAGACAACCATGGGGTTGTATCTACTTCTACCTAACTGTACTGTTCCTAACAACCTATTAATAGACAATGACATAAGACAAGTTCCTAATACTATTCTTAATTAACAAACACAAATGAAATTCAAATACTGATGAACCTCTCCTCCTTAGATGAGACCAACACCCAGTCATGGCGCCCTTAGTTGGATGCTCCTGCATCGCATTTAAATATAAATCTTTGTTTACTGTAGATACTCTTTCTGCCGAGTTCGCTTGGCCACCTGAGTATCGAGGATCCTCTCGATCTCGAGGGGCTAAGCATAGAAAATTTTAGGCGCGAATGTTTTCCCTTTGGCAAAATTAAGGGGTTTTAAATTTTTAGTGGGCGAATATTTTGTATCATAGTACATTTTTACAAATCACCTCAAATAGCCCACCTTATTTTAAGGGAGAGGGTAAAAAAGGTAAATTTAGCCCTTGAAATTAGGAGTTACAACCTTCCATTTGCCCATTTTCAAGAATAGGTTTTATTTAAGTGAATCCATTTGCCCATTTTCAAGAATAGGTTTTATTTAAGTGATTTCTATGGGCCAAAGGCCCAAATACCATATTTATAAAAGAGATATGGTAAATTAATAAAAATATAAATAAATGAGAAGTATGATAAATAAATAAAACATTTTTTATATTTACTCCATAAGTCACCTTATATACATGCAAGGGTGTAAACAAATAAAAATATAAGTAAAGTGGAGGTATGGTAAATAAATAAAACATCTTTTTATACTTACTCAAAAGGTATGGTAAATAAATAAAAATATAAATAAATTAGACGCATGGTAAATAAATAAAACCTCTTTTTGTATTTAGCCCATAACCCTCGTTCTATTTATGAAGGGTCAAGAAAGAGGTTTTATTTAAGTGAATCCTATGGGCCAAATACCATATGTGTAAAAGAGGTATGGTAAATTAATAAAAATATAAATAAATGAGAGGTATGGTAAACAAATAAAACATTTTTTTATATTTACTCCATAAGTCACCTTATATTTACAAACACTCAAAAAATGTGCTATATTTAGGTGAAACCTATGGGAAAAATACTATGGGACAAATACCATGGACTAGATTGTTATTAATACCATGCAAAAAAACATTATTAACCCTAATATTAGTATTAATAAAAAAAAAAATGGCACATGGTATTGACCCATGGTATTCACCAAAATGGCACATGGTATTGACCCATGGTATTCACTTGGAATGTAGCCTGTTTAAATGGGGGAATTAAACCGGCATAGATCCATCTTTACTCTGGATCTACTAACCCCCGAGAGGTATCAAATATCGTGATATGCAAACTAGCATAGAGTGAAAAAATATTTGATCCCATCAAGAGTAAAAATGGATGTTGTAATTTAATGTATGTTAAACATTTTAGCTTGGTTAAAATAAAAAATAAAATAAAAATCAAATATTAATTTTATTAATTTTTATAAATTATTAATAATAATTTTTATTTTAAGCTCCAGGTTTATGATAATGCATGGTATTGACCCATGGTAATACCATGGTATTCATGTGAGCATAGACTATTTAAAGGGGAAATTCTATCATTTTAGATCCATCTTAATTCTGGGTCTACCAAGTGCTCAGAGGGATAAATAGATTTCATCCCCCTAAGAGTGGTAGATGTGGAGTTAAGATGGATATAGGTTGGTTTTTATGATAATGAAGATATTAAATGGACTTAGGAAATTATATTGTAAAAACATCTTAAGGTGAATGGTTAAAGCATAGACATTGGAAAAGTATATTTGTATAGTTCTGTTTTAAACTGAAACAAATCCTGGGCTAAAAGGAATGGATTTATTGCACTAGTCATCCTTCTATAACTTTGGATTGATTGCACTAGTCATCCTTCTATAGCTTTCCAACATATGCTGGAGTAAACAGATTGTAATTTGGGTAAATTTTCTAATTGCAAACAGGAACATACTTGTGTATTAAAGGGGTGGTTACGAGGTCCCTAGAAGTGATGAATTTGAATTTTTCTTGGTTTTATATATAGTATTAGGTTTTTTCTCATGCTTTCTGTGAATGGCATGGGTGAATTTTATCCTACACCCACTAGGTTATCGATATGTAATTTAGGTAATTTTGATTTCAAAATATATTTTAAAGAAATGCAATGATTTCATTTGTGTATTCAATAAACACAATATTTTATAATTGAGTAAAATATTGGCCATGCCTAGTGAGAGATTCGCCAAAAAATTATATATACATATCATATTATTGATAAAATCGCCTTCCATTTTTCCTATATACCATGGAGATTTGCCCATTTATTATACATGTAAATTTAGGTGGGGTTCTTAAAATTTTCACTAGAGCTAAGCATAAGGCATTTGTCTCATCCAAGGCACACTTTCTTCCTGTCTGTCCTGTGTAGGTTGTGTTGCATTATCTTCCTCTGAACCAGAAGAGTATGGAAACAGGTCTCTAGGAAAACGTTCCTTGCGTAGATGTGTGAGGACTTCATCCCCCACATTAAACTGTACGTCTCTCCGCTTCAAATCTGCTCGCTGTTTATATTTTTTTTTTTTGTCCTGCAACTTTATTTTCACCTCCTCGTGTAAATCATTCATCACTTTAGCGAATTCTTCCCCATCAGCACTCCATATTTCTTGCTGTCCTAGATATCATAACTCATGCACTCCGCTTGGATGCATGCCATACAAGATCTAGAAAGGACTATAACCCATGCTGCAATTGGGAGAGTCGTTATAAGCGAACTCCGCTTGGGCAAGTACTCATCCCACATTCATAAATTTTCACCAAACAAACTTCGTAGTAGGTTTCCCAGACTCCTGTTTACCACCTCTATTTTTCCGTCAGTCTGCGGGTGATAAGCAGAGCTGAAACTTAACCCCATGTCCATCTTCTTCCATAAGGTGCACCAGAAGCATCCTGTAAGCTTCACGTCTCTGTCAGAGAGAATGGACTTAGGTAGGCTGTGTAGCCTGACGATCTCTGTAAAGAACAAGTGGGCCACGTGAGTGGCATTACTGGTTTTTCTGCAAGGGATGAAATGTGCCATCTTTGAAAACTGGTCAACTACTACCATCACCAAATCATAACCCCACTGCATCCTTGGTAGACCCAAGACGAAGTCCAAGCTAACTGAGTCCCATGGTCTACTTGGAATGGGGAATGGCGTGTATAGTCCTATATTTTGATTGTGTCCTTTTGCCAACTGACACACCTTACATCTGATCATAAATCTCTGCACATCCCTTCGCATTTTTGGCCAATAATAAAAATGGTTCAGCTACTCTAATGTTTTGTCTATGCCGAAGTGTCCAGCTAGACCCCCACCGTGCTTCTCCCTAACGATGTTCTTTCTCATTAAACAATTGGGAATGCATAACTGTCCCCCTCTAAACAACATCTTTTCCTGCAAATTATAGTCCAACCACAAACTGTAGTTTCCCAGCAAAGGATTCTGACAGGCTTCATAGGCCTCCTTGAAGTCCGTGTCAGTTTGATACAAGTCTTTCAAATGCTCAAAGCCCAGTACTTGTATAATACTCTGCTGCAAGAGCAAGGCTCTTCTGCTTAATGCATTCGCCACCTTGTTGGCCTATCTGCTAATGTGTTTCAACACAAAAGTGAAACTCTGCAAATATTCCACCCACTTTGCATGCTTGTGATTTAGCTTATGTTGTGGCATCACATATTGTAGTGCAGAATTATCTGAGAATAAAACAAACTCATTCCCCAGAAAATAGTGTCTCTAATGCTTTAGTGCTTAGACAACAACATAGAATTATTTGTCGTATGACGAATACTTCTGCCTGCTCTCATTCAACTTCTAACTGAAAAATGCAACAGGTTTGTCCTCTTGGCTAAGTATAGCTCAAATGGCCCGACCGTTTGCATCACAGTGAACCTGAAAAAGATTTTTAAAATCTGGCAATCTCAGGATCGGTCTTTCTATGATCTTCTTCTTCAGTAGCTGAAAACTCCTCCTTGCTTCCTCGGTCCAATGAAAAGGCTCACTTGCCTTCTTTATAGTGTCCAACATAGGTGCGCAGATTTCACTGAAATTTCTTATAAATTTATGTTAAAAACTTGCCAACCCATGAAAACTAAATACCTCAAATAGACTTTTTGGGGATGGCTAGTTGACAATTGCTGCAATCTTCTCTGAGTCCATCTTCAAATCATTTTCTGCAATCACGAAACCCAAATAAACCAATTGCTTTTGCAGAAAATTACATTTTTTCAGATTTATCAGCAACTTATTCTGTTGTAACATTTCTGGCACTTTTCGAACATGTCGAAAGTGTTCCTCTCTCGTCTTGCTGAAAATTAGTATATCGTCCAGGTATACTATTACAAACTTCCCAATGAATTCTTTCAGCATTTCGTTCATTAGTTGCATAAAGTTACTGGGTGCATTGCCCAGTCCGAATGGCATTACCAGCCACTCATACAATCCTTCATTGGTTTTGAAGGATGTCTTCCACTCACCCCCTTCCCGGATTCGAATCTGATGATACCCACTCTTTAAATCAATCTTTGAAAAGTATGCTACCCCGCTCAGGCAGTCCATCATGTCGTCCATCTGTGGTAGTGGAAATCTGTACCTGATGGTAATCTTGTTGATGGCCCTCGAATCTGTGCACATTCGCCATTCTCCTCCTTTTTGGCGAGCAAGAACTGTTGGAACTGCGTAGGGGCTCAAACTCTCCCTTATTAGCCCTTTATCTAGCAATTCCTGCACTTGTTTTCTGATCTCCTCATTGTCTTTGGGGCTCATCTGATACGCTGCCTTATTTGGTAGACTTGCTCCGGGTATAAAGTCAATATGATGACTTATACTTCTCTTAGGGGACAATTTATCTAGTAAGTCATCCACCACTATATCGCTAAATTCCTGCAGCATCTGTTGAATTTCCACTGGCAATTCTGACACCTCTATGTGTAGCAGCACTATCTTTTCTCTTCTTACAACAGCATAGCTTACTTCACTGTCTTCAGTCTGCTTCAAAAACTGCTTTCTACCCATTAGTAACACTCTCGTCCCACTTGTTTCTGTTGTCTCTTCCTCCTTGATGGGCACAAGTGTGTGCTTGATCCCATCTTTGACAAACTTATAATAGTTTGTCTTCCCGTCATGTACTACCTTCCTGTCATACTACCATGGCCTTCCTAGCAGTGTATAACATACATCCATCAACATTATATCACAAATAACTTTATCCTTATATCTGCCAATATGAAACTCTACTTCACATTGCTTGTCCACCAATAGTTGATGGCCTTTTTGCAGCCATGATACCTTGTAAGGAGTGGGATGCTTCAATCACTTCAACCCCAACTTCTCTACCATTTCCATGGCAACTAGGTTATATGTTCTTCCACTATCGATAATCAGCTTACAAAATTTTCCCTATGACTTACAAACTGTCCAGAACAATGCTTTCCTTTGAGTTTGTTGAGCTATTTCTTTGGCCGGTTTCAGCAACACTTTCTTCAAAACTAAGGCTTCCCCCATTTCCGACACATTTTCTACTTCTTGGGGAGGTGCCTCTACTTCCTCTGGCTATGCAACATACGCACCTCTCTGTCCAGCTCGTTCCACTTCAGAACACTCAAAATATCTGTGCCCCCACTTGTGGCACCTGTAACACTGATAGCGAGCTCCTCTACCTCGGCCATTTCCTCTCCCTTGTTGATATGGCCTGCCATCTCTAGTGCTTTCACCTTTTTCTGGTGTCCCAGAAGTTTTGGAACTGCTACCTTCCTCACTATTGCTGGCAGTTCAGCCTCTGCTATAAGATTTTCCTCTTCCTCTATCGGTTCCCTGCACTCTCCTAGCATTTTGTTTTCTGGTGATTTTCGCCTCCACCTTCATGGCACTCAGGTATGCCTCCTCAATAGTTTTTGGGGAAAGAATGCTAATTTCATCTAATATTTCTAATATTAAACCATTTACATACCTTCTTGTTTTCTCTGGGGTGTCCTCTGTATAACCAGCTCTCAAATTTACCCAGTAGAACTCCTCAATATACTCTCTCACTGTCATCCCTTTCTATTTCAAATTCTACACTTGTCGATGTAGTGCGCTCTGGTAATCCTTGGGAAAAAATCTGCCTTTCAACTTGGCTACCATCCTTGACCATTTCTTTTATTGGCAACTTGTTCATCCTCCTCTCTATTTGGACACTGTCCCACCACAGGGCTGCATCTCCCTTCAGCTTTGTTGCAGTGAACTTAACTCTCCAGTCTTCACTGAACTCTTCACACAAAATATTTATCCAGTTCACTGATCTAGTCCAACAGAACTTCTGTGGACTAGTTTCCATAATAATTTTGGAATTTCTCGTTTAGGCTTACTACTTGCCAATAGGACCAACCTAAAAAATCTCATTTCTGGCCCTTCTTCATCTGATCCATCTGTTGTCACTACAACTTCTTCTTCGCTATCATCTCCTACCTCTGGATCCCTTCTTCTCCCTACTTCAACTGCCTCCAAACAGGCAGTAAGGATCCTAATCTCCTCCCGCAATCCTTCCTCTTCTACCCTCCGAGCACCTCTTCCACGACCTCATCTTCCTACCTCCATTTCTCAAGACAATTCTAAATCCTGCTTGGATACCACTATGATGCGACCAACCCATGTCGTATGAATTAATCAATCCAATAATCGTTGATTAACAATGATTTAATATGATTAGTTTAATAAACAAAGCTTAGCACTGATATTTTTTGATTTTGCATTGATTGTTTGTATTAATGAACCTGTACAGCGAGAGGACAGTTGTCCTGGCCTTGGGTTTCCTTCCCGCTCTTGGCTAAACGCTAGGTTGTTGGTTTCTCCTGGTCATTTTTGTTATGCTGTGTTTGGGTTGTGAGATTTGCAGTTCTATGGCTGTCTCTCACTGTTTTGTAACAATGCTCTGTCTGCGCCAACTGAGGCTTCTCTGTTGGTAAGTGGTAACTATGCTTCAACGTTTCTCTTGGTTCACGCTCTTGTTGGCTTGGCTCTGTCATTTGATGGTTGAACTATTGTGAGGGTTCCTCTGCTCCTTTGGTGGCTCGGTGCTGACTGTCTCACCTTCGTTACTCACTCGGTCTTTTGAGCTTGCTTATTGTTCCTTCGCTACTTGTATGTTTGCATTGTTGGTTGATTTTGTATGCATGCTTTTGAATTTAGGTCATGGCCTCAACAGGACCTGTCACGCCCCCAAGCTGATGGTAGTATTTCAACCGCTCTTAGTGAGGTGCGGCACCACTGAGCACTTTCTTTTCACCAATACTTATGTTCGTGGACTACGCCTAACCACTTGCTCCTACTTAGTTTTTGTTTCGCAACCAATTATTATTAATGTTTCCTTTATACCAATGAACACCCATACACATTCATTAACATCAACAATTATAAACGAGAACACAATTGCACAGTATAAAGGGAGGGTACACTCCTTGAACAATGAGTTTTCCCGAATAATATATTATACAACAGTTACAAAGATTTACAAGTATACTTGGAAACCCCAAGTTTCATACTTAGCCAAATTTACAACCTTCGGAAAATTCGATTACCCAGCTCGTCGATGCCTCTACACGGTCGCCGCACCACTCACCAACACTTCATTCGCCTCGTCGCACGATAGTGTTGTTTGCCCAACCTGGGCGCGCCTCCAAGTCGCCACACACGGGCGCCTCTACCCAAGACACACCTCCATTCACAATCTCAACACTTCAGGCAGGTGCTCACCCGAATCACCTAAGAACCCGTGCCAAGTCGTCACACAAACCAGGCGCTCCTCCATTTCACCGTCGGGCACCTTCGCACAAATCAGGCGCCACACACCCGTGCACGCCTCAACCAACCATTGGGCGCCGCACACTCGTGCACGCCCTCACCCAACCACCGAGCGCTCCTACCTGCGCCTTCACCCAATACCACGCTGTCACCGTGCGACCCTGCCCAAGAATGGGCAGATCTCCAAGTTCTGCGCCTCTACCCTACTGCACCCAGGCACGAGACTGCGCCTTCTCCTTGAGTGAAGATGTTGAGTGAATTTTGATGTCCAAATGAGCTCCACGCTTCACTTGTATAAACCAACCATAGGGTGAGGTCGTGGCTTTCCAAGCTGACCTCCCCATGCGCACACTTCATCACAAATGCCTTGAACTTCAAGTCGGCCTTTGTCTCCAAGTGTGGTCGGCCTCCATAAGGTTAACACCATGCCACCATGCATATAAGTAGCTCGCCCTCCTCATATGCGCATATCTCAATATCGCACACCCAAGGAAGCTTGCACACCAACCGCAGTTGCACTTCGTTCAGCCTCAACCGCGCGCCCTCCGCAGTCGCACTTTGGGCGGAGTTGAAGGTCATTACATCCTCCTCTACCTGAAGTCATTATTTTCCTTGACAACATACCATCCTGGTAGCCATCCACCAAGATCATCGACAACTTTCTCATCCACGATGTCAACTCCTCCACATACTGCAAACATCTATGCAACATATGTAGAACCACTACCTCCATCATGTATCGTCCTGGAAACCATCTGTCACCAAGATCACCATACCAAGGTGTACACCCCATCTGTATGTCATACATCAGAAATTATCTCAATCCATGATCATCGACCACCCTGTCACAATCTCCACATGCTGCTCTCCATCGTGGAAGGCTGACCCCTCCATCTCAAGCTACATCCTTTTTGCAACCTCCCGTGTCGACCACATCATGTGTCGTCCTCATGTGAACTGCTGCCATGATACTCCAACATAATGCTAACACATCTCTGTGCATGCCAGCCCTCATGTCTGAACTAGTTGGGTAGCTAATCCAACTGTCACACTCAAACCATGAGAATGCAGATCCTCATGCCACCATCAGTTGTTTCTCGGAACATCCCATCACATCCTCAACTCGATCAAGAATCCATCTCCATATAAGTGTAATCCATGCTCAGGTCCATGAAGTAGCCCTCATCTCATCTGCAACATGATGTCGATGATGTCTGGTACTAATGTGCTGCATGAAATCAGCCACATCTACCCCAACATCGTCATCCATATGTGTGCCTCCTCAATATGAAGAGACCATCTCATCAAACTTCGACTCTCAATGTACCACATCCAGGTCTATGAAGCAACCTTCATCATATCTGCAATGTGCCATCCCTAAAGTCTGCCATAGAAACAAGTATCCACTTGTCTCATCTACCATGTGCTGCCCACGATCATAGATCAATTAGCTCCCATGTGTCAAAAGTGGTTGAGTCTCGGCTCAACCCATGCCCAAGTGTTGCCACCAAGGCATCATCATTGTTGTAACTCCATCACTTCAAAGTGTTTCATATCGATCCCCACACCAAGTCACTCTTCCAAGCCACACCCATATATGTACTTGAAAGTATGCATCCCATTCTGCATCAAAGTCCCTGACCTCAGCTCCTCAATGCATCAGATCCCCTAAGTCCACCATCTATGAAGTCTCCCCAAAGTCTCAACCTCATGTCATCATGAGCTCCATGAGTCATTTCCAACCAACATCTCAGCAAGCATACAAGTCTCAGCCCAAAGGTCTCTGCAAGATGCCTCAGCTCTCCATGTAGTAAGAATGCTCCATAGTTTGCTCACGAATTCATCCATGTCCATGGCCTTGTTGTACATAAGTGCACAACCTCTCCATCGGATCATAAGTAAGTCATCCCCATGTCACACCAGCAATCCACCTACACAACATCCCTGCCTTGGCACTCCTCATTGGATGTCCATAAGTGACACCTCTACAAGTGCTCCTGCATAATGTCCCTCCATAAGACTGCCATGGTCCATGTCTCCAACCTGATGTCCATGACTAAGTTGCCCATGTAGTCCAACCAAGTAGACTCATCACAACAATCAGTCATCCCCATCCAAGTCTGCAATATTCAGTCTAGTGAACTCGGTCACACAACCATATCATCATCACATGAGTCTCTCCATCACAGCTTCCACACTAAAGGTTCCACCAAGACTATCTCTTGGTCTCGGCCATGAGAAACCCACCCAAGCATCATCATACCCAAGTGTTTTCCCTTCAATCTATCCATGAGTCATGTCAGGCACTTAGCCAATTCTCCATGTGGCTAAAGCATGACCCAATCCTCCACAATGATCATCATGTTCCTCCCTTGTTATGGGCCTTTGTACCTTCTGCCATAAGGTCACAAACAACCCCAACAAATCCTGCAACAATCAACAATCGTTGCTTCTCCATACAAGGTCTCATCATAGACATCCATCGTAAGATGTTCCCTGGCATCGACAAACTGATTTTTCTCTTCCCTGCATACGGTTCATCTACCAAATGCTCAGGTGAAACACAAGAATCAATACTTACTTCATCATCATGAGGCTTCTCCATGTGAGTATCCTCATCCATCCATGTCTGTAAACTGCACGATCCTGGTCCAACTTGATCAATCTCAAGTTCATCCTCCATCGTTGTCACATTTGCAACATCCTCAATCATCACCACTTCCTCTTCCTTGTCAGCACAATCTGCAACTTCATCTTGCTCCATTGTCCAACTAAGTTGAAGAAGTTCGTCTTCAACATTCTTTTCCAAGACTTCAAGCTTATCTTGAATCCGGGGATTCTCTTCTTTCATCCGCTTCAACCTGTATAAGGTAAGCAAGAGCTTCACTTCGCATTCTTCCAAACCTGCCATGCCTTGTCGTTCAGCTTGGTCCAATCATTAAGCTTCACCTCTGCCAAACCTATTTCATCATTCACCAGCTTCACCAAGTTCCCTGCAACCATGAACCAGCCCTTGTTCCACTTGTATGTGAAATCAACTTCCTTCACCTGCAAGTACCTGCTTCCACTATCACTTCGTCACGAGCAACCTTGCTCTGATACCAACTATCACACCCCCAAGCCGGCAGTAGTCTTTCAACCGCTCTTAGCAAGGTGCGGCGCCACCAGACACTTTCTTTTCACCAATACTTATGTTCGTGGACTACACCTAACCACTTACTCCTACTTAGTTTGTGTTTCTCAACCAAGTATTATTAATGATTCCTTTATACCAATGAACACCCATACACATTCATTAACATCAACAATTATAAACGAGAACACAATTGCATAGTATAAAGGGAGGGGCAACTCCCTAAACAATGAATCTGCCCGAATAATATATTATACAACAGTTACAAAGCTTTACAAGTATACTTGGAAACCCCAAGTTTCATACTTATCCAAATTTACAACCTTCTGCAAATTTGGTTGCCCAACTCGTCGATGCCTCTGCATGGTCACCGCATGACTCACCAACCCTTCATTCGCCTCGTCGCACGATCGTGTTGTTTGCCCAACTTGGGCACGCCTCCAAGTCGCCACACACGGGCGCCTCTACCCAAGACACACCTCCGTTCACAATCTCAACACTTCACCAAGTCACCGTGCACACTTGCACGATAGGCGGGCGCTCACTCGAGTCACCCAAGAGCCCGTGCCAAGTCGTCGCACAAACCGGGCACTCCTCCGTTTCACCGTCGGGCACCTTCACACAAATCGGGCGCCACACACCCGTGCACACCTCAACCAACCGTCGGGTGCCACACACCCGTGCACGCCCTCACCCAACCACCGGGCACTCCTGCCCGTGCCTTCACCCAATACCACGTTGTCACTGTGTGGCCCTGCCCAAGAATGGGCGCATCTCCAAGTTCTACGCCTCTACCTTGCTGCACCCACGCACTAGACTGCGCCTTCTCCTTGAGCGAAGATGTTGAGTGAATTTTGATTCCCAAATGAGCTCCATGCTTCACTTGTATATACCAACCGTAGGGCGAGGTCGTGGCTTGCCCAACCGACCTCCCCACGCCCACACTTCATTGCGAACGCCTTGAACTTCAAGTTGGAATTTGTCTCCAAGTGTGGTCGGCCTCCATAAGGTTAACACCATGCCACCACGCATATAAGTAGCTCGCCCTCCTCATATGCGCATATCTCAATATCGCACACCCAAGGAAGCTCGCACACCAACTGCAGTCGCACTTTGTTTAGCCTCAACCGCGCGCCCTGCGCGGTCGCACTTTGGGCAGAGTTACAGGTCGTTACAAGACCCTTCCATTCTACATTCTCTCACTCTGGCAAAGTAAGATTTCATTCTATGATGAATGTTGCACTCTCAGTTTTTTTATGCACTAATATGCATTGCTCCTTGCGAGCAGGGTTTTGTTTTGCAATGGCCGAGGTAAGTTATGAGTTTCCTCATCTAGCATTATGGTCAAGTGGGTAAGTGCTTTCGGTGTTCTCGTCCGTTGCGTCAACCTTCCACTATCTCTTTCGTTTTTCTTCCAATCAATGGTTCTAACGTTCTGTTGTATTGCCTATGTAGGTCGCTGGTCTCTTGGCTGGAATATCCCTCGGCTCTTCCTTCGAATGGAACCGGTAGGGTCTTTCCTTATTGTAAATGTTTGGTCAAGGATTTCTTTGGTTTCTTTTCCTTGTAGTCGACCTGGGTTCCTGTTGCAATGTCATTCGGTTGATGGAAATTTAGGTTTCTGGTTTGGTTGACTGAATGTTGTTGATTCTACTGTGAACTGTAATGAATTTTTCTTTAAGGGTTATAACCCTAACCCTCTTCTCGCTGCTCTGCTCCCGAAGGAGGGTTTTCTCGCCTTTAGGGCCGCTGGACTTTGGACTTGTAATTGTGTAGTTGGAATACAATGTTTGCTATTGTAATTATTTTGAAAAATCAATGAAAAGAATTTTGTGTTAATGCGCACAGGGTTACCTCTTGGTCGAATTCTTCTCTGTAACTGTATTTGTTGATGAGTGGTTTTTGGTTGTAGCGTACTCTGCTACCTCTGTAGCTTCTTACTGTGCAAATCAACTGCATGCTCAGTCTTCGTTGCTTCTATCTATGTTTGTCTTGTAGCTATGCTTTTGATTGTCATTGGATTTTGGGAATTCACCTCTGTTTAACATGGAAGTTTTTTTGAAAAATGAAAAGAAATATCTCTTTCTTGTATTATTCTTCTATGTTGAGAATTGTTGAACCCTTGTCCATGCTGTGTACATATGTTTTATAATCTTACAATATAGTTAAGCAAACTATTGGCAGTTGCTTCTTTAGTTATGCAGTTGATAACTATCTTGCTGTTTTAATTCTTTCATTCTATAGAATACAAAGATAATATATTCCTTTCTGTTATTTTGTTTTTTTTTTTCAAAAGTAAATAACTATAAAAATAAACTAAAAATAAAAGACCAGACAACCATGTGGCTGTAACTACTTCTACCTGACTGTACTGTCCCTAACTACCTATTAACAGACAATGACATAAGACAAGTTCCTAATACTGTTCTTAATTAACAAACACAAATGAATCTCCTCCTTAGCCGAGACCAACAACTAGTCATGGCGCCCTTCGCTGAATGCTCTTGCATCACATTTAAATATAAATCTTTGTTTACTGTCCTCTATTTACTTTTGAATATCATTCCTTTTCTTCCATCTTACAAAAAAAAATATATTGTTAAAATTTGAAAACATAAATTTAAAATTAAATAATTTAGATATAATCCAAAATAAATTATTATTATTATTATTGATAATTCTCTCTTTTATTTTTTAATTTAAATACATAAATATAAATTTTCTTTAATAATTTATTATGTAAAATCATCCTAAATTAAAATTTATTTTAAATTCCTTTTTTCATATAAAAAAACTTCTACTTTAATGACTACAGGTCACTCCAAATTTAGCGGTGTCACACATCGCGTTCATATTGCACTTTATAATGTGACTCTATGACTTGTAGGTGTGAATCCTTCTCTCTGATTAGGGCGAAACACGCCCGTGTCTATCCACTTAGTTAATTCTTCTCGGCTTACAGGTTACAGATCACCATTCGCAGTATTAAATACCTTGTAAGTGGTTAAATACACATGGTTGGCGAGTAAGGTTTATTTTCCAATGAATACGATGGAACACAGTAAATCAATACTTTATTTAGCTTAATATTTACACTTGCAGTAAATATTTCTAGATGATGTGAAATGCCTAAATTTCTCACTGCCCAAAAATACTAAGAGTTTTAAAGGCAACAACGTTGACAATCGTGCGAACTACACCGTCAAGGACATTCAAGCTGTTCCTTATGAGTTTTAATCATGATTTTGCTCTCAATTTAGATAGTTGTCATTTCAATCACCCAACTTTGCAATGCCCTAAGTCTAAGGTGTGATATAAAAGTTAATGTGGTCTCTAGATTGCAAAGTTACCAACTAATCAATCTATTTCAGGAATTTTGGTGTACCATATGGCGAATAAGGCTATCAGAAAGTGCAATTTGAGTGCTCTTCATTAACATATGTAATTGATTAAGAGTATTACTCATCAGCCCACAATAGCTCAGCACCAGCAATTTGACAGCATAGTGTTGTATTTTTGAAGTTTTTTTTTCTCTTCTTTTAAATTTATTTAAATTTTAATAAAAATTTGTTGATACCATAAGCTGGATTCTGTACAATCCAAGGGTTCAAGATTTTCCCCAGCTTTAAATTTATTTATACATTAAAAATAATTTCGAAACAAGAAAAAAAACCAACAAAATTTTACCAAATAAACAAAATCCTACCCAAAAATCGTTTTGTCAGGTGGGCAAAAACTACAAACGTAGAATAATGACCCAACGCCAATATGACGTATTTCTTGCGCAGGTTTTAAAAATTTCCTTACTTGCGACGATTGTAGCATGATATTGACACGCAATGATCTTGCGACGATTGTATCACCGAAGACGAAAGTTAACACGATCTGAAAATTTGATTTCATGTCTGTCAAAATGTTCACAATGTGGCTATCAGATCGTACGGTTGTCAATTATATCACTCTTCACTTCACGTTCTCTAGACACGCGCTTTCTGTCAAAATGTTCACAGTGTGTATATCGGATCGTACGGTTGTTAATTCCATCACTCTTCACTTCAGGTTCTCTAAACACGCGCTTTCAAAGGCGATACGATTATTTTATGGGGATGACGTGGAATGGACGAGATCGCAGTCTTGGTGGTCGTGGATGTAATTATTACCAGCGTCAATGTTTTGTTGCAAAGAAGTTCAGAACACATAGCCAAGGATTCTAGCATAGGAAGTGGAGAGCCCTATAAACGGTTGAGAGAGAATGGCCGACATTCCCTATGGTTTGCGAGAGAAAACGACCAATGCCAATCGAGATAATGGTTGGATCAAATTGCAGTTAGGTCTTATCGCGTCTTTTCGTATTCTATAATACATTTCGGAAGCCATGTCAGGAAACATCTTTTTAGTTTCACGGGATTTCTTTAGGGTCTGTCTACGACATTAAAATGCATACTTTTTTCTAACAATGGAGTCATTAAATCTGATCAGCTATCCAAGGAAGCTGTGAACGGTGGTATAGCAGACGGACCGTGATCATTATCAGTACTACCATCGCTCATACATGGATTACACAGCATAAGTGGTCCTGAAGGGTTTGATTTTACATGGTTATGTTTTTGCTGCATAATTTATTAGTATATATATATTTCAATTATATTTAGTTGTATATAATGACAGATAAAAAACTGTACTTTTTACTTGGAGTTTTTTGAACTTTGAAATTATTGAAAAACTCTTTTCTCTGTGTGGAGATTTATAAACTTTCTGATATATTTTTTTATAAGCTAACAAACTCACCATACAGTATATAAAACATTGCATCTACAATATGTAATTTTCTTGCTAATCAATAAAAAGAAGGAAAAATAGAATCATTAAATTTATATTTTCTTCCTCAAATTAATGCGTCTACTTGCGGTATATGATTACATAGTATATGATTACATAATGCACTGAAAGTTACTAACGCGTCTTACGTCACATAATATCATCCATATCTGCATGAATTGTATTGTTTTGTTAACGATAGAGAGCTAAATCGATTCGCTATTTTAAATATGCATAGTTGTCAGTGATAATGTTCTGCACTTTTTTCGGTATTGTTTTCAATTTTATTTAAAACAGGGTAGAGGTTTATTCTAAATCAATTGTACTCGTTTTTTGAGAATTCAAAATAACTAAAATTCACAATCTAACTGGCAAAAAATTTAAAAACCTGACCATTTTTTTTTAAAGAAAAAAAAAACATTTTCATTGATGTGAAATCTTTTACATAAGCATAAGTCCTGACCGCGTTAAACTTTAGATATCGACACAAGCATTCTGTTCTTCTGCTTACCAAAACTAAGCCTTGTGGTACATGTGAAACAGAGCAGTACGATCTCCGAGGCAACAAAAATGAATATTAACATAAGACACACTAAACTAATGTTCGAAATCTAAAGATGATAAGAACAAAAAAGAACGATGCCTGAAACATGGCAAAGCCAAAAGGAGTTCCATGGTGAAATATAAGTGACTGGAAAATCTCAAAAGAGCTCTGACTTCCAAGAATTCTTTCCACAATCAGTTCAAAATGCATGTGTCGAGGCAGAAGTGACGGAGCACACTTGGAAAGGGCGTTTTCCTTAGGGTTCTATTTTCTGAAGACGTGTTGGAAAGTGATCTCAGAAAAGAGGGGATCTAAAATGCAGCATCCAAATGAATAGAAATGGGACATGTAAGGAAAGATTGTCTTGAATCCATCGGATGATTGATAGGGAGTCCCTGACAACCAAAATGCTATTAATGTTGAGCCACTTGCAACCTGTAAAGCACCTCATAAAGCCAACATTTCCGCGCTATAGTTGTCCCTTAAGCCTCCAAAACACGTAAAAGGAAGGGACAGAGCAGGATCAATGTGAATAGAGGCTCCACAACTGCAGCGCCCTCCAACTAAGGTCCCATCAAAATAACAAATCGGGAAAATGTTGACCAAATCAGAAAAATGATAGTCATGAAGGATTCCTTGGGTCCATGTACCTGTCTCTTGAAAACGTCCACAATGGGAAAGGATGACAACGTGGCATGTAGGGAGGTTCCTTCACATATATACTCATTTCGGGCGCGCCATATGGCCCAAAAGACATAGAGGGGAACAACTCGAAAAACCTTATGTTTCCTTTCCCATGAGCATATCTAAGTAGCAAAAGAGGATTGATTAGCTTCAATTTGTATCCCCAAGAGAGAGATCAGCCTTTCCATATGTCCCTAGTGAAAGGCGAGAGAGTGAAAAGATGGATACAACTCTCCAACGCGGACTTAGAAAGTGAACACTGGCTAGGCCCGATAAATCTTTTCTTCAAGAGTGACCCAAGTTAAAATGTGATTGTGATGTATTAACCAAGAAAAACATAAGATCTGGAGAGAAGCCTCCCAGCTCCACGTGAGTCGATAAGATCGACAAAAGGGGGGTTGTATGTTGGAGAGGTGGAGAAGACAAAGCATGAATTCACACAAGACACGTGCTCCTGCTCTTTTATTGATCACATAAAACATGATGATTACAATGAACCCGGTGAAGGGTATTTAAACCTTTTCGACTAGCTAATTGCCTAAAATATATTGACATGCAACCACATGCAATCACACACTCAAAGTTGTTTATCACTTGACTTGACTCAACACTCAAACACTCAATCATGCAATCACTCAATTAACTGACTCTCTATATTTCGCTAACTCCTCATGTAGGAGTAATTATCTTATTTTAACACTTCCCTCTTAATTACGACTACTAAAATAAAACATTATTCATGACAACTCAAACATGCTTGTTGGTCTATGTCTCAGCGAGGCTTACAACACCCAAGTTTCTTCTATGAAACTCTGTTCACACCTAATCCGAAGGCGGTTGGATAAACTGGAATGTGAATAGTCATCAAAAAGATGAACTGTTCCGTCTCCTTTGTGTATATAAACAATAGTTCTGTAATGAAATAACATATCAGTTTTTCTTCCGCTCATTCTGGAGTTACCCTGGCCTGACATGGTATCAGAGCGCAGGTCCCAGATTCCTTGTAACTCCCATCTCTGTTCTAAGCGCTGCATCCATCCAGAATATTATTAATTCTCTGTGCATCATTGATTGTCTGCGCCTCATTGATTCTCTGCGCATCATTGATTGTCTGCGCCTCATTGATTCTCTGCGCATCCGTTTTACCGCCTCTCGATTACCGTTCAATTCTCGACAGCCTGAGAAGCTTGATTTCCCTGAGCGTTCTCCTCGCATCGGTCTGGTTCTCGAATGCATTGATGATCTTCTCAATGGCAATTTTCTCGTTGGTCTCTGCGTTTCTGGCCGAGCAAACAATTCCTATAGACCTCTGCCCACAGATCTGGTGTCCCACTGCGTAAACAATTCCATAGGCGCCCTTCCCAATAGGTTTGTTGCGCCACATCGAATAGTAGCGTTTCCCCTCCACAAAAACTCCGTTAGGCAGATTTTCTTCCGTGGCCATCCTTCCGAATCTGAAACAAATAATCGAAAATTTCAAATTGCAGACCGAGCAGATGGATCGATACTCGACGTGTATATGCCTAAAACGGGAGCCGAGGGTCTAATTACTCGATGTGTGTGTCGAGTATAAGGGCTGTGCACGGGAGGATGCTGCAGTAGCAGCAGCCGCAGGGCAATGAAGGTGGACTCGCTCATCTTAAATGTGGGTAGAGCTCCATTATCAGAGGCTATTGTGCTAGCACAAGGCATTGGGCACACTTGCGCCTTTTGAGGGCGATTGTACTTCTATGCCAGTTTCCAAATAAAAGTCATTCGATTGAGCACAGCCTGAGATGGCTTTAGCACCTTGATTCATCTCAACGTGGAGAGGTATTCTTTTTCAAAACTTGTATTCATTGGTTAGTGAAAGGAAGATCGATTCATATCTTCACGTCAGTTTCCAATTAGAATTCATTCAAACCAGGGAGATTCATTTCAATAGGGAGATGTATTCTTTCTCAAGGCATGGTCCTCCTGATGGATTGAAGTCGCTCTGTAATCTGTGAGTCCCTTAAGTTTGAGAATGCCAATATATGACAAGAGAGATGATTTTAATGGCAGTTCTGGTATAATGTTATGTTGTTGATTTTAACTTCAATATAAATTTATGATGGCAGTTTTGGTATAGCGTTGAGCAGTTTGTTGACTTCATGATATTACACAGTTTAAATTCTTCAAAGTGTTTATATATATCATTCAAGGCAGTTTTCAAAGCATTCAAAGTTATATCAGTCAGAGTGTTTTATAGTGTTGCATGATAAATTGATATATTGAAGTGATATATTAATACATTGAAGTGATCCCTTGCGCATTTTTTCAAAACATAGTAGTATTGCAGTGATATGTACAATGAAATGCTGATGCTTTTAGCAAATATCAGAAGGATTTGAAGGCTGTAACGTAAGGATTTTTTTAGCAGAAGTAACTTTTTACAGAATGCATTCAATCATCTCTATGGTAGGAATAGTTCTCACTGGCAAGGAGAACTATTCTGAATGGTCTCGGATGGTAAAAAACACCCTCATCTACAATGAGTTGTGGAAAGGAGTGTGTGTCGGAGAAGAAGACAAAGACCCTGTGCAGCCTACATCAGATAAAGAACTTGTCATTTAGGAAAACAAGAACAACAAAGCCTATGCATTGATCGCAGGATCTGTAAATGAAGAAGTAAGTCGTCATATTTCATCCTATTCCACTGCCTTTGAAGCTTTACAAAAGCTGAAAGAACTCTATGATTCACATTCTGCACTTGAAGTTGTTCAGCTCATGATTAAACTCTTCACTCTTGAACTGAAAAATAATGATCCCCTTGCTCTTGCATATGAAATAAAGTCTATAATGCATGATATTAAATCCACTAAGGTTGAGCTGGATATCTCTCTTATTGCCTTTCTCAAAGCACTCTATCCTACCTACTCCAATTATCTTGAGTCTTTACAAGCAAATGGAAATCTTAAAGACATAACCTTTGAGTCTCTTGTGAAAAAGTTTGCTGAAAGAGAGAAAGCCTTTGGAAAGAAAACAGTCCCTGAATCTTCTGAAGAGATTGTTTGCCTTGCTCATAAAGAAAAGCATCCTGCACAAGATTCTACAAGAGGAAGAGGTGGATGAAGAGGAAGAGGAAGATACTTCGGAGGCAGGGGGGGCAGACATTCTCAAGCAGGAAAGGCAGATCTGCATTGCATTCACTGCAAACGAAATGGATCACATGATGCTTCTACATGCAAGCTACCATGGGACAAAATTGAGCAGAGAAGAAACCAGCAGAAAGGTAAAACTGATGACACAGACAAAGGTAAAGCACATGAATCCGCTCACTATATTGAGGCACAATGTAACATTGGAGTAAATGAACATTTGTTTAATGCTTCACTTGCTTCTTCGAAAAATGATTGGTTGCTTGATTCAGGAGCAACCTGTCATATGACTCATAGGAAAGATTTGTTTGAAGATTTCACTGACAATGTTGATGGAGCAGTATACTTTGCAGATCAGTCAAAAATCAAGCCATCAGGGCTTGGCACAATCAGGCTTAAACTGCCTGGTCTTCCAGACTTTCTTCTGGATCATGTTCTATATCTCCCACAGCTCAAAAGAAACTTGCTGTCCCTAGTCCACATCCGCCAACAAGGTCACTCCATTCATATGTTTGATGGCAAGCTTGAGGTAAGAAAGGCATCTGACCACTCACTTGTCATGAGGGGTATAGAAGAAGAAAGACTTCTTAAACTGCAAGGAACCTCTGCTCATGCATAACATTTCTCATATATTTCTCATCATGAAGAAGGTACACTTCCGTCAAGTTTATTATGGCATGCTAGATTTGGACATTTAAACTATGATAGTCTCCACTTGTTGAAGAAAAATGGTGTTGCTGGTTTGCCTACCATTCCTAGAAAACATAAACAATGTGATGCTTGCATTCTAGGAAAGCATAGCAAACAGTCTTTTCATGATTCACATTCAAGAGCACATAGGAAGCTTGAACTCATTCATTCAGATTTATGTGGTCCAATGCCTGTTCCTTCTGCAAATGGAAATAAATATATCATGACATTTATTGATGATTACACCAGAATGTGTTGGGTTTATTTATTGAAGAACAAATCTGATGCTTTTCAAACATTCAAGAATTTTCATAAGTGGATTGAAAATGATGCACAATCTCATATTGGGTCTATTCGCACTGATAATGGAAAAGAATATACATCAAATGAATTTGAAAACTATCTTCGCCAACATGGGATCAAACATCAAACAACTGTACCTTATAATCCCCAACAGAATGGTATAGCAGAAAGAATGAATAGAACAATCTTGAATATGGTACGATCCATGCTTTTCTTCAAAAATGTAAAGATAATGTTTTGGGCTGATGCTGTTCTATGTGCTGCATATATAAAGAATAGATGTCCATCTAGTGCTATAAGAAACAAAACTCCTTAAGAATTGTGGTATGGACATGTTCCTTCGGTAAAACATCTCAGGATTTTTGGTTCCACTTGTTATGATTTAATACCAAAGGTACATAGAAACAAACTTGGTGCTAGAAGTCGTAAGTGTATCTTCTTGGGGTATTCAAACACCTCTAAAGCATACCATCTCTATGATGAAGTAAATAAAAAGTTTGTTGTATCTAGAGATGTCATTTTTCTTGAATCATCCAAATCTGACAATGTTGTTGAGCGGCAACTTGATCACTTGGATAGATTCACAAAAACGAAATCATTTCAAGAGTTTGATAATCAGATTCCACATCTTGAAGGGGGGATTCCTATACTAGATCAACATGTGGAATCTTCTTCTGATGAACAATCTCCCTTGCATGAAACTCCAACACCGGATGATCCTTTAAGTGATGTAATTGATAGAATTGGGAGACTCAATCTTGATTCAGTCCCAACTCAATCAACAGAGCAGCCTGGACCATCTCAGAAAGGTCCCCCAAAGTGGCTGACAAAGAAACTTGAAAGTGTTCATCCTAATGAAATTGGAAAAACAGGAACCAGAAATACAAACCGACAAGATGGAGGTGATGTAGATGACTCTAATTCACCTGTTGATATGGATGTTACTTATGATTGTGAATTGAACTTGTCTACAGATTTTGAACCAACTTCCTTCAAAGAAGCTGCTTCTCATGATGAACGGAAAGAAGCGATGCAGAAGGAGTATGATGCCCTTATAAAGAATGGCACTTGGAAGCTGGTTGATCCTCCATTTGGAACCAAACCAATTGGCTGCAAGTGGGTCTACAAGAACAAGTACAAAGCTGATGGCTCACTTGACAAGCACAAAGCTAGGCTTGTGGCAAAAGGTTTTGCACAGAAGGAAGGGGTCGATTATGAGGAAAATTTTTCCCCCACAGCAAAATGGGCCACCATCCGGACACTCTTTGCAATAGCTGCCCAGAACGGTTGGAAAGTCCATCAAATGGATGTAAAAACTGCATTCTTGAATGGAGATCTAAAAGAGAATGTTTTTATGTCCCAACCTAAAGGATTTGCTATGAAAGGACATGAACATAAAGTATGCAAACTTGTGAAGTCCTTGTATGGACTCAAACAAGAACCACTAGCCTGGTATGAAAAACTAACTGAGCATCTTCTGAAACTCAACTTCAAACATTTTGATCTTGATGATGCAACTTTATTTGTCAAGAAAGTTGGCAAAACAGTTGTATATCTTGTGGTATATGTAGATGATCTTTTAATGACAGGGAACAATGAAAGCTATATTGCATCCATAAAGAAAGAATTAGGAAAAGGTTTTGAAATGACTGATTTGGGCTATGTTCATTACTATCTTGGCATTGAAGTAACCCAACATCCAAAATCCATATTTCTTTCTCAAAAGAAATACATTGGAGACTTGTTAAACAGATTTGGCATGACAGAGTGCAATCCTCTTTCTATTCCAATGGAACAAAACTTGAAGATCACATCTATTGAAGGAAAGGAATTTGAGGATGCAACAAAGTATAGACAGCTTGTAGGAAGTCTCATCTACCTCACTACTACCAGACCAGACATTTCATTTGCTGTTGGAATCCTCTCCAGGTTTATGCAAAAGCCTTCTGAGGGACATTGGTCTGCTGCAAAAAGAGTTCTAAGGTACTTGAAGGGAACTCAAAACCTTGGAATCAAGTATACACAGGTGGACGACTTCAACTTGATTGGATACTCTGATTCAGACTTCGATGGAGACAAAGAAACTGGGTTATCTACTTCAGGATATGCTATGAGTCTTGGATCAGGAGCTGTCTCCTTGAGATCACGCAAACAATCAGTTCCAGCAGATTCCACAATGGAAGAAGAATACGTGGCAACAGCTGAAGCAACGAAAAAAATTGTGTGGCTCAGGAAAATTCTTGAAGATTTGCAGGTAAAACAAGTACAATCAACTCCACTCATGATTGATAACACCTCTGCAATAAAGTTGGCCAAGAACCCAAAGTTCCATGATCGTACTAAGCACATCAATACTAAATATCATCTGATCCGACATCATGTTGAGGCCAAAACAATCCATCTCCGTCATTGTTCCACAAATGAGAAAATTGCAGACATCCTCACCAAAGCGCTTAGAAGAGAAAATCTTGAAAGATTCAGAACGATGCTTGGACTCACCAACATCCCTTCAGATTAAGGGGGGAATGTTCACACCTAATCCGAAGGCGGTTGGGTAAACTGGAACGTGAACAGTCACCAAGAAGATGAACTGTTCTGTCTCCTTTGTGTATATAAACAATAGTTCTCTAATGAAATAACATATCAGTTTTTCTTCCGCTCATTCTGGAGTTACCCTGGCTTGACAAACTCAAACACATCTTGTGCTAATGACTTAGTAAATATATGAGACAATTGATCACTAGATTTACAAGGCTTCAAGTGAACTTCTCCATTGCTCACAAGTTCTGTAATAAAGTGATATCTAGTATAAATATGCTTTCTCTTATGATGAAACACACTATTCTTGGATAGTACAATCACTGAGGTGTTGTCACAATATATTGTTGTTTATCGTTTTTGTCTCTGCTTGAGTCCATCAAATACTCTTCTTAACCACATTACTTGACATGCTGCTAATGTTGCTGCTACATATTTTTCTTCTGCTGACGAAAGTGTCACAATGGCCCACTTCTTAGATGCCCATGAAATCACACCTAAACCAAGATGGAACACATAACGAGAGGTGCTCTTCCTATCATCCAAACCTCCTGCAAAATCACTATCTGTGTATCTAATCAAATCCTTCTTTTCTGTGCTTGCATACATAATGCCACAATCTCTAGTTCCTGCTATGTATCTCATAATTCTTTTTCCTACACTCCAATGTGTGCCTTTTGGAGTTGCCATAAATCGGAAAATCAAACTCACTCCTTGCATGATATTCGGTATTGTAGCTGTGAGATATATGAGGCTACCAACCAATGTTTTGAATAAAGTTGTATTGACATCTAATCGTTCATCATCCTTGCTTAAGTTTGTGTGTGTTGCAACTGGTGTAGGGGTAGGTTTGCAATTTTCCATCCTGAATCTTTTCAATAAATCATTGGAATATTTATTTTTGACAAATAAAAATTCCTTTTTCAGATTTCTCAACTTCTATGCCAAGAAAATATTTCATGACAACAAGATCTGTCATCACAAATTCTTTCATCATGGCTACTTTAAATTAATCTATCTCAAAATCACTTGTGAAAATCATGTCATCAACATATAAGAAAACAATCAAAATATTTACATGCTCATTTACCTTGGTGTATAAGGTAGGCTCAATGTTTCTTCTTCAAAATCCATTCTTAAGCATGTAGCTACCAATTATGCTATACCAAGCTCTAGGCACTTGCTTCAGTGCACAGAGAACTTTCTTCAACCTATAAACTTTCTCTTCATTAATCTCAACTTCATATCCTAGAGGTTGCTGCAGATAAATTTCTTCTTGTAGAATTCCATTCAAGAAGGTTGATTTCACATCCATCTGATATACTTTCCACTTGTTCTAAGTTGTTGTGGCTATAACAGCACTTACAGTATCCAATCTGGCTACCGGAGAGAACATTTCTCCAAGGTCTATTCCCAGTTGCCGCGAGAATCATTTTGCTATAGGTCATGCTTTAAATCTGTCAATTTCACCTTTCTCATTCAAATTTGTCTTGTACACCCACTTCACACCAATGAGATTTTTGCCCTTTTGTTAGGGTCCCACCCTAACCCCCTTACTTATGTCATGGGATCGCGTCATATTCAAGAGTCAATAAAGCCCATATTAATATTTGTAAATGGTTAACCCGCAATTAATGACGGGACCACAGTTAGTTGCAAATGGGCCGTAGTATTAGATAGATGGTATTAATAAAACCCACGGTATTGGCCCGTGGTATTGCATGTATGAGTCATATATAAAGGATAGAGACTCCCTGCGAGGAGCATTGTGTCTTATTTTGTAGTCGAGCTCTGCTCTATTGGAGGTTGCCCCCTCGAAGAGGCAAGTGAACATTACTCTCTGAATAACAAAATCATTGCTATTCTGTGTTCTGGGTATCTTTTCTTCGCATATTCTGTATTTGGGTATCATTTTGCAGGTTAAGAGCATAACAAGCAGTATCAGAGCACTTTCCAGGGCCGGTGGGATCTCCAATTCTTAGCAAAAAAAAATTTCGGCTAGAGACGTGTTCCGGCGTCTTTAAACCATGGGATCTGTCGTTGAGAGCATAAACCTGCGGATTTGGGGAGGCATGCACGCAGGAAATACAAGAGGTGGTCATGTCTGTTGGACTCCCTTGTAACCCCTGTGGGTACCCCTTCGAGTAGTAGCACATTAGACAGAACCACGCACGGACTGTCTTCCACGTACCCTCTGGGTATATCGGAATCCCCCTAGGCTCCCTCGAAACCTCGCCATAGATAAACTGTCAGTCGTCTTGTGGCTACAGTACACCGAGAACAGCACTCGGAGAGATTACTCGCCCGTACGATAGGGTAGTCGGGTTGTACGGCTAAGGGTACGGTAGATTCTCCTTAGTTAGAGCCCTGAAACATTGGGCCGAGTACTACTGCCAGACCCTTATGTATATTGTGATCTGTAGCACCTGACACTCCTCAAGACCATAGTTCCCTTTTCTATCGGGGGATCGCACATCATCTATATCAGATCCGCTTGTGCAAAGGAGTGCAGTAGCAGTAGCAGACATCAGTCCCACATTCTCGAGTTTGCAGATCAGTCATTCCGATCTATTAGATCCAGCCGATCCACAGCAGCAGTCTGTTCCGCCGCCCAGAGCTATCAGATTCGCCATTCAGATCTCTCAGATTCTCCAAATCGGAGTTGTTGTGAAGGGTTCCTATACAGGGGTATAAGTTTCGCAGGACTTTTGGCCGCATTAACATTTTAAGGATTTGGCGACTGCAGTATTGGGGTGCTTATTGGTGATCTAGCCCATCAGAATCAGGACGACGAGCTGAGCACGGTGGTACCATTCAATTATTAGTGAAAAAAATTTCGGCGGTCCCAATTGTTCATCAGGTTGGTGTATGGTAGAAACTAGAGCCCAAGCGATGGCCAATGAAAGGATGGACAAACTTGAAGAATCCATGCAAACCCTCACCAATCAGATTAACCGACTATGTATCCAGGTCCAGCAATTAATCCCGAAGGGCAAGGAGCAAGCCCATGAGGAGGCGTATAATGGCAATGAATACAATGAGGGTGAGTCTAGCCACTCTCCTCACGTCTGGCACACCCACCAACCACCCAGTCAGCGACCTCCCAAGTTGGATATGCATAAATTTGACGGTTCACACCCGTCGGCATGGATAGCACAAATGGACCAGTATTTCAAACTGAATCGTATCTTAGATGATGCGACTCAGCTTATGTTTATAGGAATTTACAGGGTAAGTTCCTCAGATAGAACACCAAAAGGACACCGCTCACAACTAGATCGCAGATCAATACACCAGTATTTTGACGTGGTTAAAACCATCAAAGAGGGAAACAGTCCACGACCTGAGCCAACGCGGCCACTTCAGGCAATTTATTAATAAAAGAATAAAAATTTACATATGTTTCTCTCATGCACGGATTACCCTACAAATGACCCTCCATGCGCTTTAAATAGAATTCATGGACCAATCGGGTGTCAAGCCACAGATCAAGTGTCGGTAATACCGAGGAGAGAATGAACCGTCGGATCACTACATATCGTGACCGTCGGATTGTAAGTTACAAAATATACAACGGTAAAGAAACACACTTTACCTAACTCTAGACCTAACTTTACACTAGACCAAGTTGTACTTAACTACTTCCTATGTGTCGAAATATCCTAACATCCCCCCTTAAGAACAACTTGGGATAGGATTGAAGGATTTACAAATATGACACAATAGGAGAAGGAAGGAGGCACTAGAGCCTATCCCCCCTTAGTGACAACTTCCTGAACTCCAACTAGAAATCGAAGTTTAGTGAACTTCGCCTCTGTGGGAGCTTTTGTAAATATGTCTACCAATTGATTATCTGTTGAACAATATTGCACTTCAAGAACATGGTCATGGATGAGCTTCCTGATGAAGTGCATGTGCAGTTCAATGTGTTTGCTGCGCTGATGTTGGACTGGATCTTTGCATAGTTGAATGGCACTTTGATTATCACACCAAAGTGTAGTCGGATGTTGCTGCTGAAAGCCAAACTCTGACAGGATCTGACGAAGCCACAACGCTTCCTTACTAGCTTCTACGACACCACGATACTCTGCTTCTGCTGATGAAAGAGAAATGGCATCTTGTTTCTTACAAGCCCATGTAATAGGTCCTAAACTAAGAGTGAACACATAACCGGCAGTAGACTTCCGATCATCAGGGTCACTAGCCCAATCGGAATCAGTGAAACCAACCAATAGAGGAGCTGCTTCGACACTGTAATGAATCCCAAACTGAACTGTACCTCGAACATAATGAAGTATTCTTTTAGCTGCTTTCCAATGACTTTCACGGGGGTTTTGCATGAACCGAGCAACAAGGCCAACAACAAAGGAAAGGTCAGGACGAGTATGGGTTAGATACAAAAGTTTTCCTACAAGTTGACGGTATAAGGTAGCATCAACTTCAGGAGAATTACAAGTGACTGAAAGTTTGACTCCAGACTGAAAGGGAGAAGGGGCTGGCTTACAGTCTTCCATGTGAAAATGACGTAGAATATCACAAGCATACTTGGACTGGGAAAGGGAAATACCCTCCTTGGATTGCAAGACTTGAAGACCGAGAAAATAGTGTAAGTGTCCGAAGTCTGTCATTTCAAATTTCTTTTTAAGGCTAGACTTCACATGGTTTATAAGGTTGGGATCACTACCAGTAAGGATAAGATCATCAACATAAATAACAAGGATGATAAGAGAGTTGCCCACTTTTTTGGTGTAGACAATATTGTCAGAATGACACCTAGAAAAGCCAGATTCTAAAAGAAAGCTATCCATTTTGGCATACCAAGCCCGAGGAGCTTGCTTGAGACCATAAAGGGATTTCTTAAGTCGACATACAAGGCTGGAGTCTGTTTGTATGAAGCCAATGGGTTGTTCCATATAGATTTCTTCATGCAAGTCTCCATGCAAGAATGCAGATTTAAAATCCATCTGATGGACTTCCCATTTGAAAGAGGCAGTAAGGGAAAGAACAAGGTGGATAGAGTTCATTTTGCCAATAGGGGAGAAGGTTTCAGTGTAGTCAATGCCTTCAACTTGTGAAAAACCCTTAGCAACAAGACGAGCTTTATGTTTATCAACTTTCCCATCTGGTCCATACTTGGTTCTGTAAACCCATTTGCATCTAACAAGTTTTCGTCCCTTTGGTAGAGGAACAAGATCCCATGTATCATTTGCCAACAATGAATGATATTCTTCATTCATAGCTGCTTCCCAATCTGGATGGCCTGAAGCTTCTGCAAAGGTGTCAGGATCATAATTTACTGGAGCTTGAGCCAGTAAAGAAGAGGCTCTCTCGAATTGAGAACGTGTACGTCGCTGATCTGTAGGATCACCTGCTGCATCTCGAGTAGCACGAACCCATTTTGGAAGATGAGGAGCTGAAGGAGGATCCTGAGATGGCAGGGGAGGATTGTCATCCTCACTTTCATCATCTGAAGAAGAAATGTTTTCAAAAGTAGAAGAGATAGGGAGAGGTGGCACATCCACCGGACTAGGCTCGCAGGCCGATATATTTTCATCAAATTTTACATCTCTTCTAATGATAACATTTTTGGACTTAAATGGAATAAGTCTATAGCCTTTGACATCTTCAGAATATCCAACAAAAGTACATTTTTCACTCTTAGGTTCTAAAGCTTTATGCTTTTCATCTGGAATATGGGCCCACGCTTCACTTCCAAAAACACGAAAGTGACTTACATTTGGTTTGATTGAGCTCCATGCTTCTTCTGGAGTGATATTCTTTAAAGCCTTAGTAGGAGTGCGATGTATTATGTAATTTTCACAGTTAAGTGCTTCTGCCCAAAAACTAAGACCAAGTCCTTTAGATTGTAGCATACAATTAGCCATTTCCTTTAAGGTGCGATTATTCCTTTCAGCTACACCATTTTGTTGTGGAGTATATGGAACAGTATGTTGCATTTGAATTCCATTCTCAGTGCAATAGTTGATGAATGTGTTTTTAACATATTCTCCGCCATTATCAGATCTTAACTTAAGAATTTGATGTCTAGATTGTTTTTCAACAAAGGCCTTGAAGGCTAAAAAAGTGTTAAATACTTCACTCTTGAGTTTTAAGAAGTATACCCAAGTGTGTCTGGAGAAATCATCAATGAAAGTTAAGAAATACTTGCAGCCAGAGAATGACACAACTGGAAGTGGACCACATAAATCACTATGCACAAGCTGTAAAGGGGCTGAGGCGTGCCAAGAGGCATGTTTTTCAAAACTATCCCGATGATGTTTTCCGAGTACACATCCAGAACAAACACCATCTCTGCAAGATACCATAGGAAGACCTGTCACCATATTTTCTTTACATAGATGCTGAAGGGAGCGATAGTTTAAGTGACCAAATCGCTCATGCCAAAGTTTGCTCACTTCATCGTTATGGGCAACAAATACTGAGGGAAGATTTGATGACCCAAAGTTGTGAAACTTATACAACCTTGTAGAATCATCATCAATTCCAGTAGCCAAAATCTGTTTAGGATCTCTTAAGCCCTTGATTACAACATCATGAGGTGAAAATTCAACGATTTTACCTTCACCTGAATGAGTTATCTGATATACAGATAGAAGGTTGCAGGATAAGGTTGGAACACATAATACATCATTAAACTGACCATTGTCTAGATGAACAGTTCCAGTCCCTACAACATTAAGAGATCTATCATCACCAACATATATATTTTTGGTGTTACAATCATTTAAAGAAGAAAACATGGCTTTGTTTTTGGCCATGTGATAAGAAGCTCCATAATCAATGAGCCACTCATGAGAATGAGAAGAAGAAGATACATTTAATGCATAGCCAGACCGAGATGCTTGACAACCACATGCAGAAAGTGCCATTCCTGAAGATGAAGTCGAAGTTGAAGATTGCCCCAAATGGATGTTATGCTTCTTCATTGCTGCTTCCAAGGCTTCCATCTTCTTAAAGCATTTTGATTCTAAGTGGCCATCTCGATTACAAAAATTGCAATGTCTATCAGTCTTCTTCCCTTTGTTTTTATTTGTCTTATCATTTTGTTGAAATGATTTTTCATTTTGGGGCTGAAATTGCTTAGGACCCTTGTTTGGTTTAGGACCATTCTTTTTAGGATATGACTTCTTGGGATTCTTTGAATTTGGTTGCTGCTGGGCGGCTAACGCTTTCTTGGAAGAGTTTCCAAGATTAAGAAGACCAAGGTGTAAGAGTTTTTCTTGTTCTCTTATTAAAGAATCACAAAAAGAGTCAAAGCAAGGGGGCTTGTAGTTTGTTCCTTGAGAAATGAAGGCTTCTCTTGTAGAATGGAAGGTGGAAACAAACACAGAGTAGGCTAGTCCCAACTTAGTAAGAATGGAATAGATAAGGTTACTATCTTCTTTCTTAACTTTAACACCTTCCAAAAGATACCTAAGGGTCTTGAACTTGGACAAGAAATCTTCAATGCAAGAAAAATTATTAGGGTCCAATGTAAGAAACTCATTTTCAAGTTGATGGGCTCTAATTTCATTTTTAATCCCAAAAACTTTATTGATTTGTTTCATTGCTTCATCAGGAGTATCAATTTCTACAATATGAATCTAAGATCTGGAGAAATAGACATCCTTATCAATCCACGTGCTTGATCTTGCCTATTTTCCCATTTAGCAGCCTTATCTTCATCCTTCGGTTTCTTTTCTTGGCCTGAGGCTATTCTGTAGAGACCTTTATTTCTAAGTAAATCCTCAATGTAAGCCAACCATTGGAAGTAGTTGGTGCTGTCAAGGGTAACTTGGTATTGACTTTCTATTTCAATGGAAACTGAAGCTAAATATGCTGAAAATAAGTGTTCCAATGGATAGATCTTGAAAAATTAGGCTGGTTTAAAAAAAACGGCTCTGAAAACGGCTTCCGGATGAAGAAGTTATGACTTTTTGAAAAAAAGTTGTTGAAGTAGCCGACGAAGTGCGGGAATGTGCGGAAATGAAAAAGTCCGCCCCCACAAAATGGAGACTTGAACCCAAGACCTCTACTCTCTTAAAATAGCTTTGAACCAATTGATCTATACAAAAAATTTGAGAGAGAGAGAGAGAGAGAGAGGGGGGGGGGGGGTGCTTTGGGTTGCGTGCTTGCTTTGAGAGAGCTATTTTTCCCTACAAAACAAAAACACAAAACCCAACACGGACATGCAAAGAAAATGAACCTTATGGCTCGAAGTTAGCTTTAGCCGAAAAACTAAATATTTTCAAAAAATGAACCTTGCGGCTCAAAGTTAGCTTTGGCCGGAAACTAAATATTTTCCTCAATGTTTCTGATTTTCCGAGATCACCCTAAGGCGCAGGGAAAAGAGCATACGCATGAGAAAAATCCTTCCTTTGTGTTTCTGATTTGCACAAATCGCACAGAGTCGCAGGGTAAAGAGCATACGCAGAAATGAAAGGTATATATCCGGTAATAGAAAGGCTAAATAAACCGAAACCGAAATAAACAGAGAGAAAATAACAGTAAACTGCAAATAAACACTGTATACCTCCAGATCTTAAAAATGACGTAGCTAGGGCTACCAGAAACCTTTTTGCGTGAAACGAAAGGGGTTCCTCACTGGAACAGATGCTCCCAACACAACAGAGCAGTCCTCTCGGCCCGAAAGCAGTCAGAAATAGCAGATCTAGGAAACGGAAGTCGGATGCAGTTCTACCGGCTTCAGATTTGGATCACCAACGGACGCGGCCCTCAAATAGCTCTGATACCATGTAGGAATTTACAGGGTAAGTTCCTCAGACAGAACACCAAAAGGAAACCGCTCACAACCAGATCACAGATCAATACACCAGTATTTTGACGTGGTTAAAACCCTCAAAGAGGGAAACAGTCCACGGCCTCAGCCAACGTGGCCACTTCAGGAAATTTATTAATAAAAGAATGAAAATTTACATATGTTTCTATCATGCATGGATTACCCTACAAATGACCCTCCATGCGCTTTAAATAGAATTCATGGACCAATCGGGTGTCAAGCCACGGATCAAGTGTCGGTAATACCGAGGATAGAATGAACCGTCGGATCACTACATATCGTGACCGTCAGATTGTAAGTTACAAAATGTACAACGGTAAAGAAACACACTTTACCTAACCCTAGACCTAACTCTACACTAGACCAAGTTGTACTTAACTATTTCCTGTGTGTCGGAATATCCTAACAATGTTGGGGAGCATGTACTTGGACAATGAAAGGTGGCCATGGTGGGAATGGCATCAACGTTTCAATGGACCTTTTAAGACTTGGACCTAATTTGCAAAAGCTCTTCAAAGCCGCTTTGAACAGGAGGACTCTTTTTTGGGTCGTCTTACTAAGCTCCGACAGACGGGTACAGTGGATGAATATATTACAACTTTTGAAGCCTTAGCCTTCTGCACTTGGGGTCTCTCAGATGTGTTCTACATGGAATGTTTTATGAGCGGTCTTAAAGAAGCCATCAAAGCTCAAGTCTTACTGCACCACCCTCCCACATGGACAGAGGCTTGCAAGGTAGCCCGTAACGTGGAACGTGCATTAGCAGCCCAATACAGTCGCCCAAATTTCTCCACTAAAGGTTGCCCCCCACAAGCTCACAACACGACTCAAACACTTAAGGTCCAAAAGGTGTCACCTGTGGAAATGGCCGAAAGAAGAAAGCAAGGACTATGTTACTACTGTGATGAAAAATACTCCCCAGGTCATAAATGCAAGGAGCCTAAATTTTTTCAAATAGATGCCACTGACTACAGCTCAATAGAGGAAGTTCCACCACTTGAGGAACATGAGGCGCAAGAAGAAGACAACCAAAAGGACAATGTCTCTGACGAACCAGTTATTTCGTTGCATGTGTTGGCAGGGATTTCTTCCCCTAAAACTCTCAAAATCAGAGGTTTTCTTAAACATCGCCCAGGAGTAGTCTTGATTGATAGTGGAAGTACACATAATTTCATCCATCAAAAAGTCGCAGAAGCAGTGCATTGTTTTGTACGAGCTAACTTCCAAGTCCAAATTGCGGATGGGGGCACAATTGAATGTGAAGGCCGCTGTGAAAATGTCAAACTTCAAATGGGGGATTATCAGTTGAAAACCCACATGTTTTCCATACACATGGGGGGTTGCGACATTGTCCTCGGTGCTGAATGGCTCTGCACTCTTGGGCCAATCACAATGGATTTCCAGGAGTTATATATGAGTTTTAAGCAGAACAACTCCACACATACCCTCCGTGGACTCCAGGCGGGAGCCCCCTCTATCATCAGCTCGCATAGGATGGAAAAATTATTAAAAAAGGGCCATCATGGAGTGGTAGCTCAATTTAATGCCATCCAGGTAGTCGAAACCAAGTCTCTGCCAATTCATCCTGAGATGCAACAGATTTTAAATAACCATCTGCCGGTCTTTGACAAGCCTCATGAGCTTCCACCCTCGCGAGGGGAACATGATCATAGCATCACCTCGGTTCCAGGGGCCCAACCCCCAAATGTGCGGCCATATAGATATCCGTTCACCCAAAAGAATGAAATAGAAAAAATAATCAAGGAACTTTTGGAAGCAGGTGTCATTCGTCCCAGCATTAGTCCTTATTCATCCCCAGTGGTCATGGTGCTCAAGAAAGATGGGGAGTGGCGGATGTGTCCCGACTTCAGGGCCTTCAATAAGCTGACAGTCAAAGATAAATTTCCCATCCCGGTGGTTGACGATTTGCTGGACGAAATCAATGGGGCTCAATTCTTCACTAAGTTGGATCTTCGCTCAGGCTAGTACCACCAAATTCGCATGAAGGAAGTCGACATTCCCAAGACTGCTTTCAAAACTCATGAAGGCCATTATGAGTTCCTGGTCATGCCATTTGGTCTTTGTAATGCCCCCTCTACTTTTCAAAGCCTTATGAATCACATTCTCAAACCATATCTCAGGAAATTTGTCCTTGTCTTCTTCGATGACATCCTCATCTATAGTGGCACTTGGGCTGCACATCTTCAGCATGTAGATCTACTCTTGCAACTGCTCCGCAAGCATAAATTATTTTTCAAGATGTCCAAGTGTTCATTTGGCATGGAAGAAGTTGAGTATTTGGGCCACATTGTGGGGCGTGAAGGTGTCAAGGTGGACCCTAAAAAGATCCAGGCAATGCAAGAATGGCCTCAACCTAAGACCTTGAAGAGCTTGCGAGGATTTTTGGGTCTCACAGGCTATTATCATAAATTTTTCCACAACTATGGCCGCATAGTGAAGCCCCTCACTCAACTCCTAAAGAAAAATTCCTTATTCTGGAACGAGGAAGCACAACAGGCATTTACCACTCTAAAAAACGCCATGTGTTCCACTCCAGTCTTAGCACTACCGGACTTCACCAAATCCTTTGTCATTGAATGTGATGCTTCGGGGACAGGTATTGGGGTGCTCTTAATGCAGGAAGGGTGACCTTTGGCCTTCACAAGCCAACAACTAAGTGGGAGGAATTTGGGCCAATCTACCTACGAAAAAGAAATGATGGCCATCTTACATGCAGTCGAGACCTGGCGACCTTACTTATTGGGGCGACGTTTTCAAATTCACACAGATCATCACAGTCTTAAATATTTTTTCGAGCAACGCCTATCCTCCCCACAACAAAATAAATGGCTCGCCAAAATGCTGGGATATGATTATGAGATCATTTACAAGAAAGGGAAAGACAATAGTGTAGCAGATGCATTATCTCACCAATTTGAGGAAGAAAGTACTCTGCTAGCAATTTCCCTCCCCATTCCAGAGTGGATTGAAGAGGCTCGCAAGGAATGGTTTTCACACCCCGAGCTATCCCAACTCATTTCTCAATTGCAGGTAGATCCAAATTCCACCAAGGGCTACTCGTGGTAGGATGATATTCTTCGCTACAGGGATAGAGTCATAATAGCACCAACATCCACCCTCAAAAGTCGCATTTTGGCAGAATTGCACTCATCTCCCATGGTAGGACATTTGGGCTTTCAGAAGACGTATGCTCGCAGCAGAAGATCATTTTTTTGGACAGGCATGAAAATGGACATCCTTACTTTTGTAGCAAAATGCGATGTCTGTCAACGCCACAAAGGGGAAACCATCAACACACCAGGCACATTACAACCATTGCCCATTCCGACATCAATTTGGACGGAGGTTTCTATGGATTTCATTACAGGTCTTCCAAAGTCCGGGAACAAGTCAGTCATCATGGTGGTTGTGGACCGACTGTCGAAGTATGCTCATTTCTGCCCATCCGTTTACACCAACTTTGGTCGCTCAATCTTTCATGGATCAGATTTTCAAATTGCATGGCATGCCCACTTCTATTGTGTCTGATCGTGACCCGATCTTCACCAGTCATTTTTGGCAGGAACTTTTCAAGCTACAAGGCACTCAACTAAAACTCAGTACTTCCTATCATCCGCAAACAGATGGTCAAACTGAAGCCGTCAACAAATGTCTAGAAACCTACCTTAGGTGTTTCACTTCAGAAAAGCAACACCTTTGGGTACAGTGGTTACCTCTGGCTGAATGGTGGTATAACACCAACTATCATGCCACCACCAAAATGACTCCCTATGAAGCAGTATATGGTCGACTTCCACCTTCCCCTACTTCTTATCTCAAGGGGTGCTCCAAAGTACAAGCAGTGGATCAACTCCTACAACACCGTGCAACCATGCTCGCCCATCTTAGAGAGAATCTTCATCAAGCTCAGAACTGCATGAAGCAACAGGTCGACCAACATCGCTCAGAGCGCCAATTTCAAGAAGGGGATCAGGTCTTTTTGAGGCTGAAACCATATAAACAAACATCACTCAAAGACAAGGGTTGTCAAAAGCTCTCTCCAAAATTCTACGGACCATACCAAGTACTTCAGCGCATTGGAGAAGTGGCTTACAAGTTGGCTTTGCCACCTACTGCAAAAATCCATCCAGTTTTCCATGTATCGTGCCTCAAGAAAGTTATTGGGAACAATTGCCGAGTTCAAACCAGTCTACTTGAATTGGATGAAGAAGGGTCAATCTGGCTTCAACCCGAACAGGTTCTAGACGCACGAGATAAGCACCTGCACGACCGCATGATTAAGGAAGTCCTCGTCAAATGGAAAGACACCTCTCCGGAAGATGCAACTTGGGAACCAACCACTATTCTTCTGCAATTTCCGCAGCTTCAGCCTTGAGGACAAGGCTAGTCTTAAGGGGGAGGGCATGTTAGGGTCCCACCCTAACTCCCTTATTTATGTCATGGGATCACGTCATAGTCAAGGGTCAATAAAGCCCATATTAATATTTGTAAATGGTTATCCTGCAATTAATGACGGGACCACAGTTAGTTGCAAATGGGCCGTAGTATTAGATAGATGGTATTAATAAAACCCATGGTATTGGCTCGTGGTATTGCATGTATGAGTCATATATAAAGGATAGAGACTCCCTGCGAGGAGCATCGTGTCTTATTTTATAGTCGAGCTCTGCTCTATTGGAGGTTGCCCCCTCGAAGAGGCAAGTGAACATTACTCTCTGAATAATAAAATCATTGCTATTCTGTGTTATGGGTATCTTTTCTTCGCATATTCTGTATTTGGGTATCATTTTGCAGGTTAAGAGCATAACACCTTTGGTAAACCAACTAAATTCCATGTGTCATTATTTTCAATACCTTCAATTTCTTCATCCATGGCTTGCACCCAATTTTCATCTCTGATTGCTTCAAAGAAGGTTGGAATGACAACAATGCAAAATTTGAACTAACATCCAAATCATCATAAATATCTTTCAAACTTCTCATCTTTATCTTTCCATTTCTTGATTAATCACCTGATTGATTTTTGGGGGAATCTTGATTTGTTGATCTGATTGAGGATCCATGCTGGTCTGAAAATCTTGGAGTCCTTTTTGGTGTGTATCTATTTGGTGTCTTCATCTATGATTCTTGTTGCTCCTTTTCTTCTACATCATATTATTCCATCAGTGGCACTTGTGCATCGACTGTTTTGTCTACAGTTCATTCGATGACTCACGTTCCTTGAACAAAACATCTCTGCTAATTATGGTCTTCTTTGTGAGAGGGTTTTACAATTTTTAAGCTTTTGATTGCTCACTATAATCAGTGAATATGCATTTTCCACTTTTATCATCCAATTTGCCTCTTTGCTCCTTAGGCACATGTGCATAAGCTACACATCCAAATACTCTATGATGAGATACGCTGCAATACATACCTGACCATGCTTGTTCTGGTACTCTATTCATCACACTCTTCGTAGGAGATCTGTTGATCACATAAATAGCACATGCAACTACTTCTATCCAATTCTCATTAAACAAGTTTGTACCATTCCATGACTCTTGTTCCTTGAACACAATACCTCTGCTAGTTATGGTCTTGTTTGTGATGCGGTTATACAATTTGTAAGCTTTTGATTTCTAAAACTATAACTAGTGAATATGCATTTTTCACTTTTATCATCCTTGCCTCTTCACTCCATAGGCACATGTGCATAAGCTACACGTCCAAATACTCTGAGATGAGATACGGTGCAATACATGCATGACCATGCTTGTTGTAGTACTCTGTTCAACACACTCTTTGTGGGAGGTCTATTGATCACATAAATAGCATATGCAACTGCTTCTGCCCAATACTCATTAGACAAGTTTCTTCGCTTCAACATGCTTCTTACCATGTTCATAATTGTCCTTTTCTTTCTCTCTGCTACACCATTGTGTTGCGCTGTGTACCTTGTTGTAAACTGTTTTCTAATCCAATCTCGTTTGCAGTAATCATGGAATGCCTTTGAGTCATATTATCCACCATGATCTGACCTCAATACCTTGATTTGTTCATCACTTTGGTTCTCTACCAAGGCTTTGAATTCTTTAAACTTTGAAAAAGTTTCAGACTTCTTCTTCAAGAATTAAACCCAAGTCTTTCTGCTATAGTCATCAATGAAAGTGAGGAAGTAACAACTTCCACCAATCGACTGTGTCCTCATAGGTCCACACAAGTCTGTATGCATTAGCTCAAGAGGTTGCTTTGCTCTGTATGCAACTCACTTTGGAAAACTTTCATGGTGTTGCTTTCTTAAGATGCAACACTCACAAGTACTAGCAGGTTCTTTGATGGGAGGTAATCCTCTGAACATCTGTTTCTACTGCAACAATCTTAAACTAGAAAAGTCCAAGTGTCCAAATTGAAAGTGCCATAGCCAATAATCATCAGAACATGGAACTATAAAAGAAATTGCATGACCACTGTAATTTAAAATGAGAGGAAAGAGTTTGTTCGTCATCATCTGCACCTTTGCTATCAGTTGCTTGCTTGGGGGCTTGTCATATATAACAACTTCTTGACCTTGAAAGATAACTCTGTATCCTTTCTGTGTCAATTTACCAACAGTTGACAAATTATGTTTGAAACTAGGAACATAATAATCCTCTGAGATTGCCTCCCCCCCCTGCTTGGTCAGTATGTTGACCACTCCTTGGCCATCTACTTCCATAGTCTTGTCAGTCCCCAACTTTACCTCTGTTTTCACAGATTGATCGAAATTTGCAACCAAATCCTTGTTGCCTGTCATGTGGTTACTGCAACCACTTTCTAACAACCACACACTAGCAGGAGGTTCATACATGTTATGGCAAAATAAGAACATGGAGTTAGAACTCTCTATAGTGACATTAGCTCTTTGGTTCCCTTGATAAACTATCTTCTTCTTGCAATCGCGAGCATAGTGACTAAATTTATTGCAATAATAGAATCTCACCTTTGATTTGTAAACTCTTTGATTATTGTTGAAGCTTTTGTAGTTTCTTCCACTTGCATGTTCATGCTCTTATTAGCCATATTTCTGACCACCATATCTTCCACTTCGTCCTCTACCTCTCAATCTACTTCTGTCTCGACCTCTGTCTCTTCAAATAGAAACTTGACTTTTGAAAACGGTCTCTAAAGTGGAATCCTTGTTTCTGTCTATCCTTGCCTCATGTGATAGAAGTGATCCCATCAGCTCATCAACTATCAATGAGGCCAAATCATTGGCTTCTTCGATGGCTGCTACCACAACATCAAATTTGGTAGACAAAGATTGGAGGAAGTTCTCAACCACTCTTTGATCTTTTATATCTTCACCATAAATATTTCACTGATTTACGAAAGTTATGACATAATTCATGAAAGAATCAATGTCCTATGTCTCCCTCATCTGCAGACTTTCAAAATCTCTCCTAATAGTCTGCAACTTAACAATATTGACATTGGCCATACCTTTTTTAGTTTGTTGCCAAAGTATCCCATGCTACTTTTGCTGAAGACGTGATCATAATCTTCTGGAACACTGCTCAATCCACTCCCTACTAAATAAGCTATAATATTACTGAGAACTTTTTCTTCTTCTTCATTCTTAGGTTCTGAAAACCCAGACTTGACATAATCCCAAACATCATGTGACTGAAACGTGGTTGCCATCTTAATGGCCCACACATCATAATCTTTCCTTGTAAACTGTGGGAACTAGGGCTGGAAATTTGAAAAATCCATCTTTCTCTAAAAACATTTCTCTTCAAAAAACCCAAAAAATTCTCCTTTTATAAGCTTTGCAGAGAATTTTTTTTCAAAGAAAAATTACTCTTTCAATAAAACCCTAAATTTTTATTTTAGAAAAAAAAAATTGAAACTTTTGAAAAAACCCTTTCCACAAGAAAACCTCTCTTCACGATAGACATTAAAAAAAATCCTTCTTCAAACACCATTGATATATTTTCAAATGACCTTTCATATATTCTACCCTCACATTTATATGAAATCTTTAAAAATAAAATCGAAACCTTTAGAAACTTTGACTTGTATAATGTCATGTGAAAGGTAGTTTGAGCATTTGATAATGCTGTCCATGTTGATCAAGACACGTGTGAGTGTTTTAATGCTTTAGGCGGAGCAAAAAAAAACCTGTGTGCACAAAAAACCTGCTATGGAAAATCATTATTGCAGGTAATCAGTGCCTACTTCTGCAATTTGTTGTTCAAAACAGATGAGTTTTATACGCAGTTTGTGGAACAAACGAGCTCCACCACTGAGAAAAATTTGATTCTCTTTTAACTGAAATAATGAGAATCTTAAAGTTGCAACTACAAATTCTTTCTGTCTCAAGCCTTGCTCTGATACAAATTTGTTGGAGAGGCGGATAAGACAAACCATGAAGTCACACAAGACATGAGCTATTGCTCTTTTATTGAGCACACAAAACATGATAATTACAATGAACCCGGTGAAGGGTATTTAAACCTTTTTGACTTGCTAATTGCATAAAATCTCTTGACATGCAACCACATGCAATCACACACTATAGTCGTTTATCACTTAACTGGACTTGACTCAACACTCAAACACTCAATCATGCAATCACTCAATTAACTGACTCTCTATATTTAGCTAATTCCTCATGTAGGAGTACTTATCTTATTTTAACATTGTAAATGGGAAATAATATGATCATATGCCTCAAAAGTTGTGATTCTGCGATCGTATAAATGTCATCCCCAAACTAGTCTATCTAGACAAGGGATCAATGTAATATCATGCTGATAGAGATTTGCACAATATGTTTCCCACTCGGCCTCTAGGTACACCGAGATCCCAATATTCCATGAATGAGGGAAAAAGGAGGTGGTAGTGGTAATTGAGGACCCTTCCTAATGCTAGCCAAATTTTAGTATCCTTGCTGATTGAGAACATTTATTACAGGTGCCAAGAGAAGATGGCATCCTCACATGCCTTTGATGGCATCCAACCCCACTTGAATCCCTTTTCTGTCCCCAACAACAAAACATATATTGCTACATATCCATGGGATTGCAATCCTTAGGCTCCACCATGTTGTTGATATATAAGTCTTCGATGGGGCATGTGCATGTATCCACTCCATTTCTCCTTATTGTATGTATTTAGCCATCATGATGCCTTTCCAGAGCCCTTTCTCACCAAATATGTGCCAAAGGTTTGTTGTCAGTTGAGCTAGATTAAATCTTCTGAAGTTCAATATGCCCTAGCCACCTTTCTTTATCGATCTGAAAATAATATTAAGTCCAATGTGGGGATTCCTTCTTTTGGGGCTAGACCCAAACTACAGAAAATTTACCACAATATAATCAATTTTTATTATTATAGCTTGGGTGATGTGAAATATGTGTATCCAATATTCTGGAATTCCTTGGAATACTGCTTCGATCATGATTACACCGCCCCCCATTGTTAGCCATTTATTGTCACATCTGAATGACATCTTCTCAAATTTAGTTGTAAGCCAATACCCTTATAAAATATTGTAATTGTTAGGCTTCAAGTGGCATCCCAAGTATTTGAAACCCTGAGAAATTGCTCAAATATTCACACCAAACATTGATGCAATGCCATTTAACTCGATTGTGTCTCCTACATCAAAGATAAGCTCAAATTTTTCTTTGTTAATTTGCAGCCCAAAAACTTTTTAAAATTTCTGAAATATCTTGTGGAAGGACTCTCATTTTGTAATTTTTGCTTCCCAACACATAGAATTTCATCCACAAATAATAAGTGCAATAGCTGACAATTTCTGGATATCCCACATATTTTTGTTGTGCGAGACCCCTTCTTGGCGCTAATTCCTCTACTGAAAGCATTCATGACCAGGATAAATAACAATAGATACAATCCACATCATTACCTCATCTAGCCAAAAATTATAGGAGTTGTTTTTAGCGCGACTTTTTGGAATTTACAATGCCGGAATCTGGGGGGAAGTTTGAGGTGAAATCTTAATTTGTGTTATTTAAACTAATTTTTTGACTCTTTATATGGATTCAACACCCAAAAAAAACCCTAGGGCATTTTGATTGTACAGGGGTTACCCATTGAACTTGTGATTTCAATAAATTCTTGCCATATTCTAAACAAAATAGACTAGAAAAACCCATCAGAAATCCTTCCAAAAAATCGTGCTAAAGACAACTCGATAATTATATAATGAAATTTAAAAAAAAACCAAGACAAATCGTCTCACACTGCTCCCTATCACTGTTGCAAGTCTACATCCACAAATGCGACAAAGTTATTCATAGCTTGCAAGTAAAAAGAATCTTCTAGAAAAGTCTCCAATCCAATAAGTGGGATTGCAGGAGGACATGTGTGCGAGGGTGGTGCACGCGTGGTATAGCTTAGTCATATTATAGGTAGTGGGACGTTGAACTATGTACAAGACTCTATCATACTAGTTTCCTTTGGTTTTTATGTTACAATTTAGAAATGATATTAAATATTTATTTGATGTCAGGTATTATTTGAAATTAAGAATCTTCGTGATAAAATTGGGATAGAGTTCTATAATTAAAAATCTAATTACAATGTTTTGTTTTTAAATGTGTATACATGTTTAACATATATATTAATTCATTTAGCTTATATTTGGTTCTAAGTAAAGTGGGGTTTTTTAACAGAACAAAACGGTTCAAATTTAATATTAAATAAAAAATTATGTTAATAAAAAATAAAAGGATATATATATACATATATATATATATATATATATTCTTGAGTTTTTTTTCATGTAGTTATTTATTTTATCTAGTACTCTTGTCGTGATATGGCATCTTTGTTATTTTTTGCAGACACTTTTTTGTTGAAATTTTGTTGTTTTTTCTATTAACTAACAAATCTAATCTCCCTTTTGGAAGATTGACGTTGGTTTATTTTTCAGAAATGGTTTATCAATGATATATGTTGAATTTACAAAGCAATACAAAATTTAACTCCAAAAACAATAAAATAAAATTACATTACCATATTACCACAAAGGATATTTTCATCATCCGTATTGAGGAGTATAATTCTAGAACAAGATTGGTTGATAGTGATATCAACAACTAGTCAAAAGCTCAAATTTTTTCTTGCATTGATTATATCTTAGGGGGTTCTACACTAATTTTTTGATGAGCGTAATAAGAAAAACACTTACACCATTTTTTTTCAATATAAATATTTCATAGAATAACATTTACTTCCTAAAACATTCCAAAAATTCAATCATTATTACTATAGAAGTCATTTAGAAGTTCATCTTACAATGTAGATATAGTTTTAAAGTCAATAATCATGAAAATAAGTAGAACCGTGTCCTTGTTAGAACTCTTTGATATCTTAATGCATGTCTTGTGGATTGAGGCCATCCTTGGAGAGTTATTAGCTTCCTTGTTGTTTCTCCTATAAACAAGAGAAAAAATTATGGAAGTGAAGGGAGGTTGTAGATGTTTGACTTTTTGATAGATGATTTGTAACAAGAAATTTCTTAATTTGACATCTCCATTCACTCAATTGATTGCAAGGAGAGAGTCCCATATTACTTGAAGATGACATATTGATTTTTCAATAACAAGTAATAATACTAATTTCAAGGTTATAAGCTCACTTTGGTTATTTGACAATTGGTAGTGCTAGTTTTGTAGTTCACAATATGATTTGAGAGAGGGTATATATATATAAAATAATTCTATATTTATTAATTATAAATGACTTTGATACTCTTTTACATATATGCATTCTAGTTTTATTTTTTTCGAAAGAAAAAAATCCTTATATTCTATTGAATATAGATGTTCTAGCCTTTCAGTTTTTCCAATACATGGCTTTTTATAACTCTGTCCATAATAGCTATACATATCTTCCCCATCCTTAGGATTACATTACATCCAAATCTGTCTTGTTTTATCTCATTACAAAAAGAGGGCATTTTCCATTTGTTTCAAATACAATATCTAGAAAAATATATCCTATTTGTTTGATTTTATCCCATTATAACTAGATTGAGTTGTTTGTTATTTGATTCCACTACTTGCTGCAAAATAGAAAAAAACTAAGTTTTCAAAGAGATAAATCATTACAAATACCGATCCATGCCATCTATGACTTCACCATCCACTAAGTCTGTGTAGAAGAAGACATCTATGGGTAGAAATAAATCTGGCTTAGAGAGCTCATCCTTTTTTCATTTAGTTCTTTGTAAACATGCAAGAACAATATGTCCTGGAAGGCCTCAATGGAGCCTTGGATTTCCTGTAGGAGAGGCCCTACTAATAATTACATCATGGAGTAGATAAGAGGTAAGAAGTTTTTTATTTATACACTGAGAAAAAATTGAGGCTAGAACACCTTGGAAATATCCACGTTAACCAATTGTGATCAATCAATGAGTTTCTGTGCAAAAATGTGTGAAAAGATGTGGAGATTTTTGGGCTTTGTCAAGGATTTCCCATGTTATTCTTTCCAATGTCACTCCATCATTTTAGACATATTGGTTTTGTCCTCTAAAAATATGTGAGAAATAAATATCAGAGAAAAAAGTTATCAACTTATCTCAAAAAAGTCGTAAGAGCATGTAACGTTAAAGATTATAATTATATATATGCAAAAATATCCTCTTTATTTAGGGATTTGGAGCCAAATATTTAGGTCCGTCAGTTTATTAAAGTTGTTTACCATAGGATAATATCAACCAACAAATAAATATTGGATACCTTAGAGAGATGGAGGATACTCCTCACTTCTTCCATGGACATGTTCCCTTGAGTGGTATTATCTAAGAATACACAAGGGGAGTATTTTGGTATATTCCAAATTAGTCTTTCATTTCTCAAAGCAAAGGAAAGGCTTTGATGAAAATAAATTTTAATAGTAAAACTTTGAATAACATAGTGTGTGGGAGAGGGAATTGCATCTTTAAAGGAGCGATTTCGCTTTGGAAAAATACCACAGGCAATGATCCAAGGCATAGCTTTCATGTCCTTTTTGAGATCAATTCACAACCAAATACTTAGGTTCCACGAGTGGTGTTTATTTTCGAAAAAAGGGTAGACGAGTGGATCTCTTGAATTGTAACCATACTTATTTTTTGAAAGAGCATTCCAAAGTAAGATGAAGTTTATATGTGGAATCCTTCTGACAAAAAGTGTATCTACCAAGTTTGATAAAATTCCTTCTTTATATTCAATCCTACATACATCCTTTGTTGTTTAGAAGTAACCACATAAAGCTTGGCCTTACATATAGAGCTTAATTTCCAAAGCTTGTATCCCCACCAGGGAGGTGGCATTTCATCAAATTCTTGTGCTAATATGGCATAATAAAATTTTTGGTTGTAACCACTTACAAGATATAACTTGATAGATAGAAGCTCACTCTATCAAAGGATTTTTAAAGAGAACCCTTAGAATTCATCACTTTCTTCTTCCTATGGAATAAAGAGTATTTGTTCCTATGCAAGGCCAATGTCTTCTTCAATTTGTCTTCCTTCAAGAAAATAAAGTTTTTTTATAATGAGATGTTTCCAAAGAAGATATTTTAAATTGTGGGATATAATCCTTGTAGTTGTTTTATTTATGTTGTCATAAACTGAGATCTGTCTCTCTAGTTCTATTTGAAAACCTTCGGTATATTTAAAAACTTCTTTAGTAGTGACTTGTGGTTTTAATTGATCATTTCCTTCATGCTCCATGTACCTGGGGAAGAGGTAAGCTACCTAGAGAGCTGCACATATATGGATTCATCAAAAATTTTGTTTTATAGCCTTTGAAAGTGTTGGACCCTAATTGAAGCAATGTTCTTAGATGACGATGGAAGAGCATCTATTAGTTAAAATAATTTTTGAACTTCGTAGGTAAAAACTTATTTACCATAGGAAGTTTGTTTCCTTAATTTATTTAATTTGTAATATTTTCCTAATTGTGATCTAGTATAATATAGGTCAATAGGAATTTAGATGAGTTCCATCTAGATGATATGAAAATGGATAGACATAGCCAAATTAAAACTATCTTAAATAATCTAGAAATATAGATTTAGGTATTTAATTTGTATGAGAAGTATGCTTGATTGAATTTACATGTAATTAAGAATTAGGGAGAGAAGTGATGAGATTTTTATGACTACTAAAGAGTGGGTGTATATGGGAAGATGGAAAGAATGTATACATTCCTATAGATTTGAAATCCTTACTTTGTTATTGAATTTATATATCCACATGTACCTTATCATATATCTATCTACATAACTGAATTTGATTTATTTAAATGTATATAGACTTGTTTCTCCTTTTATTAAAAGAAGAGTTAACTGTTTTGGATGAGCAGTTCCAGGTTCAAGGTCAAAACTTATAACCCAAATTTTTTATTCATGACCCAACGATTCACCTACAATAATCAAGAAATATTTGTCAATATATAGGGATGTAATTGTTAGAAATTCTAAGAAGGGGGTGGGTGAATCAATGTCTCATCCAATTGTTCAATTTTTTCAGTTAAAAAATGTTTGCAAATGAGAAGCGCAAGCTATATCAGGACACAGGAATTGAAAATGAAAAATTACTTAAACAATTTCATCCCAAAATACAATAATTAGGAGACCAATACTCCATTACAAGTTTCGGCTCCAACCTATTAAATAATGACACCAATCCTTTTGTATAAACCATGACACCAACCTATAATGGGGATGCCAATGCTGTTGACAAGCAATAGAACCAACCTAGAAAAAATGAATGAGGACATTTGTCATTTTCAGGCACCAACCTAATTAACTACATAAAAGTAGACTTCAAGGCTTCTCAAACACCTTTTCTAATATAAGCTTCAATACCAATCCAAAAAAATCCTCCAAAAAATTCTTCAGATATATGATTCAAGAGAGTCTTTGAATAGATTAGAGTATTGGTCCAAGATTCCTTCATGATAGGCTTCAAAATAAGCTTCAAACTATTCTTAAAAGCTTCTTCAAAATAAGCTCAAAAAAACCCCCCTTATCATACATTTGATCATCTTCATATCATACTCCAAGTCAGATCTTGATTAGACTTTAGACAACTTCAAAATAAAACAAGATTGGATAAAAAGAGGGAATAATTCAAGTTTGGTACAAGGTGAAATAAAGGCTAATTTATGGCCAAGGTTAGGGTCTGCCACAAGGTTGAATTACAAGAATGTTACATAACTGAATTAGGGCCTATTAGAAGACCAAATTACAGACCAATTACAAGGCCAAATTAACGATTACCGCAAGACCAAATTCCGCTAAGAAAGAGGTAAACATCCTTCATTAATTGCTCCGGAAATTGTACATTACCAAGCTCACATAAAAATTCCTAACCAAAAAAAAAAATCATTTTTAAAGATGGCTTCTTTCAACCATGATTAACTCCATTGTTAATGAGATATGAACCTCTTCTTCTACTACTTGAACAAGTCTAAGTTATCTTACTTGGTTAGTTGAATCACCTAGACGAAACAAGAGAGAGGATGGCCTATTTATATGCCTTATTGACCCCTAAACAAGGTCATGTTAACCCAAGTAGGGCCAACATATCCTATGGGAGGGGTGACTTGACTCTGGCCAAAGAAAGTCAACATTCATCTTGAAAAAATCATATCTCCTCAATCGATAGGAGTTAGGGGAAATCCAGATCCTGTTGGAAAGGTTTTGAGATGCTGTTGAATATTGTAATATTATATTATTTAACTATATAACATTTGATATCAATAACAACCGCTTTCTAAATAATCTCCCCCTTTGTTATTAATGGAAACATTGCTATCACTGATTTCCTTGGCTATATGGTACTCCTCGAGACTTCTTACTACTCCTCTTCACTTCTTCATGTTGAAATCTAACTATGGCCAACCATCATATTTGCTATCATAATTTATCATTATGTATTTATTAAAATATTGAAAAAAAAAAGAAAAAAAATATTTTTAAAGCATGGATTTCATGGTATTTTCACTTCTTAATTAGGTTAAAGCCTCCATTGAAGGATTCTAGGGTTTATTTATTTATTTATTATCATATATATTTGACCCTTCTTATGACTTTTTGTGATATAAGGGAAAATTATTTTGAGTCAAATTATTCATTTTAGTCCTCCTCACCAAGTTAGCCACACCTCGATGAAGTCTTCCCTTTTCGGGGTAATTGGACCCAGTGAGTTGTATATATATAAGGATAATTTTACCTACTTAGAATTCATTCACAACAAGTTTGATCATTAGTGAAAGAGAACAAGAAAGAAGTGTGAAATCTAGAGGAAGGAAGACAAACTCAAGACGAACACAAAAGACAAGTTTTTGGGCATCTCTCTCTCACACGTGTGACTTTTTCAAGGCTTTCTCGGTAACTTCTCGAGGCTGAAATTTCTGATCTTACCAAAAGTCCAAAGTTCAATTGTAGTAGGGCCAAAATTCAAGTTGGAGAAGCTTTTGAGGGTGTTGAACCTTATTTACCATGACAGTATTTGCATACTTAGAATGAGGTCTGACTTGATTGGAGGAGGTATTTATCTTGGTCAAAAGTTATCACATTATATCACTTTGACTTGCTTCTATTAGAGAAGAATATTTTGAATAGGTTTTCCACTAGGAGAGGTGTTTCACCCTGGTTTAGTACCTACATCTTGTGTCTCTTATTATTTTTATTTTCATGTATTTTTCATTTGGTAATTGCTTGATGAAATATAACATCATAAATAAGTAAATAATCCAACACATGTCACAATTAATTATCAATAAAAGAGGAATCAAAACCCTAATAACTATGTGCATTAATTTCTCAACATGGAAGTAGAGCTAAGGTGAAGAAAATACTATTTGATGATCACTTTATTGGCTATATTTTAGGAAGGAATACTTGAAGGAGATCAATCTTGAAAGGAAGATATCTCTAAGAATCCCTCATTCATGGAGAGAAATTTTTAATATGGGATTCAAGACACTTAAAAGACTCTTGGAGTTTGCAAGAATATTTGATATCAAGGTATTACACAATATATCAAAAGGAGTAAAATATGGAGGACTCTTTTCTTCACTTATAGGTACACATGATTATGAAAATGTTTGGATCATTGATAGTGGACCCTCAAGACACATGATAGGAGAAAGCAGACAACTTCAAACCATATCGAAAGGAGCATCATCTCATTCAGTAGAGATTGGAGACAAGAAGAGCTATGAAATTAGAGGATTTGGATATACTTCATTGGAACAAGAAGATGTTGGAAAAATTCATCTCAAGAACATTCTCTATGTCCTAGCTTTGGAAAAGAATTTACTTTCCATTTCTTGTATAGAAGATAAAGGAGATAGAATTTATTTTGTAGATGGAAAAGTTCTTGCTTGGGGAAGGGACTCTAGTATTGAAAACGATAAGGTTATTGGGATTCATGAGGGAAGGTTTTATAGACTATTAACATCTTCTCCTGCAAAATTCATGGTTAAATTAAAATATTAATTAACTGCCTCGAAATCTGTGCATGCCTTCTACCTCCTCGAACTGTGTGCAGAGGTAAAACTATGAGTTTAAATAAAATACCTTAAGCGAATTTACCAATGGAACTGTTATGGCTTAATGGTAATAATAGAGGTTGGTTGAGGAGGGGTCGGGGGATCAAATCCCGCCGCTCTATATCTATATTTTTATCAAACCACAATGATATATTAATGGGGGTTGTGTCCGCATTGAGTGGCCCGCCCCTAAAACCCCGCACTAACACTTAGCACCCTTAACTACTGTCGTCGCAGTAATATCAATGATCGGCCTTCAAGATCGATGCTTTAGGTGCTATTAAATCAGTGTGATTTAAGGGGTTTCGCCGATATATATATATATATATATATATCTATATCTATATATATATATATATATATATATATATATATATATATATATATATATATATATATATATATATATCGGCGATCAGCGCATATATTGGTAATCGGCGTGGATGACGCCTTCAAAATCGGCAATCGACGTGCGCTGTTATCATATTTAAATATCGGCGTTTCAGGGTATCGGCATATTTAAGGTATTGGTGATCAACGCTTAATATATATGGAGGTTGGGCCGATGGGGTGTGGGTCGGGTCCACCACCGATGGCCCGCCCACCCTGTAACATAATTTTTTAAAATATATATATATATATATATATATATATATATATATATATATATATATATGGGTTGGGGCGATGGGGTGTGGGTCGGGTCCACCGCCGGTGGCCCATGCCCACCCCGTAATACATGGAATATATGATATGCGACATTTGGAGGGTTCAGCGGGGGTTATGGCCGCCGACCCGAAACAAATATATGTATTATTGTTGCAATAGAGGGTTGGTGCGATTAGGCCGGTGAGGGTTATGGCCGTCGACCTTATAGTAATTAAAATTTTTCGTTTGGTTATGAAATTTTGGGGTGGTGGGAGTGGTGCCTGCCACCTCATAATAATCATATATAATTTTGATTTTTATAAAGAGGGAGGTCATTTTAAAACTTATATAAAATAATGGTCATTGGGCAAATTAACGAGGCAACAATTTCAACCGATTTTGGGAGCTAGGTCTATGCCTCGGTGTCGGTCAAATTATAGGACACTTAAACCTAGCCCACATCCCAACTTTGACCAAACTTTGATTGGTTTGTTCTCCCTCATACGAGCTCGGTTTGTCAAACCCTTTGCACCTCCATGATCAGGAAAACGAGATCTATGCTTTGGTCCTAGTTTGAGGTCATTCTGAGTACTTTGATTTTTGAGGCTTCTTTGTCCTGTGTCTCTCTGAAGCCACCTAGATCACTTGTTTAACAAAATGAAGAAGAGGTCGTATGGTATAACAATGGTGGATTCATACCAGTTATAAAAAGGAAATATTTATATGCATTGGAATTGAATTATATTACCATAAGATCATATAATTTATATGGTATGAAGTAAAAAGAGTGTGTTGAAGTAAATACCATACGTTATATGGTATTGTTTTGAAGTCATATATGGTTTGATATATGTGTTGAGTCACACATGATTTAATATGTTTTGATTCATACATATGGTTCATATAAAAATATAATAATATTCATGCTCCTTATATGGGGTTGATTAATATATATATTTATGCTTTTTTGTATGCGTTGAGTGTGAAGAATGTATGGTTAATATGTAATGGCATATGAAGTTTACATGTGTTGAGGGATAAGTTTCCAGTTCTTATTGGAACAACTAGTGTTGGTTGAAATCTTGACATGAAACCAAACACAACTGATATCGAGGGTCATCATTTTTTTGAAGACAATTGCAACCTATTGTATAATCCAATTGTAGTGAAATTGTATTGTGAGTGGGTGTTGCTTCTTGGTTTCATATTTGTGATCAGTGTTTTAAGTGTAAGTTTGTATTGTTGAGAAAAATGGCTAAAATTAATAATGTATTAGAGTTATTGAATACCATCATAAAATCCAGTATTGATGATATGATAAAAGTCAGCAAAATCACTCTCACGGATATTCAAACCTGATTTCAAAATGCACAAGAAAAGTTTGATTTACTGCAGCTTGAATCCCAGCTTCAACAAGATGAGTTACAACAACATAAGCATCATGACACCCATCATAAACAAGAAATGAAAAATGTAGTACCCATTTCATGAGAAGATGTGCAGAAAGATGCAGAGATTCAGTATGCACATCCCAAGCCAATTATCAGACCTTGGGAAGAGCTTGTTCATAACAAGCATAGAACTGGTCTTAGATATGACAAGGATGTTTCCTTTCATATTCCAGATTACTCAAAGCCCATTCAGTTTCGGAGTGCTGGATTTATTTATGAAAATTCATCTTCAGTTGTTCCAGATTCTGCTCCACCACATTCGTAGCCAAAAGTTGATAAATTCCAACACTGTGACCAAGTTGGCCATATGAAATATAATTGTTCTCATCTTCATCCATGCAAGAATCATGGTCAACATACTAATTCTTCACACAGATGCTTCAAAAACAAGCCTCCTGCAAGAACAAAGATTCATCTTGGATGGATCGCTTCTTGGCAATGGGCTTCAATAGCCAAGAATATATTTCAATCATATGTTAGAATTTATTCTAGAATATTAAAAGGTCTTGCAGCTGAGTTTTCTCCATATTTTCACCTTGTATCTGATAGGGGGGAAGTGATGGTTGTGATGGTCATATACAAGCTTCAAAGCTAAATCAAGTGATCGATTCAGAGTTGTAGCCACAGACAAAGATGCCCCTAAGCATGCATTCGGTTGATGGTCAGCTTTAAACCATCTATATGAGGTTGAGACCTATCTTCAAATAATTGGGGACACTTCCTCTAGTAGAAGTCTTTAGCTTCTTGCTAGTTTTGGAAGAGTTCCAAGAATTCCCTCAAGCATTCTAGAGTTGGTGGTCATCCTTAAACCACCGTAGGTTGATACCTCTCTTTCAGGTTGAGGTTCTCCATTTTTATGTGGGTTGAGACCTCACTTTGAAGGTTGAAGTTTCACCTCTTCAAAACATGAGGATCACTTCCTCTAGCAGAAGACCTTAGCTTCATGCCAGATTTGGAAGAGTTTCGGGAACTGCACTAAGCGTTCTAGTGTTGGTGGTCATCCTTAAACCACCACCTTATGCCAACATTTCAGACAGAACATCCAACCTAGTGCTACCATGCATTTTTGCACATTTTTTATTATAGATCTCTTCTTGGATTCACACATAACCGTTTGGATTAAGGGGGGAATTAAATTTGAATTATTACCTCTTTTCCTTTGCCAATGACTTTTCCAATTTCTATAGCCATAATAAACCGCTACTACTGCCCATTATAGTGTTTTCCAAACATTCTGCTTGGAATATGTGTTGCATGACTTTCTCTTTTACCTTTTCCTTTAATATCCTTTATTACATGAAAATTTAACATGAGGTTGTAACAAACCAGCCCCCCCTTAAAGGAACACCATCCTTAGTGTTATGTAACATTTATAACTAGAAAACTACTGAAAACAAAACATACTGCCTATGGAGCTTTATAACGTAGCTCGATGCAGTATTTACAATGACATCCTACTGAAAAAGAAAAATAAATATACCGCTTATTGGACCTTTATAACACAACTCATTGTGGTATTTACAATGACAAGCATATATATATATCTATATATATATATATATATATATATATATATATATATATATCGATACCAAAACTCATTTTTCTCAATCAAAAAATATTGAAGGATACAAAGCCCGCATCCGATCATCCATCTCCCATGTAACTTCATCAGGCCCAGAGTGCTTCCACTGCACTTTAACTTTGTCTATTTCTCGGTTCTGGAGCATGATGTATTTCTACTATAGAATGCACTATGGCTCCAGATAGAACTCTCCCTCTAGTTCCACCTACAATACAGAACAATCAATAACATGATTGAAATCTTTCACATATCCCTTAAGAAATTAAACATGGAAAACATCATGGACTTTCACTGTTAGCAATACTACAAGTTTGTAGGTCACTGATCTAATCCTCTTAGGTATCTTAAAAGGTGCACAATACCGAGGTGCTATCTTGGCACATGACCCGATCCTCAACGAGCTCCTCTTGGAATTGATGCGCTAGTACACATGCTCCCCAACCTGAAACTCCTTGAATGCTCTACTCTGATTCACATAACTCTTCTTCCTCTCTTGTGCTTCATGTACATTCCTTTTAATAACCTACATCTCCTGCTCCATCTCAGCCAACATATCTAGTCCAATCAATACCATGTTCACTACGTCACTTCAACTAATAGGAGTATTACAACTCCACCCATAGAGAGCCTCAAATGGACTCATATTCAAGGATTCTTAATCCCCATTATTATATGAAAACTCCATTAGTGGAAGATACTCCTCCCACTTTCTTTTCTTATGCATGACATACATCCTCAAAATATGCTCAAGAATCTTGTTGACCCTATTTGAATGTTCATTTTCCCACAGATGATAAGCCATTCTGAAGGCTAACTCTATCCCCAAGTCTACAAACAACTCCTTCCAAAAATTGGAGTGAACTTCACATCTCAGTGTGATATGTTTTTCTTGCAAATACCATGCAACCTCACTATCTCCCTGATTAACATTTGAGCTAACTCACTAGTTGAATTTCTAGACTTCATTGTAATGATGCGAACTATCTTGCTCAACTTTTCAACAATAACCATGATTAAATCATGTTTCCTTGATGTCCTCAGAAAACCTGTAATGAAGTTCATGGAAATGACCTCCCATTTCCATTTTGGAATCAGAATAGGCTGCAATAAACATGTTGGGTGCTTACAATTAGCTTTCACATACTGACAGTCCAAACATATAGAAACAAACTCAACCAATTCCTTCATCAAATTTTGTGAATGGTTGAATATCTTAACAACTGCCAAAGTCTTTTGATATTCTAGGTGACCTAAATATGGCTTTAAATGAAACTCCCTTAAGGTAAGCTTCTTCAACTCACTTTTATCCATCACATAAGTCATGTTCCTAAATCTAAGAAACCAATTAACTGTGTGGTGATACTCTTCATCCCTATCACCTTCACCATGCTATTGTAATATCTACTTTACCTACTAGTACATATCATCATGCTTCTCTGCCTGCAAGATTTGGACCTACAAATCTGTCCCATATGATCTCACACTAAAATATGGTTTACCTACACTCTCCTACTAAGAGCATCCACAACTTGATTCTCCTTACCCTTAATGTACCTCATCTCAAAGTCAAGCTCACTAAGGGTATTCAACCATCTAGAATACTTGGCATTCAGATTGGATTGGTCAAACAAGTATCTTATTCCACTATGATCTCTCATAAGAACAAACCTCATGCCAAGGAGATAATGGATCCACATGTTTAATTCATGAATAATAACTACCAACTCAAGATCATGAGCCACATAGTTATACTCGGCCTCATTCAACTTCCTTCAATGATAGAATCAGACATGTCCTTCCTACATTAGGACTCCACCATTTCCTTTCTTGCAATCATTTGTACACACCACAAACTCCTTATCAGGATCTGCAATATTTGAGACTAGATCATTTGTAAGAAAATGTTTCAACTACTCAAAAATAGTTGCACATTCCTTTTTCCATTAAAACTTCTTTCCCTTTCTCTCAAAAGATGTGATAGGATAGGAAATACTTGAGAAGTTACTAATGAATTTCCGTGAATAATTTGCTAGTACCATGAATGATATGACCTCATCCACATCCCTAGGATTTGGCCATTCCATCATAGGGTTAATATTTTATGAATCCACTGTTATCTCATCCCTTGAAACAACATGTCCCAATTAATGAATATGAGACTGAAAGAAACTACACTTACTGAGATTAGCATACAAGTAATGCTCTCTCAACAATCTCAATATTGATTTCAGGTGTTCTACTTGCTACTCTTCATTCTTGGAATATTTCAATATATCATGAATAAACACTATAAAAAACTTGTCTAGGTAAGGACACAACATGTTGTTCATCAAACACATGAGAGTTGTTGGAGCATTATTAAGACCAAACATAACCACCACAAACTCATAATGCTCATACTGGTTTGGAATGTAGTCTTGTAGATTTCTTCTTCTTCGATTCACCCCTGATGATATCTCGATATTAGATCAATATTTGAGAACATTGTCGCTCCTTTTACCTGATAAAACAAATCATAAATCCTCGGTAATGGATACCATTCTTGATTGTGAGCTTGTTCATCTTCCTATATTTAATGTATAATTTGAGAGTACCATCCTTCTTGTTTACAAACAGAACTGGTGCAACCCAAGGTTATACACTTGGCCTTATGTATCATTTATCAAGAATTTCCTTAAGCTCCAACTTCAATTCCACCAACTCTAGAGTACTCATCTTGTACAGTGCCTTTGATGTTGGTGCTACTCCTGGTACCAATTCAATAGAGAAATCCACTTCCCTACGAGGTGGTAACTATGAAATTTTTGTAGGAAAGACATCCTGAAACTGTTGCAAAACTAAATATTTCATAACTTCATCATCCTCCACATACTTCCATTTTTCACTAAAAAAATGCACTGTAAACAATACACACCCTTTCCTGCAACTGCACTTAGCTTACATAATTTTAACCATTCTCACTGATGTAGGATTCTTCTTTCCCTGCAAGATTATTCTCTATTGGTCATTAGCTAGAAACTCAATAGCCTTCACATAACAATCTACCTTGGTCTTGTTAGTGAACAGTCAATCCATGACCAAAATTATATTATATGACCCTAAAGGAATCGCTTTTAGATGTGCTGATGTAAGCATACCATTCAACTCAAATACACAAGCTCTCACCCAATGATGAACTCTTCTCTTGTTCCCATATAGACAACTACACCAACCAAGATTCTGAATGCACGTCTTTACTCAAGCCACTTGTATCCACTAGGTCAGGACTAATATAGCTATAATTATATCTAGGATCAATCAAAATGGAAAGAACTTGATCACAAAGCTTACCTTCCATCTCAATAATGGATTCCTAATGATCTGCCTACCTATTATAAAGTGAAGCACAGATTCAAGGAATTATCTTAGAAACACCCCCAACTGTCTACACATCCTAAGCATTGTATATATGATGCCTTCCACCCTAGTACAATGGAAAATATTTGTTGTGATGATCCTTGCCACAAATACAACACTACAACGGTTCCCCATCGATACCTTTATTTCGCTTTTCTCTAGGTTGAGACCCATGTCTTTTCCTAGTTGCATTAAACTTCTTGTTAGGAGCCACATTTTCTTTTTCACCTCCATCCTGAGGTCTTCCTCACTTCTGAGTTCATTTTCCTCTAGCCTTCTCATTCCCTTTCCAATCATGCTTAGGCTCAAACTTGTTATTCGATTGCTAATAACAATGATTCAATTTTTTTTATGGATTCCTCTAATGAAAAAGGCTCATCAAACTCAATTTAGCCTCTCAATGCTACTAGGAACACATTGATGAACCTTTGAATCTTTGCTTTCTCATCCTTGATATAAGGCACACACCTCAACAGTTCTATATAATTTTTTTAGTATATTATTCATTTTTCATGGAATCCATCTTCAACTCATAGAACTCCTTAGCATTTCCATCATAATACCTATCAGAGAAGTACTTCTTCATGAAGAGTCTTTCAAACTTGTAGGTTTTAACCCTGTACAGAAAATACTTGCAAAGGAATTCTTAAAAAATAGAAATACAAACAATGGAAAGAACATAAAACAAATATACATTGAAATTTCCCCTAGATCCAAAAACCACAACTACCAGATTGATTTTTTATTATATTCTTTTGAATGTTACAATACATTTATATACATCTTGAAGCATTCTTCAACCCCAATCTAGTAATCATGTATTAGAACATAACAATAGTCACCTTGATCAGATCTACAAAGTATCAAGGGAAAAAAGCCATCATGCCCAAAACCATGTGCAAAACCCATGCAAAAAACCATGGGTAGGTCCACCCACCATCTGTGGGTCTGCCCCCATCCTTGGGTTTTCATAAAAGAAAAAATTTTAAGGGTGCTGCCCTGGACCCTGTTTAGGGCGGCTACCACCCCCCTTCAAACCTCGCGATAGGGGGAGTTATCGCCCCCTCTTGATCCACTGTTGCACCTGACGCAATGTACACCATGTGATTATATTCATGGAAAGAATATAACACACACCAAAAATTCTCCCACTTGTTTTATTTTACAGATAAGGGGTCACAAGAGAACTTAATCATTGGTCCAGCCCTAGAATTCCCATTGTTTCTCTACACCAAGAAAATTTCTCAATGCTCACAAACTTCGTCAATCCATCTACAACATTCTTCAAAGTGTCCATATTTACCAATAACACTTTTTTGTCATCAAATGTATCCCTAACAAAGTGATACTAAACATCAATGTGTTTTGCCTTTAAATGATAAGCAAGGTTTTTTGACAAGAAAATTACACTATGGCTATCACAGTCTATCCTTATAACTCGTTTTAAAAACCCCATACTTGAACACAAACTCTCCAACCAAACTGCTTCCTTTCTTGCATGAGTGGCTACCATGTATTTTTCCTTGATAGTTGAAAGAGCCATTACAAAATGTCTCTTTCTCATCCAACTAATTGCTCCTCCAAATAGGCTAAACACATACCCACTTGTATATCTTATCTGATCTAGATGTCTAGCCTAGTTTTCATCAACAAAGCCACAAATGTACAAAACTTTGGAAAATCCTAGTATTCCTTGGTAGCACATACCATAATCACTAGTGCCATGTAAATAGATGAAAAGTTGCTTCATTGTTGTCCAATGCTCCTTCCCTGGTCTTGACATAAATCTTCTTAATAATCACATTACATGTGCAATGTCTAGTCTAGTACAGACCATCACATACATCAGGCTACCAACTTTGATCACATACGGAACATGAGACATGTCCTCTTCCTCTTTTTGTGTCTCAGGACTTTGTTCAACAGATAAATTTACACCTACAGGAATATGAGCCTTCACTGGTTTACTATCTTGCATATTAAACCTCCATAATATTGTCTTGACATACGTCCTCTGGTTTAACTACATCTTCTGCTTTCCATGATATCATTTAATTTCCATACCCAAAATATAGTTTGTAGCACCAAGATCCCTCATGTTGAATTTTGAGGACAATTGGGTCTTCAAATCCTCGATAATTTATTTTTCATTTTCAACCAACAACATATCATCCACAAACAATACCAAATCAATAACATGTCAACATTCGATTTTAACTACACAGAATGATCTGATTTCCTTCTTATGAAGCCATGTCCCCATATAAATGTATCAAATTTTTGATACCACATCCTTGCTGATTGTTTTAATCCATACAATCAATTTTTTAACCTGCATACCAGTTATTTCTTACCCTTCACTGTAATTCCTTCTATTTTTTCATGTAGATCTCTTCTTCCAGATCCTTGTGAAGAAATGTTATCTTCACATCCATTTCAACTATCTCAAAATCGAAATAAACAAAAACAAATAAAAGTAATCTAATAGAAGCTAACTTGGCAACAGTAGAAAAACTATCATCAAAATCAATTCTCGGCACCTAGGAATAACTTTTTTCTACCAATCGAGCTTTTTATTTCTCCACCTAGCCTTCTGCATTCACGTTCTTCTTGCTTCCAATGGGTCTCCTTCTAGCCAACAACTCCACCAGATCCCAAGCCTCATTTCTATCCAAAGATTCCATTTCATTAACCATGGCCTTTCTCTATAGTTTTCCATCCTTTGAATCCACTGCCTCCTTGACACTTCTGGGATCATCATCTGTAGTAGAAGAAGAAAAATTTGAACAGAAAGCAGATGAATTATACCTCTTTGTCTTCCTTCTCTCTCGAACTTATCTTCTCAAAATTGGAGTTTGTGGATTTTCTTCTTCTTATTCTTATTTTGTTGTACAATCCATTTCTTCCTCCTTAAGTTCAAAGTCTATCTTTTCATTTTCCATTGGTTGGAATTCTTGTTTAATAACATCCTTCACCTCTCTAAACACTACATATCAGTTGTACACAACCTTCCTTGTTTTTGGTTTCCAAAGCTTATAACCTTTTAAATGATCCCTATATCCAATAAAAATGCATTTTTCATATTTACTATCCAACTTGGTTCTTTTCTTCTTTTGAACATGTACATATGAATCAAAACCAAAGATCCTGAGATATGAAAGAGAGGGTTTCTTACTAGTCCACACGTCATGCGGAGTCTTATCTTCCAACACTGATGAAGGTGATATGTTAACCAGGTAACATGTAGTATCCATTGCCTCTGCCCATAATTCCTGCCTTAATGCAACACCATTAAGCATGCTTCTTGTCTTTTCCATCAATTTCCTATTCATTATTTCTACAACTACATTTTGCTGAGGTGTCTATGGAGTAGTATTCTTTCATGCTATATCACACTTCTTACAAAACTCTTCAAATTCCTTCTTGAAAAACTCTCCACCATTATTTGTCCTCAACACCTTAATATTCTTCTCTATTTGATTTTCCACCATAGACTTAAATTCTTTAAACCTGTCAATGACTTTAGATTTCTTCCTTAGGAAATATATCAATGTATTCCTCAAGAATTCATCTATATATGAGACATATTACATATACTTACCCAATGATGTAACTACCATAGAGGAAAACACATCAGTTTGCACAAGATCTAATATCCCTTTCACCCTCTTAGAAATAGAGGGGAAACTCACCCGATTTTTCTTTCCATGTACACAATGTTTATAGAAATAAAATTCCAGAGAGAAATTAGACATACCTTCTAGCATACCATTACCATGAAAATGGGCAGAGGCATCTCCAACTAAGGACTGCAATACCCAAACAGCTTCCAGGTTTCTCTTTGAGAATAGAATCTCCAGGTTCGACTGTCTGCGAAGCTTGAAAATAGACCAGGGCAAGCATTTCATGAGCACGACCATACCATAAGGGCCCTTACCATGAGTTTATGATCCAACATATTTTAAGTCCCTTCTATCCAATATGTTCAAACCGATGACGCCATAGCATGGTATTTTCTCCACAGACCACTAGGTTTTCTACTCCACTTTCAAGAACCACATAACTATTGAACCCATCACTAAAAATGCTATGCAGAAGCTTGTATAGAGTTCCGATCTGAACTCCCTGCATCAATACCAGTGCTCACTAAACCATCTTTTAGGTATCTTTCTCGAACACTGTTTTTATACTTGCATCATCCAACTTTCTTACAGAAATCATATTTTTGGGCAATGTAGGAATATGAAGAACACCAAGAAGTGTTCTAATCCTTCTACCTTGCAACTTTAACCTAAATTTTCCACATCTGATGATTCTACTCTTCCTGTCATCCCCTAAAAAGACCTGACCACCATCATATTTATGATACTCAGAGAACCACTCCCTATGGGGCGTGAAGTGAAAGGATGCACCTGATTCAATCAACAATGCATCAGTATCTACATGTGTACCTAAAGAAGAATCCAAGTACACATCCCCACCTTCATTAAAGGTGGTTTTCACCTCTTCATAAGGATAACATTAGACCTGTTTCATTTCTTAGAAGATTTAGATCTATAGTCCTTTTTATAGTGCCCTTCCTTTCTGCATTTCTAGCACACCTTTACAGATTTCCCTGGAGATTTACATCTCCAACTCAAGGAATTATTTTTATTTCTATTTTGGTATTGTCCTCTCATAGACAAGGCATATCTATTCTAGCTCTGCATATTTTTCCATCTCATTTCCTATGACAACAAGGATGAGACTATTTCATCAAAATTGAAGGTAGTTTTATTGCTACCTATTGCAACAATGACACTTTCCCACAAATTTGCTATGAACACAACAAAATGATGCACTTATCTTCGTCTAAAATTATTATATCCACATATAACAACTGGCTTACCATTGTATTAAAGGCATTCAAATGCACTCTCATTGAGTCTCCATCCTTCATCCTCGGCTTATACAGATTTTTTTGCAGGAATAATTTGGTCACCAAAGGATTAGCTTGGTATAAAGTCCCTAACTTGTCCCACAAAGCCTTCACCATAGATTCCCATAATACATTGAACAATACTGAATCTGAGAGACACAATCATTTCGTGCTCTTTGCCTTCTGATCTAACTATGCCCAGTCTTTTGCTAACATTCTTGTTGGTGTCGTTCTTGGATATACACCAATCCATTGATCTCGGTCCACATAGAGATCCTCCATCTTGAGCTTCCATGACTCAAAACTATGACCATTAAATTTCTTGATCTCTCTCTTACCATTGTTCGCCATATTCTTTCATTGTAACAATCGATGCCACAGATCTCCTAGTGAACAAGGTCTACCGCAAGCCTGAGCAAAACCCCTCAACAATAAAGTCACCCCCTTGAACTTGAAATTAATATGATACCAAATGTAGGTTTTAACCCTATACATAAACTACCTAAAAATGAATTTTTAAAAAACAGAAAGACAACAATGGCAAGAACACGAAATAAATATACAAAGATATTTTCCTGTGGATACCAAATTGGGACTATTGGATTGATTTTTCATTATGTTCCTTTCAATGTTACAATACCTATATATACATGACAAGTCATTCATAAACCCCAATACACTAACAATTTTTTAGAACATAACCATAGCTACCTTGACCGTATCTACAAAATACCATGGGCGGAAAATCATGATGCCCAAAATCATGTACAAAACACATGCACAAAGCCATGGGTAGGTCCGCCCACCATCTATGGGTCCACCAGCATCCTTTCTTTTCACAACTATTATTGGGTCCACATAAAAAACAATTCCTAGGGTGTTTCCTCCGACCCCGTCGAGGGGGGATACTGCCCCCTTGCTGAACCCCCACTATGCCTCATGCAACATACAATGTATGGCACTAGTCGTGGAAAGAATGTAACACAGACCCAAAAAAACTCACTCCATGTTGGCTTCTTTTCTCTATTGCCTCTGGAATTCTTCACAACTTCCCACTACATACTTTCTTTCCCATTGAAACTGAAAGTGTCTATCTTGGCTTTCATATCTTTTGAATAGACCTACAATATGAAGAAATTCCTCATCCCAAGTAGCCATGATTCTGCATCCTCTGATTTCTTCATCCATCCATAAAAAATAAGAGCCTTGACTTTCTTGAACTCCTTTGGAAAATACTTCTTCTCACTCCTCTTATAAGGATGATGGCAGTGATGGAGATGATGTCTCTCTCAACGAGGACCAGAATAGAACCCATAAACACTGCCCCTCCCGTTAGGTGTATCCAACCATCTTCCACATATGATTGTATCATCTTTATCAAACCTATGCCTCGATCGAGATCTTCTACAATATACCCCATGAGTCCTTCCTCGTGTCTATGACTGATCCTTAACTATCCTTGTCTCTGTAAATCTAATAAGCTTTGAAGGATCACCACATTAACCTAAAATTGCTTCTCTTGAGCTCTGGCAAGCATTTCCTATGTATGAATCAACTTGTTATTATCTTCCTTGCAACTTTTGATTTTTGCCTTCAAACTTTTCTATGTATTCAGTAGATCAGGATAATACTCATCTCTTTGTTGCTCGTTTGATTTGTAAGGAGAGTAATTTGAACTTTAATCCATCATTTTTATTATCATCTCTGATCTTCTCTTTCCTCCAAACATGTCATGTTAGATAAACCAAATAGAAAGCATAATCAAGCCATACCTCAATGAAGGTTAGGGGAGGCTATCTCATCTACCCAAATCTATCTACATTAGTATGATTCATATATATAATGGCACCATCATATCAATATCTCAACATCATACATGATCACACAAAACTATAATAATAACCTCATGTCACAATAATTGTAATTATCCCAATGCATGCATATTAAGCACATATACAATTGACGTGCATGCATAACAATATGCATTTAGTCCATCCAGTCCAAAATTTTTTACCTCGAAGCTTTTATACCACCCTGTAACTTCCCCTCCCACATTTACCCACTTTCACAAGCTCTATCATTTAAACATGAGCTCATTGTTTCTATGATATGGCCCAACCTCCAAGTTCTATTTATGGAAGTGGGGTTGACTAACTGACAACTTACAACCATGCCTCAGGGACTACCAGCTACTCAATAGCCTGCAAACCACCCCAAGTTATTAATCCATGAGTTGGAGCTCCTTTTCACTAACCTAACACCCAAATCGCACCCTTGACACATTGTGCATGTGGTTATGAGGCTCCAACTGTATGCATAGGATTGCTTGCCAGCGGTTATGAGTACAAATCCTCAGATCTATGCTAGAGGTCCCTAGATATGAGCCACATTTCTACACTAGCCTCCAGACCACTCCCTAGAACTTCACGCAACTTTCCAGAATCATAATTAAGATGATAATGCTAATCATTCAAAACTTGAACAAGAACTTGACCTTGACATGCTTAGTACATGAAAGTAATTTGGTCAAGCATATGGTGAACATATAAGCTACAAGTCATGAATGCATATTTGATCATAGACTATTATTCCTCATTTGAGATTAACCAAGAAGGCTCAGTGTCATCTCAAGCTAGCTGCAACCACATTTTTTATCCCATGCATTCATCAACCATTCAAATATTTATGAAATCTTGAATAAGAGCCATAGCTAGAGTACATCATAGAATCATGCATATAACTAGATTAGAAACCATGAAAAATCATCCATAAGATCAATAGAATAAACATGACATGTTCTCATAAATCATAATGACTAAAATAACTTATATTAACATATGCAAAAGCCAACGAAGTTAGGGACTTCCACGTGCAACCAGACCATAGATTGGGTTGAACCAAATATTTCTTTCATCCAATCACCCCCATGCCATATTCCAAGCATGAATCTAGAATATCATTGGATAAACCAAGACAAAACCAAACATGGAATCCAAAGGTTAAACCATCTCCACCCTCAAGCCATTGTTATCTCACCTAAAATGATCTTGAGATCACAAAATAAAAATAACCTTGGATGCCACATAATTCCCTCAACATACCTTAAGGAAATTTCTTTTCTTCAACCACCTATCGATGGCTTCCTCAAGAAAACCAGGTCCACCCCCAACCCTTGTGATTTTCTTGAGACCACCTCGCCTGATTCCAAAACCTTCGGGCAATCCAAAGCTCAACCATGAATGAACCCTAGCAGACAATGAGTATCGATGAAATGGAAAGGAAAGGTTGAAACCACTATCAAACTAGGAAAAAAGCATGCCAATGACAACAAATGAACCAAAATAAACAAATGCATGTGCCATGAATTCACACCTCAACTAGGAAATCACACATGCAACCTGTTACTTGCAAAATACTTATGTTGAAGTTGTTAATATAATATTTCTTTCCTTTCCCTTTCTTGTCCTTTTCCCTCCTTTACTTTCTTACTTGACTTTCTCCAAAATCCAAGAGTGAATGAGATCCAAAACTAAATTGATAAAAGTTATGAACTGTTTATATGGTTCCTTTCTATTATTGGTGCCTCTCTTTTCCTCATTTTCCTTCATTTCTCTCCAATTTCCTTTGCATGCAAATTTGTGTCTCTTCACGTTCCTTTCCTCCTATTTCACTTTATTTCTCATAATTAAATACCAATTATTGTCTCTTTTCTTTTTCCAATTACTTTACTAATTTCCATAGCCATAATAAACCACAAGTGATGCTCACTATAGTGTTTTCCCAACATTCATCTTGGAATACATGTCTCATGGCCTTGGTACTACATTTCCCATCTTATCAATTCTATTATTTTATTTTATTTTATTTTCTCCAGCCAAGGTATCAAGGCAACTTGATGCTTTCTAGCACAGTCAATGTACATTAACTTGATGGATCCTAGACTATTAAAATGTGTTGCTTTTGTCTTTGCGATTGAAGCCATGATTGACAAAACCATGAAAAATCTAATTGCTAAACTTGATGTGGTCCCTCTAAGCCTTGACTATGTAGCATATGGATGTCCCCTGATAAAGCCTATAATGTTTATGAATTCTTGTTGCAATTCTTTCTATCAATCAACTAATATATGCCCTACAACTGAAATGCATGTGGCCTGAAAGAGCTAAGATGTAGTAATGTGACTTTGCTAATCTACTAAAGATTTTCCAAAGCACGTGTCTAATGCTTCTTTCTGCAATTTTTAACATTGAGTGGGAAGCAACCAAATTATATTTCCTTGGAATATTTCTTGTAAACCTATAATTGTGTCCTCATGATGTTAAAACTGCACTAGGTGGATCACTAATGTGGTGGAACAATTGGAGTAGACTAAATATGCATCTGACAACCTTAATGGGTGAACAATGTTCCTGCAAGATAAGAAATGTTGATGTTGTCATAATTTAATTTCTTTAATTCCTTAACATACACAGATGTCAATGAAATAGAAACCAATGGGTTACTTTCTTGCAAATCGTTGATGTCAATGAAATAGAAACCAATGAGTCGCTTGCTTGCAAACCATTGATCTAGAAATAAGGACCTATGTAATTAAAGCATTTGTTCATTGAAAAAAGTAGAATTTTCCTCAGTAATCCTCGTTCTTAGTGCTTTACATTTGCCATCTAATATTGCAAGGCAACTTGATTCTTACTAGAATGGTGAGTGGTTAATAAATAAAAGAAATCCAGAGTATTAAAAAGTGTTTCATTTATCTTTTTGGCAGAAGCCATGGTTGGAAAAACCATGAAAAATATTAACTACTAAACTTCTAGTGACCACTCCCATCCTTGACTGTGTAGCTTATAGATGTACCCAGACCAAGTTTGTGATATCTAGGGGTGTGTGTTGCAAGTATTTATGGCCATCAACTAATATATTCCTTCCAAGTGAGAAACATGTGGTGTGAAAGGACTAAGATATGGTAATTTGTCTTTGGTTATTTACCAAAAAAATTTAGAGCCTAGCTTTATCTCTAGGGAGAGGGAAATTGTTGATCTTGGTTGGGAGGCAATTAAATTATGTTTTCTTGGATAAATGTTTCTAAAATTATAATTGTGTCATTGTGTCCAATTATTGGACATTCATTGAAGCTAATGAAATACACAAAAATGAGTCACATTATTTTTTTCATATTATTGATCCACGAATAAGGACTTTGTGAGTTCAAATCCTTCACTACTTGACTTTCTAGGTCGAATTTCCCATCTCATCGTCTTTCTTGTGGTTTTACATTCCCTAGCCCATGTTTTGAGTCAACCGATGCTTTCTATCATAGTCAATGTTCACTAAATTGATGGAATCCAAAGTATTAAAATGTGTTACAATTATCTTTCAGATTGAAGCCATGGTTGTTAGAATCATCAAAAATCTCGAACTCCTAAACTTGAAGTGACTCCTCTCAGCCTTGAATTTGTATTGGTGGATATTCAAAGACCAAGTTTGCATATACATTAATTCTTTTTCCAAGGTTTTTTCTTCGCCAATTGATATACGAGCTCCAACTAAGAAACATGTGACCTTGTGATGTAAAATTGCACTAAGTATGTCACTAACTTGGCGGAACATTAGAGTGGACTTAATATGCATCTCATAACCCTTTTGGGTGATCAATGTGCTTGCATAATGAGAAATGTTGATGTTGAAATCGATGGAGTCTAAGTTCCCCAATTTAGTTATTTTAGAAATGTTGATGTTGACATCGATGGAGTCTAAGTTCTCCAATTTAGTTATTTCAGAAATGCTAATGTTCACATTGATGGAGTCTAAATTCTCTAATTTAGTTATTTGACTTTGCTTATCTACTCAATATTTTTCCAAATCCATTTTTATCTTTGGAGAGCTTATTTCTACATTGTTAACATTAACTAAGAAGCAATCATAAATGTTGATGTTGACCTTGATGGAGTTTAAGTTCTCCAATTATTTAACACCCATCAAAGTTGATAAAATGAAATAGAAACTAATGGGTCTCCTTTCCTTCATATAATTGAGCCACAAATAAGGACTAGTGTAAATTCAATTGTAACCACAACTTCAACTTAAAAGTAGAAGTTTCTCATCTCATCCATCCTCTCTTCTCGATTTTGACATTTGTTGATCCATGTGTCAAGGTAGCTTTACACTTGCTAACATAGTCAACGGTGACTAATTCGATCGAATCCCAAGTATTAATTTTTTTTTTAATACTATTCATCTTGCTAATATAACAATGTTTAGCTCCTTATTAGTCCCTGCCATCTGGCATTCGGCAGGGACTATAGTAATCGATCAGGGTGGAGTTAGCATTAATTCTGCGGTGTTAGCATTAATTCTGCGGTGTTATTTGCGGTGTTATTAGCCGTTTAACATAAGGTTTCCAAATCGTCTTTCCGCCGATGTGCTTACATAAGCTAAGTTCCATTTGCACCTGACGCCTCGCCATCCGCTTCGCCATCTTATTTGGCCTCTTCCCGAGGCGGAAGAGGCCCGATCATACCTTAAATTACTTTTATGCGCACTGCATTCTCCCTAACTGTCAACGGTCTGGGTTTAATGTTAACATTAATTCCCATTAATTCGTATTATCTGCAGGGGTATGGGTATGTTAAGGTTTCCTAAGCTTTGGTGTTAAGCTGCAGGTGTCCGTGGCTGCCGGCAGGTGTCAGGAGGGCGGTCCCCAATATCAACACCTTGCATCTGCTTCCCATGTTTCTTGCATTTACTTCCCAGAGAGCTTCTGGTTGTAGGACGACAGGAAATTCTGCTCGACCTTCCTTGGCGGGGTAGCGGAACGACCTCGCATCTGTCGCCTGGTTCGCATCTGTCGCCTGGTTCAATCAACGACCATCTTGCATCTGCTTCCCATGTTTCTTGCATTTACTTCCCAGAGAGCTTCTGGTTGTAGGACGACAGGAAATTCTGCTTGACCTTCCTTGGCGGGGTAGCGGAACGACCTCGCATCTGTCGCCTGGTTCGCATCTATCGCCTGGTTCAATCAACGACCATTTCTGGAGGAGCCCAGCACGTTCAACTACCTTACAACAGGTTTTCCCATTCTTGTATGTTATCCCATTCCTGTATGTTATTTTTGTTGCAGTGAAGGAAAATCCCTGAGACTGCTTTCTTTATAGTTGGTTTCACAAGTCTGATTGACTTCTCTGCCATATAGCTGATGGTCTGTTGGGAAAAAACAACATGGATTCAAATAGATCAAGATTTTTTTTTTTGAGATTTTATATAGGATACAAGAGAATAGAATATATTTATTTACATCCTCGGAAGATTCTGTAGAAACTATAGGACTAAGTTACAGCGAAAATTGTACAACAAATTTCCGCAGCGTAGCTACCCCAAGGCTAACTTCACCTACTCTATCTATACTGTGAAAATACCCATTTTTCAAAGTTTTTAAATACCTTGAGTATCAACTACCTACTTGTTTCTAAGTTTTAAAACACTTTACATATAAGTTTATAACTACGTACTGAGGGCAAATTTTACCAGCCATGTAAAGTATTCAAATATTCATGCTTTATTGAGGGCTTCTTCTTACTTTCTTGTACAAAGTTACTGTAACATGTATATTAACCCACCTAAAAAAATGCCTGATGTTCAACATGACTTACTTGTTTAGGTTCGCCATTTCTGCCTCCAATGGTGGTTGCAATAATATGCCCCGCCTCTGTGACATTTCCAGCTACGACAGTTGCTTTTTCTTCCATCTCCTGAGGAACTTACCCATTAGGAAAAAATGATTTGAAACCAGAATTTACTTTCATGTCATAACAAAACTATTGTACATTAAAGAATACAAACACTGTAACAGTTCTGTTTCAAATAACCTAAAGCATGTGATCACCTTGTCATCCTTGATCTTCATGGTGTTCATCTCTCTGGGTAGGCGTTCAACTCCACTTGGTCCCAATTTTACTGGCGCAGAACCGGTCTTGGTTTCTATTCTCACTGGCACCAACCACGTTACTACTCTATGCCTGTTACAGCACCCAACTTTCTGCCTCGACACCTGCCTGGATTCATGGTCATTTCCTGTATTAATACCAAATGACTAGACGCTACAGGCGCGTATTAAGATTCTAGAATCCCCGTGAAATTTATACAAATGGACACTTTTCTTTTCAGGGATTTGTTATTTTTTCGACATCCATTGCATGATTGTAATATGACACAACCAACAGGCATAAATATAGAAATTCTTTTAAAGAACGACTATCAGACATCAGAACTGAAGACCTTGACTATCAGACATCAGAACTGAAGACCTTGTTGTCAGTTTGTAAACAGAAATTGACACAACAACACATTTATCCCCTTCAATATGACGGTATTTCTTCTCCTGATATTACTTGATGACCAAATCCGTGCTTACAATATGCAAGTTTTTCATTCACACAGAACAATGGACTGTATGGCCAAAGAAAAAAAAAACAGGTTACCTAGTCGTGCAGTAATTTCAATGAACTGTTTATTCAATTGCTCTGTACGCCCAAATCTGCTGCTCCGCAATGAGTTCCAATCATCCTTTTGCCATGTTGTTCTGGAAACAACAAAAACATGTTCTTGCTTAGGTTACCAGTTATGTTTTATTTTTCTGCCTGCAATTACAATCCTACGGGCCTATTTCAATTCCTTTGAGTTTCATCGAAATGAATAGACTCGTTGTTTCCAATTGAACAGAGCATACTTCTGCAGGTCGAAGGTCGGAATGGGATCGGGCGAGAAGTAGCACAACAAGGATTCATCCCAGTCGAGCACACAGTTTTCCATTTGTAGACACTTTTTTGGGGTCCTCCCGGTGAGGGGAGGTGAGCGACCTAAACTGCTATATCAATCTATTTTCGTGAGCCTCCCGGCCATGTATCTTCTCTTGGCAAGTCCTGAAAGGTCTGCTTTGCTTTCTCATTGATGCCTTGCTCCGTCCTACCTTTCAGTCAGTGCAGGCTGGGAATCTCAGCAAGCAAGCAGGTTTCCAAGCTACCTTTGTACAATATTCAGATGCAGACACACGGTGGAGTGTCATCCTTCGGATATCACATTGACCAGGGCCATTCCTCGCGTGTTCTTTGAGAGCCTATCAAACCATGATCAAAAGGAACAGATCTCCTTTCATGCTAATCTATGCTAATCTCGACATTGCCGGAAGAAAGAGCCTGTGAACTATCCAAGATTATGCTGTAATGCATGCACGCTGGCGGGTCTTCAGAATGGTGGCCACGGTCTTTTTGTTCCATTAGTCGAACTATCCAAGATTATGCAAAACAGGTGTAACACATGCAGGGAGGGTCTTCTGAATGGCGGGTCCGTGGATTATCTCCAGAACAGGTTCTACACGACTTCCGACTCGGATTTGCCAAAATATGTCATATGATCACGGTTCTCGACGATATCTACGACACCTTCGGAACAATGGAGGAGCTCGAACTCTTAACCGCAGCATTTAAGAGGTGATATCTGGGGAGGCCTATTTCATACATATATTTCTTATGTATTTTTAATAACTTTACCTTCAAATTAAGAAAAAGTATACTAATCCTTCTCGATTTTAAATAAGTAACTTTCCTTTCACAGAAGATTCAAGGCCGAGACACAGTCAGCTATGTTCGACAATCTGTATGAACAATTATAGTAAAGCATACACGTAATACAAATATTTCTTTGTGAGAACCTTAACTTGGGGAAATATTTCACCCAGTATGATCAGTTAATTTTGTTTCGCTTGTTCATGTGCCTGTGCATTGGGAGGATTATTTTGATTCGTCTATGGTAGATGCCAGGTCGATTTCCACTGGTTATCTTCCGACGTTCGAGGGGTACCTGGAGAATGGTAAAATCAGTTTCGGTTCTCGCATAATGACACTGCAACCCATGCTCACGTTGGGATTTTCTCTTCCGCGTCACATACTGCAGGAAATAGACATTCCCTCGAAGTTCAATGAGTTGATATGTGCCATCCTTCGACTCAAAGGTGACACTCAAGGCTACAAGGTATTCCTCATAACCTTTTATAGCAAATCAAATCAAATGGAATATGTTGTGGATTTATTCATTTTTTATTCCAATTTAGAATTGGGATACATATGATAGTGACAATGGCATTGTGAATGCAGGCGGACAGGGCGCGTGGAGAGGAAGCTTCGTCCGTAACGTGTTATATGAAAGACAATCCTGGAATAACAACAGAGGAAGATGCTGTCAATCACATCAATTCTATGGTCAATGAGTTAACAAAGGAACTGAATTGGGAGTTACTTAGACCCGACAGCATTATTCCCATCTCTTACAAGAAGCCTGCGTTTGACATTTGCAGAATTTTTCATCACGGTTACAAGTACCGAGATGGGTTCAGTGTTGCAAGCATTGAAATAAAGAAGTTGGTAACGAGAACCATCGTTGAAACTGTGACTTTGTAACAAGACCTGAAACGTACAATAAGTTCCCAAGTTTCTGATTTTGCTACCTAAACCTGGAGATCTCTGATTTTGCTACCGTGTTCTTTTTGGTCAGCTAATAGAGACGTCCATATCATAATGGTCATATGGAGTAGGTGGTGGAATTGATTGGAAGCATGGAAAGATACCATATTACATTATAAAATATGTGGCTTTATCTTATAAAATATGTGCGTTCATGTCAATCTATTTTATTGGTTATATTTGATAGCACTTCGATAGAGTGTAAGATAATCAATCTAGAGCAAGGGATAACGCTTAAAGCACTGGTTCTGGTTAATCAAGCGAATCACCCGGATCGACTGCTTAGTCGATCAAGCTCATTGGTTGCATGGCACATGTTCTATCATGATGCAGGGACTCGCTGCCTCGCAGCTACCCTTGTTCTATTTATGGATTGTTTTATTTTCAAACAACATATGGTCTCATTTTTCTTTACTAATATCACACTACATTTTATTTAGCTCAATGAGAGAACACTCTCCTTGCAAGTAAGATATAAGTAGGAGGTTAGATTACATTGTGTTTTAATATGGATTAATCACTAAAAAAATGAAAAAAATTCACATTCTAAACAAAAATAAAAATAGATTGTCGTTTAAAAGACAAATTTTTAAGATAATAATTTGAGACACTTCAAACAGTTTATGATTTTTTTTTGTCTCAAGTTAAGACAATTTATTAAAAAATTATCTTAAATATTACCATAAAACCTCTTATGTAATAGTGAGAGGTGTTTGTATGAACATTTGCAACTTAGAATGTTTTTATTTTTTTTAATATATAACTATAACAATCTTATTTTTTTGTAATTATATATTGTTAAGGGTAAAAATATGTTGTTTTCTATCTTCTATTAGAAAAAATCCAGGTAAATAATCACATCACATGAATACAACACTCTGTTCCACCCCACCTACATTAGCTTCACAATGACCCAGAACTTGTTGCCACAACAATACCTAAATCCCGTGGGTTTATTCAATGGGAGCGGTTCTCTGAATTTTTTCTTAACCATTGTTCAATGCTTTTGCCTCCAAGAATGTCAATGTCACAGACCTCGTTTCTCTTTCAGGTAGACACGCAATAAGCATCAATCACTGCACCTCTTTAATCGATCGTCTATACATGACATAGAACGACATTTTGAACAAAAGCCTCACGTAAGTCTCCACAACACCTGTTCTTCCAAAACCTCAAGTCTCCACAACACCTGTTCTTCCAAAACCTCAACTGACACCGCCGCGATGGACATATGCACACCCAATGTGTTCCAAAATAAGTATTATGTATTCCTGAATAATGGCCAGCGCCTCTTCACGTCCTATCAGGATCTCTACACTGAGTCTCGCACCAAAGAAATTGTAAAGCACTTTGCCAATGATCAAGATTTTTTCTTCCAGAAATTTGCAGTGGCCATCGTAAAGACGAGCCACTTGAATGTGTTGACCGGATCCAAAGAGAAGATCAGGGGTAACTGTAATGCTTCCACAATCGAAATCGTGGCAGAAGACGTTATTGACTCTTATGTTTAATTCTCGACGGCCCTGGCTGATTTTTAGTACTCCATAACTTCTTATGCATTTTTGGATGTAATTTTATTTTTTAACTTAAAATCTAAGCACCAGGAAAGACTAATAGTGTTGCTATCACTACACTATTAGTTCTAATTAAAAAAAGGTATGACAAGATCCACGTCGACCAGGGGGTGCACCAAAAATCGACGTCGATAGATTGACGGCTCTAGTGTCGCGAGAAGGGCTAGAATTCAGAGAAAAAAAACTTATGGTAAAATTGTCTGGGTTTCACATCTCTCTACTCATTTGGACAGTTTTAATAAAGCATTTTAACAATTTTGTAAATTGTTAAACTATATTTGATGAACAAATCACCCTGTAACTGTCCATTTGTCAAATTCCATCCCTTTCCCGCCAGTGATGCTCTCCCCTGCATCTATGCGAGGCAAAGTCTCTCGAGGAAAGGATGTTTGCAAATTGATGTACATATTTGTAACAATTTTCTTTACCTCTCTAACACTATTCAGATCTAAAAAGATGAAGCCGCTTCAGAGATAAGCTATGCTATTTTTAATGGAGGATTTATGCCACGCTATTTTTAATGGTGTATTTATAGGCATTGATTAGAAATGTGAATAATGGTGTATTTATAGGCATTGATTAGGAATGTGAAATTTCTTTCGGTTGGAAAAATAATGCTAATCACCATAGTTATGATAATCACAGTAACCATTCTTTGGAGTACAAAGACAAATTGAAAACCATTTTTCTCTTACATGGAGAAGGTTTTTTGTTTTGACGCGAATTAAAACATTCTTTAATACATTTGATAATTAAGAGAGAATGTGCATTTAATGCAGGGTTGGTAAAATGTATTGTCTAGATATTTATTCTACAATTGATATATGTGCTTCATAACACTTACAAGTTCAGAAAATTATGTTTTAGTACAAATGATATTTTGAATTTTCATGTATTAAAATATTAAAAAATGTATGTTTTAAATATACATGTATGTAGAAGTCTTTTGCTAAGTAACGGAGGTAAGTTTGAAAAGTTTTGGAGAAAAAAATTTGGAACAATTTGTGGTTATTTTGGGGTACAATAACAAATTGAAAACTATTTTTCTCTTACATCGAGAAGGTTTTTTGTTTGAAGTGGATTAAAACAACCTGAGAGCTAAGAGAGCTAAAGTACAAACTTCCAATTCTTTAATACATCTGATAATTAAGAGAGAATGTGCATTTAACGCAAGGTTGGTAAAATGTATGGTCTAGATATTTATTCCTCAATTGATATATGTGCTTCATAACATCTACAAGTTTAGAAAATTATGTTTTAGTACAAACAATATTTTGAATTTTCATGTATCAAAATATTAAAAAATGTATGTTTTAAATATATATATATATATATATATGTAGAAGTCTTTTGCTACTTGGTGAAGGAGCTACAACTTCCATATTTTATGCGAATGTATTTTCTTGTGTTTTGAAATTATAATATAAAGTATAGTATGTTGTGGTATATTTCTGGAAATTTGGCGTCTCTTTTTTTACAACGCAATCACTTCGTTTTCATTTTGTTTTGTTGTGCCTAAATTTACTTAATTTTGTTAGCTATGTTTTGTTGCGGAATTCAACTGTGTGATTTAATATCCACAACTGTAGTGTAGACGAAGAAACCTCTGCTTAATTTTTCACATAGTATGAGAGCGGGTGTAAAATTTTATTAATGTAAGTATAAATGAGATACTATAGAAAAGGAGAATAGTTGAGAAAAATTTGAGAAGTCTTCTAGAAAGATTTGATGCCAAACCTCTGCCTAAATTTTCACATAGTATGAGAGCGAGTGTAAAATTTTATTAATGTAAGTATAAATGAGATACTATAGAAAAGGTGAATAGTTGAGAAAAATTTGAGAAGTCTTCTAGAAAGATTTGATGCCATTGTTGTGGTTACAAGAGAGAAAGGATCTCTCACAATTTTTAGTGGATGAGCTTCCTTCATGATTGATTTCTGATGAATATAGACTTAATAGAGCAACAAACTCCTCATTGGAGCATGCCTTAAAGACACAAGTTTCATTTGGTAAGGTAGAGGTAGAGGAAGAGGCAGAAGCCCACACAAAGGTGGAAGAGTCATCCCTTCAAGCTCAAGTGGAAGGAGCAGCAATCAAAATCCAAGTCAAGGTTCAAGCCAAAATCAAGCACAAGATCAAAGGTATGATAAATCTCAAGTTCAATGTCATTATTGTAAAAAGTATGGTCATTACAAAAATGAATGTAAAAAGAAGCAACATGATATAAGTAACAAATCAAGTGAAAATTTCACAAAATAAAATCAGAACCAAGATAGCATGTTTTTAGCTAGTAATGTAGCACAAGAAAAACAAAGGGACGTAGATTCAGGGTGTGGCAATCACATGACAAGGAACATAGAAATGTTTACCAATCTAGATGAAAGTGTGAAATCTGAAATGACATTAGGGACTGATAACAAAGTCTTTGTCATGGGAAAAATAAGATTCAACATTCTAACAAATAAGGGGGAGAAGAAGTACACTTCAGATGTTTATCTTGTCCCTCATTTGAATCATAACTACTATGCAACCAACTCATAAATAGATAGATCAATGACTTAAAAATTATCCTCTTCCAAGGGGAGACCTCATTTACATTACATAAATGAACAATTCTTGGATGATACAAATGAAAAGACCTCCTCTCTATATATAAGAGTCTAAGGGTTCACAAAATAATGACAGGCTACATAAAAATAATAATGTAAGGGCACAATAATAACAATAGTGGGCTTCTATGGGGCAAAATAATAACAATATGGGGACTACATGGGCACAACAATAACAATAAGGGGGATACACTAACAATAAATATAAGGGGCCACACTAGTATTATAGGGACCTAACATTTCCCTCTCCTTCAAAAAAGTGTTGTCCTCAATGTTTGGGTAATTCTCGATGATTGTGTATAAAATTATCATCCTCAAATGCAGAATCTTCAGCGGGTGAGTTCTTCCACTTGATGAGATAATCTAAAATTGACTGATTTCATAGTTGTTGGGTTCTTGTTTCCATGACTACTTCAGGTTACAATATGATTTTTCCTTCCTTCTCAAGTTCTGGCAATATTATTTGAATTGGGAGCTTGTCACCTATAACCTTATTTAAATACAAAACATGGTAACATGATACCAAATGTTATACAACTAGCTCACAAATAGATAGATCAATGATTACATTATATAAACGAACAATTCTTGGATGATACAAGTGAAAAATACTCCTTTCTATATATAGGAGTCTAAGAGGTCACAATATAATCAGAGCCTACATAACAATAATAATTTAATGGCACAACAATAACAATAGTGGGCTTCTATGGGGCACAATAATAACAATGTGGGGATTAAATGAGCACAACAATAACAATAAGGGGGATACACTAACAATAACATTAAGAGGTTACACTAGTATTATAGAGACCTAACAATAACCTCATAAGAATTTGACAACTCATAGTAAAGGGCTACAATGTATTTTTGAAAATGGTTACTTCACAATTTTGGATAAGTCTCCAAGCAGATAAATGATTACAAAAGTTCAAATGACAGGAAATAGAATGTTTCCCCTAAAGATAAAACCATATTTGAAGGAAAAAGGTGCACAAGCACAACTGTCAATGAATTCACAAGAGGATGGAAGAATAGTTTTTGTTATTACACAAATAAACTTTCAAGAAGAGGTCAAAGATGAAAATTGGGTAAGGAATTTGAGATTTGGTCAGCTTAATTTCGGAGGTTTGAATTTGCTACATAGGAAAGGCATGACTAAGGGATTGCCACTCATAGAAAAATCAGACAGCCTATGTGAAAGATGCATCTTGGGCTGATAACATAGAGAGACATTTCCAGCAAGAAAGCCAATAAGTGCAAAGGCACCTTTGGAAATTGTCCATTCAGACTTATGTGGACTAATGCAGACACCATAAATTGGGGGCAACTATTATTTCTTGACTTTCATAGATGAATACACAAGGAAGACATAGGTGTTCTTCCTAAAACATAAAAGTGAAGTGTTTGAGTGCTTCCGCCAATACAAAGCTACTGTTGAGAAGCAAAGTGGAAACTACATAATTTTTTTTAGGACTAATAGAGGTGGCACATACATGTCAAATGACTTCCTACTTTTTTGCAGGGATTATGTAATTCCCGAGAAATTTACAACAAGGTATACACCTCAAAAAAATGGAGTCACGGAAAGAAAAAATAGGACCATTATGGAAATGGCAAGGAGTATGTTGAAGACAAAGCATTTTCCAAATGACTATTGGGATGAACTTGCTGCTTGCGCAACATATAACATTAATAGGCGTCCAATCAAAAGTGTTAGGAATATGTCTGCAAAAGAGGCATGGAGTGGAACAAATCATAGTGTTACTCATATCAAAGTTTTCCGATATGTAGCTTACGCACATGTCCTGAATGAATTAGGGAAGAGGTTGGACAACATGTGTAACACCCTCCTCCCACATCTACCAAAGAAACCGACCAGCTAGGGTAAACATGTGAGGAGAGGCCACTATGATATGATTCGACCTCCCAAGTAACATTAAGGAAGTGGAACTAAGGGAAACACACCGTACAAACATTCAACATTAGTATAGGACCCTCATGAACCAATCCAATACTTTAGACAACTTGACCTTCAGTCCCACTGAACTTTTGGACAACTTAAGCCTTGGTTTCTCTCATTCTATAAGCATGAAAACCTCTATAAAACCAAAGTCATTATCAAATGCTTGCCTGCCAATGAATAGAGACTAAATTTTTTAGTGTTATGCTAGTGACCCTGAGATTTGAGTCACATTTTCAGTCTTAGAGCCCAAGTCACTACCTAGAATTTCATGACACTTTCAGAACAATAAAATAACATGGGAATAACAATATTAAATCAAATGCTCGAATCAAACCTTAACTAAACCCCTACTAGCCGTGAGAGGCATTTTGTCAAACATATCACAAATATATAAGCTACAGGTGTAAATAACATTTCTGAGCATAGGGGTCTCTTAATTAGCCGAGAATCGCTAAAAAGCATTGATGCCTCAAAATATCTACTATCATTCCATCCATTAGGTCATAGATACGTTGATCATTCAATTACACATAAAAACATGGTGAAAGCCATACATAACTATTGTCATAAAACACATACATGACCAACATAAATACTCATGAAAGTATAGTCATGTAGAAAACGTATAATCCATCAAAATTCTCATGGAAATACAAGCACAAATAACCTTTCATTATGATGAAAAATCCAAAAGTGGGATGGGACTTTCACGTTCCACCCGATCGTAGAATGGTTGAGAAAAATCTCTCTTCAACCATTCACACATGTGCTATATTCCAAGTATGAATATGGGATCTCATAGAACACATCAATAAAAAACCATCCAAGGCTTCGAGATGCCATCCACCTCAACCCATCAAACAATGATTCCACCTCAGAGTCTGACATCACCAAAACCATCATCAAATCAATCTCTATCCCATCCATTGAAGGCTCCAAAGCATTTGTCGACCAAGGCTTCAGGACTAGTAACTCAACCCATAACTTTTACCTGGCTCTATAGAGTTTGCCCAACTAAGGCTATGGGGCTAGTAACTCAACGCACCAAGGGCTCCACACATTTTTCCAACCAAGGGTACGGGACTAATATCTCAATCGAAGCTAAGGAAAGATGAGAACTAGCCAAAACACTAAAATGAAAAATGAACCCATGATCAACATGGATATCCAAGAAATGTCAAGGCTAGGCAATACACTGTCAATCCTGGCCATCGTCCATGACAATGACATATCACAATCAAGAAACCACATGCATATGCCATGTATACCAAAACTAGTGAAGGAAACATACATGCAACTAGGTACCTGCAAGAAAATCCAATGTAGATGCTGATCATGATGCCTTCTTGTGCTTTCCAGCTATTCCTTTGTGTTCTTGCTCGAAGTATCCAAGTACACCAAACCCCCAAGAGAGCTCCAAGGAAACTCTAAGTCTCCAAGAGTATGAGAGAGACAGAACAATGAGAGAGCTCCAAAAATGAACTAACAAAAGGTTACTGATTGATCCTCAAAAGCCTTTTTATGAGTGAGGCCTTTATTTTCCTCATTTTCCATCATCTTCCTTCATTTTCCTTCTCACATGCAACCTGTGACCTTTCACATCCCTTTTCTCCTAATTTCCACTATTCTAATAAATAAATGTGTCAAAATTCCATTTTCCTTTCCAAAGCTTTAGGCACCTACTTTTCCAATTTCCTTACCCATAACTAATCCCAAGTGATCCCCATCACTAGGATTTTTCTAAGCATTCAACTTGGAATAAGTGTCCCATCATCCGTTGTTATTATTTTGCCTTTATTTACTTTTATTACATTGAGTTTTCACCAGGGCTATTACAGGACCCTCCCCCTTAGGGGAACACTATCCTCAGTGTTCAACAACACATAAAATCACAAAGTTGTTATAAGCAAAACATATATTTCCGATGGAGCTTTATAACTTAGCTTGATGCAGTATTTACAATGATCATTCTATTGAGAAGCAAACCAAAATGAAAACATAACAACATAACATCATAATGGAATACACCCATACTGCTTATTGGAGCTTTATGACATAGATAATTATTCTATTTACATCCATATACATATGTACATAAACCAACATCATCAAAAGATACACTAAAACACCAAGCAAAAACGAATTTGCCACAAACGAAAAACAAGGAATGATACATAGGCCGCATCTGATCTGTCATCTCCCATGTAGCTTCATTGGGCCCAAAGTGATTCCATTACACTTTAACTTGCTTGATTTCTCAGTTCTGGAGCATGAGAACCTTTTTTTGCAATATACATTGAGGTTTTGGCTGGAATTATCCATCTTGCTCCACCTACAATACATACCAGTGAATCACAGGATCAACATATTTAACATACTTCTTAATTAAGGACAAATGGAAAACGTCATGGAATTTTACTATCAAAGGAAGTACAAGTCGATAGGCTACTACCCAAATCCTCTCAATGATATTGAAGGGTCAACAACACCTTGGTGCCATCTTGGCACATGATCCAATCAGAAAGGATCTCTTCTTTTGTTTGATGTGCAAATACACATGTTCTCCAACCTGGAACTCCTTGAATAACTTGTTCCTATCTGCATAACTCTTTTGCCTATCTTGTGTTGCCTTTATATTCTTCTTTATAACTTGCATTTCATGTTCCATGTCTGGTCCAATCAACAACATGTTAACGAGATCACTCCAATTGGTGGGAGTGTTCCAAGTCCATCCATAAAATTCCTCAAAAGGACTCATGCTTAATGATTCCTCATACCCATTGTTGTACTCAAACTCTAATAGTGGAAGGTACTCTTCCCACTTTCCTTGTCGATGCATCACATACTTCCTCAACATGTCCTCCAATATCTTGTTGACCATGTATGTCTGTCCATCTCTCTGCAGATGATAGGTCATACTGAAGGCCAACTCTGTGCCCAAACCTACAAATAACTCCTTCCAAAACTTGGAAGTGAACTTCTCATCCCTGTATGATAGAATATTCTTAGGAAAAACATGTAGTGTGACCATGTCTCTAATGAACACCTATTCTACATCGCTATCTGAGAATGTAGACTTCACAAAAATTAAATGTGCAACCTTTGTCAATCTATCCACAATGACCATGATGGAATCATGTTGTCTCACTATCTTCAAAAAACATGTAATGAAGTCCATGGAAATTACTTCCCATTTCCACTCTGGAATCATGATCAGTTGTAGCAGTCCATCAGGATGTTTACATTCTACTTTTACTCGTTGACAATCAAAACATCTAGCCACAAACTCTGCTACATCCCTCTGTAAATTCAACGAATAATAAAATCACTTCATTGTCTTCAACATCTTTTGGTAATCTTGGTGACTTGAATAAGGTTTCACATGAAACTCCCTCAAGATCATCTTCTTGAGATCACAGCTATCCAACAGATATATCATATCTCAGAACCTAACTAATCCATCAACTATAAGAAAATAATCAATATCATGTGTACTTGCAACTGTACTTGTACTTGCACCTATACCTATACCTGTACTATCACATGTACCTGTACCCGTTCTCTGCTACAACCTATGCACAATATCCATATATCTCACATATTGTTGACCTGGCCGCAAGATCCTACCTTGCAGATTTGTCCCATAGGAGCTCATAGATGCTAGGTGAGTTACATGTACTCACCTGCTAAGAGAATCTACCACTTTGTTCTCTTTACCTTTGATATATCGGATCTCAAAATCAAAATCACTGATTGTATCCAACCACTGAGCCTGCTTACCATTCACATTCGGCTGGTCAAATAGATACCCCAAACCACTATGATCATTGATCAATGTAAACCTCCTGCCTAGGAGATAGTGTCTCCACATCTTCAGTGCATGTATAATCGCTCCCAACTCAAGATCATGCGTGCGATAGTTTTTCTCATACTCATGCAATTTCTGTGACTCATAACATACCACCTATCTATCCTACATAAGGACTCCACCAAGTCGTCTCTTGAAAGCATCAGTTCATACTACAAACTCTTTGTCTACATCTGCAATTTTTAGCACTAGTGCATGTGTCAACAACTGGTTAAGCTGCTCAAAGCTAGCCTCACACTCCTTTGTCCATTTAAACTTCTTAACTTTCCTCTACAATGATGTGATAAGATAAGAAATTTGTGAGAAGTTCCTTATGAACCTCCTATAATAGCTTTCCAAACCCATGGAATATCTCTCCTCGTCCACATTAATAGGAGCTATCCAATCCATGATGGTTGTTATCTTTTCTAGATCTACTTCAATGCCCTCCTTAGAGACAACATGCCCCAAGTAATGTACCTCATTTTGAAAGAAGCTACACTTTGTTGTAACATTTTTTGGTTTTGATAAGTTAGAATAAACTAGACAAAAAATGAAAATATATTTACAAAATGTTAAGATAGGATGTGGACAGAAAAAATATTGAATAAAAAATGTTAGGAAAATATTTTGATAAATATGTCCATATCAAAGAAAATGCTAGGGTAAATGCCCAAAAAATTGAAGGAAAAATAAAATTTTAGGTTAGACAGAAAACAAAAAGAGACCATGAAAGTGTGCAAGTCTAAATGCCACTACTATTTACTTTTATGCATAATAATGATTGTGTGCGGCTTATTATTCATGCCACAATCCATGGTAATCAAACCATTTAATCTTGCTTATTTCATGCTTTGAACTATATGTTTATAGTTAGAGAATAAAATCTGACTAAATAGTTTAATGTTGACAGATCATAGATAGGTAAAGAAAATAAAAGGAGCTCATAAGCTTAATCTGAGCCGTTGGATGATATAATGTTAGAAATAGATAGTTTGTTTTATAAAGTAAAAGATAAAGATAAGGGTTTCCTAGCCAAAATGCACCCAAAGAAATGAAAAAAACATGTTAGGGTAAGAAATGGGTAAGTATAAGAAAGGTTGATGAACTATAAAGTTGATTGGATCAAAACAAATTCATCATGCGTAGACATATGTGCTAATATGTATGATCAATTATGGAAGGCAAAAGCAAAGGTTTACAAGTTAATTTAATTAACTCCCCCTCAGTCATCTTTTCCCCTATACTTACTAATTTCCTATCCACAAGCATGTTCTAGTACTTTAAATCCTTCAAGTCAAAGAGGCTCAGAGCATTTCTCTGAATTTTGCTGGGACCGAACCCTTGGCTTAATGACTTATGGACATCAAGTGCTAGAATCCCATTCATAAAATTCTTTCCCCCTTCATTTCCCTAATAAAACCCTTTTTCCTAAGGATAAACTTCATTTTCCTAGGAAAAGTGAAAACCCCCATGTAAATCCTATTTCACTCAAAAAACCCACAAAAGACATCTTATCCTAAGTATTAAGTGTATGTAAATAAAGTGCGCAAATATTACATTGACGTTTATAATTAAGGGTATATTCACTCCGCCAATTTCACATTAATTTATACTTTAGTTATATAACTCCCACAATACCTTTTCCCCTATATTAATTAAATCCCCTAAATAAATATCCCAACCCTTAGTTTAAATATAAGCTATAGTTGACCCCCTAAACCTCTTTCCATTTCCACCATGCTAGTCTGCCACTCGACTATCGTCTGATCATTTGTGCCCAAATCCGACGATACACGGCCATATCGGGCTCACTTGATGCTCTACCTTTACCCAAAGAATTAAACCCCATCATTAAGCCCCAACCAATCGTTTTAACCCGTCATTAACCTATGAATAAATCCCAATCCACTGAGGATTAAAGCTCTGCCCCCCCCGTAAAGCCCATGATTTTATCACCCACACACCTCCCTCGCCCGATTGTCATCTGATCACCATCCGCCTCATCCAACGGTCCACAGCCATATCAGCCACGCTTGATGGCCAATCGTTACCCACCCAATAAAGTGGTTTTCACCCGAACACTAAAGGCTATGTGTCAGGCATGGAGCTAGATTAGGTGACCCATCCTCCATACAACCCGACCCTCATAAGTAGTACGATGGCCTAGGAAACCGCCTCCTCGCTCAACCCGATAAACCACCTACTATTCATAATTTAAATTTTCGCACCAAATTTAAAAAGTTACATGTTAAAAACTTGAAAACCCTCGTTTTCATTCCCTTCACCCCGTTTCATAGTAAAACCCACTTTTACTAAATACACTGAGATGGATGAAATCTACAGGAGGGTAACAAATATTTCTATCCTAGATAAGGAATTTTGGGAAGAATTAACATATTTACTTGATTAAGGATAATTGAACAGCATTTAATTTACAGAATACAAACCAACAGATTTCATATCCCCTACCATTTATTCATTTCCTCCCACTTTCGGACAACTTAAAGCTTCTACTTTTGAACAACCTGAAGAGACCCTATCTGTGTATTCAAATCCACACTTTGGAAAAATGGAGGGTATTCATCCACAGGTGCAAAAGATAGTTCTTAAGGGTCCTTTGAAATCATTCAGGAAATCCCCCCCTTCTTCACCTCCAATTGGTTCTTCACCCCACCAATCACCTTTTTCAACCCCTTCTTCATCTTCTTCATCTTCTTCATCCACACAAACACCTCATACACCACCTCTCACTATGGCTTTCCGGCCTATTGTATAGAGTAGATATGCAACTTTAGTCTTACCTCCTAATCTTGATGCATTCCCAGCTGGATACTTGAAATACCTTCCCAGGTATAATGGAGAAACGAGTCCCTCTGCTAACGACCATCTTCAAGCCCTTTTAAACTTTGTAGATAAAATGAATATCGAACAAGAAAATGTTTACATGAGGTTGTTTGTACAATCACTTGAAGAAAATGTAAGAATTTGGTTTAGGTAGTTACCTGCAAATTCCATTAGAAATTGGGAAGAACTTACAAACATATTTAAAAACCATTGGGGTGTGAAAAAAGATCCGCTTTACTTTCTCACTGAGTTTGATGAACTTAAAAGAAATTTTGGTGAACCTGTATCAGAATTTATCAAAAGATTCAATAAGCTTTATCATAAAATGTCCCCTGATTGTAAACCCCCTGTAGCAACAGCAAAGTCTATATTTTCTAAATCATTTGACTATGATTTTGTTGTTATGCTCAGAGAGAGAACTTCAAGAACTCTTGAAGATATGCAAACAAATGCTAGTGAGGTAGAAGCAAATAGGCCCACTTCAACTTCTTTGAAAGCTAAAGAAGAAAAGGCCGAAAGGGAACTCAAATCGACACCAGAGGCTTCTAGTTCCTATAAGACTAAAACAGAAGATTCTAAAATAGATGAAATAACTGCTCTTCTTAGAAATCTATCTAACAGAATTTCCAAGATTGAGACTCAACCTAGGACAATTCAACAAACAATTTCTAGACCCCAAAATCAAAATCAAGGTCAGTATAAAACAAATCCATAATTAAAAATTATTCAGAGACCTAGTAATGATCAACAGATTCCCACTCCTTTGTTGATAGATGATCAACAATTTGATGATAATAATATGACCATCACTGAAGATATAAATAATATGGATACTTCCCCTAATCAAACAATTATTATTCCTCTTACACAACAAAATTAGGTTCAAGAAGATCAAGAATCTTCACAGGTTTCTAAATACCATGCCTTCTCTGAATTTTTAATTCCAGAATTGAACAAAAGATATGACCTTAGGCCTACGTCTGGCCCTGGAAGACCTCCTAAGGAAACTCTAGTAATTGAACCTCGTGCCAAAACTATTCAAACTCAAACGACTTTTATTCGACCATTAGATCGGTCAATTGATACTCCTCAAAATGACAAAAATGATCTAACCACATTTAATGTTGAAAAAGAGTTAGAAAGAGTTAAAATCCCAATTCCTCTTTCAGAACTTTCTAAAAACCCTGGGTATAAAAATCAGGTCTCCAAATGGATACAAAATACCTTAGTTGATGCTGAAGGTGATATCATCAGTCTGCAAGATGAAACCAATAGTTTTTTTTGCCCTAGTTCGGATATGATAGATGAAATAGTGCCTCCTTTCTATGTAACGCTTAAGACAAATGATTCCATGTTGTATAATTGTATGCTTGATTCTGGAACATCACATAACCTCATGCCAAAAACTATCGTGGATCATTTGAAACTTGACATAACTGGATCCTCTCATGACTTGTAGAGCTTTGATTCTAAAAGGGTGCCTTGCTTAGGATTGATTAAGGATTTAGTAGTCACTCTTGCCCAAATCCCAGTGAAAAGTGTAGTACCTGATATAGTTGTCACAAATATCCCTCCCAAATTTGGAATGCTTCTTTCTAGGTCTTGTTGTGCCAAATTAGGGGGAAATATTTAGATGGATATGTATTATGCTACTATTCCAGTTTATGGGGGAGAACAACTAAGATTATATAGAGAGGTGAGATTTGTGCACACTGTTTGCAAAACAGACCAGCCAAGGAACCATCCCATTTATGCAATTGACCAAGATTTTGGTTGCTTTCAACTCTCTTCAAATCAAGTGCATGAAACTCAAGTTAAAATTGAAGATGTAATTGAAAGTCCAGTACCAAATAAAACTGATATATGGAAACTATTTTCTTATGGCTCCTATACAAAAAATGGAGCAGGAGTTGGAGTAGTTTTAGTATCACCAGAAAAAGAAAACATTACCCAATCATGTAAGCTCGACTTTGAAGTTACAAACAATGTGGCTGAATATGAAGCTTTCCTTTTGGCATTGAAATTAGCCAAAAGCTTAAAGGTTCAAAACTTATTGTCAACCAAGTGAGAAATATTTACCAGACTAAACACCCGAGACTTAGGTCTTACCGAAATGAAGTATGGGATTCAGTTGAAAACTTCTTTGATGCTTTTAATTTGACTTATATTCCAAGAGATTAGAATATTAATGCAGATGCTTTAGCTATTTCTGCTAGTTGATTTAAAATTCCTGATCAGACTAATTTACTCTACCAAATACAAGTCAAGTATAGACCATCTATCCCAAACAATCTAAAACAATGGCAAATATTTGAAGATGATGAACATTTGAAATCTTTTCTGCAAATTGTAGATCATTTTTATGTTGTACAAACTGATGAAGATAGATCCGAAATAAATGAAAATACAAGTGGGAATGATTCTTCAGGTTTCAGTTCAAAAATTGTTGATCATGATATTATTCAATTGTCTAACAATTTTATTCCCAAAGGCTTGATACCTTTAGAAAAATTGTTTGATCAAAATGATGTCCTTTGAAATCCTTAGTCCATTTCTACGGAAGAGGACATAGTAGAAATTAACATTGGAATAAATGATGAAGTCAAAAGCATCAAAAACTGTGCATCTGTAGACCCTGAGATTAAAACTCAATATCTTAAGTTACTTCAAAATTATAAGGATGTTTTTGCTTGGACCTATACTGATCTAAAAACCTATGATACTTCATTAATATAGCATAAGATCCCTTTGAAGCCAGAAGCAATACCTTATCAACAAAAACTTAGGAGGATTAACCCAACCCTTCTACCAATTGTAGAAAAGGAAATTAAGAAAATGCTAGATGCCCAAATCATTCTCCCTCTTAGATATTCTAATTGGGTTGCAAATTTAGTTCCTATTAGGAAGAAGAATGGAGAAATCAAACTTTGCATGGACTTTAGAAATTTGAACAAAGCATCATTAAAGGATAATTACCCTTTGCCCAAAATGGATCAGTTACTTCAAATGGTTTTAGGACCACAAAGACTTTCTATGCTTGATGGTTTTTCAGGTTATAATCAGGTAAATGTTGATTCAAAAGATAGGGAAAAGATAGCCTTCACTACACCATGGGGATATGTATGCTAGAATGCCATTTGGCTTATCAAATGATGGAGAAACATTTCAGAGAGTTATGGATGTAGCTTTTATGGGTCAGATAAACAAATTTGTGATTATTTATCTTGATGACATCACTATTTTCTCTAAATTTGATCAGAAACATCTAAAGCACTTGATGAAGGTTTTTGACAGGCGTTGGAAATTTGGAATATCATTGAACCATAAAAATTCTTTGTTTGCTATCAAAGAAGGAAAAATGTTGGGCCATATAATTTCAAAGGAAGGAGTGGTAATTGATCCCAAGTGTGTTTCTGCCATTGAAACATTGACCTTACCTAGAAACAAGAAAGAAATTCAAGCTTTTCTGGGAAAAAATAATTTTTTAAAAAGTTTCATCCCAAATTATGTAGAGATTGTAAAGGATTTAACTGACATGCTCTGAGAGGAACATTAAGTTAAATGGACTGTCTCTTCTAGGTATGCATTTGATCAGATCGAGAAAGCTATCACTGAAGCTCCCACCTTGGCCAAACCTGATTATACCAAACCATTTAGTATCTTTTCTTTTTCCTCAGAGACAACCCTTGTTGCTGTTCTATTACAAAATAATGAAGATTCCCATGACCAACATTTTTCAGTAAGGTGATGAGAGATGCCAAGATTAAGTATGACATAATTGAGAAGCAAGCCTATGTCCTCATTCAAGCCTTGAAATCTTTCAGGATGTATGTCCTATTTTAACATATTACTGCTTATGTTCCTAATGGTGTTGTAAAAATCGTTTTAACTCAACCTAACACTGATGGGAAAAGAGGTAGGTGGATCACTCAAATACTTGAGTTTGATCTAACTATCAAAACTACAAAGTTAGTAAAAGGCCAAGGATTAGCCAAGCTTCTAGCAGAATCCAATTGCAAAGTGCATGGAATCAATTCCATTTTAGATGTACAAGGGAAGAACCCACAAGATCCTTTTGTCCTTGGACAAGGGAAGAATCCATAAGAACCTTCTATCCATGCACAAGGAAAGAATCCACAAGAACCTTTCCTAATTTTACAAGGGAAGAATCCACAAGAACCTTTTGTCCTTGTAGAAGGGGAGAATCCACAAGAACCTTCTCTTCAACCTGAAGAAAAGAATCCACAAGAACCTTTACCTTCAGATAAAATCAGTCCTTTACATATTGATGACAAATTTTTATTGCCAGATTGGCATCAAGACATTATGAATTTTCTGCTCCATTTTGAAAGCCCAACATCATTCTCCAAAGCCTCGTGTAAAACTCTTAAATTGAAAGCAGTCAAGTACTGCATCATAAACACAAATTCATACTAGAAAGATCCAATGAATATTTTGTTATTATGTTTAAGAGAATCATAAACTGAAGGAATCATTGATTAGTTTCATACAGGATTTTGTGGAGGACATTATGCTTGGAGAGCAATAGAATATAAGATTTTAAGGGGAGGATTTTATTGGTCAACATTGTTCATGCAAGTAGGGGCAAAGGTTAAAGGTTGTGTTCCTTGTCAGATGTTTGCTGGTAAGGAGAAACTATCAACTCTTCCACTACTACCATCAATAAGCTCAGCACCTTTTCTTCAATGGGGATTAGATTTTGTTGGAGAAATCCATACTACTTTAAGTAATCAACACAGATGGATCCTCACAGCAACAAACTACTTCACTAAATGGGTGGAAGAAATTCCAGTAAGAAATGCTATCGATTCAGTAGTAATTAAATTCATTGAAGAAAATATATTATCTAGGTTTGGTTGCCAAAATCAAGTTGTCAAAGATAATGCAACAAAATTCTCTAGTGTTAAAATGATTGAGTTTTGCCAGAAATATTAGATTTTGTTACATCATTCAACTCCATACTACCCTCAAGGTAATGGCCTTGCAGAATCCTCAAATAAAATTTTGGTGAAGGTAATAAAAAAGACCCTAGCAGATCACAAAAAGAGCTGGGACTCTCATTTAATTTATGCAGTATGGGCAAATAGAATAACTCCAAAAATATCTACTGGGAAATCTCCTTTTCAGTTAGTCTATGGGAAAGATGCAATTTTTCCCACCAATTTGGCTTTCCCAGTTTTAAAATTCTTGCAGGACTCAACAGATGAACCTAATGATTTTTCAAGAAGGATAAATCAAATTATTGAACTAAATGAAAACAGAGATGATGTTCAATACAAATTGAAGAAATATCAGAATAGGATGAAAATCTTGTTTGACAGAAAAGCCATGGAAAGGGACATAAGGGAAGGTGACCTAGTTCTAAGATGGGACTCCAGGAGGGAGGAAAAGGGAAAGCATGGAAAGTTTGATAACCAATGGTTTGGTCCTTTAGCAATTGCTAAAGTGAAGGGAAACAACACTTTTGTGCTACAAAATCTTGAGGGAATATATTCCACTTATCCTATAATGGAAGGTTTCTCAAACATTTCATTCAATATTAAGAAGTTGGAATACATTTCACTGTAAAAACTTTGGTTTCTTTTACTTTTCAAGTTGTCAATGAGATTTTTGTAGCAAAGGAATCCATAGCCCGAGGAGAAGGCACATGGATCTGCAGGTCCTCTACATTCTACAAGGGACAACAATCCCGAGTTGGAGCCAATGTTGTAGCATTTTTTGGTTTTGATAAGTTAGAATAAATTAGACAAAAAATGAAAATACATTTACAAAATGTTAAGATAGGATGTGGACAAAAAGAATATTGAATAAAAAAAGTTACGAAAATATTTTGATAAAATGTCCATATCGAAGAAAATGTTCGCGTAGATGCCCAAAAAAATGAAGGCAAAGTAAAATATTAGGTTAGACAGAAAACAAAAAGAGACCATGAAAGTGTGCAAGTCTAAATGCCACTACTATTTATTTTTATGAATAATAATGATTGTGTGCAATTTGTTATTCATGCCACAATCCATGGCAATCAAACTGTTTAATCTTGGTTATTTCATTCTATGAATTTTATGTTTATAGTTAGAGAATAAAATCCAACCAAACAGTTTAATCTTGGCAGATCATAGATAAGTAGAGAAAATAAAAGGAGCTCATAAGCTTAATCTAAGCCATTGGATGATATGAGGTTAGAAATAGATAGTTTGTTTTATAAAAGAAAAGATAAAGATAAGGCTTTCCTAGCCTAAATGCACCCAAAGAAATGAAGAAAACATATTAGGGTAAGAAATGGGTAAGTATAAGAAAGGCTGCTGAACTATAAAGTTTATTGGATCAAAACACATTCATCATGCGTAGACATATGTGCTAATATGTATGATCAATTATGGAAGGCAAAAGCAAAGGTTTACAATTTAATTTAACTAACTCCCCTTCAGTCATCTTTTCCCCTATACTTACTAATTTCCTATCCACAAGCATGTTCTAGTACTTTAAATCCTTCAAGTCAAAGAGGCTCAGAGCATTTCTCTGACTTTTGGTGGGACCGGACCCTCGGCTTAATGACTTATGGACATCAAGTGCTAGAATCCCCTTCATAATATTCATTCCCCCTTCATTTCCCTAATAAAACCCCTTTTCCTAAGAATAAACTTCATTTTCCTAGGAAAAGTGAAAACCCGCAAGTAAATCCTATTTCACTCAAGAAAAACCACAAAAGACATCTTATCCTAAGTATTAAGTCTATGTAAATGAAGTACGCAAATATTACATTGACATTTATACTTAAGGGTATATTCACTCTGCCAATTTTATATTAATTTCTAATTTAATTATATAGCTCCAACAATACCTTTTCCCATTTATTAATTAAATACCCTAAATAAATATCCCAACCCTTAGTTTAAATAAACTATAGTTAACCCCCTAAACCTCTGTCCATTTCCTCCATGCTAGTCTGCCACCCGACAACCGTCTGATCATCTCTGCCCAAATCCGATGATACACAGCCATATGAGGCTCACTCGTCACCCAAACTTTACCCGAAAAATTAAACCCCGTCATTAAGTCTCGCCCAATTGTTTTAACCTGTCATTAACCTATTAATAAATCCCAATCCACCGAGGATTAAAGCTATGAGCCACCCCGAAGCCCATGCCTTTATCACTCGTGCACCTCCCTTGCCTAATTATTGTCTCATCACCATCCCCCTCATCCAATGGTCCACAGCCATATCGGTCGCGCCCGATGGCCAATCGTTACCCACCCGATAAAGCGGTTTTCCCCCGAACCCCAAAGGCTACGTCTTAGGCACGAAGGTAGATCGGGTGACCCCTCCTCCATACCGCCCGACTCTCATAAGTGGTGCGATGGCATAGAAAATCGCCTCCCCACTCAACCCGATAAACCACCTACTATTCATAAAATAAATTTTCGCGCCAAATTTAAAAAAGTTGTCCGTTAAAAACCTTAAAACCCCTGTTTTCATTCCTTTCACCTCGTTTCACAGTAAAACCCACTTTTACTAAATACAATGAGATGGATGAAATCTATAGGAGGATAACAAAGATTTGTATCCAAGATAAGAAACGTTGGGAAGAATTAATAGATTTACTTGATTAAGGATATTTGAACAACTTTCAGTTTTTGAGGGAACAGTCAGCCAGCTTCAACCACTTTTCAACTTTTTCAGTAATAGTCATCAAATAGCGCAACACTAAAATAGTTCCAGATCTTTAGATAGTTTTATTTTTGATTGTGTAAATAATCTATTTTTGTAAAAGCAATTCAGGATATTTTTTGTCCTACTATTATATAAATAACTCTCTTCACGAGTTAATAAGGATTGCACCCTTGAAGAAGCATTTCTAGATATCTGATGTAATCAATCTTTATGGATCATTAATACAAAGGAAAGGATTCTAAATTCTGTTTTACATAGTTTTTGTTTCCTGTAAGTGTTTCCAGTGTCATTCATTATGTTTTTTCTTCATATACTTGTGTCTTGCAGAGATAACTAGGGAGCAATAATTGTATTTCAATCTATTCCTATAAGCTTCTAAAGTGATAATCTATAAAGAGAATGAATTAGTGGATTGTTTGTTCAATTAATTCCCTAAAAATCCATAAATCATCAGCATCTTTTTTAAGCTCATCTGTTTTTCTCAAACCTTTTAAACATAGTTTAAAGGTTTTCATACTTATGATTATTTAGCTTTCAATTTGAAAACGGTGGCATCATATTACTTTTTTGTTTCTGCTCATCATCATAAAAGCTATTTCACTGTGTAAATATTTATAGCAGCCATCTGTGGAGATATTGATACTATTCAAGAGGTTAGGCACATCAGATCTATATCTGTTTCATCCATTGGTTTCCTAAATTAAAACAAAACCTCCAAAAGCATTATATTAGATGCTCTGGCATAGTAACTAACCATCATTATGTCAAAGATACAAAACACTTGTTGAGATTAGCATACAAATGATGCTCTCTCAACAACCTCAACACTGCTTCTGAATGTTCGACATGCTCTTCCTCATTTTTAGAATATACCAGTATATAATCAATGAATACAATAACAAACTTATCCAAATATGGATGCAACACACTATTCATAAAACACATAAATGTAGTTGGAGCATTAGTTAAGAAAAATGGAACAACAACAAACTCATAATTTCCATACTTGGTCTTGAATGTGGTCTTGTAAATGTCCTCTTCTTTGATGCATACCTTGTGGTATTCAGATCTCAAATCAATCTTCGAGAACACTGTTGCTCCCTTCAACTAGTCGAATAAGTCATCAATTCTTGGTAACGAATACCTACTCTTGATGGTCACTTTGTTCAACTACATGTAGTCAATGCATAATCTGAGAGTACCATCTTTATTCTTAACAAACAATATCAGTGTGCCCCATGGTGATAAACTTGGCCTAATGTACCCGTTGTCCAACATCTCCTTTGACTACAACTTTAACTCAACCAACTCATGTGTGCTCATCCTGTAAGGAGATTTTGATGCTAGAGCTGCCCCTGACACTAACTAAATAGAAAAATCTACCTCCCTATGATATGGAAACTCTATAATGTCCTCAGGAAATACATCCTTGAACTGTTCTAAAACCGGGTACTTGCTTAACACATCTGCATCCTCAACTTCCTTACCCTTACTACTAGAAATGTGAACTACAAATAACTTACACCCTTTCCTGCGACTACACTTTGCTTGCATAGTTGTCACCATCCTAACTGGTGTAGCTTTCTTCTTAGCTTGTAAAACTCTTGGTTCTCCATTGTCACCAGCACACTCAATGGATCTTGCATAACATTCTACCTTGGCTCTATGAAGATACAACCAGTCCATGCCCAATAACATGTTGTATGAACCCAACGGTAATACATTCAAGTGTGTTATGGTAAGCATACCATTCAAATCAAATGCACAAGCTCTTACCCAATAATGAACTCTCTTCTTTTTATCTATAGCCAACTACACTAACCAAAACTCTGCATGTAATTCCTTACCCAAACCACTCTTCACCAAGTCAACACTAACATAGCTATAATTAGATCTAGGGTCAGTCTAAACAGAAATAACTTGATCATAAATCTTACCGTCCATCTCAACGATAAATGTCTGATTATATTCCTCTTTGTTATCTAATGTTGCATAGATACATGGAATACTTTGACCAATGTCTCCAATAGTCTATGCCTCCTGCGCATTGTATTTCTTAGGCCTACCACTCTGGTACTACGGACAATCCCTCCTATGATGATCTCCTCCACAAGTGAAACAATGCATAGGCTCCTTGTTCTTCTCCTCAGATCTGTGTCCCTGTCCTCTATCTAATGCAATGAACATCTTAGATGCTGCAACCTTCTCCTTGTTACCCGAATCCTATGGTCTTACTCACTTTTAGTCACATTTTCCTTTGTTCTTTGCATTACCTTCCCAATCTGGTTTCATCTTAGTTTTGCGCTTTGATTATTCATAGCAATGCTTCAACTTTCAAAAGGCCTCCTTGAATGATCTAGGCTCATCAAACTCAATATTATCTTTGAATGCAACCGATAATCCACTAATGAAACATTGAATGTTGGCCTTTTCCTTTGTGATATAATGGACATACCTCAGTAACTCCAAGAACTGGCTAGTGTACTCATCATCTATCATAGATCACATATTTAGTTCATAAAATTCCTTTACCCTGTCATCAAAGTATCATTCTGATAAGAACTTCTTCTTAAATAGTCACTCAAAGTCAAATCCTCCTCATGGATACATTTGAAATTCTTCACATCTTCACACCAAATGCCTGCTCTACCTATGAGATTGAATGTAGCGACTCTATCTTTCATGTTCTATGAATAGTCATGCAACCTGAAGAATTTTCTCATGCCAAGAAACCATGTCTTTGCATCGTGTGGTTTCTTCATCTCTCCATCAAATTTTGGTGGCCTTGCTTTCTTAAATTCATCCAGCAAGTATCCCTTATCACTCCTCATGTAGTGATGATAACGATGATGATCATGATGCCTATTTGAGTAAGAACTAAAATCATACATATGTCTATCCTTCTCACATCCCAACAATCTACCATATCTAATTGTGTCATCTCTATCTAACCTGTGACCACCATGCGACCGACTACCATATGCCCCACTATTCCTATCCTCCTACTCATAATTGATCCGACATGGTCCCTATCATTGTAAATATGACAAATTCTGAAGTATTACTGCATTTACCTCTGCTTGTTTCTCATGTGCCTACATGATTCTATCATTATTTTCCTTACAACTCCTTATTTATTCCTTTAAGATTCTCAGTGTAAATTCCAAATTAGAAGGGTTCCCAACACCATACTGCTCTTTTGATTCAAAGGGAGAGTCTTTGTAGTCAACCAGCTTGCTAGCTATTCAATATTTCTTCCTACAAGGTATTTCATGTCAGCTAAGCCAAATCACAATAAACCAACGCACCTTAGTATAGTTCAGGGAGGATACCTTGTCTGCAAGATTAAAAAATCAACGTGATACATGTATAACATAATCATGACAGCATATAGAAATATAGAACATAAGCATATGACCATGAAACCATCATTCTAGCTAGGGCCCAATCATCAATGCCTGATTTCAACAACAACACACAACATGACCTCATGCATGACAACAACCACTACATCACTATATTCTTGACCACATAGAAACATGAACATGCATAAGAAACATGTAACCAACTACACATATGCATAAACACATATGATCAAGCATGAGTGAACGATATTTGAAATCAAACCTGCAAGAATGATACATGCAACCAAGCATACAAGAACGTAACTGAACATGCAAGATTGTAACCAAACATACTACAATGATACACGTCAGTGACATAAGCCGACATGTAACCATTCATAAACTCACAACACTTCATTCCACCACAACAACCTCAAGTTTCACATGACGACATCACTACAACCATGAACAACATCACACAAATGCAACTAGCACATGGAATACAAATATGAGAGACATACATGAAACTAACATGCATGCATAACCAACACATATCCCATCCAGTCTGAGGGGTGAACAATGCTTTGAGGCCACTCTATAACACCCTCCTCTTACATCTAACAATTTTCCAGCTAGCTAGGGTAAACATGTGGCAAAAGGCCACTATGATATGATTCAACCTCCCAAGTCATGTTAAGGAAGCGGAACCGATGGAAACACACCATAAAAACATTCAACATTAGCTATAGGACCCTTAGGAACCAATCCAATACTTTAGACAACTTTCACTTGGGTCCCACTGAGCTTTTGGACAACTTAAACCTTAGTTGGTCTCATGCTATAGGCATGACAATGTCTAGATACCCAAAGTCACTCTCACAAGGTTGCCTGCAAGCGGCCAAAGATTAAATTTGTCAGTGATATGTTAGCAACCTTGACATTTGAGCCATTTTTTCAATCCCAAAGCCTAGGTCACTGACTAGAATTTCATGACACTTTCAGAATAGTAAAATAACATGGAAATGTTAGTACTAAAACAAATGCTTGAATGAAACTTTAATTGGACCCCTACTAGACATGACATGCATTTCGTCAAATATAACCCAAATATGTAAACTACATGTGTAAATAATAGTTTTGAGCATAGGGGTCCCATACTTAGCTGAGAATCACTAAGAACCATTGATGCCTCATCACATCAATTGTAATTACATCCATTAGGTCATAGATACATTGATCATTCAATTACAAGTAAAAACATGGTGAAAGCCAAATATAGTCGTTGTCATAAAACACATATAAAACCAACATAATAGAAACAGAAATACTCATGAAAGTACAACCATGTAAACTACATATAATCCATCGAAATTCTCATGGAAAGACAAGGATAAATAACCTTTCATTAGGGATGCAAAATACAAACCTGAGATGGGACTTCCATGTTCCACCTGACCGTAGAAAGGCTGAGCTAAATCTCTCTTTATCCATTCACCCTCATGCCATATTCCAAGCATGAATGTGGGATCTCATAGAACACATGAATAAAAAACAATCCAGGGTTTCCACATGCCATCCACCTAAGCCAAACAAACATTGATTCCACCTCATGGTTAGACATCACCAAAATGATCATTAGATCATTCTCTATCTTGACAATCTAGGGCTCCAGAGTGTTTGTCCAACCAAGGCTCCATGACTAGTAACTCAACCCACAACTTTTACCGGGCTCCATAGCGTTTTTCCATCCAAGGCTATGGGACTAGTAACTCAACCCACCAAGGGCTAGAGAGTGTTTATCCAACCAGGGCTACAAGAGTAGTAACTCAACCCAAGTTGTTCCAGGGCTCTAGAGCGTTTTTCCAACCAAGGCTATGGGACTAATAACTCAACCCAAGTTAAGGAAACATGAGAACTAACCAAAACACAACAATGAAAAATGAACCAACAATCACCATGGCTATCCAAGAAATTGCAAGGTTGGTCAATCCACTATCAATCCATGCCATCCTCCATGTCAGTGATAGATCACAACCAACAAACCACATACATATGCCATGCATGGCAAAAGTAGTGAAGGAAATATACATGCAACTCGGTACTTGCAAGAAAATCTGATGTAGTTTTTGATCTTGATGCCTTCTTGCCCTTTCCTACTCTTCCTTTGCCTTTGTGATCCAAGGATCCATGTATACCACATCCTCCAAAAGTGCTCCAAGAAAACTCTCTCCAAGAGTATGAGAGAGAGAGAATAATGAGAGAGCTCCAAAAATGAACTAACAAAAGCTTACCAACTGATCCTCAGAAGCCTTCCTATGAATAAGGCCTCTATTTTCTTCATTTTCCATTATTTTCCTTCATTTTCCTCCTCACATGAAACCTGTGACCTTTCACCTCTTTTTTGTCCTAATTTCCATTATTTTCATAAATAAATGTGCCAAAATGTCATTTTGCATTTCCAAATCCTTAGCCATTTCCTTTGCCAATTTCCTTAGCCATAAGCAATCACAAGTGATCCCATCACTATGATTTTTCCCAACATTCATGTTGTAATAAGTATCCCATCATCCATGGTTATTATTTTTCCTTTATTTACCTTTATTACATTGATTTTTCATCAGGGTTGTTATAGAATGGGGGAGAAATGTATTGTTATTTGATATAGTGATTAATCGAAGGCATATATGCTCTATAATCCATTAATCAAGAAGGTTGTAATAAGTCGAGATGTGCAGTTCATAGAAGAGGAAGCATAGAATGGAAGTTTGGAGAAGACAATCAATGTGAAAACATGTATACCACATGAAGGCAAAGAGGAATTTACCACAGCAAGTAATTCGTCATTGGTGACTCCTCCTACTCCTATTCAAGCTCAACAAAGCAATCACCAAGTGACATCATCAACATGAAATAATAGGACAGAGTCACTCTGTTAAGCAAGTACTACTCCAAGCACACCACAAAGAGCTGCAACATCATCTAACTCAAGCACAATATCAAGTGACGCGTCAAGCACAATATCAAGTGACATTTCAAGACCATCTTCTCCAAGCATAAGAAGACAAAAATTCAAACATTTAAATGAAATTTATGAGGAAAATGAAGTTGATAATAGTGTAAGTCTGAATTCCTTATTCGCATTGTTTTCTCATGTAGATGACCCAATCCATTTTGAGGATGTAGTCAAAGAGGAAAAATGGATCATAACAATGGATGAAGAAATAGGAACAATATATAAAAGAGAATGACACATGGGAGTTACTGGACCTTCCACAAGGAAAAGAAGTCATTGGAGTGAAGTGGGTCTATAAGGCCAAGAGGAATGTTGAGGAAAGATTGGAAGGCATAAGGAAAGACTAGTTGTCAAAGGATACAAAAAGAAACATGGAAGAGATTATGTAGAGACATTTGAGCGAGTTGTAAGGATGGAGACAATGCATACAATGTTGTCAATTGTCGCTTAGCATGAATGGAAAGTGTATCAAATGGACAACTACCTGGTTATGAGGTAGAAGGCCAAGAAGACAAGGCGTATAGGTTGAATAAACCTCATTATGTTATGAAGCAAGCACCGCATGCATGGTATAGCAGGACAATCATTTACTTGATGGATAATTCCTTTGACAAATGTGATGGTAAGCCTACTCTCTACGTCAAACAATGTGATGGTAAGCTTCTTATTATTGTTCTATATGTAGATGATTTAAAAATTCTATATGTAGATGATTTAATTTTTAAAGGGAGTGATGATTTACTCATTATTGATTTCAAAGAAGTCATGAAAAGTGAGTTTGAAATGACAGGCTTGGGGTTGTTAAGGTGTTTTTTGGGCATAGAAGTGAATTGTAACAAATATTTTGGATAGGTTCACTGTGCAGAACAACAAGCCCACCCGAACTCCAACTGTTATGGGGTTAAAGTTGAGCAAGTAGATTGAAGTAGCAATGTCAATCCAATATTATATAAAAGTATGGTGGGAATTTTGATGTATTTGGAAACAACTAGGCATGATATAAAGTATGAAGTAAGCTTGGTGTCAAGGTTCATGGAGACACCAAGGAGACGCATTGGGAAGCAGCGAAAATGATATTAAGGTATGTCAATTGGACAAACAGTATGATATTTTGTACAGTGTAACAAATGATTTTACTTTGGTTGGTTACACTAACACTGACTGTCACTAGGCAGGAAGTGTTGATGATAGAAAGAACAGTGAGGATATGTTTTTCATTTAGGTTCAGGATCCATTTCACGGGCCTCCAAGAAGTAGCCGATAGTGTCATTATCAACAACAAAAGTTGAATATGTTGCTACAACAACAATGATGTGTCAAGCAGTTTGGATGAGAAGAATGCGGATAGATTTTTTCCATGAGAAGAATGTTGATAGCTTTTTGCCATGAAACGAGAGGGAACACCAACTATTTTCTGCAACAACAATTTGGCAAGTGCACTATCAAAGAATTTTGTTTTCCACAAGAGGAGTAAACACATTGACACTAAATATCTAGAGAATTGATTAGCAATGGTGAAATTGTGTTGAAGCATTGTAGGTCATAGGAACAATTTGCAAACATATTCACGAAGCCATTGGCACATGAAAATTTTGTCCATCTGAGGGATTGTTTGGGAATTTGGAATGGATGTAGTTGTGATTAAGAGGGAGTATTGGAAAAATAATCCCAACCACCATAAATATGATATTGACAACAACCATCTCTAGAGTACAACAACAAATCAAAAACCATTTTCTCCTTAAAGTGAGAAGTTTTTTACATGGATTAAAAGAAATTCTGAGCTGAGTACAAGCATCATATATAATTAAGAAGGAATGTACCTTCATCATATAATTAAGAAGGAATGTGCATTTAGTTGAGGGTTGGTAAAATTTATTGTCCATATATTTACTCGGAAGATAATATATGTGCTCCCTAACACATACAAGTTCAGAAAATTATGTCTCGATACAAACCTCCATCCTAAGTTTTAATACTTTGACTCTTAATGTTTTAAAATATTAAAAAATTATCTTTTAAATATGCATATATGTAAAAGTCTTTTGCTAAATAGTTGAAGTAAGTCTGAGAAGTTTTGGAGAAAAAATCATGAAGCAATGTGTGGTGGGTGCTTAGAAACAATTTAGTTATAGATTGTACAATGAGTTACCCACCAACTCACGTGAAGTGTAAATCTCACTAAGAACTCTTGCTTTACGTGGTGAAGAAGTTGGGGCCTTCATATTTTATCCGAATGTATTTTCTTGTATTTTGAAATTATAATTTTAAGTTAAACTTTCTGGACTTTTTTTAGCGCTCAACTACACTGTTTTGTTCTGGGTAAATTTTCTTAAATTTTTTAGCTCTGCTATGTTGAGGAAATCATGTGATCTAATCTAGGCAACTATAGTCTAGAGGAAGACTCCTCTCCCTCAACTTTCACCTTCTCGTCTACCACACTCCATAGCAAAAACAGCTACTATATCTAACAATCCAATCAGATTTGATCTCAGTCAAGTAGATATCACTCAAGCAGGTCTGTAGGTCCGGAATAAAAAAGTGATAGAAATTATTGATTCACAAGTAAAATGGAAATTGAATTCTCTTTTTACAAAAGCCCCAAAACAAAAAGATTTAGTAAAGCAATAAAAGCGTGCTCTGATACCATACAAATTTTGTATTACTCACAACATAAAAGTATTTTATTCTATGACAATGGAGGACGACTTAACATAGCACATTTACACCTAGAATGCACTATAGCTCATCATCAGGAAAAAAAATAAAATAAATAAAAACGTTGGAAAAGAACAACTATAACATCTTTCATATTTATAAGAATTCAATACTTATCTTCACCTTTTCGATATAAAAAGAGGGTCAGTGTTCACTGATTATTGTTATGCCCTTTGCTTTAGTCAGGGAATCAACACTCTCATTGTCATTAAAAAGAATTCAGAGCTGCCTTTGTGTTACATCAATAGAGATAGAGATATAGCTATAGGCTAAGTATTTTCGAACAGCTGTAGAGGTGGATAAACTTAGCGTGCGAAATTTCATGGCACCAACAATTACGCAGGAGCTTCCTGAGCTACTATGCCAACAAGTGGGTGATATCAGCTACAGATTTTGTTTTAAACAAAAATAGGTACAATGAATGCCAAAATTTGAGTGAAGTATTCCCATGTTATAAAACTGTACAACTCGTTTCGCCGTATGGCTGAAAATGATGGCGCAAAACTAACGGTCATTTAAGGTATCTGAGCATTAGAGTTAATGAAAATCGACATTTGCTGATTTCAATATGCCAGTCTCAGGGTTTTCCACACCTCTAAACTCTGTACAATCACAAGGTTTAAACGCTGCAAGCTTTCCGAGCTCGTGTACAGCTTCTATGACATGCTCCAGCCTTGCAACGATCTCCATTATAAGGGACGCAAAGGCGGCCAATGGAAGTGCCTCGGCAAATTCTACACCATATCTGTCTTTCATAGAAAGCCGACCAGTGACTGCAGATAGAGACCGTTTTCTTTCGTTGTATATGTTCTGTCTTCTAGCCCGGGAATCCAGTTCTGCTGAGGACAGTTCAGAGTTCGATTGGTGTTCATCTTGATCATAAATGACGTTTTGCTTGACATCCTTGAATATCTGTATAGGTTCAGGATCCGGTTCTTGTTCGGTTTGAGTGGGATTCACATTTAGATTTGTGGTTTTCGCAGTTGAAATACATGGATCTGTACAACACAACGGCTGGCTGATGTGGAACTGTTTGGACTGAAGACAGAATGCCGTATTCAGTTCTTGTACTGCATCGTGCAGGCTCTGCATTAGGATTTGTGAGGGAGGACATTGCTCCATGCATCTTATGCTCTCTGCTAGCTGTCGCAGTACATGGGCTACCTGGAAGCCCACTTTGGTGAATGGTTCCTCGGTTGCCGCTATGGTAAAGTGCGGTGCCTGAAGCATAAACGGGGATGGGATGTTAATTAAAGCCTACATTCAATTACATGGATAATGTTGATTGGATAAACAATATTTGAGGCCTCACCTGAAACTCTGAGCGGAGACATCCATGGAGGCCAACAACAGAGTATGCCATGTGACGAAGTGTCCCTCCCACTTTAACATATTGTTTCCACGGATAACGGAATCTGAATTTACCATGTCTCGGCTCCCAGCTAGCAAAAGCTGCCTGAAAAATCAACACATTAATATATCGACATTTTGGGTCAAAAATATTACCATTTCCTGTTAACAAATGACTAGAAATTCATCCTGTAGCTGCTAGCAACAGGTTCTGCTTACTGAAAGACCAAACAAAGTGAGATTATATATACCAGGGATTCTTCGCTGGTCTTAGAATCTAAGACATCTCTGTATCCTTGGCGGATTTGTTCTTCTGCGATTTCTCCTGGCTCTAGGACGTCGGGGTCCTTCAAATAGTGGAGCACGCATCCTGTTTCCATGCATCATGTGATAGAATATTATATATACTCTTACTGGCTTGTGAATTAGGTAACATCATCTGGCATTAATTTGATCCCGTAACTTTTCTACCTTCTATGGTGTTTGATAAGCCATCTATCTTAAGAATAATGGACTTGTGAAGATCCTCGCCTGCCCAGATTGGAAAAACTATTAAACTTATGACGAGGCAAATGGCGAATCCAATGGCTATCGTAGCAAGTCGCTCGTAAGCAACGCGAAAACCGTTGTCAAAGCGGAATCCTGAGACCGCTATCATATTGAAGGTGAGGAGGAAAATCAGGACGCCATAATCGTACTTGCGCTTTATGTTTGGCAAAAAGCGAAGATAGGTTGCACCTGCGCCTGTTCAAGGCAAAAGAAATGAATTGCACTTAGATTATGAGATATCGGTTTCAACTCTCCTGTCGCGCTGTCGTATTCTTATCAGTAACAGTATGGACACTAATCCTATATAGGCAAAACGTAGCAAACATTGAAAGCAACTCGATCCCACAGAAAAATGGAGCGAAATGCTTCGAACAAGATAATATACCAGAGATCTACAATGCACAGGATGCACCAAATAGAGAAAATGATGCACGACAGAGGGAATGTGTGGTTAGCCAACTCGACCAACTAATGAGATTTGGTTGCACGAATTTATATAAAAAAAATAACAACTGACTTCTTTTTTCTAATTCTTCGGAAAAAATGCACCCTAGAGTGGATATCTCAGTATGCCTGTGTTTATAGTGGATATCTCAGTATGCCTGTGTTTATAGACTATTTTAAATCTATCAGTTGTGGCTGGATTCACCTATCTATATTTTATTATCTCATTTTGTAGTCATCATTCACATGCATTTGGGTCACAGGGTATTTGGGTCACAGTGAGATTCATCATCATTTTATTATCCACATTACAGGGAAGCCTTCTTGAGCATATTTTTACTTTTTCCTATTTCACACACAAAAACTTCAACTTCTCTCTATACAATTTTCATGACATATTTTGATGGATAGCGGAAAAGCAATATCCAAGGAAAAAGTTATCTTACTGGTATTAGAATAGGTAAGATCTGGTATTAAAATAAGTAAGATCAAAGAAAAAAAGGAAGGTTGCTGGTAACATGACAGCCTATAGACATACTGTACTTGTTTTCTCAGCCCAGAGCCATTACAATCACTCAAATAATAACACCCCCAGTAACCCCAATTAACCGCATATATCCATATCTGAAACACTTTCATTTATCTGTACGTGGAGTATGTATCGTGTATCAAGAATCAATGTCCAGAAATATATAAAGTGAAGCAGTAAAATACGGCATAATTAGAATGAACAGAAGGGTTGGAATGGTTCAACCAAAATTTCACTTTATTTTAATAAAATCTATTCTGGTCTTTTATCCATGATAGCTTCTCTGAAAAATTGGCCTACCTAAAATAAAGCATGAAATGCAGATGATGATGCCCTCTCCTATACCCTCGAACATATCTCCGATTAACCCTACCACTACACCAAAAGTGCCTGCTAGCAATGTGCCGATTCCTCTATTCAAGCCCTTACTCAAAGTGGCACCTGCAATAAAATATTCCACACAAGATTCAAACAGACATGCAAAGGTTTTTCCTAAAGTTCAAATAGAACCATTTTAGGACATTTTCTTGTTACAATGACGCAATATTGGCCAAGAAGCCATAGAGGCCCCTGTCAAAACATATATCCCGAAGGATAATGCAAATATTATGCACTATACTCCTAAAAACGAATGTAATAATCTACACAGATCTTGAAGATTAAGAAACAATCCATATTACCTGCGGTAAATTCAAAAACCACCACAACTGTCATGATAGCCCAGATGGCATTACTACCGACGCCATGAAATAATTTATCCGTTAGATAGAACAGAGATACTACTGATAATGCAAGCCCTACTTTGATAGCATGCATAATTTTCCGCGGATCATCTTTGCCCAACTGCAAAATTTCCTTGCCAAATTTTCTTAAAATCAGCTTCAATGTCGGGATTTTGTTCAATCTTCTAAAGACATTCGATTTTTCAGTAGATTCTGTTGCACAGTTCTCTGCTCTGTTCATTGCAATGTCGATGTTGCAGTCAGCCGACCTGTGATCTGCCATTGACAAACCGGAAGAACACACTTTCAGATAACAGTACTTGGTATCCTAACAATGTATATCTGTGTCACAAAGGCTTGTAATAACAGGTAAACGAGAGGACTCCCATGGTTCTAGTCCGAAGCGTGTTGAATTTGTTCGAGTATTGCGCATGCCTTCTTAAATGCAATTATTGAGTATTCCTCAGTTCACCGAGCATTAAATATTTCATGTTTGGTTTAGTGGGAATCATGTGTTTGCATGAAATAAAATGTTAAAAACTGAAGTTACAAGTTATTCATAAAGAAGTGCGTGCCCCAAAATAAAGGGAGAGTAGGTCATCTCAAAATCGATGTATCGAAGCGTGCAATAAAAGGACTTTTGTAAAGATGGGCACACCCCATATGTCTCCAGCTTTATCACCGATATTCTGATCAGATTCGAATGGTGATGCGTGTCAATGCCTTTGTGGCGATGACAGGAGGGGGTCGGCGGTAGGACTAGAAAATAGGAAAGCGACGCCCACTGTACATGTAGTTGTGTGCCTTAATGCAGGAACATCGTTGAACAAGCCTATTATTTGTTAATGCTTTACAGTCTTGCGTTTTGAATATTCACGCAACTCAAAGTACAACTGTACAACGCAAATTAGGGAATTATGTGGCGATAAGCGATTTCCAAGAAAGAGTGGTATTTGCGTGGTATGTGCGGTGATTTTTTAGAAGTATTTTCGGTGAGTTTATGAAGTCGAATTCCTTTATAATTTTGAAGGAATTTATTGAAATTACAAGTTTGATAGGTGATCCCTGTACAACAAAAGTGCTTTAGGGTTTTTGAGGTTGCTGAATCTATATATATATATAGTCAAAAAATTAATTTAAATAATACAAAGTAAGATTTCACCTCAAATTTTTCAGCATGATTCCCGCACCAGAAAATCCAAAAAATCGCACTAAAGACAACTCCCTTTCAAAAGCAAATGATCAATATGATATTTGTGTTTAGGAGTTTTTTTATCATTGAGTACTAGGGAGGTGTTGCAATAAAAGATAAGCTAAAGTTAAATGTTCTAGTGAAAGGTTGAAAAAAATAATAATATATAAACTTAATTTAAAAAAATAAAATAAATTCGATACATTCAATTTATTTTTAATAATAAAATTATAAATGTATTTTTTTAATCCATAATACATAGGAATGTTTAAAAGAAAATAGAAATACTTGTAATTAATAATGATATTTTAAAATTAAGTTATAGTTATATATATATATATATATAATGATGATGATGATTAACGTCCACTAAGATTAATGTGTTCTATCACATTTCAAGAAAAGAGAGTCTAATTGTCATTTTTCAAAATCTTATTTCTTTGATCAAGAAGTAGGGAAAGAAGCTTTCCATGCTTGCTATAGTTGGGTTCGCTTGATAAGTTAAGAAAATTGGAGGTGTCACTGATAATAGGGAATTGAGAGCGGATGTGGGCAAGAGACTAGGAGTATAAAAGGAAGTGTTTTTTTATCTTCCACCTTCTTAGTGTCACAGATTTGACAAATTCTATTGTCCTAGGGAATCTTGGGAGTAGACCATTGACACCTCTCACTCTGAAGCTCATGAGAATTAGTTCTAATCCTAGTGATGTTAATTTTCTTCTTGGTGCTAGCTATGATCATTTTCTTCACAGACACATATGTGTGTGTGAGAGAGAAAGATATATATATATATATATATATATATATAATTGATTAATTAATGTTAAACAAAATTTATGATCACATATAAAGAAAAATCATATATTCATTTTAACTCTAATTTATAAGTTTTTAGAGGACTAAATTTTTTTATATACAAATGTTTATGCTTTAGGCTCAATATAAAATTTACATTTTGGAAATTTTGATTTAATTAATTTTATATTAAAAAATAATAAATATTTATAATTTTGGTTCTCAATTGTCTAATTTTTATTTTACTCATTTCAATTTTTAAAGAATCATTTTCTTTAAATAATTTAAAGATTAACTTATACATCAATTTAGTATCTCATTAATCTTAAAATTAAATAATAAGAATAAGAATAATTAAAATACATTTACACTCCCATATCAATACATCAATAATTTTACATGATCTCATATCAATGTTTTTCTATATTTATATGTGCATTATTTTTTTGCAGTAATATTTTCAATTTTCAATACTTTTACATTATCTCAATGCTTTTACATTATCTCGTGTTCTCCTAGCAGTTATTCTTTTTTAATATATATTTTTTTGTATTTACGTTACTTATTTTCAGTGATATTTTCAATTTCCAAATGTAGTTAGTGTTAGGTAACTTGTCTTGAACTAAAAGGGTATTGTACTGTATTTTTATGTTACCGGTGAATATTGAAGATTTTGACGTATTTCGATGAACATTTTGAAGGCGTGCGTCAAGATGTTGTACCAAGATATTGTACAATATATTTATAATTGGTTACGAAATAATAATGAAGTTTTCGACGTATTTCGATGAACATTTTTGATGGCGTGCACATGGAGGTCTAAATAAAATTAGAGGTAGGTCGGTGTGCACAGCGCAATAGAAATTTTTTAGTGTGATTTTTCAATTTCATATTTGAATATAGAGATGAAATTTTGATTTATGTTATTTAAATTAGTTTTTAATTGTATATATAGATTTAATACTATGAAATTTTTTTTGAATACTTGAATTATGTCGAAATTACCCATCAAATGAAAACCAAAAAAAACTTCCAAAATCAAACAACTCATCGAAGAAACTAAATGTTCCTTGACTGCCCCACCTAACCGCAAAATCCACTCGTTTGCGTTGAACTTTGGTTGACTATGCTGGTGTTTTGTCAATTTGAAATAAACAGCAGGAGCGCGTTAAAATATGTCTGCGAGGCAAGAATTGGTTGTAATTCAGAAAATGTTGAAAAGATATACAAGCTTGTAATTTGGTTTACCATCATAATAAATTGATTTTTACTTAGAATTCTGTCTACTATATACTTATATAGGTTTTTTTAATTAAATTAAATAAAATAAAATAAAATTGGTAAGTGGGGTGGGCTGGTTTTAACATTTTCTTTTGGTGCCACAACCTTACTTATTTACTTATTTACACAAAAGCTAATTAATATTTTAACAAGTAATATTACTCGCAAGAGTACTTATTTACACAAAAACTAATTAATGATTTAACTAATAAGATTACAGGATTTGATTGGAATTTAAATAATTTCATTTTTATTATAATATATTAATTTTAGTAAAAAGTTATTTTTAATTTTTTAAAATTATACTATTAGAAGAATTATACAATGATTTTTTTGTAATTATTGATTATTGAATTATCACTAGAGACATTAGATTAGTAGTCTACGTTTTTAGCTTTAGGTTATATAAAGTGTCTATCAAAAGTCACAAAACCATAGAACACTTATTTAGATGGACTTGGAACACATATTTAGATGGCAAGTCCAGTTGGATGGTGTGAGGTACCTCTAATTTCTCTTCAGAATTGGAGAACCCCAAATTTTCTATGTTCTTTGCTAACACTAACACTTTGTTATTAAATTACTCATCTAAGCTTGCACTACGTCAATGTTGTCTAGGTTCTCCTTTTGGGTTTCTGAATGTTTAAATAACACTTTTCCTAATATTGCTTTGGCCTGTGGCTATAGATCAATGCTCTCTATAAAACTAGTTTATCTAGTTCTTGTATTCCTGGATTTTGGCATCAAGCTTCCCACTTCATCCTCTACTTCATCATATGAGATGAATCTCCCCTTTATCCCCGATTCCCTCTATGCATTTTTAATTTCTCTTTTGATTTCAACATGATTATTCCAAGTCCCATTGACCCAAAAACTCTTGGCATTGAGTCACAAAGGTTGGTGAACCCATGGTAGATCGAATGGTGATGCTAATGGGAGAATTTGATGTCCTGTGTTACAAACACAATAGGGAACAAAGGAATTTGTGAGCCTTGGTGATCAATCCACCGAAGTAGTAGAGAAATCAATGCTAAGATGAAGAGTATAGGGAGATATGAAACACCAAGTCACCTCTAAAATAGAAACAACAAATAGATGAAAGGAGGTGCTCTATCAACAATTGTGAAGGGGACTATCAACCTCCCATGGGTAGAGAAAGCTAATACTAAGACTCATGAATAAACCATAGCCTAAGAAAAAATGTAAGGGTGGGATGAAAACTAAAGAATCCCCTATCTACATGACAAGATGGGGGAGACAAATAAATCTCTCATAAACTAAGGATGGAGCTTGCACTTTTCCACACAAATTCAAAATTGGAACTAAGACCCATGAAGGGACAAGAACCATAAGAGAATATCAAATAAAGACAATGCTTCTTCAAGTCAAAACCCAAGAATGTTAAATCAAAATGAATTTAGTCTTACCACCATTTAGTAAAAGGATTGTATTGGGATAATTTAAAAATAAAATAGAAGAGAAAATACAAGAGAATTGAGTACTCAAAGAAAAATAATGCTAAAATATCATTTTCTTTCTCACATAAAGCCTACAAATGATGACAATGATCGTTATCCTCATCCATTTCATTTCCATAATATATATATTGTCATATCTCTCATGTGCATGATGATGATTCCTATAGGAATAGTTCACGAAAGTCTCGCTCTTCAAACGAAAAATAGTATAATTAAAAAAATTACCTCATGTGTGTAAAACTTTATTGATGTAGCCACCTTGTGGGGGGTCACTAATTTGCCACTTTCTCATGATCGTCACCTCTTATTTATTTCTAGTGCTCTCATAACTAAATAACAGTGGTGGGGAAGGATGATCTTGAAATTCAATGCTTAGGGATTGTGTTTTTAGCGGTTCCAATATTGGCTCATTCCAAAATATATCCATAGGAATATTTTTATAGTTGCTACCTATGTTTACTAACTTGTCTATGAGTTCATTTCCTATCCTTCTCACATGTAATAGAGTGGATTTTGGTGGTTCCAACAAGAGATGTTTTATTCTCTCTAGTCCCCCTTTTAGTCTCCAAAATTTTAAAACTTTAAAAGGAGATGATCCATGGTACAAATTTGTGTCCATTTGCATGATTAGTTATGAATCCCCGTCTATAATAAAGCCTTTTAATTTGTCTCTGATTGGTACTTGTATGTCGTAGTCCAAAGAAAAGAGTTGTACTAATTTATTTTCATCTTTTCTAATTGATCCTACAAAAATATTGAAGGATGGTTCCTCCATCGTCTCTAAAATATCCGCAATGACTAGTAGGTTGAGGCTCCATCAAATTTGAGTTTAATGAATCAAGGGGGAGAAGGAATTGATTTTCTTAGATTGTTCCACTTATTTTGAAAAGTTATTACTAAGAGCATTAGAGAAGGGTATATTCTCAAATAGTTTAGAATGAGATATTCTTAATAGATACAAAGCCAATCATCTTGAGGAGAGAAAGTAGAGGATATATTTTAATTTTTTATGCTCTTAGCAACTCCTTTCCATACTGATTTCTTTAGGTTTGAGATATATTTGAAGGTATTCCCATTTATTTCCTTTCAAGTTTCCCATAGGATGAATACAAGATGAATTTTCAAAGCCCCGTTGATATTCATAGGAGAAAATAAATTATTTTTCTATTACGATAAGAAATATTTGACACTATTTCTAGATCTATCTAATTGATAGAAAAAGAGGGCACCGTTACCCAAAGAAAAGCATGGAGGATACAAGCATGGGAAGGTGTCATATGTCTTCACAATATAGGGATAAAAAATGACATAACAATAGACCTTAAAGACATTTTCGTTGTAGTTTATCCAAAATTGGAATTTTACCATGCCCTAGGGGCTAGAGGAAGAGAGAACATTTCAGCCATAGTTTTAGGTTGAATATATTATTCCAAACATTATCATCTAGCATAGAAGTCACATTTATTACTACATTGTAATTTTCTTTTAGAATGGTTTTTCTAGTTTTCTTATATTCCCATTTGAGCTTATTCAACCCTTTTTTATTTTTAATTATCTTATTCATAAGCTCACTCCCAAATTTTGCTCAGGTTATTTTACTAGCTCCCCAATTCCATAACTCTTTTGGTAACCATGATCTCCATTTTGATTTCTTTGCTAGATATTTCCAATAGTGGAATAGTTTGAGATGCCCTTGTTGGACCACATTTTCTTGTATTTCTTGTATGTTATCTATATCCTTCAAATTGAACATTTGATTACATGAATCCTCCCAAAACAAGGCATACTTTCCCTCTATGATTTTGTATAGGAAAATTATTATACCATGCAATGTTCGATATTTATGTGAATTCTACTTTACCCTGAACTTTGATTATGTTTTGTTCCTCTATGTTGGAAGTATATTTCATTCTCCATATTTTTCTCCATAACTCATATAGGTGTTGTGGCCGGCAACAACCCCCCCCCCCCCTCTTTCTTTTTGTTCATTTAAGTGTTGACCAAAATACTAAATGAATGGGAACCCTTAGTTAATTTTTAGGAAGAGCAAGAGTTTCCTTTCTTCAAAATAAGGTTACCATCATAAGCTTAGGTAGGTCTTTAGAATATTTTAAACCTAAGTCTATGATAAGGAGAAAATCTTTAAAGTCGCGTTGTAAAAAAGATAGGAAATGCCCCCATTTCCCTTTAATATCAATATGCGCAAGACCCTTGTGTTCAGTATAACATCGCGTCGCAGTAAAGTAATGCTCATAAGGAAAAACTTAAAAATTTTACCGATCTGCGATAACGTCGATCGCAAGATCGCATATCGCAGAAATGAGCCGGCAGGACTTGGTAAACATCAAACTTCTGCGATCTGCAATATTGCGATCGCTATGATATTACGTTCTCACGATCTGCGATGGTGCGATTTGCGATGGCGCGATATGCGAGGTTATGTAAGAAAATCATAAATCACTTCATTACGAATCCTTCGGGCACACCATTCAAGTAAAAAGCCACTTACCATAATCTGACTCCAAATCATGCGCTTTTAATGATAGTAAATGAATTAGTTGTCAGTTATTAATGGAAGTAAAGACACGTGCCTTTATAGAGAATTACTTCACATAAGGTGGCATATTTGATACATCTGTTGCATTTAAAACTCTCCCATCACCTTTCTGAATCAGTCATTTCCATTTCACTCGTAATCTGCAGGAACGAAGAGCCAAGACGATTCAAACCCAAACGCAGTAAGAAATGGGAAAGAAAAATAAAGCCCAAAGCTCTGAAGCGAAGGAAAAGACGAAGGAGATGGCGCCTTTGTATACAGACACAGCCTGTAACAGAGACGCAGGGATATCGACATGGGAAAGCATGTACAGGCTGCTTGAGGAGGAAAATCCTAGAATAATGAAGGTTGCTGCTGTCGCGGGCTCACAACGCTCTTCCGAGGCATCCTTAGAGGAGCTGGCATGTTCATTTCTTCACAGGATAGCAGCAAGACCCAAAATTCTACCATATACAGATATGATCAAGTGGATACTTGATAATGCAGACATGAACAACAGACAATTCAAAGTTCAAGGACACGGGCTCATCGGATCATTCGCTGCGCAAGATTTGAAGCTTATGTATCATCTTCCTGAACCGCAGGCGACTTACAATGCACAATTCGTCAAGAAATTTGTGGCCGAAAACCCAGACCTATCAGAGACCACCAAATATTGGTCCAGAAAAGAGGAGCCGCTCAAAAAGGACAAAAATGGTATGTACAGCACTAGTTCCCTCACCTCTCCGTATTGTTTTGTTGCGGCCATGCTTTGTAGGTTATTTGGTATGCCAGATATCAATAAGTTTTCGTCTGAGTGGCTACCATTAATTGATGCTTCCACAAACACCGATATTATGGATTGGGCCAAGATCCTTTCTGATAATCTATACACGGCTGTTATCAATTACCGGTCTAAAAGATCCTTGCCTCAGAGGATCTATCCTCCTTTTTATCTGTCTGCATATATTATGGATTCTATTTGTTATGTGTCTAAATTTCCCATTATGGGTTGGAAATGGACAACCCAGGACCCATTACCTATCCATGTTTATCATAAGGTGTTATGGGATTCTCAGTTCGTCCCTCACTTCTACCAGATTTTCTACGGGCTTATTTTACCCTTGTATAGAATAATGTATGATGAAGACCCCCCGAGGTGCTCACCCGACGCACAAATAGACATCATCCCCATCGCAAGATGGTTCGGGGAAGAATGGTTTACCTATATTAGAGTGTTTGGAACCACTGTACCTCCACATGTCCTACCTCTATATATTCCTGACAAACTTTTGGCTCGGGAAATTGCTTATCAAACCTGTTCAGAAGGCAGCCTGACCAAAGACCTAAATGACAAAAAGAAGGCCATATGGCCTCAATTTCCTGTAGCTTGTGGGGCCTTCTCATTGTTCGATGTAGGAAACGCTTTCACTGAAGTAGAGAATGTGACGTGTCTACAATTAGTTAAATTCCCAGCAAGGCCATTTGACCCAAACTTGCGGCCGAAAACCCAGACCTATCAGAGACCACCAAAGATTGGTCCAGAAAAGAGGAGCCGCTCAAAAAAACAAAAACAGTATGTACAGCACTGGTTCCCTCACCTCTCCATATTGTTTTGTTGCGGCCATGCTTTGTAGGTTATTTGGTATGCCGGATATCAATAAGTTTTCGTCTCAGTGGCTACCATTAATTGATGCTGCCACAAACGCCGATATTATGGATTGGGCCAAGATCCTTTCTGATAATCTATACATGGCTGTTATCAATTACCGGTCTAAAAGATCCTTGTCTTAGAGGATCTATCCTCCTTTTTATCTGTCTGCATATATTATGGATTCTATTTGTTATGTGTCTAAATTTCCCATTATGGGTTGGAAATGGACTACCCAGGACCCATTACCTATCCATATTTATCATAAGGTGTTATGGGATTCTCAGTTCGTCCCTCACTTCTACCAGATTTGCCACGGGCTTATTTTGCCCTTGTATAGAATAATGTATGATGAAGACCCCCCGAGGTGCTCACCTGACGCACAAATAGACATCATCCCCATTGCAAGATGGTTCGGGGAAGAATGGTTTACCTATATTAGAGTGTTTGGAACCACTGTACCTCCACATGTCCTACCTCTATATATTCCTGATAAACTTTTGGCTCGGGAAATTGCTTATCAAACCTGTTTAGAAGGCGACCTGACCAAAGACCTAAAGGACAAAAAGAAGGCCATATGGCCTCAATTTCTTGTAGCTTGTGGGGCCTTCTCATTGTTCGATGTAGGATACGCTTTCACCGAAGTAGAGAATGTGACGTGTCTACAATTATTTAAACTCCCAGCAAGGCCATTTGACCCAAATGATGTTGCCCAAGATTTCATAATGAACGTCAAAATAAAAGTATTCGTTGGAAAGAAAGATTTGTTTGATGATTTGTTTCAGAGTAGAAGCTCACTCCAAGAAATTTTGCGGGAAGCTCGGTCGAGGTTGTCTCAAGATGACCTCTAAAGATTCATGTTATACAGGGAAAGAAGGCTAGCCAGTGTTCCTCTAGAGAAGCTGCGCTTGCCTGCCAGAGAACCAACTCCAAGCATTAGCCTCAGTGGAAACTTTAGCACTTCCAGATCTAAATCCAACGTTGCACAAGGTGTACCAGAACATCCTAAAGAGTCTAGATGCGACCAAGGAAAAAACGAAGAAAGAACTAAAGATATAACTCAATCAAGTGTAATGTCGCAACAACAAGTTATCGCCTCCCCGCCAAGAGATGTCCCCCCTCCTGTCATCGAAGCACCACTCGTCACAAAAGAACTGGACAAAGAATGGAAAACCTTCAATGAACTGATCAATCTTGAAGGGCAAGCCCCCAAAACACCTGTAAACAATACGCAGGTATTGCAAGAAGTGGTTTTGACCATAGTCAGCAGTGTCACAGAAACAGAGCACATTCCTATCACTCCGCCTGCTGAGCTTCTACTTAATGTAGAAGAAATTCCCCCACTGGATGTATTCTATAGTCCCCAACACAAAGCAGTTGTAAGGAGACATAGGAAGAAAAGAAAACTAGAAAGTACACTGTCACAAGATGCTGAACATTTGGACGTCTTATGGAAAGACCCCAACAATAACCCGACTGAAAATCTCACTAAGCTGTCTCAGATTGCAGGAGCATATGCTTCTGCAACTATTGACAAGGCATCGAAAGTTTAGCAACTGTTGAAAGAACAAGAAGATCAAATACAGCTGCTACAACGACAGTTGCATCAAGCCAATGCTAATATTGAAGCTTCCAAACAGTTCGAGAAGCTGCAGGAAGACTTTCAGCAGATGCAGATAGGCTATCAAAGAAGTCTAGATGAGAAAGGAAAAGAATTGCAGACTTTACAGGAAATGCATAAAGATGAGCCTATGCTGGCAGAATTTATTTCAGAATCTATTGGCTTAAATGAGCAACTACTGCAACAACAGGAAGAGTTGGGACGTAAAATATCACAGTGGAGTCACTATTGCGAGCTGAGCGATAAAATCACCAATCAAGTGGTAGACTTGCGGAGTGACTATGATCAGAGTGACAGGCGGGTGACGGAATACTTAACTTGGCAGGATGAAGATGCAGGAAAAAGAGCAGGTGCACCCAGGATAAACGAAAATCATAAAGAATTGCTCTTTAATAAATGGGATGATCAAATCAGGCAGGCGGAGCGAGCAGCGGAGACAGCGGCTACACAGGCAGGCATTCTTATCGACTGTGTAAATGAGAATTTACACAGGACCAATTTAATCGCAGAGACCACCCCGGGGTACCTACCGAATAAGTTACAACTGGAAGCAGAATGGAAGCAGAAAGCGCTGGCAAAGGGAAAGGCAATCCAAGCATTAAACAGGTTGGATTGGGAATGTTACTGGACATACTTGGTCCAACCACACAGTCAATGGATGATGGTGAAATGCATCAAAAACGCGGCCGAAAAAGTAGTGCCAACTCTCATAGATGCTGTTTTCACAGCCCAGCTCAGCGCAGAAGTTAGTCAGCCAACTCTCCTCAAGCCCATGATGAACACTTGCAACTTTAAGGACCAAATTCAGAAGTAGCCTTATTTTAGAATGTTGTTTTTTTTTATTAGATTAGAAAAAGGACGGTCATTTGAAAACCGTATCCTAAATTTTGTAAAAATACCGTTATTAGAATTAGGAAGTAGTATTTTAACCCTTCTCATGCATTTAGAGAAGGGTCCAGAAATTTGTCAAAAACTTGTCCTCGGAACATGCACTTCTGCACCCTCAGAGGAGGTTTTGATGAATGGATGGATCGAGATTTATTAATGTTTGCATTTGATGTCTGCTACTGATGTTGCACTTCTGTACTCTTAGTAGATGTTAGAACAAGTAGAGATAAATCGTTTTTGCTTGAAGCTTGTGAGTAGGATTAGTCATAAATGGTACTTTTATCTCTTGACCATTTCTGCTCATATTCTTAAAGTGATATACTGTTTTCAGTTGTTTATATGTTAATGCATGAATGTGTGGGTTACCATTTGGCACTTCTGTACGGTGGAGTCATTTATTTGTGTTTGATATATGAATAACTTATTATGCGATATGCTGTTCACAACTGTTTTGCTTAACTTTTTATGCAAAGTGGTTTATCTTAATTGATTTCTATTCTTATGATAGCTAAATGATCTTTATTACCAGTTATTGTTCGAAATCTCTTTAGATCGCATAATGGAAGAAATACACCCCGGGTTAGCGTAGATTAGATGTGTTGTTTCCTATTAGATTACAATAGCATAGAGTTAGTTTAGAAGTTTGACTTAAATTAGCTTTAAATACTCTTAAATCAGCATCATCCAACTCTACACACACACACACACCCCTTAGATTGGGAAACTGGTCCCATTATTCCCAGTTGGACCCGCTATACCAAACGGATAAGGAGCTGCCAACCAAGGTCCGGACCGGGTGGGTATCCCCCTTGCTGTCGACCCGATTTTCGGGGCTTCAACATATTTGGCGTTAGAAGGAGGGCCTAAACATAGCGTCTGTTGGAATGATTTTCAATTGTGAAATTTGAATCAGGATGGCTGCTCATAAAATTCCTATTTGGAGTTGCATCCATGTTCCTACCTCTTCCAACACTCCACCAGAAGTGGTAAGACTCTTGTCTCAGGTAAAATTCAATGGTAAGAATAATTCTTCTGCTTTTAACCATGCTCTTCAATTTATTCAAAAAGTTTCAAGTTCTGATATTCAGAGAATTGATGAAGGCGTTTTATGCAGAATTTTTACTCTTACATTCACAGCGGAAGCTAGAAAATGGTGCAGAACCCTCCCAGTTGCATCAATTCACAGCTGGGACCAATTCGTCAAGACTTTTATTTTTGAGTTTGACTGTTATGACTATGACCAGGTATATGATGAAATTGATTATCTACGGAAACAAGATGAATCTGTTAGGGATTTTAATATGCGATTTCATCTTAATTGTCTAAAGTATGATCTTGAAAGTGAACTCATGGATGAAGAATTTTCAGATTATGCTGAGTATTCCCTGCCTCCTATGTATGATCAAGCAGAAATTAGTTCAAGCTTTGTCTCATTTTCTTCTAATGTGAATGAGGATTCCAAGTTGAATATACAAATCAGCCATGATGAAGAAAGTCCCCAAAGCCTAGGAGTCATGCGTGCTCTAATGCAAGAAGACAAAAGCGAGAATGCTGGAGGAAAGCCTACCTTGGAACCAGGAGACGACTTTGATACAAGATCAGATAATGTCATTGCAAATCAACAAATGCAGATGCCAAGGTTAGAACAACAAACTATTTCTCTTTCAAAAAGTATCAGTACACAAAAGTATGATCTAAAGCCCGATGTCTATGATGAATATGATGAACAAAGATTTTTCCATGATGAGATTTCCAAATACATTGTTCCAGAATCGCATTTTTGTCTTTATCCTGATGTTTTTAGTGATGATAATTTTTCCCCTCTCAATATTAAAGATATCTCAAAAAACATAGAGGATTATTCAAATGAGTCATCATTAGGTTTTCAAGATAAAAAGACAGCTATAGAACATCCTTTGACCATTTTCAAACAAGAACCACTTGACCTTCCTTGTTTGAAAATATATGACGAAAAAGAGAAATCTAGGGAAACCTGTAAAATCATTTATGATAGTTACTTTGACGACGATGATGTTGTTGATTTATCCCAAGTAACTCAACTAAACTCAGATAATGAGAGATATCCTAATTTAGAAATCATATCAGTCAATCCTCATTTCAAAGTAAAATATCATTTGCATGATTTTACTATCCAAGACAATACCCCGATCTATGATTCATATCATGAGAAAACCCCCATGCCTGTCCACAATCATAACTTGTCTGCTGACTCACAAGACGGAATTCGAAATTACTCGGATCCCATAATTTTGGCCAGTTCTTGTGAGAAGCGAGATATTACAAGTAAATCCCAGTTGTGCTGTATCATTATTTGTACATAAAATCTTTCTTTCTTTCTCACTTGCAATCATTTTGTACAAAATCAGATTGTGTTTTAAATTTTCACACTTTTGATAGATTACTATGGCATGTTGAGCATCTTATCAAAGAACATTCGAAAGACGCGATACTATTTCTGAGAGCCAAACTGTGTCAAGAAAGTACATAACCTTTTCGATTTCAAGATCAATCAATATCAAACTTTCTTAAAAAACTTCTTTGGCATCCTAAACATCATCAACGAAAGAAAGTACCTTTCAGAACTTGTTGGCAATTCGCGCCAATTGATAAGAATCTTTCCAGGAATTTCTATCTATTCTGCATTGATTTATTTAGCGATTTATATATGGAAGTTTTCCTTTTATACGAAATCGCTAAAAGCTCAACTTTAACGAACAGTAGGTTACAAGCCATTGAAACTAAAAAATCATGTTCACAACCTGGCTTGTCATCTTTCCTATTACGAGATCATCAATCCATAACAGAAATTCATCCTAATTTTTATGATCCAATAGGTTCCCAGTTGGAAAGAAGTTTTCATGAGAAAGAAATATCAGACAGAATTCCAACCGAGGTTACATATTCTTATTCCCCATCCAACATTAAAAGTTCAGGAAAAGTTTTTTTCCCAACACTAATGTTTGGAAGTTACATGCGGCTAGGGATGAAAATGAGGAGATGGTTCCACTGGAAATATCATTTCACCTAGTTAATTTTCTGTATATAATTAGAATAGGAGTAGGAGTAATTTAGCTAGTTTATTAGGTTTTAGGTTCACTTTTAATAGTTGGTAGAAAAGAGATTATCCCTATTCTGTACATAATCCTAAAAGAATGTCTGCCTCTCATTTCGTTAGATTTTTCCCATAATAAAATTTGCTATGGTCAACAGCATTTGACATTTACTAAAGACACCATTTCTCTGTCAGGTGTTGAACTTCTGCTTGAGTAAATAGCAAATCTTTCAGAAACTTGATCTTTATTATTTATAGATATAGTTAATAAACTTTAAACCAGATACGATACTAGTCTCAACCTCCAAAAGCTTGACAAAAGTAATCTTAGTAAAGAAATTGTTTTATATCAGTACAATGAAAGGTATCAATAATAAAATAAATATTCTCTGTAAAACTGCTGTTTTCAAACTCTATTATTGTCGTCCAGAGCTTTCTTAAGGAAAAACAATGACTTCCTCCCTGCTAAAGGAAATCGCAGCATTCAGAGAAACAATCCGAGAAAACACTGTATCTCAAAGAATAAGAGGTCTCATCACGAGCCGGCTTATCATGATCACAGATATTATAACTTGCTGACTTTGCCAATACTGTCCACCAAAACAGGGCAACGACTTAAGATTGTTGCAATCAAAAGACAAGGGGTCTCATCACGAGCCAGCTTGTTCAGCAAAAGTGTAAATCAAGTGAATGACTGTGTCATAATCTGGCCACCAAACCAAGACATTGTTCTTTAGAGAATAAAAAAGGAAAAAGTGTCAAAAGGGGTTTTCTCTGAAAAGTTGTAAATAACCTTAAGCAGGATAAAGGATCATTGCTGGGTAATAGGTAACCCTGTCGAGGCTATGGACGCCTGCTGGCAGCAGAGGCTCTACCTGCGGCAAAAGAGCATATTTAAAAAAAAAAAAAAAAAAAAAAAACTGCTGCACAAGGGAGACTTTATTTTATTTTTACAAGACCAAGTAATGGCTGATGTAAATGCAAGGACAAGCTGAGGATACAAGTAATTAAAATAGAAAGAGGTTGAAACGAAATATCATTGACAGTTTGAAGTATGACATGCTTTATCTTTTTATAATAAAGTTCAAGTTTCCTGAAATTTTTTTTTTTGTTGTTTCGGAAGTTTTAAAAATTCATTAGAAAATCAGAGATAACTGGTTCTCCCAAGTGAATCGCCAATTGTTGTGGCCGGCAACAACCCCCCCCCCCCCTTTTTCTTTTTGTTCATTTAAGTGTTGACCAAAATACTAAATGAATGGGGACCCTTAGTTAATTTTTAGGAAGAGCAAGAGTTTCCTTTCCTCAAAATAAGGTTACCATCATAAGCTTAGGTAGGTCTTTAGAATATTTTAAACCTAAGTCTATGATAAGGAGAAAATATTTAAAGTCGCGTTGCAAAAAAGATAGGAAATGCCCCCATTTCCCTTTAATACCAATATGCGCAAGACCCTTGTGTTCAGTATAACATCGCGTCACAGCAAAGTAATGCTCGTAAGGAAAAACTTAAAAATTTTACTGATCTGCGATAACGCCGGTCACAAGATCGCATATCGCAGAAATGAGCCGGCAGGTCTTGGTAAACATCAAACTTCTGCAATCTGCGATATTGCGATCGCTGCGATATTACGTTCTCACGATATGCGATGGCGCGATATGCGAGGTTACGTAAGCAAATCATAAATCACTTCATTACGAATCCTTCGGGCACGCCATTCAAGGAAAAAGCCACTTACCATAATCTGACTCCAAATCATGCGCTTTTAATGATAGTAAATGAATTAGTTGTCAGTTATTAATGGAAGTAAAGACGCATGCCTTTATAGAGAATTACTTCACGTAAGGTGGCATATTTGATACATCTGTTGCATTTAAAACTCTCCCATCACCTTTCTGAATCAGTCATTTCCATTTCACTCGTAATCTGCAGGAACGAAGAGCCAAGACGATTCAAACCCAAACACAGTAAGAAATGGGAAAGAAAAATAAAGCCCAAAGATTTGAAGCGAAGGAAAAGACGAAGGAGATGGCGCCTTTGTATACAGACACAGCCTGTAATAGAGACGCAGGGATATCGACATGGGAAAGCATGTACAGGCTGCTTGAGGAGGAAAATCCTAGAATAATGAAGGTTGCTGCTGTCGCGGGCTCACAACGCTCTTCCGAGGCATCCTTAGAGGAGCTGGCATGTTCATTTCTTCACAGGATAGTAGCAAGACCCAAAATTCTACCATATACGGATATGATCAAGTGGATACTTGATAATGCAGACATGAACAACAGACAATTCAAAGTTCAAGGACACGGGCTCATCGGATCATTCGCTGCACAAGATTTGAAGCTTATGTATCATCTTCCTGAATCGCAGGCGACTTACAATGCACAATTCGTCAAGAAATTTGCGGCCGAAAACCCAGACCTATCAGAGACCACCAAAGATTGGTCCAAAAAAGAGGAGCCGCTCAAAAAGGACAAAAACGGTATGTACAGCACTGGTTCCCTCACCTCTCCGTATTGTTTTGCTGCGGCCATGCTTTGTAGGTTATTTGGTATGCCAGATATCAATAAGTTTTCGTCTGAGCGGCTACCATTAATTGATGCTTCCACAAACGCCGATATTATGGATTGGGCCAAGATCCTTTCTGATAATATATACACGGCTGTTATCAATTACCGGTCTAAAAGATCCTTGTCTCAGAGGATCTATCCTCCTTTTTATCTGTCTGCATATATTATGGATTCTATTTGTTATGTGTCTAAATTTCCCATTATGGGTTGGAAATGGACTACCCAGGACCCATTACCTATCCATGTTTATCATAAGGTGTTATGGGATTCTTAGTTCGTCCCTCACTTCTACCAGATTTTCCACGGGCTTATTTTGCCCTTGTATAGAATAATGTATGATGAAGACCCCCCGAGGTGCTCACCCGAGGCACAAATAGACATCATCCCCATCACAAGATGGTTCGGGGAAGAATGGTTTACCTATATTAGAGTGTTTGGAAGCACTGTACCTCCACATGTCCTACCTCTATATATTCCTGATAAACTTTTGGCTCGGGAAATTGCTTATCAAACCTGTTTAGAAGGCGGCCTGACCAAAGACCCAAAGGACAAAAAGAAGGCCATATGGCCTCAATTTCCTATAGCTTGTGGGGCCTTCTCATTGTTCGATGTAGGACACGCTTTCAATGAAGTAGAGAATGTGACGTGTCTACAATTATTTAAATTCCCAGCAAGGCCATTTGACCCAAATGATGTTGCCCAAGATTTCACAACGAACGTCAAAATAAAAGTGTTCGTTGGAAAGAAAGATTTGTTTGATGATTTGTTTCAGAGTAGAAGCTCACTCCAAGAAATTTTGCGGGAAGCTCGGTCGAGGTTGTCTCCAGATGACCTCCAAAGATTCATGTTATACAGGGAAATAAGGCTGGCCAGTGTTCCTCTAGAGAAGCTGCGACTGCCTTCCAGAGAACCAACTCCAAGCATTAGCCTCAGTGGAAACTCTAGCACTTCCAGATCTAAATCCAACGCTGCGCAAGGAGTACCAGAACATCCTCAAGAGTCTAGATGCGACCAAGGAAAAAACAAAGAAACAACTAAAGATACAGCTCAGTCAAGTGCAATGTCGCAACAACAAGTTATCGCCTCCCCGCCTAGAGATGTCCCCCCTCCTATCATCGAAGCACCACTCGTCACAACAGAACTAGACAAAGAATGGGAAACCTTCAATGAACTGATCAATCTTTGAGGGCAAGCCCCCAAAACACCTGTGAACAATACACAGGTAGTGCAAGACGTGGTTTCGACCATAGTCAACAGTGTCACAGAAACGAAGCACATTCCTATCACTCCGCCTGCTGAGCTTCTACTTAATGTAGAAGAAATTCCCCCACTGGATGTATTCTATAGTCCCCAACACAAAGCAGTTGTAAGGAGACAGAGGAAGAAAAGAAAACTAGAAGGTACACTGTCACAAGATGCTGAACATTTGGACGTCTTATGGAAAGACCCCAACAATAACCCGACTGAAAATCTCACTAAGCTGTCCCAGATTGCAGGAGCATATGCTTCTGCAACTATTGACAAGGCATCGGAAGTTTAGCAACTATTGAAAGAACAAGAAGATCAAATACAGCTGCTACAACGACAGTTGCATCAAGCCAATGCTAATATTGAAGCTTCCAAATAGCTCGAGAAGCTGCAGGAAGACTTTCAGCAGATGAAGATAGGCTATCAAAGAAGTCTAGACGAGAAAGGAAAATAATTGCAGACTTTACAGGAAATGCATAAAGATGAGCCTAAGCTGGCAGAATTTATTTCAGAATTTATTGGCTTAAATGAGCAACTATTGCAACAACAGGAAGGGTTGGGACGTAAAATATCACAGTGGAGTCACTATTGCGAGCTAAGCGATAAAATCACCAATCAAGTGGTAGACTTGCGGAGTGACTATGATCAGAGTGACAGGCGGGTGACAGAATACTTAACTTGGCAGGATGAAGATGCAGGAAAAAGAGCAGGTGCACCCAGGATAAATGAAAATCATAAAGAATTGCTCTTTAATAAATGGGATGATCAAATCAGCCAGGCGGAGCGAGCAGCGGAGACAGTGGCTACACAGGCAGGCATTCTTATCGACTGTGTAAATGAGAATTTACACAGGACCAATTTAATCGCAGAGACCACCCCGAGGTACCTACCGAATAAGTTACAACTGGAAGCAGAATGGAAGCAGAAAGCGCTGGCAAAGGGAAAGGCAATCCAAGCATTAAACAGGTTGGATTGGGAATGTTACTGGACATACTTGGTCAAACCACACAGTCAATGGATGACAGTGAAATGCATCACAAACGCGGCCGAAAAAGTAGTGCCAGCTCTCGTAGATGCTGTTTTCACAGCCCAGCTCAGCGCAGAAGTCAGTCAACCGACTCTCCTCAAGCCCATGATGAACACTTGCAACTTTAAGGACCAAATTCAGAAGCAGCCTTATTTTAGAATGTTGTTGTTTTTTTTTATTAGATTAGAAAAAGGACGGTCATTTGAAAACCATATCCTAAATTTTGTAAAAATACTGTTATTAGAATTAGGAAGTAGTATTTTAACCCTTCTCATGCATTTAGAGAAGGGTCCAGAAATTTGTAAAAACTTGTCCTCGGAACATGCACTTCTGCACCCTCAGAGGAGGTTTTGATGAATGGATGGATCGAGATTTATTAATGTTTGCATTTGATGTCTGCTACTGATGTTGCACTTCTGTACTCTTAGTAGATGTTAGAACAAGTAGAGATAAATCGTTTTTGCTTGAAGCTTGTGAGTAGGATTAGTCATAAATGGTACTTTTATCTCTTAACCATTTCTGCTCATATTCTTAAAGTGATATACTGTTTTCAGTGGTTTATATGTTAATGCATGAATGTGTGGATTACCATTTGGCACTTCTGTACGGTGGAGTCATTTATTTGTGTTTGATATATGAATAACTTATTATGCGATATGCTGTTCACAACTATTTTGCTTAACTTTTTATGCAAAGTGGTTTATCTTAATTGATTTCTATTCTTATGATAGCTGAATGATCTTTATTACTAGTTATTGTTCGAAATCTCTTTAGATCGCATAATGGAAGAAATACACCCTGGGTTAGCATAGATTAGATGTGTTGTTTCCTATTAGATTACAATAGCATATAGTTATTTTAGAAGTTTGACTTAAATTAGCTTTAAATACTCTTAAATCAGCATCATCCAACTCTACACACACACACACCCCTTAGATTGGGAAACTGGTCCCATTATTCCCAGTCGAACCCGCTATACCAAACGGATAAGGAGCTGCCAACCAAGGTCCGGACCGGGTGGGTATCCCCCTTGTTGTCGACGCGATTTTCGGGGCCTCAACAATAGCGTACAAATATAGCACCACCAAGTTTTAAAAAATTAACTTCCAAGATTTCACTTTGTATTGTGGGGTTACGAAGGACCGAATTTCCATTCATCTTAAGTTAGCATATCCTTTTGCAAGCTAATAGGGCCCACTTATTTTCTAGCTTTCCCCTCCAAATAGAAATTACCATTATATATTATATATTTTCTTGATGGTTGCTTTCAGGGATTCAAGCACTAAGAATAGGGAGAGTGGTGCAGCTTCCAAGAATGATTTGAGTAAAATAAGCCTCTTAGCTATACTTAAGGATATGAAGGTCTAACTTGCTAGCTTATACTCATTTTTAATAAGAGATTATCCCATGAAGGATGAAAAAGAGCATGCTAGATTAAGGGGGTACTTAAGTATTTGGATGGTAGGTAACTCTACTTAAAAACCAACAATATGAGAAATGTCGATTTGAACAAGCTTTGGAGTCTTAAAGAAGAGTATATGTGATTTTACTTGAATGATTTTAATAGTATAAGTAACTTTGAAGTATTCTAATATTTGTTTTATTGTTGATGCCTCTTTACTAGTGGGTTCCTGCATTAAGAGGATGTCATCCACAAATTTTTGATGAGTGGAAGATAGATCATATCCATGAATTTATAGTCTTTTAGGTTTATTATGAGCCACATAAGCCTTCATGGCACATATCGATGCTTCAACCATAAGAAGAAACAAGAAAGGGGAGAGAATATAGCCTTGTCACATACCTCTAGAAGGAGTGAAAATATATGAAAGTAATTTATTGATGGGGAAAAAGAAGAAAGCTTTCCAAATGAGAGAAATAACATAATGGATCCACTTATAACCAACCCCAATGGCTAAAAGTATGTGATAAATATATTTCTAGTTGTGATGGCCAATGTATTTCGACATATCGAACTTGATTAACATGTTAGGTTTTGTAATATCCTTCAAGGAATTGATTGATTCATGTGCTAAGATAATGTTATCAAGGATTTTCCTTCCTTCTCTATAATGGGATGGTTTTAAGGAAATGAGTAGGGGAACAAGAAATTGAGTCTATTAACCATTAATTTGGAGATAATTTTGTAAATTAAATTACATAAGGTAATGGGATTGAAAGAAAATGGATTGTTGACTAGAATTTCTTTAAAAAAAAGAGGGCTGAAGGTAGAATCTAATGCATAGTTTACTAACATTGTTCTTCTAGAATTTCCTACCAATCCAAAATATCCTTGTGAATGATCGACCAATAGGCTTGAAGGAAATCCAAGGTAATCATGTCAAACCATGGAGATTTTTCTTTTTGCATCTTCATAACCACTTTTTCAACTTCGATAGGAGTGATATCTCTTAGAAAGGAAACATTTAGTTCCATTGTGACTAGAGAAGGGATGTTTTGGGTAATTCTCCCTATGGGTAGTTTATGATATGGTTGTGCAGGGTAAGAAATTGTTCATAGAAGGATATGTGTTATTTTTTGTCGTATGATTTTCCAATTTGACTTGATCATATTTGATACAAAAGGTTCTATTATGATGGTGATGCTAGATCATGGAATCATGAAAAAAATATGTATTTCTTCCCCTTCATTAAGCCACTAGACCTGCCATTTTTATCCCCATAATATTTCTTCTTGATTATAGTGCTCCTCAAATTGTGCTTGGATTCTTGTTTCCTTCTTCAATATATCCTATTTTCCTTCTAGAACTATCCTATACTGTATTTCATCCATGTTTATATCTAATTTCTTCTTTTCTTCATGAGTTCTCCAAACTTTTGACATTTGATCCATGTTTTCAGCGTATTTTGAAGATATCTTATTTACATTATTGTCCCATTATTTATTTGAGCTTTATTCCACTAACTTTCTACATTTTCCTTGAAGGTGTGATGCCTTATCCTTAATGATTTTAACATCAAAAATCAATTTTTGGGACTACTATTCTAGTCTCTTGTTAGACATATAAGCCAATGATATGATTTGTAATTTGATAGGGTGGATTATTTAGCTACAAATCCTCTAAGATTCATGGTTTTTGAGAGTAAGTAGTGATCGGGATGAGAATCCACATGGGATTATCCTCCTCTCTCATTGTTCCTTGTGTAAGTTCTTTTTTTTATTTCTCAATCTACTAGGTTTAAGGATTCTATCATTTCCTTCAAATATGATGAATCTTCTTATGGTATTTTTATTCCTCCTTTATTTTCATTTAAATACCTTACAATGCTAAAACCCCCAACTATTATCAAGTATCTGTCATTGTAACATGCCTCGATTCCATACCAAAAAAAAAATTGCTACCAAATTTGTTCGATAACACCATGGTTTTGTTAACCCATTTCTTCTTTCACCATACAGGTATATAATATTCATTATATTACTATTAAACTAAATTGAAGTTATATTAACCCAATACAATTTGTCCTCATTTCCTTGCCATTATTTTTATCACCTTTCCAAAATACTTATCCTATTCCCCATTACATAGGAATAATTCTTATATTTGTTCATAATTGGATGAACCCTCTTGGATTTATTGAAGTTACTTAATAGATAAAATCATGGTACCAATCCTAATGGTTTTCCATACTTTAGTTATTAAACTTTTATTATTATTGATTATGTATATACACCTTTCAATCCATAAATATATGTGCTTATTCAAAATTATGGCTAACATTATCATAAGTCGCAAAATTTGATTACATCCCTAATGTCTATACCATGCATCAATCAGACCTAATTATAAGGTCAATCATTGTGCTTTCATTCCAAGCTTTGGCACATGAATATTTTATATGTTTTCTCTATTATAACATTAACCCTATGCATGGGTTTAAACCTTTGGCATATGTTTGATCAGATTCATGTGGGATATAATATCTTATAAGGGTTGGCCCCATATGTTAGACATGCAGAGGTTTCCATACACGACGCAAGGTTGAACCATGTGAAATTATAGACTTAGGTAGCATCCACAATTTCATTGGTCAAGATTTGTTGTGAATATCTAATGGCATAAAATTCCATGGTTTATTAAACCAACTAACCCTACTCCTGCAACTTCATTTTTTTCTCATTTTTTATGTCTCTCACAGTCATAGAGTCACGCTACATGCTTTGTAATGTATCATGGTTCTTGGCCTTGTTTTTTCCATATGGCTTAACTTACACCTGTTCTTAATGAGACATTCTTAACAACAAGGAGTTCACTAGTCACTTCAACTTATAAAGGTATGCTCTTAGTATGGAAAATTTCACTCAAACCCTCATATTCAATTCACATCCTCGAGTATACGAAGTATTAATGAATTCACTTATTACTAAAATTCCATTTGATGGATGTAATGGATTTGGTTCTGAATCATGGTATGCCCTACATTCTTTTAGCTATCAGTTTCAAATTTTTGATACTGTCATCAAGAGGTAACTTGGTAATATATACATATTTGAGTTTTCAGTTTCAATTTATTATTTTGGTTGAGGTATTTCACTAATTAAACCCTCACATTAATTATAGGATGCCATTGGATTTGATATTTCATTTATTTTATGCGTGTTAGGATGGATGAACCTATGGATAAGATTAATTTTCTTCCCATTATACTATATTGTATGTTCTATTTAATTTATGTTTCTAGGTCATATTTTGACTTGGGTTTGGTTCTTCTGAATATGGCATTGAAATAGGGTTTACCCCATCTCTATATTTCTATCTGGTTTATATCCGTCTGAGAGAAGTGTGAGTTTCCTCTTAGAAACTTCCCTTAGAATTTTGGGGTTTCTCTGCATTGCACTCTACTATTTTAATATCAAGAGTTCCAATGCCTACTTTAGCCATGACTACCCATGACTAAGACTCATAAATGTCTTTGTAACATTTGGCTTTGTATTCATTTTTTCACTTAGGGTTTTTGTCATTAACCCTGATGCTCTTTACTCATTTTTTAGTGTTGTTGTCCCTGTAGGAGGGTATTTTTTAGCTTTGGGTCATTTATCTGTGATTTATTTATTCAAAATCCTAACCTACTATTATAAATTAAATGACAATGGGGTTTCTCGTAAGTTGAATTAATGTGACCTCTATAGGTATATCTTCGTTTACAATTTTACCTTTGTGTCTACATTGCTTCTTTTCATTACGTCTTATTTGATTTCTAACCCAATTTTATACTTTCTCTATAGGTGTGTCTCAAGGAAAACACCATGGATATGTTACTGCAATTGAGTGAGCTAGGATTGCAAGAGCCATCAGATTTGATTCAATGTTTCTTCTTACAATAGGTTGGAAATCTTTGATATGCTTCAGTTCCACTTGATGTTACAATGGATATCAGTTTTGATTACTTTTTTTTTTGTTAATTAAATCGTGTCAGGTTTCTTAATATATTTCTAACCCTACTAAGGTTAGAGTTTTATGCCCAAGTCATAGATTTTGATGGGTTATAGGCTCTTTGTTATTATTCAGGCCCTTTTCATGTTCCTATTTTAATTTAAAACATAGTCCTTTCCATGCCAAACTTAGTGTATGATCGTTATTTATCACAATTTTGGTAGTTATATTTCTAATTGCAATGAAATTATAGTATTCTTATTTATCATAGTTATAGTGTACGTTGCCTTCCCATATATTGTTTTGGGTTAAATTCACTCTACTTCAAATTCATAAATGTGGTTTCTAATATGGGTTGGATATTATTTTTCCTTTCATTTACTTGGGTTAGCATCAAACTCAGTTATATTGAGTTGATTCTCTCAACTTTATTTTTATATTTATACATCAGTTTGAATTGTTGTTTTACTCTTGCTAATAGCGTTGTGATATGTATAAAGTTATGTATAAATATACTATTATTCTTTAATATTTACGTATATTATTTCTTCCATGATATGGTCATGTGCTAGTTAATATTAACTCTAAACTTTTCTATTGGCTTATGACTCCACTGAGTATAATGCTTGATTAAAACCTCCAAGAATTTGTAATATTGATGAAATGTAATAAGCTATTATAGCCCTACTACTTATTCACCGTTTCAAGGCTTACTTTTCTTATATGTATCTCAAATTCCTTCCAATGTTTGACTAGGCATGTACCTTCCAAGAAGTTCGAATGGTCCCATTACCCATATATATATATACACACACACACACACACACACACTTTAATAGAATTAATAAGCACTTATGTTGGACTCAAAACAAGAATGGAATATATATATATATATATATATATATATATATATATATATATAAGAGTACATTAAGTATCGCATTTTTGCTTACCCATGATTGACTCATGGGATTTCTTGAAAGAATTTTCCTTAATAACAGGTTTTGTTAAACATCTTCGTTGCTCATTAGAAAACCTCCCTTAATATTGAAAGGATCTATGTTATGCATACAAGTTATATATATATATATATATATATATATAGAGAGAGAGAGAGAGAGAGAGAGAGAGAGAGAGATCTTGTATGCATAACATAGATCCTTTGAATATTAAATGAGGTTTTCTAATAAGCAATGAAGACATTTAACCAAACCTGTTATTAAGGAAAATTCTCTCAAGAAAGCCCATGAGTCAAGATTGGGTAAGGAAAATTGGGATACTTAATGTATTCCTATAGATTAAATATATCTTCCATTCTTGTTGTGAGTCTAACATAAGTGCTTATTGATTATATTGAAGTGTGTGTATGTGTGTGTCTATATATCTATCTATATATATATATATATATATATATATATATATATATATATATATATATATATATATATATATATATATATAGACACACACATACACACACTTCAATATAATCAATAAGCACTTATGTTAGACTCACAACAAGAATGGAAGATATATTTAATCTATAGGAATACATTAAGTATCCCATTTTTCCTTACCCAATCTTGACTCATGGGCTTTCTTGAGAGAATTTTCCTTAATAACAGGTTTGGTTAAATGTCTTCATTGCTTATTAGAAAACCTCATTTAATATTCAAAGGATCTATGTTATGCATACAAGATATATATATATATATATATATATATATATATATATATATATATATATATATATATATATATATATATATATATATATCTATATATATTCTTCACAACATACCACTAAAACTATGGCAATCCATGCATAAAAATAGTTCTTCACTTGCATGGACTTAAAGAAATTTACTTAGTTATTTCCTTCAATCTTCTACTTGTTAAAATACCTTACTTGATTATTAATTACATATATGATGGTTTAATTGAAAGGGACATTTTATCTATGCATGCATAGTTTATATTTTGTTCAATTTACTTATTCAAGGCTACAACATCAAACTATCATAAGATTCAACATGTAGGAAAAAAAATAATATAACTCTAGCCATAATTAGTTGCTTGGGAAATACTCTGGAACAAAGCATGTTCCACCCAACAATGAATTGTCTCCAACAATTCTCCTCAAGGTCAAACATTCTCGCCCCCATGAATAAACAACATTATTTTGTTTATGTGTGGTCTTCTTATAGATATGCCCAACAGATTGTTTCCTTAGCAATGTCCTACTTTAAGATTTTATATCCCTTAGTTACCTAGACTTTTTGTTTTGATTTAAGAAAAAGGTATTTCTCTTTATTTAAAGAACACCTTTCTCTACAGTTGTTCATTATTCTAATTTTCACCCAACTTACCATTTCTCTCCATCCAAGTGTTTATCATAATATTTATCTCATATTATGCAAATTTATTTAGCAGCTTTCCCCTTAGGTCTTTTTATTGAGAATTTTGGGAAATTCCACCACATGGACTTAACCACTAGTAATTTTTTATAAAACTTGGAAAGAAGTTTTTAATACTCAAGTTCTCTTTCTCGAATATTATTAAACAACTAATTGATTACTTTAATAAAAATAAAACTTAATTACATAATCAAATTACTCCAATCATGGCTTCCATAGCCATTATATTCAGCAATAATTCAATAGTCTAAAAATGATCATGTCATAAAAAGCAAAACATAGCAAAGTCACATCTCCCTCTCGGAAAATAAGCACCATCCTCAATGTTTTTATTACAGTTCCCTTTCTCTTGGAACAAAGCTTGAAATACCTCATATATTTTATCCTCCATGTCCTAGGAGCCTCCTCTAGGGTGAAGTGCTTCCATTGCACTTTAACATGGGTGATGGCTCGATTCTAGAGAATAATTTCTCTCTAATCTAATACTTGTAGTGGTTCAACCTGGAATTATCCTTTTGGCTCCACCTGTAACACTTTATAATCAATCACATGAGAACTATCATGGACATACTTTTTCAATAAAGAGACATGAAAATAATTATTCACTTTTATATGATGTGGTAGTGCTAGCTCGTAGGCCACTAACACAACTCTAGATAGTATCTTAAACAATCGAAAACACCATCGTGCTAACTTAGCACAAATTCATAGTCTCAATGTACTCTTATTTGGTTTGAATTTGATGTATCCATGTTCTCTCACTTTGTACTCATGCAACATTCTCTTTTGATTTGCGTATATTTTCTGCCTATCTTGGGAAGTCTTCAATTGTTTTCTTATTTTCTTTACTACTTGTTTGATTTCCTAAATAACATTAGGTCCCAACACCAATCTGTCTTCCAGATGACTCCAACTTAAAGGAGTGTCACACTTCCTCTCGTACATAGCTTCGAATAGGCTCATCTTGATAGCTATTTGAAAGCTATTATTGTACACAAATTATGCTAGGCATAAATAATCTTCCCACTTAGTATGTCAATCCATAACATACATCCTCAACATGTCTTCTAATATCTGATTTCTTCTATTTGTTTAGCCATATGTTTGAGGATAGTAGGCTATGCTAAATTTTTGTTGCATACCCATTCCTCCAAACAATGTCTTCCTAAAGTTGGAAGTAAAGTTAGCGTCTCTGTTTAATATCATTGTTTTCTGTATTCTATGTAACCGAAAGATTTCTTTCATGAAAATACATGCAATTTGGGTTGTTCCAAAGATAGAGTGGATAGGTATAAAATGGATTGCGTTAATCTTTTCATACTGACCTATTGTAGGGAAAACCAAACACCCCCCATTTTTAACTTATTTACTTCAAATAATGGGGACCTTTTACATAAGTTTTTGGCTAAATCACCTTTAAATATTTTCTTTTGGTTAAGTGTCCTACAATTTTACCGTTTTTTCATTTTTGTCAGATTCCTATTTTGATTGCTTCATTGAGTTCAAATTTTCGCTAGCTTTCTATCGATATGGTTTGAAAATGGTACTTATTCGAAGTTCGATATTTTTTACCGCCTCAGTTAAAAAATGTATAAAATGTATATTGTTTTAATTTTTGTAATTAAATTAGTAATTCAATGTAAATACTAATTCCTAGTTGATTTTTACTAATTTTTTCATTTCTCATTAAAGGTACTACAAAATCACCTAGCCATATTGTCAAAAAATTAAAATTATTCATTTCAGAATATTGGTAATTGATTCAAATTTCTAATTTTAAAGGAAATTACGAGACCCGAAATCTCAAAATTGCAAAGTGGTTGTAGTTTGTTTTGTAGGATTTTTTATAATTTTTAGTTCCACTCCAAGTTGACCCCACTTCAACTCAACTCCTAGATTCCTTTACAAAACTCCCGATATACAAAAGACCTGATACTTTCTTTCCTGATATTTAAAAATCGCCGATATAAAAAGTATGGATATCCCAATATTGAAATATCAGCGTTTTCATTTGATGCACATTTTAAAAGTTTTGATACTAATTTTTCTTTGACCTTCGATATTTGACTTTATGTTGTGCCTATTTGGTTTTTAACATAAATTCGTTTGCCTTATGACTCCCACTCCTTCGTCATCCTCCTCCTTATACCTCCCATGCACCTCTCTTCATTTAGAGGCCCTCATCTAATTATTTCAATCCACCTTAAAGGCCACATATTGATTATTATTTGAGTTTGGCTATATGGTATTTTTTTTCATAATATAAATTATTATATTAATTTTATAACAGAAGATAGTTTAATTATAATTTTTATATAATATTAATATTAATATTAATATTAATTTAATTTTAATTTTAATTTTAATTAATTTGAAATTGTAATTATAATTAAATTAGTAATAATTAAGAAATAATTTTGATTGAATTTAGTATTATATTTTAATTAGAATTTCCTAATTTTAGCCGAGACAACAATTTTTCTAGAATTTTGGCAATTTTGACACCTCAACTTTGGGAGCTCATAAGTTGAATTATACTCAACCAAATGAGACCCACAATGGTTTGTTGGATAGATAAAATCACTGAGAATATTTCTGTAGTAGTTGCATAACAAGATTTGATCATTCAATATGTATAAACTTCAGCATAAGATCAAGCTCCGAATTTTTAAACAAAATTAATTTTCTGAGTTTAATTTTTTGCATTTTCACTTACTCATAACCTTTGTTGAATACAAATCCATTTGACTATGTTCTCCTTGACTAATTAGGTCTTTACATGGATCAATGTTAATCTCATATTTCTTTTTATTTATGTATTTATTTATTTTTTTATTGCAGGATGTTTTACTTTCTAGATTTTATATTTTATATTTTAACTTACATTTTAATTAAATTTTGATTGGTTTTGACAGAAAAATATCTAAAGAGATGAGGAAAAGAAGATTTCAAACAATAGGATTTCTCTAGCAATAAAATAATAGGATTTTGGACCAACGAAAATTGTTGGAGAAGAATTACTCTTCAACATCTCTCCTATTTGGAATTCATTTTGTGAATTATAAATAGTGGTTTGTAGAAGGTGAAAAAGGGCTTATCTTCTCTACAATTCTAGAATTCTTAAAATCACTAGTGTAATGAGAATTTAGAGCTATAGGTGAGAGGAGAGTAAATATCAGATTTGGGGGATAATTGAGGATTTTTCTTTTGCATTATGAACTATGTATGGAGAGAAAAGCTTGCACTATTGTAGCTCTTTTTTAGATCCAGGTGGATATTGGTGGCCACCCACCAATTCCACTTGGACACCCACCATTGTTTCTTTTAGTTTTTTAGTTTCCTTAATTGTAGAACAATTTACTATTTTTAGTAGTTTTTGGGGTCCTGAACCTCCAGAACTGTTTTGAGGCCCTAAACGACGTTTTTTTGGGAAAACTGAGAGCAACATGGTTCCATGGACTGACGTTTCTCTTCCCAAAGTTGTATTCCTGAGATAGATCTTTCTAATGAGGTATTGTGTGCGTGAAACAGAGATCATATGCCAAAGTTATGACCCGGGGAAGTTGATGTACCAATTTCACCAAAACGGGGCCCATAGTTTGGTGCTTCATATCATAGGGTTAGGTTTTTGGATGTTTAGGGTTTTCCATTGCTTCTCAACAATAAATAGGCCTTCGAGCCTCATTGTAAGACAGTTCAGAGGCATGTAGCTGCCACATCTCTTCTTAGAGATAAGTTACTAGCTAGTTTTTTTACATTTCTATTTGTAAGCATATTTCAATATTTTACAGTAATGAAATGAAGTATTATTTCTACTGCATCTTTGCATGTATGGTTATATGTGTAATTTTTTTCGTTCCTGTTTAAATCTGGATCAGTGGTATCAGAGCAGCTTGCTATTTCTCCGTCTTTCTTTTCATGTCCCCATTGAGGTAGGTAAATAAAGAGTTAGGTCTTGAACTGGTCGAACATTTGCAAGACCAGTTGCGCAAATCCCAACGGCCTCCCATGGTGGATGAAAAGAAAGGCAAGGGGGTAGGAGATCCTATCAAAATCTTACTTGAGGAGGCCTTTGAGAGACAAAGGAATGCGATGATGGGAAAATTTTCCCAGATCCTTAAGGAGATACCCAGAGGCGACACATATACTTCCATTAGCTACTCTGAAGTGCCACACACTTTAAGGTACACGTTAACTTTGACATTCCCATATTTGAGGGTCAGATAGATGCAGACATCATAGATAAATGGTTAAATCTACTACAAGGGTATTTTTCTTCTCATGATTTTTCCGGTGGGGAAAAGATTACTTTCGATCTTCTCAAAGTTGCCCCCCACATCAAGGATTAGTGGGAAACCTACTGCGAGAAGAAGGATGAAAGTACGACCTCAATGTTTTTAGCCGCACCCACTTGAAATTCATTCGGGGTTGTCGTCAAGGAGGAGTACTACACTGTCGGAAGCTATGAGGATGAATACATAAAGTGGACCATGCTGCGGTAGGGAAGGGACCAAGACGTGCTAGAGTTTACCAATATTTTCCATACCCTTCGCACAAAGTTAGGCATCAAGGATTCGGGGCAACATTTGGTACTCCAATACCGTGGTTGCCTGCACAGGTACATCCACGAGGAAGTAGAATTTCTGAACATCTCATCACTCAGCACGGCATACCGATATCACATCAAGATCAAGCAAAATTTTAAATAGAAAAAGTGGGACTTTGGATTAGCGAATCTGAAGCAAGGGAAAGGTGCCCCCAATTTGCAGAACAAAGGAAAAAGCCATGGCGGGGTGACCCAAGAGAACCCGCCAAAGCTGCAAGCAAAGAGTAGTGCCATGAAGCTAAAACCGGACAGGGGAAAGTGGTGTGAATTCCATAAGAGTTCCACTCACAACACAAGTTTCATGCCAAGTAGTCACTGGTGGCTAAGCTAAAGGTTTCAGAATCAGATGCATGTCCCGACTCTGAGTCAGAACTCGACAAGGGGAATGACAAAGGGAAGGAGATTATTGATGTGGAGCCTAACGCCGCCATTGCCACCACGAAGATCCAGAAGGAGGAACCCGAAGATATAAAGGAGGAGGAGCACATCTTCCACTCCCAGATGTGGGTAAAGAGTTCCTCGCTATAGCTCATTATCAATAGTGGGAGCCAAAAGAACCTCATTTCGGCAGAGGTCATGAAGTGGCTAGGCTTACCGACCACATCACATCCACAACCGTACACCATCAGGTGGCTTAAACAAGGATGGGATCTTCACATGAGCCAACAGTGTTGCCTTCCATACAACATAAAGCCCTTCACGGATGAGGTATTGTCTGACAATTCTCCCCTTGATGTTTGTGATGTTATATTAGGCCAACCACACTTGTGGAAGCAACATGTTGTGTATGAATCCATGCCTCATGCTATTATTGTTACTTTGGGAAATAATATGTACAGGATACCAGAGGTAGCACCGCCTATTGCCATCTCTTTAGTTTCTGCAAAACAATGGAGCAAGCTCATTTCCAAAATCGGGAAATTTGTTTTCCTGATGATATGCCCTCATGGAAAGAAGAATACGATAGCCACGACCTCCAGAAAAGGCCCTTCTGCACGACAATTATAGATGGAAAAGGTCGTGGAGGAGTACAAGGACAAATTCACCTCCCCCGCAGGGGTCCCTCCACACTATCAGGTCAAGCACTCCATTGATATGACCCCAGGTGCATCGCTACCCAATGGAGCAATCTATCAAATTTCCGTTATGGAGAACGATGAAATCAAGAGGAAGATTCAGGATCTGCTGCAGAAAGGTCACATCCATCCGAGTTCATCACCCTATGGGAGCCTGATCATGTTGATACACAAGAAGGATGGGACTTGGGGACTCTATATTTACTATTGGGCACTGAACAAGATCACTGTTCGTAATAGGTACCTCATCCCACAGATTGATGTCCTCCTGGACCAACTAAAGGGGGGAAAATATTTCAACAAGATCGATTTCAAGTCAGGATATCACCAGGTACGAATCGAACCCTCCGATGTGTGGAAGACTACCTTCAAAGCCAAGGAGGGCCTTTTCGAATGGTTGGTTATGCCTTTCGGGTTGACGAATTCTCCTGCAACCTTCATGAGGCTAATGGATGATATCTTGTGGCCATTCACCAACTCATTTGTAGTGTTATACTTGGATGACATCCTGATCTTCAGCCAGAGTTGGGAACAACGCCTCCACCATATCTGATAGGTTCTCCAAACACTGCGGCAACACAAGTTATGTGCAAATTTGGAGAAATGCACTTTTGGCATGACCAAGGTTCAGTATCTGGGATACATTATTGATGAATGGGGGGTGCATGTGGATCTAGCCAAGATCCAAGTCATTCAGGATTGGCCATCTCCAACCACGCTGATAGAGCTCCGAAACTTTTCATGTCTTGCCAACTTCTACTACAGGTTCGTGTTTGGATTTTCTCATATCACTTGGCCCTTTAGTCATGCCACCAAGGGAGGAGCGAAGGCAAAATTCTTTTGGTTTGAATCTCAACGGAAGGCATTCAAAGAGTTGAAACATTGCCTCTGCTCGACATGAGTGCGCGCATTACCATACTTGCAACAACCATTTGAGGTTGAGATAGATGCCTCTGACTATGCTATTGGGGCAGTCCTTGCTCAACACGGGCATCCAGTGGCATATCACAGTGAGAAACTTTTAGACACAGTCCAGAAGTATCCTAATTATGACAAAGAGATGTATTCCATTGCGCAGGGCCACTGAAAATGGAAGCATTACATTTTGGGGAAGGAAATAGTCATCCACACAGACCACCAGCCCCTGCAGTTGATACAGACCCAAGGGAAATTGCAGAATGATAACCATCATAAGTGGTCCACATACCTGCAACAGTTCCGTTTTAATATCAAGTATAAGAAAGGTAGCACCAATAATGTTACAGATTGCCTCAGTCGTCCACTAATCATGGCCTTAAACATCATTTTTGACTCTTGTTGGAACGAGACTTCTGAATGGCCACTTCTCTACAAAAGAGACCCATAATTCAACCACACATACCAGACACCCTTGGAGGGTCATCATGTTCCAAATTTTCACCTCCAGGAGGACTTGTTATGCCACCTGGGTCATGTTTGTGTTCCTTCAAGTGAGCGTGCCAAGATAATTTGGGAAGCACGCTATAGTCGGGCTACTGGGCATTTCAGGGTTGAGAAAGTAGTGGCGGTATTGCAAAGGTATTTCTATTGGCTGAATTTTCGACAAGATGTCGGGAAGTATATTAGATCATGCACTACCTGCGCCATTGTCAAACCAACCATCAAGAAGCAAGGCCTCTATACCCCACTGCATACCTGTAGTCGACCTTGGGAATCCATATCCATGGATTACATGTCGGGCCTTCCCTCTACTAAGCGTGGAAACGACTGTGTTTTTGTGGTCGCCGATAGGTTCTCGAAGATGGCCATTATGGCAACCTGTAAGAAGAATATCATAGCAGAAGCCACTGCTAAACTATTCTTTGAACAAGTGTGGGTACACTTTGGGATCCCCCAGTCTATCATCTCAGATCGGGATAGCAGGTTCCTTAGTACAATTTGGTCCAGTCTCTGGTTGATGCTAGACACCAAAATCACTAAGTCCACAACCTTCCATCCCGAAATTGATAGCTAGACAAAGGTTGTCAATAGGATGATTGTACACATTCTGCACATGTACACCTCAAAGCATCCGCACATATGGGATGAGAGCCTCCCCTACGTTCAATGTAGCTATAACCGGGGTCTCCACAGCTCGCTTGGCCACAACCCTTTTCAGGTGGGCTTGGGCTTCCAGGCACTATGTCCCATTGATGTGGTCATGCCATTTGTAGCTACTAAGGATGATTCGGCTTATGTCGAGTCCGAAACAGATAAGGAAAATAGCTTCATTGAGAACATCCAACATATTCCCCAGTAGGTCCACGACATTATAGGGAAATCAAATGCCAAGTACAAGCAACGATATGATCAGCATCAGGTGCCACATTAGTTGCATTCGCAAAAGGAATGCCTTACCAGAGCCTATCGAAAACTTAGACCACTCCGATACAGTCCTTACACCATTACCAAGGCTGTGGGAGTCAATGCATTTGAGCTCAGCATTTCCCCATTCCTTGGCTTGCACCCAATGTTCAATGTAGATTCCCTTTTGCCATACCTTCTACCATTACTAGACACATCTGACATTGCAAAAAAACTCACACCCATAGAGTTAAATATAGATGGCATGGAACAAGATGCAACTGATCAGATCTTGGATACACATATCAAGAACACCCACTAGTAGAAGATCCAAATGTATCGAGTTGTCAAAGCAGGCCAACTCCTTCACCAAGGCAAGTGGCTCACCAGGGACCAGATTCAGTAGAAGTTTCCTCATCTCATGGAGGAACTCAACGTAATGGGGACCATTGCTTCCTAAGGGGGGATGAATGATCCAGGTGGATATTGGCGGCCACTCGCCAATTCCACTTGGACCCCCATCATTGTTTATTTCAGTTTTTCAGTTTTCTTAATTGTAGCACAATTTACTATTTCTAGCAGTTTTTCGGGTCCTGAACTTCCGGAGCCATTTTGAGGCCCTAAACAACATTTTTTGGGAAAACTGGGAGCAACAACAGCACACAATTTAATGTTGCTCTACCCAAAGTTTTAGTCCATGGATAGATCTTTATAACAAGGTATTTTGCACATCAGATGGAGATCGTATGCCAAAGTTATGACCTCGGGAAGTGGATGTACCAATTTATCCAAAACGGGGCCCATAGTTTGGCGTTTCATCGCCTAGGGTTAGGTTTTTGGATGTTTATGGTTTTCCATTGTTTCTCGACAATAAATAGGCCTTCGAAACTCATTGTAAGATAGTTCAGAGGCATGTAGCTACCACATCTCTCTTAGAGATAAACTACCATCGCCCTAGCTAGTTTATTTCCATTTCTATTTGTAAGCATATTTAAGTATTTTACAGAAATGAAATGAAGTATTATTTCTGCTGCATCTTCGTATGTATGGCTATATCTGTAATTTGTTGCATTCCTTTTTAAATATGGAACATGTTTTAACAGTAGAGTTCAAGCATTGTAAAGGACTATTAGAGATCAAAGTCAGAGAAATAGTTTCAATAAATTGGTATTTAAAATACTATTGTTTTTATACTGATTTCATTTTATAATGGCAGATATATGTCATTTTTATTCATATTTGTGCAATATTGTCAACGTCAATAATTTTCCTCAATAATTTGCTATTATTCATCTCTGCTCTTGTGTGTTGAACTCTGATTTCTGAGTAACTATTTACTTAGAAATCAGTCTTTTAATTTTCATTTAGCAAACAATAATATTTTGTGAACTATTTTCTTATATTATTGTTTAATCATTCGAGTTATTGATTTAATAATCATTGCCATTTTGTGACCTACTTCCTAAATTTTGTTGATTAATTAATTATGCTAATATATCTATGAACATAATGTATTTTGGTATTCATAATATCAATTAGTTGAGCTGCTTCATTAGATTTATATTCATTATAAGCGAGACATAATTAAATTCCAATCATTTAAATGATTTTCTCACGGTTGGGTTAGATCTATATCTTCCTAATTGAGAGAGGCTTAGGATTTCTTTGTTTTTGCTTGCATTTAGATTTAATTCTACATTCCTAGAAGTCCTCTTATCAAAGAGGCAAAATTTAGTTGTTGCTTGGCAGAGCCCAAGATCAACTCAAGGATCAACTTATTTTTTGATCAACAAGAGGACTTATCTAATGTCTCTTCTCTATTTCTAAGTGAAATTCATACTTTAATCCAGTAGAGATAGAGAGAAGGCAATTACACCTAGTTTAGCCAGTTGGAACCACCATTCCAAAAGGAAAATGATTTGTTCTAAGGTCCCAACCAGGTGGTCTCCCTTATAATGTTGAGATAGAGAATTTTGAGCCTTCAACATTTTTTGCACTAGAAGGACGGCCTGAAGACTTGTTGTCTTTTGGAGTTTTTGTATTTTAAAGTTTTATCTTAATCATAATGGTTCCTCTAAAACTTCCAATTTGGAGTTGTTTCTATAGATATGCATCTGCGAATACTCCACCAAAAATAGTAAGACGCTTGTCAAAGGTGAGTTTTAATGGTAAGAAGAATGTTTCTGCATTTTATCATAACTTGCAGTTTATTAAACAAAATTCAAATTCTATTTTTCATGCTATTGATGAAGGCATTTTATGCAGGATTTTTACTCTTACATTCTTAGGAAAAGCCATAAACTGGTGTCAATCTCTTCCAATTGCCTCTATTCACAATTGGGATTAATTCATTACAAAATTCCTTTATCAATTTGATGGTTATGTTTATGAACAAGTGTGTGATGACTTCGAAGATTTACGAAGGTTTTAAAATGAATCTTTCATAGATTTTACCGTTAGATTTCGATTAAACTGTTTAAGATTCAAAATTGAAGATAATCCTCAACAAATTGATTTAATGGATTGGTTTCAATATATTAATTATGTTCCTTGTATTCCCATGCCACATGAAACAACTACAAGATTTGATCAATCCTCTTCAAATTTTAATAACATAATTAAGAATTCTAACATGGACGTACATATAATTCATGATGAAGTTGTCTCTACCATGTATGATTAATTCATTAATTTAGTGCACACTTCCAATAGCATTAATGATTGTCATGATGGACCCTGACATGTCAGAAAACCTCAATCACAAAGCTTGAAAAATATGCAATTTGCTGTAGAAATTACCAAATTTGATCACGTTGAATAAATGCCAAATTTAGGGTAGCCAAACAATAGTATTGAAGAAAGCATTAATAGGAAAATGAATGATCATAAATCTGAAATTTTCAATGAGGAAAATGCACAAGAGTCTGTAAATAGAGATATTTTCAAATTCTTTTCTTATGATTCTGATTTTCATCACTATCGTGATATTTTTTCAAATAGGTATTTATCCCCTCATTTCTTTAGTGTTATTTCAGAAAATAGAGAGGCTGATATAAATGAATTTCCTATTATTTCTTATCAAAATAGAGAATCATGCATTGATCATTCTTATGTCATTAATGAAATTGTAGAGAATGTTATGAAGTCATTTATGATAATTACACCACATTGAGGATGTTGAATTATCTTCTTATACATTAAATCCTGATGATAAAAGTCAAATCATACTTGAAAATGAAGAGAAACTCAATACATAAATTATTCCGATTGACTCTCATTTTCAAATGACTAATCATACTCATGAATTCAACATCGAAGAATTCATCCCAACCTATGAAAATTATTATGATCAAGCTCTCATTCCTATTCTTAGTCATGATCTTCTCTCTAATTCACAAGTTGGTGTTGGCGATCATTCCAATTCCATTATTATGACCAATTCTTGTGAAAGATGAATTTTTTTAAAACAATCACAATTATGTTGTAGCACTAATTTTAGCAATAGTGAAAACTACGATTTGATTTTTTTATTTTTCTTTCAATTATTTTGTTTGATCTCAGAATTACTTTTTGTTTTCAATTTTCAATTTTTAGATATCTTATGCTGACATATTGAGCAGTTTAGTATTGAAAACTCAAATAATGCATTTCCTGAATGGGGAAATGATGTTTCATATCACAATCATGAACATCAAGAGCTATTACTCTTCTAATTTCAATTGATGTTCATTTCTTATCTCTTTCTTCTTTTTTGAAAAAATAAGTACCAACAAAAGAGTCTATTTTCACAATGTGATGAGCTATCTAATTCTATCAATAATCTTCCATTTAATCTATCAAACTTCCATCCATACTTCATTGACCCATTTGAAAGACATTTGGAAAGTTTTCCTTCACAAAAGATTATTAATAATTTAACATATGTACATAAGACTGGAAAATTTTTGCAGAGCATTGTATCTAAAAATCCATTTAAACAATCCATTTCCAAAATCCATTTCAGATGGAAGGGACATTTCAAGGGAAGATACTTGTGAATGATTTGCTTTATGTAAGTATGTTAGCAATAAATGTACATTATGCATTCTGATTTAGTTCTCTTAGTTTAATTATATTTGTATTTTTGTTAATGATGTTTGATATGTACATACATGCAGGAAACAAAGTTCTTGCATGGTTACATTGGAAGTATGACTATACTAGTCATGTTTCTTTTTCGTTCAGTTAGCAATAGAAATAGATTAATTTTGATTTAGAATTTTTTTATTTTATTTTTATTTTATTTTTAATTTTTTTTTTCTTTTTGCATTTATTTCATTATTCCATATTTTTTAATAAGTAATTAATGACTATGAGTTTCTATTGGCATCCCTTTCATTTTATGGAAAAGTGGTTTACTAGATATCAATGTTATTATAGAATCATACCATACACAATTGTGAAAGCCTAATTGCCTTGTTTTTGTAAAACTTCATCACATTGATCATATATGAAGGAATTTCAAGGAATTGTTATGGCTTGGCAAATTTTGATTCACAAGTATTTCTAAAAAAGGCTCATTTTCACCACTCTTTCCTTTGTTGTAAATTTGAAGAGGACACAATTTGAAGGTTCATTACTTAGTATTTTGAGCATATTAAAATTTTGAGAAATGCATGGGATAACTTGAATATTCATGAGGTAAGCTTATATTCAAATTCTTCCAAGTATGCATTAACAAGTTCATCTTCATCTGTTTGTTTATTTTCTCCTCTTCATAGTGTAGTTCTTATTTCTATTTTGTTTCTTTTCGCAAGTCTTCATAATATTGATTTTGGAGACTTGAGATAAGGAAGAAGCCAACCCTTTCTAAATTTGCAACATCTTCAGGGAAGTATTTATTGTTTCATGAGAATTTGGGTAATATTTAGTTTTTCTTCTATTCATTAAACCTTGATAGGCCCTTAATGCATTATCAGAGGATTTGTATCGGATCCTTATAATATCATAACATTCCTCATAAGAAAGTTACGATAAAATCATTATCCAAACAAATATTCCCAATAGCTAATGTAATTAATAAAGGGGATTTTGTAAAAGGTGAAGTTGAGTTGGGCGCTTTCTTTTGAATTAAATATTTTAAGAGTTGTCGACCCCACAACTACTACTTGGAATATTAGGCTTCACAAATACCATAACTTATAAAGTGACATATGCTCAAAACTCTGAATATCTCAATCATCCGATATTCTGATACCCTGATATCCTGATCATCTGATATTCTGATACTCCGATATCTCGATGACCCAATACCTTGGTGTCCCGATATTCCAATACTTGATATCCCTATATTTGGTTCCCCCCCAATACCTCCATCTTTATCATATAAGAATTTTTATAAGAAGCACTTATTTACTACACTCTCGATATTCCCGACATAACATTCCCCTAGTGAATTTTTTTCCGATATGTTATCTCGCCTCCTCTCATAACTGTTATACTTCCAATAGCTACTCTAAAGTGCCACACACTTTAACGTACAAGTTAAATTTGACATTCCCATATTTTTTGGTCAGATAGATGTAGACATCATAGATAAATGGTTAAATCTACTAGAAGGGTATTTTTCTTTTCATGATTTTTCCGGCGGGGAGAAGATTACATTCACTCTTCTCAAAGTTGGCCCCCACGTCAAGGACTGGTGGGAAACCTACTGCGAGCAGAAGGATGAAAGTACAACCTCAATGTTTTTAGCTGCACCCACTTGGAATTCATTCGGGGTTGCCATCAAGGAGCAGTACTACGCTGTCAGAAGCTACGAGGATCAATACATAAAGTGGACCACAATGCGGCAGGGAAGGGACCAAGACGTGCTAGAGTTTACCAATATTTTCCATACCCTTCGCGCAAAGTTAGGTATCAAGGATTCGGGGCAGCATTTGGTACTCCAATACTGTGGTTGCCTACACAGGTACATACACGACAAAATATAATTCCTGAACATCTCATCACTCAGCACGACATACCGATATGGCATAAGGATCAAGAAAAAATTGAAACAGAAAAAGTGGGACTTTGGATTAGCGAATCTGAAGCAAGGGAAAGGTGCCTCCAAACTGCAGAACAAAGGACAAAGCCAAGGCAGGGTGACCCAAGACAACCCGCCAAAGCTGCAAGCAAAGAGTAGCACCGTGAAGCTAAAATAGGACAGGGGAAAGTGGTGTGAGTTCCATAAGAGTTCCACTCACAACATGAGTTTCATGCCAAGTAGTCACTAGTGGTCGAGCTAAAGGTTTCATAATCAGATGCAAGTCCCAACTCTGAGTTAGAACCTAAAAAGGGGAATGAAAAAGGGAAGTAGATTATTGATGTGGAGCCCAACACCACCATTGCCACCACAAAGATCCAGAAGGAGGAACCCGGTGATCGAAAGGAGGAGGAGCACCTCTTCCACTCCCAAATGTTGGTAAAGGGTTCCCTGCTATAGTTCATTGTCGATAGTGGGAGCCAAAAGAACCTCATTTTGGCAGAGATCGTGAAGTGGCTAAGCTTACCTACCACATTACATCCACAACAGTACACCATCGGGTGGCTTCACCAAGGATGGGATCTTCATGTGAGCCAACAGTGTTGCCTTCCATACAACATAAAGCCCTTCACGGATGAGGTATTGTGTGACAGTTCTCCCCTTGATGTTTGTGATGTTATATTAGGCCAACCACGCTTGTGGAAGCAACATGTTGTGTATGAATCCATGCCTCGTGCTGTTATTGCTTCTTTGGGAAATAATATGTACAGGATACCATAGGTAGCATCGCCTATTGCCATCTCTTTGGTTTCTACAAAACAATGGATCAAGCTCATTTCCAAAATCGGGAAATTTGTTTTCCTGATGATATGCCCTCATGGAAAGAAGATGACGATAGCCACAACCTCCAGAAAGGGCCCTTCTGCACGACAATTATACATGGAAAAGGTCATGGAGGAGTATGAGGACATATTCACCTCCCCCACAGGGGTCCCTCCACACTATTAGGTCAAGCATTCCATCAATCTGTCCCCAGGTACGTCGCTACCCAATGGAGCAATCTATCAACTTTCCATTCCGGAGAACGATGAAATCAAGAGGAAGATTCAGGATCTGCTGCCAAAAGGTCACATCCATCCGAGTTCATCACCCTGTGGGAGCCTGATCATGTTGGTACATAAGAAGGATGGGACTTGGGGACTCTGTATTTACTATCGGGCACTGAACAAGATCACTATTCGTAATAGGTACCTCATCCCACAGATTGATGTCCTCCTGGACCAACTGAAGGGGGGGAATATTTCAAGAAGATTGATTTCAAGTTAGGATATCACCAGGTACCAATCGAACCCTCCGATGTGTGGAAGACTGCCTTCAAAGCCAAGGAGGGCCTTTTTGAATGGTTGGTTATGCCTTTCAGGTTGAAGAATGCTCCTGCAACCTTCATGAGGGTAATGGATGACATCTTGTGGCCATTCACCAACTCATTTGTAGTGGTATACTTGGATGACATCCTGATCTTCAGCCAGAGTTGGGAACAACACCTCCACCATATCTGACAGGTTCTCCAAACACTGCGGAAACACAAATTATGTGCGAATTTGGAGAAATGCACTTTTGGCATGACCAAGGTTCAGTATCTGGGATACATTAGTGATGAACGGGGGGTGCATGTGGATCTAGCCAAGATCCAAGTCATTCACGATTAGCCATCTCCAACCACTCTGATAGAGTTCCGCAGCTTTTCATGTCTTTCCAACTTCTACTACAGGTTCGTGTTTCGATTTTCTCATATAACATGGCCCTTGAGTCAAGTCACCAAGGAAGGAGCAAAGGCAAAATTCTTTTGGTTTGAATCTCAACAGATGGCATTCAAAGAGTTGAAAAATCACCTCTACTCGACACCAGTGCTCACAGTACCATACTTGCAACAACTATTTGAGTTCAAGACAGATGCCTCTGACTATGCTATTGGGGCAGTCCTTGCTCAAAACGGGAATCCAGTGGCATATCACAGTGAGAAACTTTCAAACACATTCCAGAAGTATCCCACTTATGACAAAGAGATGTATTCCATTGTGCAGGCCCGCTGAAAATGGAAGCATTACATTTTGGGGAAGGAAACGGTCATCCACACAGACCACCGACCCCTGCAGTTCATATAGACCCAAGGGAAATTACAAAAGGATAACCATTAGAAGTGGTCGACATACCTGCAGCAGTTCCATTTGAATATCAACTATAAGAAAGGTAGCACCAATAATGTTATAGATTGCCTCAGTCGACCACAAATCATGGTGTTAAACATGGTGTTTGACTCTTGTGGGAACGAGACCTCTGATTGGCCACTTCTCTACAAAAGTGACCCATAATTCAGCCACACATACCAGACACCCTTGGAGGGTCATCATGTTCCAACTTTTCACGTCCAGGAGGCCTTGTTATGCCACCTAGGTCACGTTTGTGTTCCTTCAAGTGAGCATGCCAAGAAGATTTGGGAAGCACAGTACAATCAGGCTGTTGGGCATTTTAGGGTCGAGAAAGCAGTGGCAGTACTGCAAAAGTATTTCTATTGGCTGAGCTTTTGACAAGATGTCGGGAGGTACATTAGATCATGCACTACCTACGCCATTATCAAATCGACCATCAAGAAGCAAGGCCTCTATACCCTGCTGCATACCCCTAGTCGACCTTGGGAATCCATCTCCATGGATTACATGTTGGGCCTTACCTCTACTAAGCATGGAAATGACTATGTTTTTGTGGTCGCTGATAGGTTCTCGAAGATGGCCATTATGGTAGCCTATAAGAATAATATCATAGCAGAAGCCACTGCTAAACTCTTCTTTGAACGAGTGTGGGTACAATTTGGGATCCCCCAGTCTATCACCTCAAATCGGGATAGCAGGTTCCTTAGTACAATTTGGTCCAGTCTTTCGTTGATGCTGGACACCAAAATCACTAAGTCCACAACCTTCCATCCCCAAACTGATAGCTAGAAAAAGGTTGTCAATAGGATGATCATACACATTCTGCGCATGTACACCTCAAAGCATCCATGCATATGGGATGAGAGCCTCCCCTACGTTCAGCGTAGCTATAACCGGGGTCTCCACAGCTCAATTGGCCACAGCCCTTTTCAGGTGGGCTTGGGCTTCCAGGCACTATGTCCCATTGATGTGGTCATGCCATTTGTAGCTACTAAGGATGATTCAGCTCATGTACAGTCCGAAACAGATAAGGAAAATAACTTCATTGAGCACATCCAACATATTCCCCAGCAGGTCCATGACATTACAAGGAAATCAAATGCCAAGTACAAACAACGACATGATCAGCATCGGGCGCCACACAAGTTTCAGGTGGGCGACAAAGTCTAGTTGCATTCACAAAAGGAATGCCTTACCTAAGCCTATCAAAAACTCAAACCACTCTAATACAGTCCTTACACCATTACCAAGGCTGTGGGAGTTAGTGCATTTGAGCTCAGCATTCCCCCATTCCTTGGCCTGTACCTAGTATTCAATGTGGACTGCCTTCTGCCATACTTTCTACCATTACTAGACACATCCGACATTGTAGAACAACTCACACCCATAGAGTTAAATCCAGATGGCATGGAACAAGCTGCAACTAATCAGATATTGGATACACAGATCAAGAACACTTGCCAATAGAAGATCCAAATGTATCGAGTTGTCAAAGCAGGCCAACTCCTTCACGAGGACAAGTGGCTCACTAGGGACCAAGTTTAATAGAAGTTTCCTCATCTCATGGAGGAACTCAACACAATGGGGACCATTGCTTCGTAAGGGGGGAGGAATGATCCAGGTGGATATTGGTGGCCACTCGCCAATTCCACTTGGACCCCCACCATTGTTTATTTCGGTTTTTCAGTTTTCTTAATTGTAGCACAATTTACTATTTTTAGCAGTTTTTCGGGTCCTGAACTTTCGGAGCCGTTTTGAGGCCCTAAACAACATTTTTTTGGGAAAATTGGGAGCAACAAGAACACACAATTTAATGTTGCTCTACCCAAAGTTTTAGTCCATGGATAGATCTTTCTAACAAGGTATTGTGCGCATCAAATGGAGATCGTATGCCAAAGTTATGACCTCGGGGAGTGGATGTACCAACTAACCCAAAATGGGGCCCATAGTTTTGCGCTTCATCTCCTAGTGTTAGGTTTTTGGATGTTTAGGGTTTTCCATTGTTTCTCGACAATAAATAGGCCTTCGAGCCTCATTGTAAGATAGTTCAGAGGAATGTAGCTACCACATCTCTTCTTAGAGATAAGCTACCATCGCCCTAGCTAGTTTATTTCCATTTCTATTTGTAAGCATATTTCAATATTTTACAGAAATGAAATGAAGTACTATTTCTGCTGCATCTTTGTATGTATGGTTATATCTGTAATTTGTTGCGTTCCCTTTTAAAGCTAGAACATGTTTTAACAGTAGAGTTCAAACATTGTAAAGGACTATTGGAGATCAAAGTCAGAGAAATAGTTTCAATAAATTGGTATTTAAAATACTATTGTTTATATACTAATTTCATTTTATAATGGCAAATATATGTCATTTTTATTCATATTTGTGCACTATTGTCAATGTGAATAATTTTCCTCAATAATTTGCTATTATTCATCTCTGGTCTTGTGTGCTGAACTTTGATTTCTGAGTAACTATTTACTTAGAAATTAGTCTTTTAATTTTCATTTAACAAGCAATAATATTTTGTGAACTATTTTCTTATAGTATTGTTTAATCATTCGAGTTATTGATTTAATAATCATCACCATTTTGTGACCTACTTCCTAAATGTTGTTGATTAATTAATTATGCTAATATATCTACGAACATAATGTATTTTTGTATTCATAATATCAATTAGTTGAGTTGCTTCATTAGCTTTATATTCATTATAAGTGAGACAAATTTAAATTCCAATCATTTAAATGATTTTCTCACGGTTGGGTTAGATCTATATCTTCCTAATTGAGAGAGGCTTAGGATTTCTTTGTTTTTGCTTGCATTTAGATTTAATTCTACATTCCTAGAAGTCCTCTTATCAAAGAGGCAAAATTTAGTTGTTGCTTGGCTGAACCCGAGATCCACTCAAGGATCAACTTATTTTTTGATCAACAAGAGGACTTATCTAATGTCTCTTCTCTATTTCTAAGTGAAATTCATACATTAATCTAGTAGAGATAGAGTTAGACCTAGTTTAACCAGTTGGAACCACCGTTCCAAAAGGAAAAGGATTTGTTCTAAGGTCCCAACCAGGTGGTCTCCCTTATAATGTTGAGACAGAGAATTTTGAGCCTTCAACATTTTTTGCGCTAGAAGGAGGGCCTGAAGACTTGTTGTCTTTTGGAGTTTTTGTATTTTAAAGTTTTATTTTAATCATAATGGTTCCTCTTAAACTTCCAATTTGGAGTTGTTTCTCTAGATATGCATCTGCGAATACTCCACCAAAAATAGTAAGACACTTGTCAAAGGTGAGTTTTAACGGTAAGAAGAATGTTTCTGCATTTTATCATAACTTGCAATTTATTAAAAAAAATTCAAATTCTATTTTTCATGCTATTGATGAAGGCATTTTATGTAGGTTTTTTACTCTTACATTCTTAGGAAAAGCCATAAACTGGTGTCAATCTCTTCCAATTGCCTCTATTCACAATTGGGATTAACTCATTACAAAATTCCTTTATCAATTTGATGGTTATGTTTATGAACAGGTATGTGATGACTTCAAAGATTTACAAAGGTTTGAAAATGAATCTTTCATAGATTTTACCGTTAGATTTCGATTAAACTGTTTAAGATTAAAAATTGAAGATAATCCTTCACAAATTGATTTAATGGATTGGTTTCAATATATTAATTATGTTCCTTGTATTCCCATTCCATATGAAACAACTACAAGATTTGATCAATCCTCTTGAAATTTTAATAACATAATTAAGAATTCTAACGTGGATGTATATATCAATCACGATGAAGTTGTCTCTACCATGTATGATCAATTCATTAATCTAGTGCACACTTCCAATAGCATTAATGATTATCATGATGGACCCTGACATGTCAAAAAACCTCAGTCACAAAGCTTGAAAAATATGCAATTTGCTGTAGAAATTACCAAATTTGAGCACCTTGAATAAATGCCAAATTTAGGGTAGCCAAAGAATAGTCTTCAAGAAAGCATTAATAGGAAAATGAATGATCATAAATCTGAAATTTTCAATGAAGAAAATGCACAAGAGTGTATAAATAGAGATATTTTCAAATTCTTTTCTTCTGATTTTGATTTTTATCTCTATCCTGATATTTTTTCTGATAGGTATTTATCCCCTCTTTTCTTTAGTGTTATTTCAGAAAATAGAGAGGCTGATATAAATGAATTTCCTATTATTTCTTATCAAAATAGAGAATCATGCATTGATCATTCTTATGTCATTAATGAACATGTGCTCCAAATTCCTTCTTGTTTTGATACATCAGTTGAAGTTGAAGGGAATTCTAGAGAATGTTATGAAGTCATTTATGATAATTAAACTCACATTGAGGATGTTGAATTATCTTCTTATACATTAAATCCTCATGATCAAAGTCAAGTCATACTTGAAAATGAAGAGAAACTCAATACATAAATTATTCCAATTGACTCTCATTTTCAAATGACTAATCATACTCATGAATTCAACATTGAAGAATTCATCCCAACCTATGAATATTATTATGATCAAGCTCTCATTCCTATTCTTAGTCATGATCTTCTCTCTAATTCACAAGTTGGTGTTGGCGATCATTCCAATTCCATTATTATGACCAATTCTTGTGAAAGATGATTTTTTTTAAAACAATCACAATTATGTTGTAACACTAATTTTAACAATAGTTCAAACTACGATTTGATTTTGTTATTTTTCTTTCAATTATTTTGTTTGATCTCAGAATTAATTTTTGTTTTCAATTTTCAATTTTTAGATATCTTATGCTAACATATTGAGAAGTTTAGTATTGAACACTCAATTAATGCATTTCCTGAATGGGGAAATGATGTTTCATATCACAATCATGAACATCAAGATCTATTACTCTTCTAATTTCAATTGATCATTTCCTATCTCTTTCTTCTGTTTTGACAAAAGAAGTACCAACAAAAGAGTCTATTTTCACAATATGATGAGCTATCTAATTCTATTAATGATCTTCCATTTAATCTATCAAACTTCCATCCATACTTCATTGCTCCATTTGAAAGACATTTGGAAAGTTTTCCTTCACAAAAGGTTATTAATAATTTAACATATGTACATAAGACTGAAAAGTTTTTGCAGAGCATTGTATCTAAAAGTCCATTTCCACAATCCATTTCCAAAATCCATTTCAGATGGAAGGGACATTTCAAGGGAAGATACTTGTGAATGATTTGCTTTATGTAAGTATGTTAGCAATAAATGTACATTATGCATTCTGATTTAGTTCTCTTAACTTAATTATATTTGTATTTTTGTTAATGATGTTTGATCTGTACATACATGCAGGAAACAAAATTCTTGCAAGGTTACATTGGAAGTATAACTATACCTAGTCATGTTTCTTTTTCTTTCAGCTAGCAATAGAAATAGATTAATTTAGATTTAGATTTTTTTTTTTTTTGTTTGCATTTATCTCATTATTCCATATTTTTTAATAAGTAATTAATGACTCTAAGTTTTTATTGGCATCCCTTTCATTTTATGGAAAAGTGGTTTACTAGATATCAAAGTTATTATAGAATCATACCATACACACTTGTGAAAGCCTAATTGCCTTCTTTTTGAAAAACTTCATCACATTGATCATATATGAAGGAATTTCAAGGAATTGTTATGGCTTGGGAAATTTTGATTCACAAGTATTTCTAAAAAAGGCTCATTTTCACCACTCTTGTCCTTTGATGTAAATTTGAAGAGGATACAATTTGAAGGTTCATTACTTAGTATTTTGAACATATTAAAATTTTGAGAAATGCATGGGATAACTTGAATATTCATGAGGTAAACTTATATTCAAAATTCTTCCAGGTGTGCATTAACAAGTTCATCTTCATCTGTTTTTTTATTTTCTCTTCTTCATAGTTTAGTTCTTATTTCTATTTTATTTCTTTTCGCAAGTCTTAATTAGATTGATTTTGGAGACTTGAGATAACGAAGAAGCCAACCCTTTCTAAATCTGCAACATCTTCAGGGAAGTATTTATTGTTTCATCAGAATTTGGTTACTATTTAGTTTTTCTTCTATTCATTAAACCTTGATAGGCCTTTAATGCATTATCAGAGGATTCATATCGGATCCTTATAATATCATAACATTACTCATAAGAAAGTTATGATAAAATCATTATCTGAACAAATATTCCCAATAGTTAATGTAATTAATAAATGGGATTTTGTAAAAGGTGAAGTTAAGTTGCGCACTTTCTTTTGAATTAAATATTTTAAGAGTTGTCAAACCCACAACTACTACTTGGAATATTGGGCTTCACAAATACCATAAATTATAAAGTGTCATATGCTCAAAACTCTCAATATCTTGATCATTCGATATTCTGATACCCTGATATCCTGATCATCTAATATTTTGATACTCTGATATCTCGATGACCCAATATCTTAGTGTCCCGATATTCCGATACCTGATATCCCTATATGGTTTCCCCCCGATACCTCCATCTTTATCATATAAGAATTTTTATAAGAAGCACTTATTTACTACACTCTCAATTTTCCCGATATAACATTCCCCTAGTGAATTTTTTTCCGATGTGTTATCTCGCCTCCTCTCATAACCGTTATAATTTTAAAAGGCCCCAATCTAAAATGCTGCATATCATAATTCTAAAGTATATCCAAGTGATTTATTCGATATTTTTTTTCTGATATGATCATGTGTGCAGACCCATGTAAGTTCACATTTTTACATTTAGAAATATGAGTCAATAATCATATTTTGCCTCTCATCGATGTAGCTGATATAAAATGCTTACACTCTTCGTTGCTCATATTTTCTCTAAACGAAGGAAAATTTTCACAAAACTCTTGCACCGAATGATCTTATCTATGATTTTATCTATGCCTATTATGAATCTCACAATTGCCAAGTTAAGTTGAACCATTGCATCACACTCGTTCATATTGTTTTCCCTTTAGTCATATTCCTTTCTTCCGAAGGGACTCAAAGCATCTAATTGGTGAATTTTGAATCCCAATCCTCTATTTTTCATTTTTTTGAGATCTTTCCTCCAAATTTCATACTTTTTGGCTTATTGAACTCTTGGGCTTGTATTATATTGGAAGCATTTAAAATAAATTCTGAGATTCACCTCTCCGAGATGCGTGTTTCGTTTCCCTCCACTATCACATCCATTACACTTAGCTAAGGAAATGGCCTCTATCTCACTGTATTCACTAAAATATTGTTGTCTCAAAGTCTTGTAAGTAGATTTGAGCTTTTTTCTGTATTCAAGCTTCTGTGATCCATAATGAATTAAACAAAGTCTTTCGTTGGAAATCACATGAGATAATTTTTTGGCCAATGTGTTTCGAACCAACAAGTGTGGTTCATCATCAGGACCAGGTGAAGAGACAGACCATGGCAAAGACTTAAATAGAGAGCAATGCATAGATATAATTTCAAGTAACAATTATATTTAAAGAATAAGTTTAAATTATAATATTAATTTATTAATGTATTAAAAACAAATATTATTAAGTAACGACTATATTAAACGGCTAGTTTTTGAAAAAAAATATTTAAATAATGATATTATTTCATTAATTTATTAAAAATATTAATAGGTAACGACTATATTAAATGGCTAATTTATGAAAAATAATATGTAAATTAATTTACTAAAACCAAATATTACAAGTTCTTGAAAAATAATATTTAAATAATGCGCTTCTAAAAATTTTCAAGATCTTTGACATCCAATTTATTCTCATATTTATTAAATATTAGACTCCTTTCCTCAAAATCTTATTTTACAGGTAAATGTAAGTGCTTTTGCAATATTTTTTTACAAAACTTCAAGTTATCTCATTATCAAAATGAAAGTCATCAGAACTACTTTATAAACTCTTACGAAACTTTTACTTATGATACATGAACATTTGATGTATTATAAAGACAATATTCCCACATTATACATTTAAAAAAGCACCTGTTATCGAAGATGATCAATATCGTAAGTTTTGTTTGTAAAAGTTACAAGACATTTTGTCCCAAGATCTTAATTTCATTTAGTATTCTAAATACCAAAACTTCTTATATCAGAGGTAAAATTTAGTTAAACTTCAAAAAAAAATGTCACCGGAAATTTTATGAAGCAAGGTTTTTGTTCATCGGAGTTTTTCCCATTAAGAACATTTGGAAAAATTGAGCTCTTACTTTCCACTTTGATTCTCTCAAAAACTTGTAACTTCAGTATATCGGGTTAAATATCTTTGTAGGTCTTTGATCAATTCATTCTGATATTTCACTATGCTCACATGAAGTCTTGTTTAATTATCTTTGTATATATATGTTACTTTCATGTTGTCATGGTGGTCAAGGGCTTGGATATATTTTAATCATAATTTCATCATATCCAAGTATTCATTTATCGAGATGACTTTGTAACTATAGGGATTTACATTCTTCATGGTGTATGCACCTGGGCCTCTTTTACTTTTCTCGACAATTTGTTTGACTAATGAGAAATTTCATCACCTGTGGTTCATTTACGTTTTTTCCTTTGACTCATTATTGGATGCAAATTTTATTATCTCAATCATCTTTTAGTGAGAATATTCATTTGCTTTTCAAGGCACTATTGAGAAACCCCTATGGTAATGCATCAATTGGTAAGGAATTTGGAACAGGTAAAGGTAATGGACCATGCTTAATCCATGTTTCAATTCTCTTTTATTTAAATTTTTGATATATTGCTCCATACTTATCATCTAGAGATTCAGGTCCTTTTCATATACATAATTTCTACATTATTTGGATTTTGAATCGATTTCAATATTTTGGGGCTGATATAAATTCAAAATGAAAAAATAAAAGAGAACAATCATCACTGAAATTCATAAAGAAGTATATCTTCATTCTCATTTATGATAGATTTGGTTTATTTCTAATTCCTTAAACAAAAAACATTTCTTTCTTCTAGTTTACTGCTTTCTTTAGTTTAGGTTTAATAAATAATTATTTTGGGCTAATAAAATTTCAAAAGAATTCAACTCTCGTTCTTTTAATTCTAGTTAAAAGAAGAGGTTAACTTTTGTTGGAGAAAATGATATCTCACAGGTAATATTAAATGTTTCTCCAAATGTATGTTTCATATGCCCACTTTCATTCATTTTCATTTCTTTACTTTTGGTTTCAATTTTGTTTTTAGTTTTTGCTGGTATAAAACTTTGTTTTGCAACTCTTCATAAACTTTTCACGCCTCTATCAAATCCTATTTTGAACTCATTCTCCTTGTCTGGTTTTCTTTCAATATTTTGGGAGAAGCAATAATGATCCTCATCAAAATAGCTAAACTGGGGAGTTTTAGAACATTTAATCTATTTCTTGAAGCATTTCTTTTATTAGGAAATGATTAAGATGCTTTTATGAAAGATTTTTCTTTGGAACAAGAAAATTTGTAGCAAACACAAACTTCTCATTAGCTTATTATCTCTTATCACTTTTATTCACTCTTTATACTTTGAGAGTCTCATTTCTTATAACTCTCTAAGATAAAATTTATTAAAATCTCAACATAAGAAGGAATGTCCATAGAATTATCTTATTTTATTCTTTTTTTTGGTAGGTAAGAACCCACATGGGATTTGAACCAGTGAGCTATCGCAAGGAGTGCCTTAACAGTGAACCCATTCACCATCAATACAAAGCCCCACGGATTATCTTATTTTATTCATTTGTTGAGACATTTTATAGTTAATCTTGTTGGGGTTTTCCTTTTAAAACTGTCTTTTCTTTTAGCTTCTCCTTTTCTCATCTTTGACATGATTTAAGTTGTTGTCTTCTTCTTTCATTTCAGTTTAATTTTATTTTTATTTTTCCATTTCTTATGGTTTTATTTTTGTGATTCCACCACGATTCATGTGGAAGGCCTTTTCCTCACCCAACAATGGTTTCCATACATGGGAAATATTTACTATGTTTATTTCCGTGAATTTCATTTACCATTAAAGGTATATCTTTATGGAAATATAAATCCCTCTTTCTTTAAATATTTTTCATGGAGGAACACACATCCTTTCTAAGTGATAGGCTTTATCTTTTCAAGGACAAAAATGGCTTGAGCTTAACTCAATGGATCCCTCCTACCCCTGCACTTTATAAAAGCCTATGATTGATAGTCACAGGAAAAGAATTTGAAGTCAACATTATGAACGTTTTGTATACATTAACATAAATCTCTATTACCATCCCACCTATTTCACTCAAGTACAACATAAACTAAAAGCTCAAAAATATTCTTACGAAAAGGGTGATAAAAAGAGGAAGCATGGGAAATACAACTAATTCCATCGGGGCTATGGATGCTCGCTTGCAGTGAGCTAGGCTTGTATCGCATAAAATACAACTTCGTCGGGGTACTGTCTAGGCTTGCTGGCAGTGAAGCGATGTGAGAGTGCATTGATAACAATGTATATATGCTTTATCAAAAAACTCATATGTCTTCCTTCTTCTATTTCTCATATGTGGTAATTTTAAAATAACTTTTTCCCAATATTTGGATTCATGATTTTACTCAAGTTTGCTTTTAAGTACTTATATTTTCAAACTCATATTGCTTAATCTATTTATGTGGGACCATGAAAATATTTAATTGTTTGACGACTCAATGGACTCCATTATTTTTAACCTTTGGGTAACTTAAAGTTCATTTTCTTTAACCAGAGATAACTAGTTCTTCCTAATGTGTCGCCAATGTTGTAGGTAAAACCCAACAACCCCAACTTTTGACTTATTTACTTCAAATAATGGAGACCTTTTCCATAATTTTTTGGATAAGTCACCTTTTAATATTTTATTTTGGTTAAGCGTCCTACAACTTTGCTATTTTTTTCATTTTCGTCCGATTTTTATTTTGGTTTCTTCTTTGAGTTCGACATTTTTCTAGCTTTCTATCGGTAGTTGTTTCGTCTCATTTCGTTACACAGTTTGCAAATGGTGCTCATCTGAAGTTCAATAATTTTTACGTCTCATTTAAAAAATGTATAAATGTATAAATTTATATTATTTTAATTTTTGTAATTAAATTAGTAATTCATTGTAAATATTAATTCCTGTTTGAGTTTTACTAATTTATTTATTTTTCTCTAACGGTCCTACAAAATCACGTAGTCAAATTGTAAAACAATTAAAATTATGTGTTTTGGGATCTCGATAATTGATTCCATTTTCTAGGTTTAAAGAAACTATGAGACCCAAAATCTCAAAATTGCAAAATGTCTGTAGTTTAATTTATAGGCTTTTTAATTACCAAAGTGGTTGTAGTTCATTTTGTAAATTTTTTAGTTCCACTACAATTGGACCCCACTTCACCTCACCTCCTCCCTTCCTTTACAAAAAAATCAATATAAAAAAGACCCGATACCATTTTTTTCAATATTTAAAAATCCTCGATATAAAAAGTCTTGATAATAGAATATCAACGTTTTCATTCGATGTGCATATTAAAAATTCCGATATTATTTTTTCTTTGACCTCCAATATTCGATTTTATGTTGCACCAATTTGGTTTTTGACATAAGGTCCTCCGCCTTATCACTCCCACTCCTCTGTCATCCATCCGTCATCATTCTCATTATACCTCCCATGCACCTCTCTTCATTTAAAGGCTCATCGAATTATTTTGATCCACCTTAAAGGCCACGTATTGATGTTTGTTTGAGTTTGGTTATATGGTAATTGCTTTCATAATATATATTATTATATTAATGTTATAATATATTATATTTTAATTATAATTTTTATATAATATAATTATAATTATAATATAATATAATATAATTTTAGTTTTAATTAACTTTTAATCTATTTTAATATATAATTAATTAAATTTTGTTTATAATTAATTTATAATTATTCAGTTTAATATTGTAATTGTAATTAAATTAGTATTAGTTAAGAAATAATTGTGATTTAATTTAGGATTATATTCTAATTAAAATTTCTTAATTTTAGCCAACTTTGGGAGCTCATAAGTTGAGTTTTACTCAGCCAAATGAGGCCCAGGATGACTCGTTGGACAGATAAAATCACAGAGAATATTTATAAAGTGGTTACATAACTAGGTTTGATCATTTATTGAGTTTAAACTTTAGCAAATGATCAACCTCTGATTTTTTAAATAAAATTAATTTTTTGAGTTTAATTTTCTGCATTTTCATTTACTCATAACCTTTGTTGAATATAGATCCATTCGACTATGTTCTCTTTCACCAATTTGATATTTACAGGGATCAATGAAAATCTCAGATTTCCTTTTATTTATTTATTTATCTAAGTTTTATTTGGAAGGTATTTATTTTCTATATTTGATATTTTTTATTTTAATTTACATTTTAATTAAATTTTGATTGGTTTTAACAGGAAAACAATTGAAGAGATAATGAAAAAAATATTTCAATCAGTGGGATTTATTTAGTAATAGAAGAATAGGAATTTGGAAGAATGAAATTTGTTGGAGCAGAATTACTCTTCAACAACTCTCCTATTTGGAATTCATTTTGTAAATTATAAATAGTGGTTTGTAGAATGCACAAAAGGGTTTCTCTTCTCTGCAATTCTGAAATTATTAAAAGCACTAGTTTATTGGAGGTTTAGATGTGTAGGTGAGAGGACAGTAAATCTCAGATCTAGGGGATAATTGAAAATTTTTCTATTGTATTCTGAACTATGTATGGAGAGAAGAGCTTGCACTTTTGTAGCTCTTGTTTTAACAACAGAGTTCAAGCATTGTAAAGGACCGTTTAAGATCAAATCTAGAGAAATAGTTTCAATAAATTGGTATTTAAAATGCTATTGTTTTGATACTCATTTCATTTTATAATGGCAGAAAAATGTCATTTTTATTCATATTTATGCACTATTGTCAATGTGAATAATTTGCCTCAATAATATCCTATTATTTATCATTGCTCTTGCGTATTGAACTCTGATTTATGAGTAACTATTTTCTCAGAAATCATATTTTAATTCCGATCTAACAAACAATAATATTTTTTGAACTATTTCCTTATATTATTGTTTAATCGTTTGAGTTATTGATTTAATAACCTCACCATTTTGTGAACTACTTCCTAAATGTTGTTGATTAATCATTTCAGTTAATAGATCTTTGAACAGAATGTGTTTTGGTATTCATAATATCAGTTAATTGAACTACTTCGTTAGCTTTATATTCATTATAAGCCAGACATATTTAAATCCCAATCATTTAAATACTTTTCTCTCGGTTGGGTTAGATCTATATCTTCCTAATTGAGATAGGCTTAGGATTTCTTTATTTTTTCTTGCATTTAGATTTAATTCTACATTCCTAGAAGTCCTCTTATCAAAGAGGAAAAATTTAGTTGTGGCTTGGCTGAGCCCTAGATCAGCTTAAGGATCACTTTCTTGCCTGATCAACAAGAGGGATGATCTGATGTCTCTTCTCTATTGGTAAGTGAAAGTCATACTTTAAGCCAGTAGAGATAGAGAGAATGTAACTAGACCTATTTTAACCATTTGTAACCACCATTCTAAACAGAAAATGAGTTTTTCTAATGTCTAAACCACTTCATGTTTCATGCTTGGCTAACAAAAATAATTTCCTAATGATATGATCATTTTATAATATCAAAGATGGCTTGAAAAAGGTTTCTGATGATGTTCACTCAAGATTAGTAGCCTCAAGTAAGTTGGATATAATTTTGGTTCCTGAAAGTTAATAATTATTCTTGAATTTTTGCATAACTAGGCACCTCTACATTATTTAACTTTTGTTGCAACTACCTATAAACGTCATCATTTAATTTTGTGATTTTTATTTATTCTGCAAAATTTGTCCTTGCACTACTAACAGAAATTTCATGTAAATGATCTACACTCCTACTTAGGGAATCAACTACTTTATTCTCTTTCCCTTTATTGTGCTTTATTTCGAATTCAAATTTACTCAAGAATGTCATCCATGTGGCTTGTCTAGAATTAAAATCTGATTGACTAAAAAAATACTTTAAACTTAATAATATGGTATGTAATAAGAGTAAAGTTTTTTCCAACAATTAATATCCCCACATTTTTATTGCATATATAACAACAGCTAATTCCAAGTTATAAAAACCATAATTCTTCTCATGAGCATTTGACTTCCTCACTTTGTAAGCAACTGCGTAGTTTTCCGACACTAATACACCACTCAACCCATCAAGACATGCATATGTACTCACAACAAAGTCTTTTTTTGGATAAAAAATATTGAAAATTGGAGCTACTATTAATAGGTGTTTTAATATATAAAATATCCCTTGAAATTTCACTATCCAATTGAATTTCACTCACTTATTTTCGAAAGAAGTGATGGGATAAGTTGATTTAGAAAAACCTTCAATAAATCTTCTATAATAACCAGTAATGCCCATGATGGATCTAATATTTGCTACATCCTTAGGTACTGGTAAGTTTAAGATGACATTAACCTTTTCAAGATCAACAAATATGCCTTCTTTACAGATTAAACCCAAATATTGAATTTTATCTTTTTAAAATCATACTTGATCACTTTTGTGTACAACTGGTGTTCTCTTAAACTATGAAGCACTATTCTTAAATTATCTTCATGTTCCTCTTGATTTTTTGAATATTTCAGAATATCATCAATGAAAACCAATATAAACTTGTCTAGATACTTACTAAACACACCATTCATTAGGCACATTAAAGTAGGAGTTGCATTGGTAAGACCAAAAGGTAGGACTACAAATTTATATTGTCCATACCTTGTTATGAATTTCATCTGATGTATGTCTTGGTCTTTGATCCTTAACAGATGATAACATAATATAAGGTCTATTTTTCATAATGTTGTTTCCCCTCTAAGTTGATCAAAAGTATAACCTATTTGGGTTAAAGGATATTTATCCTTAATTGGTAGTTTGTTCAGTTATCGATACTCTATGCACATCTTAAAAGCCCATCTTTATTTTTAATGAATAACACTAGGGATCGCCAGGGAGAAATAATTGGCTTGAAATAACCTTTATCCAATTATTCGTGTAGCTACATTTTCAATTCCGTAAGCTTAAGGATTCTCATTGTATATAGTACTTTTGACACTATTGTGGCTCTTGGGACTAGCTAAATTGTAAAGTCTACATATTTTCTTGTTGGCAATCGTGGAATTTATTTAAGGAAGACATTTAAATTCAATTATGACCAGGTCATCTATAGTTTTATCTTTTGATTTTCGTGTATTTGATCTGAAAATGGAAGTACCTGAAAATGTGTGCAATGTATCCATTTCAATTAAATTAAATGTGTGCAAAGTTTTCCATGTCTTGCCGATTAAACAAAGTGTTTTTGGTAGCTGTTTATGAGTTTATGTGTGAAGGAAAGTTAATTTAATTTTTTGTTTAACATATTAAATCAGAAATACACCACAAGATAACTTCAGCATAACATGACACAGATGTTTCGTGAGTAGTTCACCCCTCCTGGGCTACGTCTTCTGGATCAAGCCTCCCAAAATGAGCGTGTCCTCTTGTATTATAACGCTCTCAAATGCAATACAAGTTTAAAAGTGTCTTAATAGGTAACTCTGAATGCAAATATAGATTCAAAAGACATGAAAATTCTAAAAATGCCTTTCCATATTCATTAAACAGTGAAAAATTACCAAATACAGTGCCTTCTCCATTGGTCCCTAATGGCTCTTTGAACTCATATGAAGCTTTTTGGGCTGTAGAAGTCCTCAAACAGTTCTAAAACCTCTTCCATTAGGTTCAAAGGGTCAAAAATAGTAGAAAATGGTCTTTGGTTCACCTCAAACAAAGAGGTACAACTCAAAACAGCTCCATTGCCCAAATGGGCCTAATGGCTCAAAAAGCTTCCCTAGAGCTAAAATGGTTGTGGAACACCTCTACTACCTATGGAAAATATCCCAATAGCTCTAGAATGCTGAAAATAGCTGAAAATGACTACTGTTTCACTTCAAATGGTTAAGCATAGCCTAACACAGCTCGAACTCTTTCTTGGCCCTAATGGCTCTCTTGGCTTCCCTGAAGCAAACGGGTCTAAAGATGAATTCCAATGGCCCTGAAACCTATACCAATGGCTCTAGAATGAGGAGAAGATATGAAATCACAAAAAAATTCATCCAAAAGGTTCTCCCTCTCAAACTTTATGACCAACTGAAGTTTTTGCCCAATTTGCCCTAAAGAAACTCCACTAAATGTGGAGAACTGCCAGTTAACTTCGACAATTTGGCAAAATCTGCCAGGTTTGGGCATGCTCCAGCTGAAATGGCGGAACCATTAATAGTTTCATTAACTGCTATGCAGAGTGGTCACATGGGCTAACTCTCCGTTGGCAGTTAAGTGTTAACCGTTAGGCACGAAATGGTTAAATGCAACGTTTGGGCTTAGTGGTTAAGAACCACCAACCAGCCCACCCCGTTAGGCCGCTTGGCTGGAAGCAAGGAGACCTAGGTTCAACTCCTATGGACTGCCAAAATTTTTACCATACCATCGTTCCTCCAACTAAGGGCCACATGGCGGCCTCCGGGCTTGCCACATGTCGAGTATTCATTGGTCCCCAAACATACTCATCCAACCGCAGTTCGCCAAGTGTCACAATCTAGTTGGCCCGCAAGGGATATTTTGTGGAATATTCGAAGGAATATTCCCAAAATATTTCGAGGAATATTCCCAGAATATTCTTTTTTAATATTTTTCAAAGTCAAAGTCAACCCAAGTCAAACTGATTTTTGTAAACTTCAAACTTGAATAACTTTCACATATAGTGTCAGATTTTTGAACTATTCATGGCACCAGGATCGTATCGATGAGGCCTATCCGGTCATTTAGGTTGCAAGTAATTTTTAACACTTTCAATTTTTAGCTTTTTCCCTAGCTTAGACTTAAGCTCCTAATCACACCTCCCAAATGAGAAGCTTTTAGACCCCAAAATTTCACTGAAATGTTGAAAATGAATTGTACAGAAAATGAGAGAATAACAACATCCTCTTCTCTTCAGCCTTACACAAATTTCCTGACTTGCCAACTATCCTCATGGAAAATTTTTGCTGAATGAGCGATATACTTATGTTGAATCCCGACCAAGTTTTCTTTCCATACCAATCTACGATTTTGAAACTAGCAGTGACCGTTAATGAAATTGTGCCCTCTTTTCTTGCATGCTTTTCCATCTCATGGAATCTTGTACCGCTTTGCACCAATACTTCATTCTCTACAGCAATCAACACCAAAGGCACCTTGTGCAACACACAACGTCAACAACAAGTTCACCTGAAATGTGCTATACAATTGACACAACCATCAATGTAAAAAGTGTGCACACAATCGATACAAGTCGACAAACATGTGTGACACAATCAACAAAAGTCGATAAACAACAAGATATATCTTTACAAACAAATGTGTATATATCATGTACAATGAACTATATACAATTCACTAATTATACATACAGCCTCTATGTACATGTGCAACTTCAACTCTTCTTTTCAAATACCAACAAGTACATCATCCCAAAAAACACGTGGGTGACTAAGAGCTGAACCAAAATGACATTGCTACAATATAAGTGAGTATCATAAGCATATTTTACACCTCCATAGTGAACTTTTGCAACAAGAAGGAAAATTCAATTGAAGGGATTTCAACTAAAACTGCTTTCACATGCAATCTTGCATCAAACTTTTCAACTCAAATACATGCATACCAATCTGAAATTTGCATGTAAAAAATGTGTATGACTTAAGGCAATAAGAAGTTAATCCACTTCCTACCAAGCCAACTCCATGGCATCTTTTGTTGTGACAATAGTTCTTCATGTGCATCTTTCATTTCCACATCGATAATGGCATCCATAGATCCATTTGTGCCAATCTTTTTGTCCTCTAGTTGCATGTGCTTTGGACGATCAGTTGGATGCAAAGTCCAACAATGAGAAACATGATGTCCCTTATTTTGACAAAATGTGCAACTTTCCATCACTTTCTGTGAAAGTTTTCTTTGCCTCTTCTACTTCTTGTGTGCTTTCTTTTTCAACTAGCAACTTGAAGCAACATGGTTAAATCCACCACAAAATGTGCAACAAAACTTTCTTTCATTTGAAAAATAAAAATGATCATTCTTTGCTGAAACATAATCAAATTGAGCATGTGAATAATTATAACTCTTTTACTGCATATAATGTCAATCCTTTTTGTCTTTGAGAGACGATGAACTAGTAGAGGAGACATCTTTCCTTTTAAGACTTTCATCATTGTGCTTGTCTTGAAAATTGTTCACATTTGCATGCTCACCATAAGCGACATGTTTAACCTCTACTTGCTGCAATGATGGCTTAAAAAAATGGAAATCATCCTTAAAACAATTTTGACATATATGCATTTGAGAACTTGGGATAAAGGTTCTCTTTAAATTTGCATCACATGCATTCAAGGATTTGAATTCTTTGCGATTAAACTGTCCATATCCAAGACCAACATTCTTGGGCCAATCCACCACCAAAATAGGGTCAACCATGCCTTCTGCATGCTTTCCCAAACCTTTGCCTTCATGATAGCACATCTTAAACATTAATTTGGACCCTATACCCCTTGTATGTTTTTCAAAAGAACCAACACACTTTTCAATTGAGGAAATTGAAGACAAGTTTGAATGATTTACCTCATCCTTAGGCATTTTCTTGGACAAAGCTTCCTGAGCTTGATGGAGTTGTATCTCCATGTCATGCAGTCTTTGGAGAATTATTTCCTTCTCATCCTTCATAGCCAAAAAATGTGCATGAAGCTTAACACATTCTCTTTGATCCTCATTGAGAATCTGCACCATGTCCTTCACCTTAATGAACTCATTCTTCATGTCCTCATTGAAGAATTTTGTGAAGGAGGAAACTTCACTTGTGGAAGAAGTTGACATTATGTAAATGGTCAATTGACAAAAGGAACTTCCAACTAAAAGCTCTCAAAGCTTTCAAAAAAAAAATGACAAGCTTTTGACCAAATGCCTTTACAACCATACTCCTATTCAAGTAGCCATAAAACACAAACTCCAATAGCTTTTGTAGCCAACACGAATCAAATGGGTTTGTTTTCCAAAGATAATCTTTAGGTAGATCGTGGTCAGGAAAATAGTCTTCAACCCTTTCCAAGACTTAGCTAACATTAGCTATCCTTAAATAATGAATCCATATGAGTGAGGAAAATTTTAGATAGAGGAGGAATGACCTATTATAAAGTTTTATAAACCCAACGTTTCGAACTAGCAAGTGGGTCCATCATCAGGGGATGCGTCAATAGATATTCTGAAGCTATTAATGATGTATCCATGAGCTATATTTCAGAGTGTGTGTATATATATATATATATATATATATATATATATATATATATATATATATATATATATATATATATATATATATATATATATATATATATGTTTTGAAAGAAACGATGTAAGAAATTTGGTCGATTATTATCTGATTAATTTATTAATATTGAGTAATATTTAGATTTTTTATTGTTCTGTTTTTTTTATTAATTAATTAATTAATTAATCTGTTTAATTAATTAATTAGTTAGTTTAATTAATTATTTTGTTATATTAATTAAATAGACTAATTAATTAATTATTTTTTTTAAAATTGATTAATTAATTAAAAATTGATTAATTTAAATTCACATGTTACTATAATATTATAATTAATACATTATGATTTGAGTTTTATTTTAGTATTATCAAATGATTAGTAATCAATTATTTGATTTTATGTTTGTATTTGATTTTGTTTTGTTTTGTTTTGTTTTGTTTGTTTTTTTTTTTAAATTTAATTAATTAAATTGTTTGATTAATTATTTAATTTGTTTAATTAATTACTTAGTTTAATTAATTATTTTGTTATATTAATTAAACAAACTAATTAATTACTTAATTATTTTTTTAATTTAACTAATTAATTAAACATTGATTAATTTAAATTCATTTGTTACTATAATATTATAATTAATACATTATGATTTGAGTTTTATTTTAATATTATTATTATCAAATGATTAGTTATGAAATAATCTATTATTTGCTTTTATGTTTATATTTGATTATTATTTTTTTTTTTTCAAGGAGGATGTTAGATAATGTTTGCCTGTTTTTTTGTTTTTTATTTTATTTATTTTTAAAGAGAGAGGAGGGATTAAATTATTATGAGGGATATGAGTTAAATGATTCTTTAAGATTTAAAGTAAAGGTTTCCATGTGTTTCTTAGTTTTAATCCATCGTCTCGGTTCAAGTTGTTCTTCCTTTTTTTCTATTTCAATGGCTTCTTTGATTTTCTTTTTAAGATAGTGGTCTTCTTTTCTAACTAGTTTGACTTCTTCCATGCAAATGTAATGAGAGGAAGAGTGAACATGTTCTGCTAAGGCCGATTTTGAGGTCCTTTCTCTTCTTAAGTCAATAGTGTCTTCTTTAATTCTGATGTTAAGAGACCTACCTGTTTCACCTATGTATTCCTTTCCGCATGAGCAAGGAATAACATAAAAACCTTTTTGAAGGTTAGGGTTTATGGGATCTTTGATTGAGTTGAATAATTTTCTGATGGTGTTGGCAGGGGTGAAGGCTACATTAATGTTGTGTTTATTAAGAATTTTACTAATTTTATCAGTGGTGCCTTTTATGTACGGAAGGGAGACCTTAGGAGTTGATAAATTTTGATAAGTTCCAAGTGGAGTCATGGCAGAGAAAAACTTGATCTATTCCTCAATCACTTAAATAGCCTCTCTGACCTTATAAAATTCACTATAGAAATTGAAAATAAAAACCAGCTTCCTTTTCTGGACATCCTTCTAACTAGAAAAGAAGGGTCACTTGGTTTCCAAGTCTACAGGAAGAAAACCCTTACATATGGATATCTACATACAAATTCTCATGACCACCCTAAACAGAATATTGTTATCATAAGGACCTTAACCACTAGTGCAGCCAAAATATCTGATCCTGACCATTTAAAGGATGAACTCAACCATCTTCACAAAGTGTTTGAACTAAATGGCTATAATAGGAATACCATTATGAAAGCTATATACCTATCCCTAAAGAATAAAAATAATGATATCAAAGATCAAAGTTTATCAACTCCTAAGGTATCCCTTTCGTACATAAAAGGCACCACTGATAAAATTAGTAAAATTCTTAATAAACACAACATTAATGTAGCCTTCACCCCTGCCAACACCATCACACAATTATTCAACTCAGTCAAAGATCCCATAAACCCTAACCTTCAAAAAGGTGTTTATGTTATTCCTTGCTCATGCGAAAAGGAATACATAGGTGAAACATGTAGGTCTCTTAACATCAGAATTAAAGAACACACTGCTGACTTAAGAAGAGAAAGGACCTCAAAATCGGCCTTAGCAGAACATGTTCACTCTTCCTCTCATTAAATTTGCATGGAAGAAGTCAAAATAGTTAGAAACGCAGACCACTATCTTAAAAGGAAAATCAAAGAAGCCATTGAAATAGAAAAAAGAAAGAACAACTTGAACCAAGACGATGGATTAAAACTAAGCAACACATGGAAACCTTCACTTGAAATCTTAAAGAATCATAATTAACTCATATCCCTCATAATAATTTAATCCCTCGTCTCTCTTTATAAATGAATAAAATAAAAAGCAAAAAAACAAGAAAACATTATCTAACATTCTCCTTAACAAAAAAATAAATAAATCAAATAATTGATTATTTTATAACTAATCATTTGATAATAATAATATTAAAATAAAACTCAAATCATAATGTATAAATTATAATATTATAGGAACATATGAATGTAAATTAATCAATGTTTAATTAATTAATTAAATAAATTAAAAAATTAATTAATTAATTAGTTTGTTTAATTAATATAACCAAATAATTAATTAAACATATTAATTAATTAATTAAACAATTTAATTAATTAAATTAAAAAAAATCAAATACAAACATAAAATCAAATAATTGATTACTAATCATTTGATAATATTAAAATAAAACTCAAATCATAATGTATTAATTATAATACTATAGTAACATATGAATTTAAATTAATCAATTTTCAATTAATTAATTAATTAGTCTATTTAATTAATATAACAAAGTAATTAATTAAACTAATTAATTAATAAATTAAACAGATTAATTAATTAACGAATTAAAAAAAACAGAACAATAAAAAACCTAAATATTATTCAATATTAATAAATTAATTAGATAATAGACGACCAAATTTTTTACATCATTTCTTTCAGAACCCATATATATATATTCTGAAATATACCTCATGGATACATCATTAATAGATTCAGAATATCTATTGACGCATCCCTTGATGATGGACTCACTTGGTAGTCCGAAATGTTGAGTTTATAAAACTCTATAACATGTCATTCCTCCTCTATCTAAAATTAGCTATCCTTTCAACTCAAGCAAACTCATACAATCAACCATTTTGCCAACACATAAAACAAGCAGTCTCTTACACTGCTTTAACACCTTTTTCCCAAACAAATGCTCAACCCGAGCTCTGATACCATCTGATCTGAAAATGGAAGTACTTGAAAATGTGTGCAAGGTATCCATTTCCATTAAATTAAATGTGTGGAAAGTTTTCCACGTCTTTCTGATTAAACAAAGTGTTTTTGGTAGCTGTTTATGAGTTTATGTGTGAAGGAAAGTTAATTTGATTTGTCATTTAACATATTAAATTAGAAATACACCGCAAGATAACTTCAGCATAACGTGGCACAAATGTTTGGTGAGCAGTTCAGCCCTCTTGGGCTATGCCTATTGGATCAAGCCTCCCAAAATGAGCTTGTACTCTTGTATTATAATGCTCTCAAATGCAATACAAGTTTAAAAGTTCCTCAATAGGAAAATCTGAATGCAAATATAGATTCAGAAGACATGAAAATGCTATAAATTCCTTTCCATATTCACTAAATAGTGAATAATTACCAAATACAGTGCCTTCCTCAGTGAGCCCTGATGGCTCTTTGAACTCCTCTGAAGCTTTTTGGGCTATAGAAATCCTCATACAGTTCTAAAACCTCTTCCATTACATTCAGAAGGTTGAAAATAACAAAAAATGGTTTTTGGTTCACCTCAAACAGAGAGGTACAACTCAAAATAGCTCCATTTCCCAAATGGCCCTAATGGCTCAAAAAGCTTCTCTGAAGCTAACATGGATGTAGAACACCTCTACTACCTTTGGAACCTATCCCAATAGCTTTTGAATGTTGAAAATAGCTGAAAATGACTGTTGGTTCACTTGAAATGGTTAAGTATAGCCTAACACAACTCCAACTCCCTCTTGGCCATGATGGCTCTCTTAGCTTCCCTGAAGCAAACGGGGCTAAAGATAAACTGAAATAGCTCTAAAACCTATGCCATTGGCTCCAAAATGAGGATAAGATATGAAATCAAAAAAAAAATTCGTCCAAAAAGGTTCTTCCTCTCAAAAGTTATGACCAACTGAAGTTTTTGCCCAGTTTGCCTTAAAGAAACTCCACTAAATGTGGAGAATTGCCAGTTAACTCTGACAGTTTTGAAAAATCTACCAGATTTTGGCATGCTCCAACTAAAATGGTGAAACCGTTAACAGTTTCATTAACTGTTATGCGAAGTAGTCACATGGGCTAACTCTCCGCCGACGGTTAAGGGTTAACCGTTAGGCACGAGATCGTTAAATGCAATGTTTGGGCTTGGTGGTTAAGAACCACCAACCAGCCCACCCAGTTAGGCCACTTGGCTAGCAGTGAGGAGACCCAGGTTCAACTCCTGCGGAGTGCCAAAATTTTTTCCATACCACCGTTCCTCCAACCAGGGGCCACGTGGCGGCCTCCGGGCTTGCCACATGTCACCCATTCATTGGTCCCCAAACCTACTCATCCAACCACAGTTTTCCAAGTGTCACAATATGGCTGGCTTGCAGGGAATATTCCTAGAATATTTTGAGGAATATTCCCAGAATATTCTTTTTTTAATATTTTTCAAAGTCAAAGTCAACCCAAGTCAAACTGATTTTTGTAAACTTCAAACTTGAATAACTTTCACATACGGTGTCGGATTTTCAAACCGTTCATGATGCCGGGATCTTATCAACGAGGCCAATCCGATCGTTTAGGTTGGAAGTAATTTTTAACACTTTCAATTTTGAGCTTTTTCCCTAGCTCAGACTTGAGCTCCTGATCTGTATTTTATTTTACTTGAACAACAAATAGGTTACAACCTTTTTAGGAACTACTTTTAAACTGAAAGGATAAAATTTGTCTATTGGAGATAGACTTGTGCATGAATTTAATTATTTTCACATTTCCTTCATCAATTACATAAGTAACAATCTTTTCTAAATATTTTATTACATATTTTTTTGCTCCAACCAGTCAATTCCTATCAGCACTTCATAAGAACCTAAAGGAAGTATATTGAGATTTAATTATATTTTACATCCATTCAATTGTATGCGACATTTTTTTACCCAACTTGTTAATTTTATTTTTGTGTCATAGCTAATTGAACTAGCCAAGAATTTTAAAAAAATTCAGCATTCAACTTGCAATTTTCCACCACTTGTGCATTGACATAAATAAGACAAGCTTATGGATCTACTAGAACATACATAATTTAGTCTAGTATATATCTTAAATTTCGATCATGGTTGACTGATGTATTTCTTGTCTATCTTCTAGTGCAACATTTCTCGTTGGTATATTTATGGCTATGTCATTTATTGTGGTTGCTTCATGTACAACTTGCAATTATTGAACTGATCTTGTATTGTGTGTAAAGTTCCTCAATAGATGGGGTTCTACACAACCCGAATAGTTTAGAGATTCTCTTACTCTTCTACTATTGATCCATTTTTTATTCAAATCAATTTGTTTGGTACCAGTTTGAGACTGTTCACATTGTGGTTGGTTATATCTGTTGAACCTTTTAAATTAATGGTTTCTTTCAAACCTCTTCAGAATAGAGGATTTTGGATTCTTAAATCTCATTCCAAATTTAATTTTGTCTTTGATAGGAAAATATTATGAGTCTTCATTCTTCTATTTGAACTAGTCATAATAAATCCTTGTTTTTCTTAGATCTTTTTCCATGGTCTTTGGATTACCAAATTCAATCATTTCTTTGTATGGGAGTGGAAGACAATTAAAAAAATATTTCACCTTTGATTTTTCCTCCTTAATGTATGGGAAATATATTAATAGGTTTGTAAATTTTTCTACAAAATTTTCCATAACGAGCTACCCTAGCATTAGATCATGGAATTCATTAGCTCAATCATCATAATATATTTTGATTGGATATATTTCCTTGAATGCTTTTTGAAATTCTTCCCATCTGATTGTATTTTCATCAATATTGTGTATTTGTTTTCTTCTTCCCACCATAGTCATTAGGGGAGTTTTGAGGTATAAAATGGGCCTCCTAAGGAAATTATAAAATAATACTGGAAACAATAAAATAAGATTACATTCCATTATCAAATTTTAGAGGGAAAAAAGAAAAAACTACTTTTTCAAATTATCTCCCTATGGGCTTACTGAAATTTTGAGTGGGAACAGTCATTGGATGCAAAATTTGATTACTCATCCAAGGAGTACCCGTGTTGCATAATTTCGATGAACCCTACTACAAAAAAATTGAGAAATACATGAAAAACATGATTGCAATCACATTTTTTCATGTATTTCTCATTTTTTGTGTAGTAGGGTCCATCGAAAGTATGCAACATGGGTACTCTTTGGATGTGGAATTATATTTTTCATCCAATGAGTACTCCCACTCGAAATTTGAGTAAAATATTATGGAGATAATTTGAAAAAGTAGTCTTATTATTTTTTAATCTTTTTACTTTTCTACCCCAAAAATGGTGAATCATCCCCCATGATTGACATCATCATCTTCATTCCTATCTGTCCTTATAAATTTTATTTTGGCTCTACATTTTTCTTAGGAGGCTCATTTTAGACCTCAAAATTTATCTAATGACAACCTTGTCTTGTAACTGGTATACTATTATTGTGGCCTTTAGATTGATGTAACACTCATATACTTGAAAGTATTTAATGTTGTTTAATAATAAGTCATCTACTTCTTCTTATTTTTATCCATCAAAGGTGGGTGGTCTTATCTTTTAGAACTCGCCTTGGAGTTTTGTTTTATTTTTTAAAATTTTCTTTCTATATTTTATATTCTTTGGAGATGTTTTATCATAATATTCTTCACTTCTATATTTCACATATTCATCATCAGACTTATCAAGTTCATTTTCAACATTTTCCCTCTTGAAGAGGTTTTATCTACCCCCTTCTATCTCTGTGTCTAGAAGCTTGAAACTTGAATTTTCAGTAAACTCTTTTATGAGCTTTTCTTGCTCTACACTTTTCCTTTAGCAAGTGTTTATTGTTGGAATTTATAATGGCCAACTCTTGTATCATATCTTTCGCAATTTCCAGAAGTTGGGCTATTGGAGGTGAAGCTTCATCTCCCAACTAAACCAAAATATGATCCCCCTTCACTCTATTTCTACTTACTTCTCTACATCATTGCAACAAAACCAAGTTACTTTCCAGAATACAATAATTTCTGCAAAATAATTTTAGTTGTGGTTCGATCCTTATGCATCAATTTTGAACCTCCAACTCTATACCACATGTAATATAGCTCAATTCCATTACAAAAAAAAATATTGTTTCCTATCAACTTTATTTGATAACAACATGGTTTTGTTAATCCATTTATTTTTTAACTATACACGTCCATGATCTTCATTATCATACTATTAAACAAAATTGAAGTTATGTTAACTCAAAACACTATGTATTTATTTCCTTCCTATTATTTTTATCTCCTTTCCAAAATACTTATTTTATTCCCCATTACATATGAATAATTATTATATTTGTTCATAATTGGATGAACCCCTTTATATTTGATCAAGTTCCTTGATACATGAAATCGTGGTACCAATCCTAATGGTGTTTCACACTAATTAAATTGTTCTTATTATTAGAGATGTATTTAGACCTTTCGATCTATAAATATATGTGCTTATTCAAAATTATGGCTAAGATTATCATAAACCACCAAATTGGACTACATCCATAATGTCTATATCATTCATAAATCGTGCCTATATTACGATGTTAATCCTTGTGTTTTCATTTCAAACCTTGGCACATCAATATATCATATTGTTTCCGTGTTATGATATTAACCATCTGCATGGGTTTAAACCTTAGGCATATGTTTGATTGGATTCATGTGTGATATAATATCTTACAATGGCCAGCCCAATATGTTACACATGTTATAGGTTTCCATACACCACATGAGGCCGATCCATGTGAACTTAAAATCTTAGCTGCCATGTGCACATTCAATGGTTAGGATTTGTTGTGAAGATCTAATGGCGTAAAATTTCCATGGTTTATCAAATTAACCAACCCTACTCATAGAACTTCATTCCTTTCTCATTTGTTATGTGTCTCATGGCTAGACCACTACTCTACTAGCTTTGCAATGTGTCATGGTTCTTGGCTTAATTTTTGGCCATACAGATTAAGTTAAACCTTTAGGTTTCTTAATGAATAATACTTAACATCAAGGAGTTCACTGGTCGCTTTGACTTACAAAGGTGTGATGTAAATCTGAATAATTTATCTCGAACCCTTCTATTAAATTCACATCCTCTAGCATAAGAACTACTAATGCATTCACTTATTACTTAAATTTCATTGCAGGGGTGGAATGGCTTTGGTTTTGAACCATGGTATGCTTTGTGTTCTCTTAGCCATAAATTTGGAATTTATGATTCTCATCAAGAGGTAACTTGGTAATATATACATCTCTAAGTTTTCAATTGTAATTTAAAATTTTGGTCTAGGACTTTTACTAATGAAATCCTCACATTGGTTACGGGACACCATTGGAGTTGATCATTCATTTTTTTTCTGGGTGTAAGCCTGGATGAACTTGTGGGTAAGATTTATTTTATTCCAAATATACTTTATTATATGTTCTATTTAATTTCCGCCTCTAGGTTGTATTCTTACCTAGGTTTGGTTATTATGAATATTGAAATGGAATAGGGTTTACCCTATCTCTATATTTCTATTTGATTTATATCTGTTTAATAGAAGTGAGAGTTTCCTTTGGGAAATTCCCCTTAGAAATTTGGGGTTTCTCTTGACTACACTATAATATTTTAATATCAAGAGTTTCAGTTCCTACAACCCATGGCTAAGACTCTTAAATTTCTTCATATAATTTAGCTTTGTGTTCATTTTCTCACTTATGGTTTTTTTCATTAACCTTAATGCCCTTTCTAGCTTTTGAGTTTCTCTATCACTATATGAGGGTATATTTTAACTTTGGTTCATTTATCTTTGAGTTATTTATTTAAAATAGTGACCCAATATTCTAAAACTAGTTATAATGGAGTTTTTGGCAGGTTTAAGTTTTTGGAAAGGCACATGACTTCTATATGTATATATTTTCTTTCAATCTTTCCTTTGTGTCTACGCTGCTTCTTTTCATTACCTCTTGGTTGAAAAGGAATTGTGTTCGATTGGGGTCATCATAGATGATGAACCATAAAAAGACTCCAAAGACACAGGAAAAAAGTCTCAAGTCTCTGTAAGCAAGGCCGAGGAGGAAGAAGTTGTCGATCTTGAGAGCTTGACCCACACCATCAAGACTCTATCAAATGAATTGGAAGAATTGAAGCAAAGGTGAAGCGAGACTACCATGAGCAGCAAGCCTCCCAAGTTTAAATTTTTTAGAAGGGATTCCAACCTTTATAGCAGCAACAACCAACTAACCGAGTCTGCCAAAGCTCAACATGGATCAATATTGTTTGTTTCACCAAGAATACCATTCAGAAAATACATGCCCAGAATGGAACGATAACATGAAGGCTCTTGCTATGCACTTCATAGACATGGTACTTACTAATGATTAGACCACACCTACAAAAGAAAAGGAAGATACGACTGCAACTGAAGAAGCTCCAAGCATGGGGCATGTAGTGAACACATTCAGTTGTGTACTCATAGCTAAAAAGAGTGTTTTCGAGAAACAACCTCCGAGAAATGGTCTGACCCAGAAGAAGAATAACTGGTACAGTTTTAGAAGCCAAGGGCTAGCCACTGAATAAGAGTTTATGAAGCAGAAATTGAAATAAAATTTGTTAAGGAAGATCAATTAGCCCATCAATTACCCACAAAACACTCATAGCAAGTATGTAAATGTAGTAATAACAAAAAGTATTTCTGCAAGCATTAAGAGTAATTCCACCACTTCGAAAGTCACAAACCAAGCTACTCCTTGAAACAATTTTTTGGTCTCTCCCTCTTTGGATTACAAAATAGTTGAAGAAATGAAGAAAATTACATGAATGTCTGACTTTTCGAATTAACTAATATTGCAAGTGAGTGGTACATGCTCCTACATGCACTTGTACAGTCTACTTTAGGTAACAATGCTTCCTCACAGAAGGGATCTAGTACATCCTCTAGTCCCTTTAACTCTATACTTAATGCTTTAATGATAGATGTAAATACACTCTACCCTCCATTTTTGTTAACATTTGAAATTTTCAATTATAATGTTCACGGTTTCTTAGTTTATTCGAGTGCATTGTGAACATAATGCCACTTTCTATCACAAATAAAACAAACACAAAAAAAATGCGTAGATAATTCAACTGGATATGACTCTTGTCCATGTGTTTGGTGAACTCGGGAATGTGCTTATTCAATTATCATTTGATGATCAAGTTCACCAATGTATAAATATAATAATTGTGGAAATTCTAGAAGCATATGGTGTATTGTTGAACAGAGATTGGTCCAACAAACTATAGGGGTATTTTTCTACAGACTAGTCACATTTATGGCTTCTGTACATGGGAAGAAACAATCAAATCTAAGTGAACTTAGAGTGATACATGAAACAAACTATTACTCCCTTCGATGGAAAGAATGAACCAATAGCTTTCACGGATCTAATCTTTGGAAATTTCTTTTTGGAAACTGATCTAGGGTTTAATCTTTCTCAACCATCCCAAGTCCCACCAGATACACAGTTGGAGCTCCTTCCTAGTCCAACTAGTGAAAATGACATATGTATAGTTAATAGTAGTACTAGTATTAATAGTATTAGTGTAGGACATAATCATTGTAGATATGATATGTGGACATTTTATTTCAATGGCTCAAAAACACAGGAGGGATTTGGAGATGGTTTTGTTTTAGTCTACCCATGCTAGAGCAAACATTTGATCTCTAGTTGATTAGAATTTGAGTTCAGGAACAACAGTGAAAAATACAAAGCACTCGTCTTAGGT